>CAWUFW010006734.1:0-600000 GCA_963921515.1 Calotriton arnoldi | reverse complement strand
GATTGATTTTCTGAAACTGAATGAAAACATGAACCTGCTGGGCTCATGCACACAAATAAACAAGCACTCCTTTAAAGCCGCAGCCTGATGCTGCTTAGTAATGTCAACTAAGGCCAACATAAATTAGGCACCATATTTGTAAAATGAAAATCAGCTCATACACATATTGCAATAATTTGTATTTTAATCTTCACTCTTTGAACTACTGCACGTCCTTAGAGCCATTGCTTCTAGTGTCACATGTACAGCTTAAAAAGCTATGTATAGTTTAATATCCATGATCATAACAAACAACCATTGAACATTAGTGACCACTCATGAATACCACGAAGTTGCTGCCCGTATGGGTAATTTGATTCTTGATACGGTGTGACCTTGATTTTAGAAATGTCAGCACTCTCATCACTATGCGAAAGATTCATCTTTGTGCTCTGTTGATTGAGCAATTATTGTGACTTAGTTTTGGTTAGTAACCGGGCTCATCGACCTAATGAAATTCTTCTGTCTGGTGCTACCCTGAGTAATTGCTCTGCCTATCAAACTGTGCAATGTAATTCTCAGGCTGGCCTTTGATCATTCTGTCACCCTCCAATTTCTCCTCAGCTTGACACAACAATCCGCTTTTTAATAGAAGTCGTTGTTATGAAACAATATAAGCAGTAACATTGAGTGCTAATGGAAGGATCTTTGCTGTCCAAGTTGAAGTGACACTTCTTCATCTTGTCTTTTAGAAATAGACCAAATGTAAGTCTATCTGCCAGCCCCTGCTGTTTAAGGTGCCTGCGAACCAGCCTTTTTAAGCTGACAATTTTTAGTCAAAAACAATACAGGCACAAGAAAACCCGACATGGATCAAACACACTCCAGCAAAACACATGCTTACTCTTGGTCATACACACAGTCAGACTCAGGCCCTAATTAAGAGTTTGGAGGGCAAGGTACTCTGCCACAAATGTGGTGAAATACCCTATCAACAAAACTGAAGGTCTGCCATCTCTATTTAAAGTTGGCCAGACCATAATGTTTCTGATGATGGTGCCACTGATGGCTCTGCAGTCAGGAACTGTAAAACCATGGCCCAATGGAGTTGGGGCAGTCGGTGAAGGTGCATCGGATTATCCGCCCTATTTAGAGCAGACAGTCTTGTTTTTTTTTCTTCTGTTCATGACCTCCAGTGAAACCCTAGCACGCGTGGCCGGTACATTTAGAGCGGTGGGGTGGGTGCCGGGTCGGGGGAAAGTCAACAGACAGGATAGGAAAAATAAAAAATAAAATAAAACCACTTACCTTGCGCTCGTCGCATCATCAGCAATGCGGCGAGCACAAGGTAAGTGGTTTATTTATTTATTTTCCCTATCCCGTCGTCTGTCGTCATCCCCCCGCCCCGCCCTGTCCCACCGGCCCACTGCTCTTAACTGTACCAGCCGCGCCTGAACCCTAGCACTCCCAAACTAAAAAAAGAAACATATTTCCCACATCCTAGGTGAAAATGCCCAGGGTTTCAGTGACATTTCGTTTGTTGTTTGTCAAAAGCAAGCTCTCACTTTGGGACTTTTTGGGGGAAATTAAAAACGTTCAATGAGTAACCGCTTAAAACATTGCTGCCTCTCATCAATCTTTCAGTGCTTTCGAAGGAGCCACCATAACTGCAGCTTTATGAAGTCCCAGAGATCTCTGCAGGGTCCGTGGAGATCTCAAACTATCGCACCAAAGTCTAAATCAGGCCCTAGGTTTGAAGAACAGAGATCATTGGTATTAGTATGGTGTTGTAGAAACATTGGCACAGAATCGACCTTGTCTAGAAAGTTTTCATAATAGTTTGAAAAATGTGTCAAAGCAGTGCTGAAGTTACTGTGGCACACCCATATTTGTTGTTACTGAAGTGCTTTAATGTTATATTTTAGTGACATATGTATATGTTATTGTTTCAAGGTGTGTCTAAGTGTTTTATTCCTTACTAGACCTTGCTATTTATTAGTGAGTAATGTTTGGTATTAAAAACAAACAGGAAATGTTGGTTGGAAATGTATCTGCTGTTCATGGTATCTCTCGCGCGAACATTAAACGTGAGTGTTTCTTCAGTATCACACGAAGGCACAAAATATTAATCAATCAATCATGTCACTTATAAAGCGCACTACATACCCGCGAGGGTCTCAAGGCGCTGGGGGAAGAGGGGGGTGGTGCTGCTACTGATCGAAGAGCCAGGTCTTGAGGAGTCTTCTGAAGGCCAGTAGGTCTTGGGTCTGTCGGAGGTTGGTGGGGAGGGTGTTCCAGGTCTTGGCGGCGAGGTGGGAGAAGGATCTGCTGCCGGCGGTCGTTTTCCGGATGCGGGGGACTGTGGCGAGGGCGAGGCTGGTCGAGCGGAGCTGGCGGGTGGGGGTGTAGAAGCTGAGTCGTCTGTTGAGGTAGGCTGGTCCGGAGTTGTGGAGTGCTTTGTGTACGTGGGTGAGGAGCTTGAAGGTTATCCTCTTGTTGACAGGGAGCCAGTGCAGGTCTCTCAGGTGGGGTGTGAAGTGGCTGCGTCGGGGGATGTCGAGGATAAGACGTGCAGAGGCGTTCTGGATGCGTTGCAGCCGTCTCAGGAGCTTAGCCGTCGTTCCTGCGTAGAGGGCGTTTCCGTAGTCCAGCCTGCTGGTGACGAGGGCCTGGGTGACTGGCTAGTCACCAATGTGGTCGCACTGCATACAAGCACCTATTTTCTCCACAGATGCACACCCAGTGCTGCCAGGCGTGCTGCATGTAAAGAACCTAGGAGAGAAGAGAATGGGCATCTTTGGAGAGGTACTGCTGTGTGGCATCCCTGATGAGACAGAGGGACCAGTTGCCAAATACATTATCATCAATGTTTGACACTTGCACAAAGCACGTATGGCATGCAGACTACCAATAAAGATGAAAGGCCATTTCTAGTGACTAGGGGCCTGATTAAGAGTTTGGTGGACAGGTAACTCCGTCACAAGCTTGGCAGACATTCCGTTCACCTTATTACAAGTTCATTATATTCTATAATACCCAGTCTGCCGAAATCTAACTCAGGTTTTCAGTGGCAAAGGTGACAACACCGAAGCCATATAGGACAAGGCTGTGATTCTCTTTCTGTTGGATTCAGCACAGAGCAAGGGGAAGTGAAGAGGTTTACGGAGAGTAATTGTATTTCTACAGGAGCATCATAAACATGGTGTGGTGTGTATAACAGAGTACTGTGTGTGGACTCCAGATAGCAAATATTTGGGATGGTACAGAAGAGAGTGATGAAAACATTTGACTAGTTTTATAAAGACTTCACATAGCACACCTGAGCCCAAGGGCGACAGAGACGGAGAAGTGTAAAAAACATTGTAGACACGAGCACATCAAAAATATTTATGATCTCAATTAAAATAAAAAAATTAAAATGAAAAACATCTGAATAATTCTTGCAGATTTTTGCTTGCACGCTATATACTGTGACGTAAATCACAATTCAGCAGAAAAAAGGGCAGTTTAAAAATGTAAGTCTTCAAATTTCAGAAAAAGTCCACAAATTCAGTAGAAGGGCAACAACTAGTGGAGTAGCGAATGTCTGTTTACAAAAAGCATCAAGGAAAAACATAATTGTATACTTTTTTTAAGGAACTTCTTGACAGTTAATCGCTTTAATCCTACTTTCTTTTGGAGTCCTCTGAGATCTTTAACTCGTTACTAAGTTCAACAGGCTGACCAAGATCAGGGAACGTCAAGGCTACGCAGCAAGGTTGGTATTCATTCTTCAGGAGCGGCTCCTCCATGTTGGCGGAGGAGCGTCGCCTCACTGCTTTCTGGCAGTGCGAGAAGCAGAAACATAAAATGGTATTATAAATACCATTTTATGTTTTTGCTTCTCGCACTGCGAGAAAGCAGAAGGGTTTGGTTGGTGGCGGGCAGGTGGGCGGTCCTGCTCCAGGGCAGGGGAAGAGTGGCTTGGCCACTGTTGTGGGCGCTGACTGTTTGGTCGGCCCCAGGGCCGACCAAACCAGTCATACGCACACTCTCCGTTTTCTCCATGTAGGCTGCATGACAAAACTCATGAATATTTAGGGGAGAAAAGAGGACATTTTTACAGACGGAAATTGTACTATCTGGTACAAAGGTGATCAGTGCTTATATTTTTTTCTCATATAAGAACTGCATAAGTTCTTTGTAGTTCAGTTTAGTTTCAGTTTAAGTTTATCGTTTAGTTAATTAAAACCATAACAATGCCACTATTACAAAAGTATGAAAATAAAAAACTGTAAAACCACCAAGGGTACCTTTAGACATTACTACAATAGTAATAAAAATTATTGGTGGATTAAAAACATTGATTCTGTACCATGACTCATGAGAAGGATAAAAGCCGAAGTTTCAATGTAATCAATTAGTTACTACTAGTAAAACCGCCTAGTACATTTTAGGACAATAATACTGCAATAATACAAACCCAGATAGATCATAACGAAAATTTTTGTAAAGTGACGCATGACATAATAAAAAAGGTAAAATCCCCGGTTTAAGTGACATCAATTCGTCATCGCAACCAAGCTAACCTAGTTATGTGTTAATACTTGCAGATATACTATTAAGCAAAATAAATAGAGACAGCCGTGTACATCGCACATGTCTACACAGCCGATTGTCCCCAATTTCTCTTTGGTTCTCAAGTCCTGGTAGTTTGTATTGCTTTTTCATGCTGCTGTAGGTATTTACAGGGTCGTTTCTAGGTGCTTTGCCGCCCTAGGCGAGAATTGAAAAATGCCGCCCCCTCCCTTTTACTACCATCACTCTCTCCCCCTGTCATCCAGGCTAGAAGAATTAATTGACAGGTGAGACTCGTGGGTGCCAAGGAACATCACTCCGGTTCTATGCATGCTGATAAGCAGGTGGTGCAGCCCAGATATAGTGTCCCGAATTCACCCACAATAATTGGAATGCACTTTATTTTATTGAATGGGCAATCATTGAACTACAAATACAGGGCCCTATGACGTGGGTGCGTTTTCGTGCAGGGCACAGATGTGCATTTGTTTTTAGGTGAATTTATTGTGACTTTTAAGCTGGTGACCAGGTTGGAGTCTGGCGGGAGGCTCAATGATCCTGTGATTCTGGGCAAATCACATGGGGGCATATTATCAAGGGCTTTATCGCCGATTTAATGGCACTTTTTGCCGCTAAATCGGCGATATTTTTAATGCCCTATTAGCAAGCTGTCGCTAACAGGCGTTAGCGACAGCTTACAGGCGTTAGAGGCCGGGAATTACATCACCTTGCATGTCAGCGATATTTATCGCTAATGACATGCAAGGTAGGCGTTCACCACTAAAAGCGACTGTAAACAGTCGCTAACACCACTAACCCCTATTAACAAGGCAGGCGAAGCGATAAAATAAATCGCGCTAAGCGCGTTTATCGCTATATTTTAACACCTGCTACTGACTATGACTTACCTGTTTAAGGTATAGGAGGTGGATTCTAATGCTGAATCCACCTTAGCGTTAATGCAAGAATATCGCTGGTTTTCCAGCGATATTCTCGCATTTTGCCGCTATCGCTGGAAATATTATCGCTATGGAGATAAACCTTACTAATAGGGTGTTATCTCAGCGATATTTTCCAGCGATAGGCGGCGTTAACAGGATTCGCGCTAAGCGCGTTTAGCGATAAATATCGCTATTCCTTGCTAATATGCCCCTTAATCTCCCCGTGTCTAGAAAAGAACAGAAATGAATGTGTCCGTCTGTAATTCTGTAATGCAACTGGTGCTCCTGTAAAGTGCACTGATACCTTCCGGTCGAGTTCGCGGTATATAAACTGCAACAACAACAAAAAAAAGTACAAACACTTAACTCGGAATTTCTCGGAGGATGTGCAGCAAGCAGCATAACTAGAATGACGGGCAGTCACCTCCCACTGTTATCAAGTGGTGCTCTCTGCAGCACATGTTCTAACCCAGAAAACAACCTGAGTTTACTGTATGCGTTTTAGAAAGTGCCTCGCATAAACAGGAAGACATCAGTGCCCTGCAGGAACGCACGCCTTCATGACACCACCCCAGATTTTATCTATGGGTTTAGTATTTCTTCTTGTCATCTCACATAGTTCTGTTTATATTTCACTTAAACCTGTTTCCCACACATAAATCTCGCCTGCGCTGTCAGCTTGCACAATGCCATAGTTTACTGGGCCTCGCCAAAGACTGTAAACAGAAAAAAGTGCCTATTTTTCTAATGTGTAACGCATTACATTTCTAGTGTGCACTAACGTCTCGTAATCTTCCACTTCTGCATGTTTGTTCTTCTGACAACGTTTCCCGTTGTAGCATCAGGCAAAGGAGCCTGTTGGTTACTGTAAAACTTGTCTTTGCTCCCGAATTTGAAGAAAACGCTTCCGTCGGTGTGACCTAGTCTGAAATCTAGCCCATAGGACTCCCAACTGCGACAGATGGCCTACATGCTCCGAAAGAAAGGGCTTATCTTGGAATACAAAACCTCGCCACCCTGTAAGCGCTGTATAAAATGTTCTTGTATGATAGACAAAACTTGCCATTGTACACAACAAAACAGTAACAATTATATACACATAACCATACTACTCAGAAAATCAGTAAGTACATCTAAATTGGACTTTCAATAGTTATCAAACCTCGCGTCTTTTCTCACTCATGAGCACATGACTTTTAGTACAGTTCTTATTCTCTGCCCATATAAAAGAGAAAACTTCATTTTTTGCCTATAGCTAAATACGTTTTGTCCTTTAGATATATTCGTTTTCAACAGTTCGAAAGGCATCTCGGTTTGTTTATATACATAAACACCTTATTGACAGACACTGTACAAAAAACACAACAACTCTATCAAATAAAAGGCACACAAACGACCGTGCAGCGTTTTGGTGCCTGCACCCCGTGTCGCCCCTTTTTAAGTTGTCAACTACGTTATGTTTTTCAGAAGCGCTTTCTCTACCGAGCACAGGCTACACGCGTGGTTGGTTACAAATGAACCAGCCTTGTGAAATGTTGGATAGGGTCAGCACAAACTCATGTTTTTTGCCGCCCTCCCCCTTTTGCCGCCCTAGGCGGCTGCCTAGTCTTGCCTAATGGTAGAAACGGCCCTGGGTATTTAATCAGTTTACAGTTCATTTGGGGATCTGATGGGTCAAGGCTTTTTATTATTGCAGCCCGGCAAGTGCGTATGCCTTCACGGTTCTAGTGCTTTTTTTAGCAAGGAGACACGTGCTTCTAACAAGTTGGGGTATATGCAAACCATGTGCATGAAATCCTCCTTCACTGAACCACAGAGTCTGCATGATGTAGAGCTGCTGTTTATCCAGGGCGCTTGATTTGTCGATGAGGGGAGTTGGCCGATGTGAATAGCCATCAACTTTCTCTTTTAGTGCACCGGATACGCTAGGCTTAAATATGGGGCTGCTTTCAAACGTCATAATATTTAAGCAACATCCACACATGTGAACGAGTGAACACAAAGCTATTTTTATCAATCAAATATGAGTGCAATTTTGCTACTTTATTGATTGTCTTCCTAGAATTAGAAAAAGGCAGAGATGTATTCCAAAGTTCAACCATGTTAGTCAGGTTTAGTGCTTGATGGAGGTATTCATGGTATGTCGAGTGAGGGTCGTTTTCCATTGCCATCTGTTAGATTTGGGGGTCTCTAGTTGGCAGAGGTAGGTACCTTTGTCCAAATAGGGACCCTTGAGTCTAGTCAGGGAAAGTAGGTACACTCCCGAAATAACCCCTGCTCACCCTCTTGGTAGCTTGGCACGAGCAGACAGGCTTAGTTCAGAGGCAGTGTGTAAAGCATTTGTGAACACATACAGTAATCAAGTGACAACACTACAAATGGACACCACACAGGTTATATATTTATAAAAATAGGTATACTTTATATAGATTTATCACAAGACCATAAACGACAAAAATAATCCACAATACTGTCAAGAGTGCTTAGTTCTGATCAAAAAGACTTAATTCAAGGTTCTGTGTGAGTCGGTAGCCTCCTCCGGCTACGGCGATGTCGAGAACAAACAGAGTCTAACAAATCCAGCTGACCGCGTCGAGACGGGCCAACACAGCGTAGACAGACTCGGTCACAGTACCTTTTACTTGAAGCGGCAGGCACGGGCGTGCGAGCCGGATGGCTGTTCGTCGCGGTCGCGATGCAAAAAAATGGAAGCGTTGCAGGACACGTTGTCCCTCGATGCGGTGCAGGCAGCGGCTCGTTGACGTCGTCGAGACGGAGTCGGTGAGACCAGGGCCGTGCGTTGCAGGGCGAGACGGTGCTTCGATGCGGTGCTGGCAGGTTGCGGTGCGGCGACGGAGCCGGATTCAGGAGCTGGCGTCGATCAGTCCGGACAGCGGTGCGAGTCGGGCGGTGCGTCGCAAAGCGTGCGAGCGGTGCCCAACTCCGGTGTGGTCACAGGACTCGAACTCAGCAGTAGTGACCGTGTCGGTCGGACCAGTTCGATTCGGCGTAGTGAAGCGTTGCAGGACGCGTTGTCCCTCGATGCGGTGCAGGCAGCGGCTCGTTGACGGAGTCGGTGAGACCAGGGCCGTGCGTTGCAGGGCGAGACGGTGCTTCGATGCGGTGCTTACAGGACACCGAGTCGGTCGTGAGAGTCGGTCACAGCTCCCTACCTCTGTAGCCACTGAAACAGAGTTTCCAGCAGCAATTCACAAAGGGGGTGAAGTCCAATGGTCGTGGGACTTCGGTCAGGGGGCAAGCTCTCTTCCAAGCCCTTGGAGATCCTTCACAAGTTGATGAAAGTCACAGCAAAGCAAAAGTTCCTTTCTCCTTTCTTTGGCAGTCAGGCAAACCACTGCAGGCCAATCCCCCAAGCAGCACTTCAGGCTTAGGGATAGTCTCTCCTCAGTTTCTTCTTGGTTCCGCTCCTCAGCAAAGGTTTCTTCTTGTTCCCAAAAGTGATCTAATTTTCCTGGGGTCTGGGTGCCCCTCTTATACCCTGATTCTCTTTGTTCTCTGGAGGCAGAGAGGCCTCTGCCTAGTCCAAAACCAGTTCTGGTTAGTCCTGGAGCACTTTGTTTTTCTGACTCCTTCTTTCCTTTCAGAATGTGGGGCAGAGTGCTCAGCCACCCGGCAGGAGGTGGAGCCAGCATTGTAGAAGGCAGGCACAGCCCTATTCAGACCCAGGTGCAACTCCTCCCTCCACTCTGGATGCAGATCTTTCTATTCAGCCCTGTGCTGACTCACCCTGTCTCCTGTAGCCACCCCCAGCCCCTGTCACTCAATCTCCAGACAAGGAATACACAACCTAGCAGAGGCAGGCTTGGATAGTTAGGCAAGAAAATACCCACTTTCTAAAAGTGGTATTTTCAAACACAGAATGTTAAAACCAACTTCACTAAAAGATGTATTTTATCATCCTGAGTTCAGGCATACTAAATTCGTTTTTCTACCATGTTCCCGGGGTCAGTTCGGACTATAAGGTGTAATAGTCAGTCTGCCCATTCTGGCCTATGGGGAGCAGGTAGCCTTGCAATAGTGAAAACGAAAATGGCTGTAATTCACTATTAGGACACGCCACACACACCAGGCCATGTCCTACCTTATACTTACAATGCACCCTGCCCTAGGGCCTACTTTAGGGGTGACCAACATGCAGTAAAGGGAAGGTTTAGGGACTGGTAAGTGGGTGCACTCACCCAGTCGACATGGCAGCCCTAGGCTGCACACAGGCTCTGCAATGGCAGGCCTGAGACACACTTTACAAGCTGCTTCTGTGGGTGGCACAACCCGTGCTGCAAGCCCACCAGCAGCATTGGATTTACAAGCCCTGGGCACACTCAGTGCACGGTACTAGGGACTGACAAGTAAACCAATCATCCAATCATGGAGTCACTAATACTTACATCAATTCACGATAGGGAGCACTTGCACTTTGGCACTGATTAGCAGCGGCAAAGTGCCCATGAGCATCTAGTCCAGCAAAAACATATCGGCAACAGTGGAGGCATTACGAAAAAATGGAAGGGAGACCCACGCCAAGGATGCCAGGTCTAACACGTGTCCCCTCCAGCTGAAATGTGGGGAGAACTATCCTACCCCTAGGGAGTTCTCATCGCTAAGGCGGAAAAATCTGGACAGTCCATCAGCATTGGCGTGTTCTGTACCAGGGCGGTGTTCCACCGTAAAGTCCATCCCCTGTAGGGAAATGGACCACCTCAACAGCTTTGGATTCTCACCCCTCATCTGCATCAACCATCTGAGGGGCCTGTGGTCTGTCTGAACCCGGAAGTGAGTCCCAAACAGGTATGGTCTCAGCTTCTTCAGGGCCCAGACCACAGCAAATGCCTCACGCTCAATAGCACTCCATCTCTGTTCCCGGGAAGTAACCTCCTACTGATGAAGGCTACAGGTTGGTCTAGGCCCTCCTCATTGATCTGTGATAGAACAGCCCCTACACCATGCTCTGAAGCGTCGGTCTGAACAATGAACTCATTGGAGAAGTTGGGTGCCTGGAGCACAGGCGCCGTGCACATGGCAGTCTTCAAGGTGTCAAAAGCTTTTTGACAGGCGTCAGTCCAAATCACTTTCCTGGGCTGCTTCTTGGAAGTCAGCTCTGTCAAGGGGGCAACAATGCTGCCATACCCCTTGACGAATCTCCGGTAATACCCGGTGAGTCCTAGGAAGGCTCTCACCTCTGTCTGGGTCTTGGGGGCTCCCAAGCCAGAATGGTATCAATTTTCGGTTGGAGGGGCACCACCTGGCCGCTCCCAACCTGGTGTCCCAAGTACACCACAGAACCCTGCCCAATCTGGCACTTACTCGCCTTGATTGTGAGGCCTGCTCTCCGCAGCGCCATCAACACTTCCCAGAGGTGGCGCAGATGTTCTTCCCAACTGGCACTGAACACTGCGATGTCATCCAGGTAGGCGGCACTGAAATCCTCCAGTCCAACCAACACCTGGTTGACCAACCTCTGAAAGGTGGCAGGGGCATTCTTCATCCCAAAGGGCATCACCCGGAACTGGTAGTGCCCATCTGGTGTGGAGAATGCTGACCTCTCTTTTGCCCCATCAGTCAAGGCGATCTGCCAGTACCCAGACGTTAAGTCAAACATGCTTAGGTATTGCGCAGCCCCTAACCGATCTATGAGCTCATCAGCTCTGGGGATGGGGTGGGCGTCAGTCCTGGTGACGGAATTGAGTCCCCTGTAGTCCACACAGAACCGGAGTTCTGGGGTGGCACCAGGCGCGGCAGCCTTTGGAACCAAGACCACTGGGCTGGCCCAAGGGCTGTTAGAGGACTCAATCACCCCTAGCGCAAACATCTTGGAGACCTCCTCCTTGATGCAGGCTCTGACCCTGTCAGTCACCCTGTAAGCCTTGTGCTTCACAGGAAGACTGTCCCCAGTGTCCACATCCTGGACGCACCAATGAGTGACACTGGGAACCAGGGAGAACAGGTCAGGGAACTGTCCCAACAGTTGGCGACAGTCACCCTGCTGCTCAGGTGTCAGGGAGGTAGAGAGGTTTACTCCCTCCACTGATCCATCTTGCTGACCAGGGTGAAGCTCTACCAGAGTGGCATTCTGGTCGTACCACCGCTTCATCTCCTCCTGGCTGGCTTCCAGATTTGCCTCAGCAAGTTCTCTGAAACGCCTAGTCTGGTTCCTGAAGGCCAGCATGTAACTGTATACATCCTGGGGAGGTTTCCTGGGAGATTGCTCCCAGCCTTCCTTGACCAAACTCAGAGGTCCGCGCACCGGGTGTCCATAGAGGAGCTCAAAGGGACTGAACCCTAGAGACTTCTGTGGCACCTCCCGGTATGCAAACAACAGGCATGGTAAGAGGACGTCCCATTTACGCCTCATAGGTTCTTCCAGACCCATAATCATGCCCTTGAGGGTCCGGTTGAATCTCTCAACCAGCCCATTTCCTTGAGGGTGGTAAGGAGTGGTGAACTTGTAAGTTACACCGCAGTCCTGCCACAGGGTCCTCATGTACTTGGACACGAAGTTGGTACCTCTGTCAGACACCACCTCTTGAGGGAATCCCACTCGTGAGAAAATTCCCATCAGTGCCCGTCCCACCACGGGGGCCGTCACTGTCCTCAGAGGGATGGCTTCAGGGTACCGGGTGGCATGGTCCACCAAGACCAGGATAAACCTGTTGCCCATGGCTGTCTTGGGGTCCAGTGGCCCCACAATATCAATACCCACCCGTTCAAAGGGGGTGCTGACCACAGGGAATGGCTGGAGAGGAGCCTTGTGCTTCCTCCCACTCTTTCCACTTGCCTGGCAAGTCTGGCATGTCCTGCAGTGAGTGGCGGCACTCCTGCGCATCTGGGGCCAATAGAAATGGGTAACAAGCCTGTCAAAGGTCTTGTCCTGCCCCAGATGTCCTGCTAACGGTACATCCTGAGCCAACCCCAGTAGGAAGGCTCTGAAGTGCTGGGGTACCACCAGCACACGGGCTGACCCAGGCTCAGCAACCTTAGGCTCTGAATACAGGAGACCATTCTCCCAGTAAACCCAATGTGATCCAGACTGATCACCTGCTGCCTGGTCTGTGGCCTGTTGCCTCAGACCCACGAGAGAGGGGCATGCGTTCTGCTCCTCGCAGAACTCTTCCCTGGAGGGTCCTCCTTCTTGCTGCCAATGGGTCAGCTCAGGTAGGTCCCCCAGTTCAGCTACCTGTTCCCCTGTAGGCTCCAGGGCATCCCCCTCAGGGTCTGCCTCCTCCTGGACCGTGGGAACTTCGAGGGCCGGTTTCCCACACCCCCTGCTTCCTCTCTCTCCGGCAGGCACCTGGGCCTCCCTCTCAGGCTCCAGGTCCTCTTGAACACCTTTAGCTGCCATTGACCGGGTGGTCACACATGCCCAATCAGGCAAGCCCAACATTTCTAAATGCGCACTCCGCTCCACCTTAGCCCAAGGTGAGCTCTCCAAATCGTTCCCTAACAAACAGTCAACAGGCATGGCTGGCCTCACAGCTACTTGAAGAGTACCCGAGACCCCCCCACTCAAAGGGAACCTGAGCCACCTTGCAGTGACTCTCTGTGTTGTCAGCGGCAACAACCGGATAGAATGCATCAGGGATAACCTGCTCTTTAGACACCAGGTGACACTTGACAGCTGTCACACTGGCTCCTGTGTCTCTCAGAGCCTCCACCCTATGGCCATTGATGGTCACCCACTGCCTGTATTTCTTAGTGTTCTCAGGCAGCGGGGTCCTAGGGACCATCTCAGAGTCTCCTAATGAGACAAGGGAAAACACTGTGGGATCCCCCCCACCTTGGGCACCCAACTCCTCCCCCAGGGCTACACTAGCCAACTGCCGGGGGACTGCACTAGTGGGTGCTGGTTTTCCATGCAAAGGGCAACGAGGATCGTTTGCCTTGTGGCCAGGGGCGCCACACTTGTAACACACCAGTGGTCCCTGGGGAACAGGGGGGCCTGTCAGGGCCACTGGCTTCTTCTCAGGGGGAGGCTGGGAACCTTTCCTTGGTTCCCTTGGGGTTTACTTTGGGGCCCTTTATGGAACTCCCTCTGTTTACCCTTGTCCCCCCACTCTTCTGCTGGGGACCCTGCCCACCCTTGGCGGAGTCTCCCACGTGACCCTTGTGGACCCGGGTACTCACCCAGCGGTCCGCCTCCTCAGCAAGCTGCCTAGGGTTAGTCAGCTTACTATCAATCAGGTGCTGGCGTAGCTCAGGAAAACAATTACCGGACAAGTGCTCCCAGACAATCAAATCAATGAGCGCCTGAAAATCAGTCGCTTTGCTACCCTTTACCCAACCATCCAAGGCTCTGTAAAAGAAGGTCACATATTCAACCCAGGTACTGCTTTCAATCTTACTACAGTTCCTGAACCTTTGCCTATAAAGCTCAGGGGTCAAACCATACCTAGTCATTAAGGCATCCTTCATGTGGCTGTACGAATTATAGACTTCAGAGGGCAAATCCAACAAGGTATCCCGCCCTTCACTGAGGAACCGTCCCCACAACCCCGCTCCCCAATCCTTCTCAGGGACCCGGTGGGAAGACATGGCTACCTCATAGGCTTTGAACCACTGCCCTATGTCATCATTTTTAAAAAATTCCGTAACCACATCTTTTGGAATATACACCCTAGCTTCAACAGGCACAGGCAGTACACTGCCACCAGAGGGAGTAATCTCTAAGCTCTTGGCCTTCAATTCCAACTCCCTCAAAACTTTCTCATGTTCAAACTGCATTTTCTTTTCCTCTAGGGCCAATTTCCTAGTTTGCATTTCGAATTCTAACTGCCCATTCAGCTTGAGCTTGGTCAGCTCCATTTCGTGCATCCTACTCTCTTTCCTGTCCTCCAACTCCTCTGGAGACAGTCCTCTGGCAGAAACACTGCTACCTACTGGGGAAGGTGGTCTTTTATCCCCTAGACCCAATAGCCCCTCCAGCTTCCCTTCTGCATTCTCAGCCCCTCCACAGGGGCACTCCTTGATTCGACCCAGGCCCTCAGCGCCTTTTGAAGGTCCTCCTTCCTGGAGAGTCCGGTCATAGACACTTTAAACTTTTTGCAGAATTGCCTGAGCTGCTTGAGGGTGTAGCATTCTAGCCTCTCTTCTTCCCAATCACACTCAACAGAGGCTACTGATGCTGGTTTCTCCATAGTGACTGAACTTGGCATTTGCAAAAATAGGAAATCCCAGAAAAAATGCTATAAAAGTATGTGGTTGCGTTTTGGTCTGCACTCACTAAGTAGTGTTCACCAATCACTGTACATGAGTCACAAATGCAAGTCCAGAATCCTCACCGCTGACCACTAATGTTAGATTTGGGGGTCTCTAGTTGGCAGAGGTAGGTACCTTTGTCCAAATAGGGACCCTTGAGTCTAGTCAGGGAAAGTAGGTACACTCCCGAAATAACCCCTGCTCACCCTCTTGGTAGCTTGGCACGAGCAGACAGGCTTAGTTCAGAGGCAGTGTGTAAAGCATTTGTGAACACATACAGTAATCAAGTGACAACACTACAAATGGACACCACACAGGTTATATATTTATAAAAATAGGTATACTTTATATAGATTTATCACAAGACCATAAACGACAAAAATAATCCACAATACTGTCAAGAGTGCTTAGTTCTGATCAAAAAGGCTTAATTCAAGGTTCTGTGCGAGTCAGTAGCCTCCTCCGGCTACGGCGATGTCGAGAACAAACAGAGTCTAACAAATCCAGCTGACCGCGTCGAGACGGGCCAACACAGCGTAGACAGACTCGGTCACAGTACCTTTTACTTGAAGTGGCAGGCACGGGCGTGCGAGCCGGATGGCTGTTCGTCGTGGTCGCGATGCAAAAAAAATGGAAGCGTTGCAGGACACGTTGTCCCTCGATGCGGTGCAGGCAGCGGCTCGTTGATGTCGTCGAGACGGAGTCGGTGAGACCAGGGCCGTGCGTTGCAGGGCGAGACGGTGCTTCGATGCAGTGCTGGAAGGTTGCGGTGCGGCGACGGAGCCGGATTCAGGAGCTGGCGTCGATCAGTCCGGACAGCGGTGCGAGTCGGGCGGTGCGTCGCAAAGCGTGCGAGCGGTGCCCAACTCCGGTGCGGTCACAGGACTCGAACTCAGCAGTAGTGACCGTGTCGGTCGGACCAGTTCGATTCGGCGTAGCGAAGCGTTGCAGGACGCGTTGTCTCTCGATGCGGTGCAGGCAGCGGCTCGTTGACGGAGTCGGTGAGACCAGGGCCGTGCGTTGCAGGGCGAGACGGTGCTTCGATGCGGTGCTTACAGGACACCGAGTCGGTCGTGAGAGTCGGTCACAGCTCCCTACCTCTGTAGCCACTGAAACAGAGTTTCCAGCAGCAATTCACAAAGGGGGTGAAGTCCAATGGTCCTGGGACTTCGGTCAGGGGGCAAGCTCTCTTCCAAGCCCTTGGAGATCCTTCACAAGTTGATGAAAGTCACAGCAAAGCAAAAGTTCCTTTCTCCTTTCTTTGGCAGTCAGGCAAACCACTGCAGGCCAATCCCCCAAGCAGCACTTCAGGCTTAGGGATAGTCTCTCCTCAGTTTCTTCTTGGTTCCGCTCCTCAGCAAAGGTTTCTTCTTGTTCCCAAAAGTGATCTAATTTTCCTGGGGTCTGGGTGCCCCTCTTATACCCTGATTCTCTTTGTTCTCTGGAGGCAGAGAGGCCTCTGCCTAGTCCAAAACCAGTTCCGGTCAGTCCTGGAGCACTTTGTTTTTCTGACTCCTTCTTTCCTTTCAGAATGTGGGGCAGAGTGCTCAGCCACCCGGCAGGAGGTGGAGCCAGCATTGTGGAAGGCAGGCACAGCCCTATTCAGACCCAGGTGCAACTCCTCCCTCCACTCTGGATGCAGATCTTTCTATTCAGCCCTGTGCTGACTCACCCTGTCTCCTGTAGCCACCCCCAGCCCCTGTCACTCAATCTCCAGACAAGGAATACACAACCTAGCAGAGGCAGGCTTGGATAGTTAGGCAAGAAAATACCCACTTTCTAAAAGTGGTATTTTCAAACACAGAATGTTGAAACCAACTTCACTAAAAGATGTATTTTATCATCCTGAGTTCAGGCATACTAAATTCGTTTTTCTACCATGTTCCCGGGGTCAGTTCGGACTATAAGGTGTAATAGTCAGTCTGCCCATTCTGGCCTATGGGGAGCAGGTAGCCTTGCAATAGTGAAAAACGAAAATGGCTGTAATTCACTATTAGGACACGCCACACACACCAGGGCATGTCCTACCTTATACTTACAATGCACCCTGCCCTAGGGCCTACTTTAGGGGTGACCAACATGCAGTAAAGGGAAGGTTTAGGGACTGGTAAGTGGGTGCACTCACCCAGTCGACATGGCAGCCCTAGGCTGCACACAGGCTCTGCAATGGCAGGCCTGAGACACACTTTACAAGCTGCTTCTGTGGGTGGCACAACCCGTGCTGCAAGCCCACCAGCAGCATTGGATTTACAAGCCCTGGGCACACTCAGTGCACAGTACTAGGGACTGACAAGTAAACCAATCATCCAATCATGGAGTCACTAATACTTACATCAATTCACGATAGGGAGCACTTGCACTTTGGCACTGATTAGCAGCGGCAAAGTGCCCATGAGCATCTAGTCCAGCAAAAACATATCGGCAACAGTGGAGGCATTACGAAAAAATGGAAGGGAGACCCACGCCAAGGATGCCAGGTCTAACACCATCCATAGATTATTTAATGTTGAACTTTCTATGTTTGATCTTATTTTGCACCAGCTTTTTATTGCAGTGTACATTCTACCAGCAACTTCATTAACAATCCCAAATTCCAAACGAACTTGTGCAGGGGAGGCATTTTGTGGAAGGCCAAATACCTGCTTGAAAGCCCTCACTAGCAGACTATTCAAAAGGTGGCATATTGTCCATGCAAAGAGACACTTCCATATGAAACAGTTGATAACATTTTGGCCACCATTACTGATAGTAATGGCTTAAAAGATGAGCCATCTAGCTTCATGGCGAGGGTGCAAAATGCAAATGTCATGGCGCGCCCTTTTGCTGTCAGATATTGCATGTGTTCCTGATGATTTGCTTTGCTATCAATGTGGATGCCCAAATACTTATATGACTTGACCTATGCCCGTAGTCAAGAATCTCGGAGTCTGGATGGATTCCGGACTTACTTTTGACTCCCAAATACGTAAAGTGGCTGGCAAATGCTATGGTGCTATGAGGGTCCTGCGTAAAATCCTGAACCTCCTACCAGCTAACTCCAGGAAGACTATAGTACACGCAGTCATTACCTCCCAATTAGACTACGGAAATGTACTGTACCTTGGAGCTACTAAACAAGGTCTAGCAAAACTACAGAGGGTCCAAAATGCGGCCGCACGGCTGGTACTTAGCCTCCCTAGAAGGTCTAACACTAAGAAAGCACTGGAAGCTTTGCATTGGCTACCAGTGGAGAAAAGAGTGTCCTTCAAGGCAATGTGCTACTGCCACCGTATCTTACTAAACAAAGGCCCGAAGTATCTCCATTCATTAATAACCAAGTACATCCCTGGCCGCAGTCTAAGATCTTCAGAGCTGGCATTGGCTACGGTGCCTAGAATATTTAGAGCTAGAATGGGCGAGCGCTCTTTTAGATATAAGGCAGCAAAAATGTGGAACAGGTTGCCTATTGAACTCCGAGTAGAGCCATGCGAAAAAAGATTTCGTAGGCAACTGAAAACATGGCTATATGTGAAGTCCGATGGGTCTTAGGGGTCGTAGTACCTCTACCACTGTAGTCCGCTTGTCTCACATGCCCTTTCTCTCCTATTGAGCGTCTTAGCGCGGGGACACACCGGTGGTGTAACCATGCGCTCTACAAATGCTTAAACTAAACTAAACTAAACTTCTCTAATGTTTTTGCGTTCAGCCAGATTTTAAGTTGTGGACCCCGTCAATTCGTAATAATCAGTGCTTTTGGTTTTGGTATATTAATTTCAAGCTGATTATTATTTGTGTAGCAGGCCAGCACAGTCACTAATTTTTGCAGCCCCACTTTTGTTAAGCTTAGTAAGACCATGTCATCCACATACACTAGATGTGATCAAATTAGCAGACCCAAGGGCGGGGAGTGTGGTTTTACCCGGTCTAGTCTTGATCATAATCTGACATAAACAGATTAAAAGGGTGTGGTGCCAAGACGCACCCCTGCTTCAGGCCTTTGCTTGCAGCAATCTTTGAGCCATCACCTAGTTTGACTCGCATCCATGTTTGCAAGTATAATAGTTCTATGGCTCGGAGCGTCTGGGAAGTTCCATTTCCTTAGTTTAATCAGCAAGATGGTTCGGTCAATTCGATCAAAAGCTACCTTCAGATCTATGAAGCAGAAGTGCAGTTTTTGTCGCTTTCATGTGCAATTATCCGCAATTAGGGAAAGTGCTAGGATGTTTGTAGTCATACCATATCCTTTTCTAACTCCAGTTTGATTTGCAGGAACCAGATTATATTGGTCTGACCACTCCACAATCAGCTAGGATTACTGATGTGTAGTATTTTGCTTCTGCATCTATTAGTGCTAATAATCTGTTATTAGCTGGATTGGTGTGATCCCTTCCTTTGTCAATGAGATTGATTATGGTTCCTCCCCAACTCGTCAAGATATTACCTAAAAGCTCAGTCTCTTTATATATAGTATATAGTGGTTGTGCCCAATACTCAGGATCTTGGTTGTAGATGACCTGTGGCATACTGTTTGGCCCAGGAGCTCTGTCGCTTCGTCCCTTGGTTATTACTTTTTTCAACTTCGTTGGAGTTATACCACTGCTTTTTAGGCTCAGCTCTAGTTGAGTTTGAGTCCTCAAGACTGTTTATATCCTTTGTCAAATTTCTGCCATCATCTCTGATCGCTGACACAGTTGCTCTCATAAATTGCAGTATGTGTGTTCGTGTTTCGTCTGCAGTCCTGATACAACTCTGCTGATTCCTAGGAGGGCTTTTGCGGGAGCTTGACTCTATGGCGTTAAAGTGACAACCACCATTAAATGTCTTCGCCAAGTGGGATACCCATGCTTCCTCTGAGACATTTGAGTTGTTTGTCGGGTTGTTTGCTCTACTGAGGCCTTTTAAGATCTCCCAAAATGACCTGGAATTAGTCTGCTTCGCACTGTGAATGAGGTTCGCCCAGAACCCTTCTTTTTCTGTTCGGTCTTCCCAGAGTTCCTTTTTGTATTACTTTATCAGTAGCCTTACTTATTCCCATGAGGTCGGGTTGATATCAGTTGTCTTCAGTTTTCGAATTGACATTTTTAATTCCTTTTTTACATTTGGCATTTATGTGACAGACCAATGATACCTATATTTGTCCTCCTACTGTTGTGTTTGCAATGGGGGGCATATGTTATTAGTGTATTAGTACAATCTTTCCATGCGTCCAATTGATTGATTGCACTTACGAGGTTGCCCTCCATTATCTGTTTAGCTAGTCGGGACAAACCTGGTAAAGAATTGCTTGACCACCTCTGGCGTCTTAGATCTGTTGACTGTAAGAGTCCTGTGTACATTTCATTGGGTCCTGGGTCCTGTAGAATTTTACCTTTCCCAAACACTTGCACACACTCTTTCAATTGAATGATGCCAGCTCTGGAAATAGGCATAACGTGCAATATTGCTTGATAGAGAAATGTCAGATTGCAAAATTGCAATAAATGCAACATAAGGCTGCACTTTAATAATGAATGTGAAGATGATGAAGCATTTTACTTCTATTCTTTGATAAATGCAAGGGCATGTGTAGAATGGCAAATAAACGATTTTTTTTTATCACAACCCATTAGAATTTTTACATAGTGCAAATTTTGGATGAACTATAAGATCTTAGATCAGCTGATCATTGACTTCTTCATAGTTGAAAAAGATAGTCAGATTTGAAAATGGGCACGTTTTCGTATGTATATGGTATTTCTAGAATGCCAACGTAGCAAATGATAGCAGAGCACTGTACATGGTAAAAGACAAGCTTAACTTCAACAAGTAAAGGGAGGGACACCTGAATTGTGATCAAGTGTTCTTTAAACAGGTGAGTCTTCAACTTTTTCCTAAATTGGAGCAGCATTGGAGCTGTCCTGATGGATACAAAGATGTTGTTCCAAATCCTGCGTGCACAGATGGAAGAGGCCTGTTGTCTTGTTTTGTAATTTTTACACTTCTTAGTCTTTAGTCCAATTTCTGAACACCAGCAGCAGCCCAACCACACAGTCCAATCACTTTACAAGTTAGGCTGGAGGTTGAGGGTGCCAATTTTCCCAAAACATATAAATATCAATTGTCTGAAATTTCAGCCCAAACTCCCATACAAGGACTTTCCGATCCAAATAGAAACAATGACAATCCTGTTACTTGCTGCAACAAGGATGCTTTCTCCACCTCCCTCCAGTTGAAAGGATGGCACAGGAAATAAGATGTAGTCAATTATATGCCACACTCTTTGCAGGCATATCCTGCCACGGATATAGCATTATACTGCATGGAAGTGCATGCGCTTTTTATCAGAAAAGGATCATCTAACAGACAGGCGATGTAGGAATCACCAGGCAGCACATGAGTTGGGGATAAAGCCAACAATTTTAAAGATTCATTTCCAACATTAAGGAACAGCAGGCACAGATCTCTTAGCTACAATGGAGGTTGGTAAATGATTAAACTCTTCTGCAGGAACCCACAACCACCGTATCTGAAAGATGCTTTAGTTAGAGTGGACCGGGAGGTTTGATCATGCTTTTCTTCTTATAAAGCCATTGATAAAGAGTAAAGATGATGATATTTGTGGATCCCATGGATGAGTGACAACCATGGCTCTGCCAGCTCATGGCAATGTTGTTTGACAACATAATAAAATACCTGCAAAGCTATCTCATACAATGGAATGCGGTCTATCACTTCCCAATCTTAATCACTTAATTTGGCACTATGGCACCTAAGGTAAAACAAAGAGTGTGCCTGTCTGCTAGCTACATGTACACTCCCACTGCATGACTGTTCTAAAAGAGTCATGACATTGAACGCGGCAGAATTGCTAAGCTGTGGAATTGAAATCTTTTGCTCACCAGTGCATTGAAAGGCACATTGGCCAATACACTCTATATATTTGCTGATGCTTGAACATATGGGTTTCCTATTGTGAAGTGACTTTCTGTAGAACACATGGTCACTGGATCACTGAGCTCACTAATAGGGAGATTTATGACCGCCCCTGGTAACCAGTGCACAAGATACCAAGGCCACAACAAAAAGTGTACAATACCTAAGTATTCTTTATTCTCTTGGTAGGCATGAGCGAGCAGACAAGGCTTAACTCGAGCAAGCAGTGTGTGGGGCAAATCCAGATACAGCGCATTACAATTATTACAGATGCAAGAAAACACGAATGCACAGCCAAGATTGTGTTAAACAACACACTTAATAATATTTCACATGTACTAAATATATTAACAGTATTCAGAAAATTAAAAACACACAAACCACAATAATGGGACCTGTAATCTGTGAATGAGAAAAGAAATAGCATGTAGAAACCGAGAATCAATTTAACGTTGATGGTTTACACACTATACAGGTATCAAACGAGAACTACAGGCTAAACAACCTATATAATCTTTATGTAGCTTTAACGTTTGCAATGCTTCAAACACGCCTAGAATGAGATAATTACATGGCTAACTCAATGAGTAATAGAACTGGTAGCACAGTTCTTCAATTACAAGGAGTAGCAATACAGCTGAACATCTGCGAGTGCTAATCCTCCTTTAACTAATCACCTCAACTTTTCCATGAAAGTCTCAGACCTTTCTAAGCCCAAATATAAGTGCCCGTCTTCCCCTGTTATTTAGTGATAAGTCTCTTAGAGAATGGAACTGGGATGTTATCGAAAAAAAAGTTAATTTAAGCAAGATAGCCATTTTTATTTAATTCTTCCGCCCATATATGATCCAGGGAATATTCACCCATTTACTGAGGATGTTTTGAACCTCTTTCATCACTCGATCCAGATTGACTTTTGACATTTCCTTTAGCTTTGTGTGACCTCTATACCCAAATATCTAATTTTAGATTGAGTGAAAAACCGTATATTTTCCAAATTACACACCATTATCTCCGTTTTAGACTTGTTCATCTGGTATCCCTAGAAAACACCATAGCTATCTGTGATTTCCTCCACCCGCTGCAACTTCCTATCGGGGTCCTTGGTGTATAATATAATATCAGCAGCGTATAGGGCAACCTTCTTCTCTAATGACCCAGTCACAAAGGGGATTATCCTCTCATCTCTTCTAAATGCCTGTACCAGTGGTTCAATGTAAATATTAAATAGAAGCGGGGAGAGTGGACATCCCCGACGGGTCCCTCTAGAGATATTAATCCTTCTAGTTAGGTTCCCCTGTATTAAGATCTGTGCAGATGGTGTACTATATAATTGTCTATTGCATCAGTAAAAATTGTGGGTGACCGAAAGCTGCTATCACCTCCCACAGGTAAGCCCAGCTTACTCTGGCTGATCCTTTAGGTGCTTCAATAGTAATAATCGCCAATGAGTTAGACTTTTTGGTAGACAAATCTATATGAGAGTAAAAGATAGGTTAAATCATACACATACCTGCCTGGAATATTGCCTTTCTGATCTGGGTGTATTATATGTTTAGAAGTTGTAAAGACACACATATGATGGACGGAATACGGAACAAATCAAACATTCATCCCCCAGTCAAGAGATCTGGGTTAAATCCATCATTCTTTTGCTCACCATGCCACCCCACTTTAGACCCAGCCATATGCAAATCAGCCTTGACCCCGCTCCTCATGGGAACAGTCCAGCCCCAACTGCCAAGCCAGATCATCCTTGGACCAGAACCAAGCATCTGGGGCTGGTTTCAGGGTACTTTTAGAAAGTTGGCATTTTCTAACTTTAGCCATTTGGTGCCTGCAGTCCATCTCTGGTCACATAACTGGGAGTGGTTGGCAGTTCAGCTTTGTGTATTACTCCTAAACAGCCATACACAATAGGGGCTAAGGTGTGACTGGAAGGGCCATCAATGGCAGGATGAGAAGGAGGAGCTGGACACAGCCTCACTTACACCTGAATAGGATGTGTCCTGTCCACACACAAAGAATCTAACGTCCCTGCATTGCATTGTCACTCCAGCCAGTTTGGAGCCAGGGCAGGGAAGGCAGGGATTTCCTTTCACTTCACAGCCACCTTATAGATGCTTCTTCCACCTTCCAGGACCAGGGAATAAAACATGGACCTCAGACACCACCACTTCAGTACAATTCTGGACCTGTGGATACTCTGCAAGGAAGAAGGACTAATGTGCTGCTGAAGGACTGCCACTCTGCTGGACTGCACTCTGCTGGACTCCTCCTCTGCTGTGCTGTGCTGCTGCCACTGCCCTCCTGACTGGGTGAGAAGGACTAGACCTGCATCTTTTGAACCCACAACCCAGAGTGACTAGTTGGGTGGTCTTCTAATCTGAAGCCACAGGGACACAACAGGCTTCCAAAGACCTTGCTTATGCATCTGGACTCTGCCATCTGTGAGTCCACCCTGCCAAGTTGTGCCACCCCAGTCCTGGACTCTTGGAAGTGTGCCTAAGGTGCTCTACCAGCCTGTGCACCCAGTGGAACCATTACATCTCCTCTGCTGCATGGCGCAAAACCAACTCATCGCTGCTGCTGTGTGGATTGGATCCGTCACAAATACTTGCATAGCCAGATTGCCTTCGAAACCACCACTGCACGAAGCATCCTCGGTGCAGGCCCTCGCATCTCTCGTCGACAACAATCAACTCCGCATAGCAGCCTCACAGTTCTTCGGAACTGACGCATCACCCTGACTGCTCATCACATCCCCGACACTAGACTTCACATCACAAGCCCTGTCGACAAGATCCTTGACATCAAAGCAACAGAACCTTATACCACATCCTCACAACATCTCGGAACTGATGCATTGCCTCAGCTGCATGACTCATATTTGACACGGATCCACGCAACACTCCACAAACCAGGATTGAATGTACTTTTGTTCAGTGGGCCTAACTGAGTCCCTTTAACTGGCCCGCACTCCATCGCTGTCTGTCTGAACTTGTGACTTTGTCCCAGTCTGGCGCAACCAGATATCCACAGTTTTCACTTTACGCCTTTTGACGCTATTTTGTTTGAAAACTTTGAAATTCAATATCTATGGTTCTACTGATTGGATTTTTGTTGTTTTGTTCTTGCTTTATTTGTTATATCCTACTATATTTCTATAATTCTGTTGTGGGCTCCTTTTGTGATGTGTTTTCACTGTGTTACTGTTTGGAGTGTTGCACAAACACTTTACACATTGCTTCTAAGTTAAGCCTGACTGTTCTGTGCAAATCTACCAGGGGGGTTGAGCACAGGTTAATTTTGGTGTTTGCTTGTGCCTTACCCTGACAAGGAGTGTGGTTGCTGCTTGACCAGGGCTCATACCCCAGTCAACCAACAACCCAATTTCTTACACAGTGTGAGCCACAAAAGTCACTAAATTAACCTCTGCTTAACCCTATGGTAGCTTGCAACAAAAACAGTTAGGCTTAACCTAAAGCCAATATGTAAAGTATTCATACAGCATACAAACAGTAATAAAGTAAAAACACAACACAAGAAAAATCTCACACCAATTTAGAAAATAGAGAAAATTGTATTAAATTATTACACACCAAAAGGACAAACATCAGTAGAACCGGAGCTATGGATTTTTAAATTTTAAGGTCTGCAAACAAAAGTGCTTTTTTCTCTCCAAATCTACTGTCTATAGAGTCCATGTATAACTAACACCCTGGCGCCTATCTTTTAGCCCTGGTTAGAGGGCCCGCATAGGAGTTGGTCCTCATGAATGAACCTGAGGGTGCGTGGCTAGAAAATAGCATGCAGCTCCCATCCCAACCTAACCCCAGGACTCTCTCCCTCTGCGTACACATCTAACCCCTTGATACGACCCCAACCTCTGCCCAGACTATTGGCCTCCCTGTGCCTCCTATGGTCGGCGCACTCCGCTGCCCAGTTTATTTGCTTATCTAGACTTCCTTGGTGGGAGACATGGCGGGTGCGGGCATGGAGTCAAGACCTCCAAATCACATCTCTCCCAACCTAGAGCCGGCGGGCCAGAATGCTTTCAGAATCATATATCCCCCGAACCTTTCAAAAAATGCTGCAAAAAACTTCAAACATAGACTACTCAAAACCCATCCAGAAACCCTTATCTCAGACCCCTTCTTCTCCATCAAGAAAGGTACCACCATAAATGATCTCATCTTCTACACTAAACGCCATGCTCAATGGCGGAAGGCCATTTACTCTCTCCTCAAGATCTCCACTTCCCTTAAAACTCTGCATGGTCTCAGAGTGATAGTTGTGCCCTCCTCAGCCTATAGAGTGGAAGCCACCATCTCTCTATACAAAAACGGAACCATCCTTATCCAAGCTTCTGACCGCAATCTAATGTTGTTTGACAACTTTATCCCCACCATCATGAAGACAGTTGCCAACTTCAGTGCCGCCCCCCTTGGAGGTGATGGCCCTTCAATGGTCCCCCTGACCGTGCAAACTCTATCTCCCGCCTCTCTTCCACCAGCTGCTAACACTACCTCTTCTCCGAAGGACCCCCCTCTAGCTACCCCCACTCATATTAACAACTCCACAGCATTACACGTGGTTATCGAGCCGCGACAGCACATTCTTCATGAGAGTCTACATGCTCCCCCCCTCACGGTTAGCTGGTTCTAACTCTCCTAGCGCCACTGTTCACAATGCTGCTCGGATTCTCCCCAGGATTCCTGCCCCCAGCCCAACCCGCAATCCCAACCCGGTCCGACATGCGGGCAAGGGTCACCTGCTGTCTGTCCCCTCCCCTCCTCTCCTATCCTACACTTCCCCCCAAGCACTCAGCTCCATTTCTCAGAATCCCCTGCATCTGGGCCCACTCACTCGCCACCTCCCCCATTTTTCCCTTCCCCCACTAGCTATCCTCTGCCGCAGGGTTCCCGGGACCCAGCCTCACATCCCCATTCACACACTTCATTGGAAGCCCGTCTTAACGAGATTTCACTCTGCCTACAACAACTTAAGGCAGATGTTCGTAGCCTATCACGCATCACGGAGGATCTGTCTTTTAACTCCAGACTAAGCCACTCCATTATGACCAATCTCCATCGACTCGCGCTCCCAGACTGTGGTTGTACCTGGCGCCCTTCCCCCTATCCTAGGCTAACCACATCCCACTCCACCCACGCACACCATAGTTGGCCCTCCGCTCCGCACCCTAATGACCCCTCTTGACCCTCCAGGTGTAGAGCCTCCCTATCGGACAGTGATATTCACTCTCTCCTGCTTTCATATGATCTGGCACTTCCCTCCACCCCATCAAATCTACATCTAATTGAATCAATCCCTACTGATCCCTACAGGGAACCTAGGCCTAACTCACGAACTTTAAATGAGAACAACCTCACGATAGTCACCCCCACTCTACCTCCACCAATGGACACCCCCGTTAGTCTCAAATGCGCGCTCCTAAACTGCAGATCGGCTGTTAAACACGCTGCTGATATTGCCGATCTCATCCTTGTCCAGGATCTTGATCTTGTAATGTTGACCGAAACCTGGCTACATGATTCAGCCGCACCCATCCTGGACTTTCTAATGCCTCCCAACTTTGATATCATTAGGTTGGACAGAACTAGTGGTCACGGGGGAGGCGCTGCATGCTTACATCGTAGTAATCTAATAGTGAAAGTCATTCATGCCGACCCCCTGCCATCTTGTGAATACCTATGCATTGAAGTGACTGGGGGCAACAATCACTCATGCAAACTGCACACGTTCTACCACCCACCTCGTGGCAACCTTCCCTTCACAGAACAGATCATGGACATTATTTCGGCCAACGCGGATTTCCAGGGCACTCAGATCTTTCTGGGTGATTTCAACCACCACTGGAATGATGTAAACGATGTGCTGGTCACTAGCCTTAAATCCTTCCTACTTGACCTTAACCTTATCCAAATATGTGACAGCCCTACTCATATCAAAGGAGCCACGTTAGATCTTGTCATTGGTAAGCCCAACTCTCTCCGCCTGGAGTCGATCCTCCCATGTGACTGGACAGACCACTATTGCATCACCTTCCTCGTCCTTGAATCGGTAAGAGCAAGCAGATCCCAACCTAAGAACCCAAAACAGTTGAAAAGATGTTTACGGAACATCAACTCGCAAGACCTGATGGAGCTCTGTGATAACATCCTGCCCCCCCTATGAACATGTCTGATGTCCATGACCTGACAGCCCACTATAATCACGCAATGCTTAATGTACTTGACTCAGTGGCACCACTTCAGCTTAAAAGAGTGTCTGCTAAACTCTCCAAACCATGGTTCAATGATAGTCTTAGTGCCGAAAAAAGAAATTTAAGACTTGCTGAAAGGAAGTGGCGATCTTATCCCTCCCTGGAACATCTTTGTCACCTGAGATCCTTGCGAAGCATTTACAATAAACGCATCAGATGCTCGAAGACCACCTTCTTTAGAACTCAACTAGATCAAGCAAAAAACCATTCGAAAAAGCTGTTCGAACTCATCAAGTCCCAATCTAACAATCATCCTAACCTCTCGGCTCTGGGTCAAGGGACTCTGCCGAACTGTGAAGAATTTGCTGTTTTCTTCAGGGATAAGACTACTAAGATCGAGTCTGAACTACGCTCGGCCCGTGATCAACTCTCGAGTGGTCTGCTGAACACCCTATGCCACTCAGAGTCGAATATAAGAGAACCCACACAGCCCTTCCGCCCCAAAAACAATGCATCTTGGAGTCTGTTCCAAACCGTGGATGAACCCACTATTCGCAAACTGTTGTTGACTTTGAAACCTTCCAATCACTACAACGACCCTCTGCCATCGAACCTGTTCCCGGAAGTGAGATCCGCCTTACCACCACTCTGGACGACGATCGTCAATGCCTCTCTTATACAAGGTGCTATTCCGGATTGCCTTAAATCAGGTCAGGTTACCCCGTTCCTGAAGAAACCAAATGCGGATCCCAAGGACCTTCTTAACTTTTGCCCAATCACGAACATCCCCACCTTGGCAAAACTCTTGGAGAAATGTGTGCTCGCCCAACTTTGTCATCACATCAACCATTTCCAACTTCTGGACCAATGCCAATCGGGTTTCCGCCCAGGTCATAGCACAGAGTCGGCGCTAACGCACATCGTGGATGATGCGCTTAGAATGCTGGATCACAATGAGTCATGCATACTGATCCTTCTGGACCTCTCGTCAGCATTTGACACTGTCAAACATGATCACCTAATTGACCTCCTGGAACACAGGATGGGGCTGTCTGGCCTGGTATTAAGCTGGTTCTCTTTGTTCCTTCAGAACAGATCCCAAAGTTTCAAGGTGGTCCAATCCCTGTCCCACCCTGTACCAGGCACCTTGGGGGTTCCTCAAGGTTCAGCATTGTCCCCCACGCTCTTTAACCTGTTCATGGAGCCTCTGACAGAAATTCTAAAATCATCCAGCATTCGTTATCATATGTATGCGGACGATACTCAACTATACCTGAAGATCACCTCCCCCGAAGACATTCAGTCCCTCAACTGCTGGAAACACAAAGCTGGCTGACATGCAATCACCTGAAGCTCAATGCTCTTAAAACGGAATCCCTACTGATCTCACCCCACAACCAATTCCTCTTCATGGAACAATGGCTAAACCAGCTGACTGCTCTTAACTGCAGACCGCACCTTGTGGACTTAGCATCATCTCTGGGTATCATTCTAGACAAAAGCCTGAACATGCAGAAGCACATCAGTTCCCTCACCAAAGGAGCGAACTTCCAACTCAGCTTACTTAGGAAACTCAAACCCTTCCTCCCTGCTCAAGACCTTAAGGTTGCAGTACAAGCATTAGTGATCTCAAAGCTGGACTATGGTAGTGCAACACTCTGCGGCCTGCCTAGAGTGAGGATGGCTCCTCTTAGGGCTACCCTCAATTCCGCTGCTAGGCTCTTAACTGGCACAAAAAAATATCACCACATCTCTCCGGACTTGCGGGAACTGAATTGGCTTCCATATGAAGCTCGGATACAGCTAAAAATTGCATGCATGGCTCACAAAGCCTTCCACTTCAAGACCCCGCTGTCCTCGCGCAGAAACTGGAACTCTCGTGTGGTTTTAGAGCCTCCAGAAGCGCTAACACCCTTTTGCTCAAACCTCAAAAATTCAAGAAAAAAAAGACCTATAACCGAGCCTTCTCAGGGATGGCTCCGAGGATCTGGAACTCCCTTCCCCCCGAAGTCAGGGTGAACCCTTTTACTACCTTCTTCAAAAAAGAAGTCAAAGGGCTCCTGATGAAGAAATGTCTGCCTTAGCCTGGCACCGTCATCTGATTCTGGGTCCATACCCGTTGACTCTGGCCCAGCCACCTGGTTCACGAATAGGTTGGGCAATTCTAGACTTTGATTTTTGCTTGACTGTGTGTTTGCTTCTCCCTCACGAGATTGTTGGACAATTTTACACTCTGATTTTGTCACTTTGTTTATTCTGTTTTGTATGCTTATACCCCTGTGATGCATAATCTGTATTATTCCCTTGCGATGCATAATCTGTAAAGCGCTCTGATACCCTCGGTGGTCATGTTCGCGCTATATAAAACTTTCAAAATAAATAAATAAAAATTAGTGCCTAAAACATCAAAGCATCAACCACTGCCATCCAGTTGCGAGAGACTGGGTCAAAGTAAAAAAATATTGTCGCCCGTAATGGAGTGCTGGTTGGAAACAAAAAGTGGATTGGGCCTGGTTGGTTCTTTCCTTAGGACTTAGAAGAAATTTGAATAAAAATGGTCTGAGAAGGTAAAGTATAGTGCGGCAAGGTTGCAGGCGGTGCCTGAGGAGGGAACATTGCCGTCGGGCTGAAGATTTATTCGTTCAGACTCAGTCACTTTTTTGAAAGTCAAAAATCTCCAGCAAGTCAACGCTGGAGGTGGTAGCTAACGAGAGTTTCACAAAACTGGATAGCCCTTTGGCAAAGGACCTCTGACAAGGATTTGCTGCTGCATAGAAGAACATAGCGGAAGCTGCCTGAAAGTCAGGCTGGCCAGCAATGCACCTTGTCGGACAGCTTGGTCCTGGAGTAGTTTTTAGCAAAAGCAATTCTAAGTGCCAAGTTTTGGCTTTTGGCTATCAGGGCACATTTAGCTCCACCACCAAGGGTCCAGGACTCAAGGGGCACCCCGGGAGGGGGATCAGGACTCACTCAGGCTGAGCCAGGTACGAGTTCAAGATGCCTGGACCCTTTTCTGTCCCTGAGGCTCTAATCAGGAGACCAGCCAGCTAGCCCATGGAGTCACTCTGGTAGTTCTGGGTTCAAACATTGGAACAGGGCTCAAGCAGCAGGGCAGGCCTTTGAGGGTTCAAAGAAGGCTCCAGGCAGGAAAGCAGTCCTTCCATGTTCAGAAAACAGTTGTGAGAAGTACACATTAGGCCACAGCAGCATGAATACCTCTGAGAGTCCTTCTGCAGGTTCAGAAAGTGAGGGTCTTATTTTTAGAGCTGGTGCCTCCTTTGAAGTAGGAGAGGTTTCTAGAGAATTACCTTTGGCATTCTTGAAAGATTCTCCTGCCTTGACTCCATGCTGGCTGCATGAACAATGCAGGGGTGACAAGTCCTTTGTGTGAAGGCAGGGCTCAGCCTATCAAGTTGCAAGTGTGGCTGTGCCTAGCTCCCCCCCATTCTGCCAGTTGATGGCCTATTCAGGCACACCTCATCACCTAATCCCTCTAATGTGTAGATGTCTTGGAGGAATAAACAATGTCTAACTGCCAATTGCACCCTGTCATGTCACCCAGGAACAGGCTGCGGGCACCCAATAGTTAGGGCAGGAAAATGCTAACTCTCTTAAAGTGGCATTTTCAAAAGTGTAACTTTAAATCTGACTTTACCATTAAAGAGAGTTTTAAATTACAATTTCTCAGACACCAAACATGAAATGTTTACCTGTTCCCAATCAAAAGTTAGCACATATTAAATGCAATACAGCTACTCAATATTGTCCTATGGAAGAGGTAGGCCTCACGGTAGTGAAAAACAAATTTAGGAGTATTTCACTATCCGGACATGTAAAACTTAAAAGTATTTGTACAACCTTTTAATTACAATGGAACCTGCTCTATGGGCTACCTAGGACCTGTCTTATGGGTGACATATATGCACTAAAAGGGGGGTTATGGCTTGGCAAAGGAGTTATGTCTTGCCAAGTCAAACTGGCAGTTTAAAACTGAAGTGATGCTGCAATGGCAGGCCTCAGATATGTTTTAAGGGGCTACTTAAGGAGGTGACGCAATAAGTGCTGCAGGTCCACTGGCAGCATTTAATGTATATGCCCTGGGTGTATGGCATACCACTCTCCAAGGGATTAAACATGCCAATCAGGTGTAAGCCAATTTTACCATGTTTAAAGGGGTGATCACAAGCACCTTAGCACTTGTTAGCAGTGGTAAAGTGCAGAGAGTCCCAGAGTCAACAAAAACAATTTTCAGCAAAATTGGGAGGGTAAAGGCAAAAGGTTTGAGGGTGACCCTGCTGAGAGGGCCAAGTTCAATAAATACCCTAACCCATTGAAAAAGGAGGTGTCAGCTTGGTACTGGGTATTAGTATTAGAACCCTCACCAACCACCCCCGACACCCGGAAACCAGCGATTGACGACTGGACAGCCCTCACCACCGAAGACACACTGAAGACAATGAAGTCAATCCACTCAGGGGCCCCCACGGACCCCTGCCCCACCACATCTTCAACAGAGCCGCTGACACCATCGCACCCATGCTCCGCCACACCATCAACCGCTCCCTGGCGACCGCCTGCGTCCCCGACGACTGGAAACACGCCGAGGTCAACCCCTCCTAAAGAAACCCTCAGCGGACCCCACCGACCTCAAAAACTACAGACCCATCTCCCTGCTCCCGTTCCCAGCGAAAGTCATCGAGAAAGCCATCAACAGCCAACTTGCCACATTCATTGAAGAACACGACATCCTCGACTCCTCCCAATCCGGCTTCAGAAAAAACCACAGTACGGAAACCGCCCTCCTCGCCGCAACAGACGACATCCGCACCCTACTGGACAAAGGAGAAACAGTAGCCCTCATCCTCCTCGACCTATCAGCGGCGTTCGACACAGTCTCCCACTGCACCCTAATACGCAGACTCTACGACGCAGGAATCCAGGACAAGGCCCTCGACTGGATCTGCTCCTTCCTCTCCGGCAGGACGCAGCGGGTCAGACTCCCCCCTTTCCTCTCGGACCCCACACCTACCACCTACGGAGTCCCCCAGGGTTCCTCCCTCAGCCCGACGCTCTTCAACGTCTACATGGCTCCACATGCCCCATTCGTCAGAACATACGGACTCAACATCGTGTCATACGCAGACGACACCCAGCTCATCCTCTCCCTATCCAACGAGCCCAACACCGCCAGACTCAACTTTCGAGAAGGCATGGAAGCCGTCGCCAAATGGATGAAAAACAGCTGCCTACAACTAAACACCAACAAAAGAGAAGTACTCATCATGGGCCCAAACCCCGACGCCTGGAGGGACACCTGGTGGCCCTCCGCCCTCGGAAACCCGCCAACCCCCACAGACCACGCACGCAACCTGGGAATCATCCTGGACTCCGAGCTCAAAATGGACCGCCAGATCAACTCTGTCTCATCTTCCTGCTTCCACACCCTCCGCCTCCTTCGTAAGACCTTCAAATGGATCCCCCTCGAACACCGAAAGACCGTCACTCACACCCTGGTCACCAGCAGACTCGACTACGGCAACGCACTCTACGCCGGAATAAACAAAAAACTCATCCGCAAGCTACAGAACATCCAGAATGCCGCCGCAAGACTGGTCCTCAACCTGCCAAAACACTGCCACATCTCCCAGCACCTGCGCACACTCCACTGGCTCCCCGTCGAGGCGAGAATGACCTTTAAGATGCTCACCCACGCACACAAGGCCCTCCACGCCACTGGACCAGCATACCTGAACAGCCGACTCAAATTCCACACACCCCAAAGGACCCTACGATCAGCCCAGCTCTCCTACGCCGTGGTCCCCCGCACCAGAAAGACCAGATCGGGAGGCCGCTCCTTCTCCTTCCTCGCGGCCAAAGCATGGAACGCCCTTCCGCTCTACCTCAGACAGACAACATCGCTCCCCATCTTCGCAAGAAACCTCAAAACCTGGCTCTTCGACAGACCCCCTCCTTGATGGAATGGAACCTGCACCCCCCCACCCCTAGCGCCTTGAGAGCCTTACGGGTGAGTAGTCGCGCTTTAACAAACTCCTGATTGATTGATTGATTAGTAAGCTAAGGTGGAGAATCTGAAATTCCTGTTGCATCCCTGGGAACGATACTTGCCAAGGACGGAGCAGTCCAATTTATGGCAAGTATCTCTGAATTCTCTTTATTCTACAGTGAATTCTGCCACCCTAATGAAGAACCATTCTTATACTTTGCATAGGATCTACTTAACACCCAAAAAGCTGACAAATCTCCCAGTAGGCAAAGTGCCCAGGTGCTGAAGGTGAGGAGAGGAGAGTGCCAACGATGTGTATATGTGTGTAAACTGTCCTACCTCAGGAAAATTCTGACATTAAGTAAGTGGCACAATTTTAGAAATCCTGTCAGTGAATGTCGAGGTAAACCTCTACTTGATTATTTTTGGAGTTGATTTGTAGTTTACTGGTTGCACCTTGTCGGCCTTAAAGAAATGTTCTTTTTTATATGATACTCATTGCTAGGCAAGAGATTTGTGTAAATTGGCTGAACTCAGATCCCCCGACCTCACAAAATTGGGTAAGAGCTGTGGACAGAGTGTGTATGATGGATTTAGAGTGCCAGCACCATAGAAACCAGTGATTTATGGTTGCGTTTCTTGACATGAAGGTCAAATAAACAAAGTTAGACCAATTATTAAGCTAAATTGCTGTTAGAGACTGTATTTTGAGAAAGATCCATTTGGCCCCATACGGAAAAATCATAAATCTGTAGTCCTCTCAGCACTCTGTTGCAATGTGAAGGCATAGGAAAACTAAAAAAAAAAAAAAAAAACAGAACTTGTATCACAAGTTTCCCACATTGTCAATGTCCTAGAATATTCAAACTGACACTGTAGCTTAAAGGAGGTGGGCAATCTCTAAGTATACATACTTAAAGAATAACAACCATACTAACAGTAGGGAGCAAAGTAAACCACATAGCAACTACAGCTACCTGCCAAAGAAATGGGCAGTGTCCCTAGAGTTTGTGTGTGCAGACATAGAGACACACACCAGCGAATACACCGATCTTAGTGTGTCAGGATGGATATAGAATCTACAAGGCCAAGAAAACACTTGACTTAGAACAGAACAAGATGAGCTGATGGATCAATGCAAGCATTAGTAGGTTTTTGTAATATGTATAGAGCCTAAGAGGTGACTGGTCCCTCAAATATTTTGTTAACTTTAATGAGACATCTTTAACAAAATATTAAAAGCTCTTGTTAAACCTTTGTGATGCCTGTAGTATGGATATACTAGGGGCCTAGTGTGATATAATGTGATGTAATCTATTGTTACATGAAACTGCTCTTGTCTATGTCATGTATTTCACTTTGGAACATACGGCATGATTCTGAGAGTGTCCATTCTTGACCAGTACTCGGATCCATCCGGATGTCTCCTGTGTCAAGGGTCCGTACTTTAGAATACATTTCCTGTGTCTCAGCCAAAGCCTCCAGTGGTTATTACAGCGCTCCTCCACCTCTACCCCATACTTCATCTGGTACCCCACTCCTGGTATGAGATCCATTTTAAAAAGTAATCAACTAAGACAACAAGACATTTCTGGTCAGTAGGTAACAGTTGGAAAGGACTTGAGAAATCGATAGCTACTTTAACCCAAGGGACAAGATGAAGGGGTTTAGTAGAGGTCACCCAGTGCTTGTCTGACACTATGCACTGAGGACATTCTTCAATCAAGGCTGTCACCATTTTGTCCAAACCAGGCCACCAAAAATACTGCTTCCTTTTTTACAAGTCACAGATATGCCCAAGTGACCATCATGAGCCATGATGGTTATTCGCTCACAAAGTATAGAGGGTGGAACAAATAATGACCCATGCATACAAATCTAACTCTCACAGGACAATTCTGGGGCAACTTGTGCAAAACTACGTAACTCATCAGATTGCATTTTACTAGGAGGCCACACGACCTTTGTGTAATGAACAATTTTTGCAGAATTTCATCACAAGCAGTAGCAGTCAACCATTCCTTCTCAGAAATTATGCCTGTGCATGCAGCCACAACGTCCACAACAGCAACTACACATTCCTCATCACCTCCACGTACATCTGAAGAGATGACAAGCGGCAAACATGATAACCAATCTGATCTAAAATGTTTTCCTCCCAGAATGGATTTGATACACATTGAATTCTTGAAGCTTCGATAGTAGTCTAACTAAGCGTGCAGATGCTTTTCCTAAACCATTGCCAGCTAAGAGATAGACAAGTGGCTTGTGGTCGGTGAACAAGTGAAAAGCTGTTCCCCAAATATACATTTTAAATTTGTCCACCGCCCAAACACAAGCAAGAGCCTTGCGCTCGATGGTGCTATAATTACCTTCTGCATCAGATAAAATGCAAGAAGCAAAGGCAACTATTCTCTCTTGTCCATTCAACTACTGACCAAACACAGCCCCTGCTCCTTTGAGACTAGCGTCGACTGTGATGAAAGAATTTCCCTTAGGATTACACGGCTACAGTACAGGAGCATTGATTACAAAGGGCCTGATTATGATGCTGGTCGGACTCTTGTCCGACCGGCACCATAGCGGAAGCTGGACCGCCCGACTAGAAGTCGGCGGTCCTGCTGCCCTGATTGCGATGCGACCGCCTTTACAGTGGTTGCAATGTGTATATTTTCTATTGCGGCATGTGCTGCGGGCTGCAGCATACGCCCCAAAAGAAAATAAACACATTAAAAATATCCCTGCACCATGTGGCAGGCACCATGTGGTACCTGCCACATGGTGCAGGGATGTGGCCCCCCCAAGCCCCATAGAGCTGTCGGTGTCAGACCCACCGACATCATAATCAGGCCCTTTGTCTTTAATACTCTCAAAAGCTTGATTGACTTGAGAGGACTGCAGATCAACTGCAGATCATCAAATAAACACGCAGCAGATATCTACGACCTCTTTCTCACACATAAGTTCGATATAGTTATCCTCACGGAAACATGGTTAAACAACTCATCCCATCCCATCATAGAACTACTAGTCCCACCTAGTCACAATATCATACGACTAGACAGACCAGTGAAAACTGGTGGTGGAATAGCATGCATCTACCACAATACTTTATCATTGCGCCAATTGGAAACAATAGATGTAACAACATGTGAATATCTTAGCATCAATATCTCTTGCAACAACAAAGTTATTTGTAATCTACATGCCTTCTATCACCCTCCGGGTGATAACCCGGAGTTCATCGAACAAATCATGGAAATCTTAACAATAAATATTAATCTTCAAGGACCCCAGATCTTCATGGGTGATTTTAATCTGCACTGGAATGACCTAAATGACCCCTCAGTGAATAGCTTAAAATCCTTCCTATTAAACCATGAGATGTGCCAAATCTGGGACAGTCCCACACACAATAAGGGAGAGACTTTGGACCTTATCATCTCTAAGTCGGACACTATCTCCTTAGAGTCTATTACCCCATGTGATTGGTCAGACCATTATCGCATCACCTTCCTCATCAACTTAAAGGAGATCCCAAGGAATGGCCAACTGAAGAAAATCAAACAGTGGAAAAGGAATCTTAGTAATATAAACCACAATGATCTAACCACTCAATGCAACAACACCTTGATCCCACAGACCAATATGGAGGATGTCAACGACCTCTCAGACTACTACAATACCTCGATACGAGAAGTCATGGACTCTATCGCTCCCCTACAACAGAAAAACATCTCCATTAAAAACTCAAAGCCATGGTTTAACGACAACTTGAACACAGAAAGACGCAATCTAAGAATGGCAGAAAGAGCTTGGAAAGACTCCCCATCAATGGAATCACTAAAACGCTTAAGATCAATAAGGAACACATACAATCAAAGAATAAGACAGGCGAAAGCTAATTTTATCAGAACCCAACTCGACCAGGCCAGAAATAGACCCAAAAAACTATTAGAAATAGTCAAACAGCAATCACGTAACACATCAAACCCCGTAGACTCCGGACCCAGAACCCTACCAAATTGCAAAGAACTAGCCACCTTCTTCAAGGATAAAACAACAAAGATAGAGAACGAACTTCAACTAGCAAAGGAACTACTACCGGCCCTCCCAGTCAACCTATCTCACAACTCCCAATCTACGGAAGGGATGGAACCACCCTGGCTCACCTCCAAAAATAATGTGACTTGGAACGCCTTCTCCCCAATCAGCGAACAGGAAATCTACAATATTCTCTCGTCTTTAAACCCATCTAACCACTTCTCGGACCCTCTACCTCCCAGCATATTCAAAGAGATCAAAACCTATATCCTCCCACTATGGTCAAAGATTGTAAACGCCTCTCTACGCCAAGGCACTATCCTAGACTGCCTAAAAATTGGTCAAGTACCACCCATTCCAAAAAAACCTATGGCAGACTGCTCTGACCCAAACAACTTCCGGCCCATCTCCAACATCCCTACACTGGCAAAGCTCTTAGAAAAATGTGTACAGAAACAACTCTGCAATCACATAGAAAAGTTTCAACTACTCGATCAATTCCAATCAGGCTTCCGTCAAGATCACAGCACAGAATCAGCCCTTACCCATATTGTAGATGACATACTAAAAATGCTGGACAAGAACGAATCATGCCTTCTAATATTGCTTGATTTATCTGCTGCCTTTGACACCGTTAAACACGACACTCTACTAAAACTACTGGAACAAAGAATGGGCTTATCAGGGGCCGTATTACAATGGTTCGCTTCTTTCCTCCAAAACAGATCCTTACGAGTCAAAATGAATCAATCTCTATCTAAGTCACAAGCGATAACTCTTGGTGTTCCTCAAGGATCCGCTCTCTCCCTCATTCTCTTTAACTTATTCCTGGAACCACTAGCAAACCTCCTAAAATCAGCTAACATCCACTACCATATGTACGTGGATGACACCCTGCCATATCTCAAAATTGCCTCTCCAGATGACATTATATCCCTCAATTCCATCCTACAAAATACACACCTCTGGCTCACGGTTAACCACCTCAAACTCAACGCGGATAAAACGGAATTTCTTCTCATCTCTCCACCAAATAACAACATCAAGATTGATCTGTGGCTGAATCATCTTACGGCCCTCAAATGCTCGCCCCACATCATAGACTCTGCTAGATCCTTAGGTATTACATTAGACAAACACCTAAATATGCAGGGTCACATTAGTGCTGCCACCAAAGGAGCAAACTACCAACTGAGCATTCTGCGGAAACTGAAACCATACCTGCCTCATGAAGATCTAAAACAAGCGGTCCAAGCCCTAGTATTACCCAGATTGGATTACGGTAGTGCCACACTATGTGGCCTACCTAAATACAAACTAGCACCACTAAGAGCCTCTCTCAATGAAGCAGCAAGACTTGTCCTCGGAACTAACAGAAATGCACACATCTTACCAGCCCTAAAAACCTTAAATTGGCTACCAAATGAAGCAAGAATCCAACTGAAAATTGCTTGCATGATGCACAAAGCGTTACACTTCAACACCCCCAGTTACCTGGCCCAAAAGCTAGAAAAACCAGGGGGCAGCAGATCCTCACGAAGTGCGCTCACCTTGTTGCTGAAACCCCAAGGAACCCACAAAAAGAAAACTGGGGCTAGAGCATTCTCGGCTGTCGCTCCCAAGATATGGAACTCTTTACCGCCGGACCTTCGCCTAATTTCCTCCACCTACGCCTTCAAAAGAGAAGCCAAATCATATCTACTGACTAAGTTCTTACCCTAAGTTAACATATCGATGACATTGAATAGATTCAGATAGCAAACTCTTATGTAGACTATCCTGCCTAGTACTGGCTTTATTTTACTCCAACCACTGTTAGCCTATTCTTAATCGTTGATTTGTTTGTCTCTCACGCATTTGTTTGCATGTTGATCGGACCAAGTGCTAATCGTGTTATCTCCATGTAAAGTGCTCTGATACCCTCGAGGGTCACGTTCCCGCTATACAAAACTTTCTAAATAAATAAATAAAGAGGACCACTCAAATTTGACTCCTTTTTGAGTCAAGAGCATAAAGGTTGGACCAAGAGAGCATAACCTGGAACAAAGCATGCATAGTATTCACAGAGACCTAAGAAAGATCTCAAGGTATCTTTGTCCACAGGGGAGGGTGCACCTGTGATGGCCTGAACATTGCAAGCTTTGGGTTTGATACCTGTGGCTGAAATTGTGTGTCCCAGATACTCCACCTGCTGGACCACCAAATTACATTTTTCAAATTTTACCACATTCCTCCAAGATTCTGAGCACTCTTTCCAGGACAATCAAATGCTCTTCGGCTGTTTTAATGTGTACCAAAATGTCATCTTGAAAGGCTTGCACCTGATGTTCACCACTGAAAAGAGTGTCCATCATCTTTTGAAAAACACTTGTCGCTGACTATAGGCCAAAAGGGAGTCTCAAATACTTAAAGGCCCCATATGGTGTGACAAATGTTGTTAGAGCTGGTGAACCGGGACTGAGGGGAATCTGGTGGTATGCAGAATGAAGATCTATGGTGGAGAAAATCTTTACCTCTACAATATTGGCTATTACCTCTGGGATACGGTGAAGGGGATGGCAATCAACAAGTATGTTTTGTTTAAGAGATCTTAAGTCCACGCATAATCTCAAGTCCCCAGAACGTTTTCTGGTCAGAACAACTGGAGAAAACCACTCCGAGGAGTCAGTGGGAGCAATGACACCCTCAGCAGTAAGCTTTTCTAACAGAGACTTCCTATCCCCCCTTATGCTCGAAAGGCATCGGACGCACTTTGTGAACTACTGATCTTTCTTAAGCTTAATTGTGTGTTCAAAACGTTTTACTATGCCTTTGGTATCGCAGAACACCCTGGTAGACTTATTGTGAATAGAGTGCATCACTCCGACTTGAGTATCAAGCAACAAAATAAGTACTTTTCCAAAAACAATTGGCTCCTCATGTCCTGGATGCAAATAATTTCCCAACTTAGCCAAGTCTAACCAACCAATAATATCTCAACCCTTGACAGCTACGTAGACTTTGGTGGTTGTTTTTCTACCCCAAAACTCCAGGGATGTTATAAAATACCCCAACAGTTCCACATCCTGATCTCCAAAAGCCTTAGTGCAGATATCTGGGGAAATGAAATACAAATCACCAGGCCACCATTTCAAAAATGAAGAATCTACTAAGATGGTGACTGGAGCCCCTGAATCTGCCATAACACTGTGGCTACACAAAAAGGACTTTTCATTTTTTTAGAGGAATCACTAGAAGGCCTATCAATTGTTAATAGAACATTGGCAAACCTGTCACCAAAGTCCTGCACCTCTTCATTACTTTTAGTCACGTCAACATGCTTATCTTTTCAGAATTTGCTGGAGCACTTTTACACACGCCTTGAAAGTGACCCATCTAACCACAATGATTGCACCTTCTTCCTAGTGCAGGACAGGTAATATGGTTCCCCATATGACTGCACAAACCACACCTATAAAACACATTAACACTCCTTCTAGGTTTTCCATTCTTACTGATGGCACCAATCACAGATTCATCTGACACATAACTGACAGGTGAGAGACCGGTATGAGCATTAAGATGAGTGCTTCCTTGGCCAGCCATGACCTGAGTAGTTATAATTGATCTTTCAATGCTCTATGCAATATCAATTGTCTCGACTAGGCTTGGACATGAACTGATATCTTATGTAGATATCTACACAGTTTTCAAACTTGCAGCGAGATGCCAACACCCAACACCAACTTCTACCCCATACTTCAATGCATTTGCATCAATTATACTTTTTTATTCTTTGAAGATGGGAACTCTGCCATTAGTTGGAAATGTATTTAAGCTTCAGCCCCTCAAGTACTATAACATTGTGTTTCAAGGTTCTGTGTGGATGAACACCTTTGATAAAACACTAAGGGGCTAATTACGATGGCAGAGGGACCGCCACCAACAGACTGTCGGTGGCGCCACAGTACAGTTAGGCGTATTCAATCGACCACCCGTCGGAATGATCTCTAGTCCCTGCATTGCGGCGGTGCCTGCCAGGCACCGCCATGGGAATTATGATATCTCTTTCCGTCTGTCGTTCCGCAGCGGTCAACCTGCCATGAAACGGTTGGCAGAAATGGATTTAGGTACCCGTAGCAGGCCCCATTTATCCCTGGGGCTGTGACATGTGCTCTGAGGGGAACGTTTGGTGACCCCCTACATATCTCAGCACCATGTGGCAGGCACCACATGATGCCTGCCACGTAGTGCAGGGATATGTAACCTGTCTTTTTTTTGTACTGCGGCCGGTGCTGCAGACCGCAACACCCGCCGCAATACAAAACACAGGCAATGTGACTGCCTCGGTGGCAGTCGCATCGTAATGCGTACTGTGGGACTGCCACCTTGTTGGAGGGCAGTCCCAAATGCGAAACGATGGCGGATGGACAGAAGTCTGTCTGCCATCGTAATCAGCCCCTTAATTCCTGATGTGCTTCATCCTGACACAAACAGAAGCAATCCAACTCTAAAGCAGTGCTTAATTTGTAAAACAATAAGTGGTGGTGCCCAAAGTTTTGCTCAAAAGCCTGCAGCTGGTGTTATTGAATGCCAGTGGTCCTGAATACCTAAGCTGCATAGTCATCTTCCACCCCATGCCTCTTTAATCTACCATCAAAACTCCCCTCCCCTTTATCTCACTCTTTCTGGTTCTTTTTTATCCATGCTTTCTTTCTTTGTCACTGTTTATCTGTCTTTTCTTCCTCCTTCTTTTCCCCTTTTGTGTTTTTCTCTCTCTATTCCTCTGACTCAAAGTGTAGTGAGGAAAAATAAGAGATGGCTCCCAATAATGAATGGAGGTGGGCCCCATCTCAACGACTGCCTCAATTTAAGCACTGATCTGAAGTCATAATCAGTGGTTACTGTTGAGGAGAAATTCATAATATTTGTAAAGTGGAGTACTAGATGAACTTTAGTTCGATTAATTAATTTATAGATTTGCAAAATGCTGTCAAGTTTGCTCACCGCGTGGCTCTCTTCTCTTCCTCTTGTAACTAAAAAGTTCCTAAATAAAATAACATGCAAATGTGCATACATAGAGGAGCTCAGGCTCAGTCCTATTCATGTTTTGCTTCAATCCACCACAGAATGCAGCATGAACCCACTTCAGCCATTGACTATCTTGCACTTTCTATGACAGCATTTTTCCAGATCAGATGTGTCCATCCACCTGGTGAGATAACACTTCATTTTTCTAACTCTTTTTTAGTTCCATTATTTATCCTTTTAATTTTCAGTCATCCTCAGGTGTTTCAGGTTTTTTTTTTGTCTCAGCAAGGATTGTGGGTTCCTTTGATGCATATGAAAATTAAAAAAGGATTTATGTACCCATTTTAAACACGCCAGCCTTCTGCTAAGCACTTTTACAGTTCTATTGAAATATTCAATGGTTATTTTAAAATTGTATTTACCATTTTCATTGCAAGCATATGTCTTCTATATTCAGGAGGCATATATATCCTATGAATTTCTGAATCTATTTGAAATACATCAGCCTTCTAGTAAGCACCTTTTCTGTTCTACTAAAGTTCTGTTCTATTAAGTATGGGGTAGAAGTGGGTGTTGAGTGTTGGCATCTCACTGCAAGTTTGAAAAATATACACAAAGGTTATAAAATGTGTTTTAACATTTTCATTGCAAGCATATGTCTTCTATATTTAGGAGGGATATATTCTCTTTTTTCTTCTTATCTGTAACACATGCTCACACAAATATAAATAAAATGACAACAGATAGCCAAGGATAAACCAATTGGCTCTTTCAGGCACATGCATAGTTGGATAAAGATCCACACAAAAAGGTATTTTCCCATCATTAATACATGTTTGACTGTAGGGGAGGTATGTGTCATCGCTGGAATAGGCTGTGCAGCAGTGAATGGAAGGAGTTGCTTAAAATGGTATTCAGACAAAATATCAAGTTTAAAATATTGTCTTACAGAAATATTGAGTTTAAAATATTGTGACATGGAAAAATCGTCAGCAAGAATATCAATGTCAAGAATATTGATTTGAAGTTCAGTGTTATCGGTTTTTAAAATATTGAAGTTATTAATATCGTTTGCCCAAAAATAGTTGTGTAAAATATTGTTTTTTAATTATTGTTATGTATTTTAGTATATTCTTTAAATGTATATGATGTTAATTTTTTGTATAATTATTGTTTATGCTATTTTATATATTTGTTAATGTTTTACTAATTAATAAATTTAATTACATAACATTTTGTAATTTTTAGTTCTGTAGCGGGTTGTCGGTTTATAGGGATATAGCGTGGGAAGTAATATAATTATAATAAATTAATGAATATTTTGTATTTTATATTATTTATTTAATTGATTTATATTTATGTTAATTGTGCTATTCATTTTTTTATGTAAAATGTAAGTGCAATTTGTGGGGTTTATAGGGGTAAAGGGTGGGAAGTATTTGTTTTTAAATTCATTAATAATTAGTTAAATAATATTAATTAATTAATAATGATGTTATTGTGTAATTATTTTAGGTGCGGGTTGTGGGATTATGGGGTAAAGGGTGGGACGTAATGTATTATTAATTAATTAATAATTAGTTAATTAACATTAATTAGTTAATAATTAATTATGTTAATTGTGTATTTTTTTAGGTACGGGTTGTACAATAATTTGGGTAAAGGGTGGGAAGTGATTTATTTGTAATCAATTTATAATTAGCTTTTGATTAATATTAATTAAATAATTGATAATTATGTGAATTGTTTAATAAAAGGTTTTTAGGTGCGAGTTGTGGGGTTTATAGGGGTAAAGGGTAGTAAGTAATTTGTTTCTAATTAATTGATAATTCGTTGTTAATTAATATGAATTACATAAATGATAATTATGTTAATGGTTTAATTAAATTTTTTAGGTGCACGATGTGGGGTTTATTGAGGTAAAGGGTGAGGAGTAGATTAATTGTAACTAATGAATAATTATTTTTTATGTATTATGAATTATTAATTTGATAATTTTGTTAATTGTGTCAATATCTGTATGTAAAATTGTATAATTAGTTTTTTGATAAATGTTTATAATAATAGTGTAAATAATTTGTTTTTAAAAGTTACATTTTATGTGTAGGTTGTACGTCTGATGAGGTTATAGGGTGGGAAGTTACTAGATTATAATTATGTAATACATTTTTTTGGGTTAATAAATAACTAAAAAAAATATTTATATGAAAACTATTTCTGTATTTTATTTATAAAAACATTTGTAAGTATTTGTGACATGTATTTAACATTTTAATATGTTTTTTTAACATTTTTAATATTCAATATATTTGTATTTTTACCACATATTTATATTTTTCATTATTTACTTTGTTTTTATAAATCATTCTGTTTTGTTAAAGATATTTTGTTTCTTTTTAACGTTGCAAAGACTGGAGTGGGAATAGTAAATTTTACTTCTCAGCAATCCAACACTTTCCCTACTGTTCTACAGGCTGGAGTGGGAATAGTATATTTTACCACTCCACTAGCCAACACTTTCCCTACTGTTATATTGACTGGAGTGGGAAAAGTAAATGTTACCCCTCTGCAATCCAACACTTTCCCTACTGTTCCTCTGATTAGAGTGGGAATAGATAATTTTACCCCTCTGCAATCCAACACTTTCCTTACTGTTGCACTGATTGGAGAGGGAATATTACATTTTACCCATCCGCAATACAACACTTTCCCTAATGTCATACTCACTGTAATGGTAATAGTAAATTTTACCCCTCCGCTATCCAACATTTTCCCTACTGTTGTACTCATTGGAATGGGAATAGCAAATTTTCTCTCTGCACTCCAATAGTTTGATTACTGTTATACTGGCTGGAATGGGTATAGTAAATATTACCTATCGGCAATCCAACATTATCATTATTGTTGTATTTATTGGAGGGAGATTTGTAAGTTTTAGTTAGTTTTATTATTGTTGATTTGTGTAAAGTGGTAGTAGTAAATTGTATATATATTTGCTATAATAAGTTGCGTTGTTTTGTTTAAATTGTAGTTTTAATAGTATATGTATTAAATATTATATTTAATAATTTATTTTAAATTGCAATAATTTATATTGTTATGTGTTTGTTAATTTAATGTTATAATATTTTTAATTAATTATGTTTTTAATGTGTAAAATAATTGTTACTAAATTTTAAGATTTAGATGTGGTTTACTTTTTTAGTATAATTAGAATGGATTGTTTTTTAAAGATTTAGGGCTTAATTACAATGTTGGGCAGACTCACATCCGCCCGACACCGTTGCAGAATCGGGACCGACTAATCCAGCCGTAGCACAAGCTCCCATAGAGAAATGGGAGAATCTGTTCATCCCTGCACCGCATGGCAGGCACCTCAGGGTGCCTGCCACACGGTGCAGGGATTAACAGGGGGGCACCATAGGAACCGGAGGGCGCAGGGTGATGAGGGCCCTGCTAGGAGCCCCCAGTGTTGCTTTCCAACAGGCTTTCCATGTCGGAAAGCCTGACATGAAAAGCCTGTCGGAAACAGACATCATAATCTCTACGGTGGAAACGCCGTCCATAGGGATTATGAGCAGGCCTGTGACTGGTCGACGGGCTCCTTGAGCCCGTCGGAATCCAGCTGGAATGACCGGCCGGTTTCACTTTTGACCGCCTGCATCATAATGCGGCAGCCAAAAGTGAAGCCCGCGATGAGACTCGGAAAGCCTCCGACCTTCCGTGTCTCATTGTAATTAGGGCCTTAATGTTATTGGTATATATATATATATATTCACTTAAAAAACCATAGGTTTCAGGCACGTTATAGTTAGAAATTAGCATTTAAAAAACCTTTGAAATTCACTGAAAAAACCATAGGTTTCAGACACGTTATAGTTAGAAATTAGCATTTAAAAAACCTTTGAAATTCACTGAAAAAACCATAGGTTTTAAGGACAGTTATAGTTAGTTGGACATTGCACTCGTACAAAACCCGTGAAATTCCCCCGTTATAGTTAGTTCAGGTAACTATAACTCGCGCCCCGCAATGCACTGCTGATGACGTCACATATTACATCACTCATGACATGGTCAGTGACATCACTGATGACATCACTGAAGAATGTGCTAGTATTTGTATGAGTAAGTGAGTTGGTGTGTGTATAACTGTATAGGTGAGTCAATGGGTGTGTGCTTAATTTTTGCATGACTGACTAGGTGTGTGAGTACCTCTATGGATGAGTGGCGGTGTGTGAGTGTTTATATAGGTGTATGAGTGCATATAATAGTCCTGTACTGAGTGACTATAAGTATGAGTGACTGTACGGGTGAGTGAGTAGATGTGTGTGTGTAGACCTAAGAATCAGTGAGTGTGTATATAGTAATTGGTGTTGGAGTGTCTATGGTTTTGACAATGGCAGTCTGTAATTTACAGTGGGTGTATCAAAAGTTATATTAGGGTGTGAGAAGATGCATCAAATTATCACATGGATGATGTCATCAGTGATGTCATCAGTGATGTCATTTGAGATGTCATCAGTGATGTCATCAGTGAAGTCACTGACCATGTCATGAGTGATGTAATATGTGACGTCATCAGCAGTGCATTGCGGGGGCGCGTTTTAAGTTGGGGGATTAAGTCCCCTTGAATACTGAGGGTCCCTGGAGTCCAACTAGCCCACCATGTACCTCCAAAAAGCGCCACAGAGCTGCGTTGCAGAGAGGTGTAAAAAGGGGTGTGGCCTCTGTACACCTCTCTGCAATGCAGCTCCCTGGCGCATACTGGAGGTTCCTGGTGGGCTAGTTGGCCACCAGGTACCCCCAGTATTCAAGGGGAATTACTTCCCCATCTCAAAACGCACCAGGGGGCGCGTTTGCAGACTGCTGCAGGGAGGGGGTGGGGCCTCCGGCACGATGCCGGACTTTTTTTTTTTTGTATGGGAGGGGGGCTGCGTGGCCCCCCTTCCCTCAGCCACTTTTGGCCCGGGGACCCCATCCCCCGGGGCCTGAGGATTTTTTTTTTTTTTTTAATTAAAATAAAACGGGAAGGGGGCCGCGTGGCCCCCCTTCCCTGGGCCTATATTGGCCCTGGGGCCCCCATCCCCCGGGGCATGCCCTCTTTTTTTTAAATTTTAAATATTTGGAGGGGGGCTGCGTGGCCCCCCTCCTCAGGCCATGTAAGGCCCCGGGGACCCCATCCCCCGGGGCCGGCCTTTCCGTTTAAAAAAATATATATATTTTTGGGGAGTGGGGCTACGTGTCCCCCCTCCCAGGCCACTAATAGCCCCGGGGACCCCATCCCCCGGGCCTGGCCACTCGTTGGGGACCATGGGGGGGTCCCCAATCCCCGCACGGTCCCGCCGGCTCCCCGCATCCTGCGGGAGCCGGCATTGCTTTTCCATAAGGGGAGCTGCTGACATGCAGCTCCCCTTATGGAAAAGCAATCTGCTTTGCTTCATTGAAGCGAGAGCAGGTTTCCCTGCTCTCGCTTCAATGAAGCAAAGCAAGTTTGCAATGACAGGACGGGAGCCGCGTGGCTCCCGTCCTGCCATTGCAAACAGCAGTGTCCCGGGGGTAGGCACCCCGGGACACTGCAGGAGCCGGCCCTGGGGGGTGGCGGTCCCCAGGGCCACCACAGGCTCCAGGAAGGGGGCCCCCCTCCCTTCAATTGCACAGCCCCGGGTGGTGGTGGTCCCCGGGGCTTTGGGGTCCGAAACGGACCCCCACATTTGTTTTCTAAGTGCCCCGGGAGGTGGCGGTCCCGGGGCTGCGGGAGGGCGGAGAGCCCTCCCGCACCATTTTTATTTAAAGCCCCAGGGGTGGCAGTCCCCGGGGCTTGGGGGGCCTTAGAGGCCCCCCACATAAAATATAAACCCACCCCCCGCATGCCCCTGGGACTTGGGCCACCCGGGGGCAAAATAGCATCGAAGCGCGGGAGACCGCGCTTCGATTTTTTTTTTTTATCGGCGGGATCCGCGCACCCTAAGCGCATCCCGCTGATTTTTTATTTTTTTTTAAATGCTTTTTTCTGCCCTGGGGATCCTTGTGGGACCCCCTGAGCAGACCTAGGGGGTCAGGGTGTTTCTACCCTGCCCCCTTGTTGCGTTTGGCGACGTGTTTCTGTGCCTCTAATCACGGCGGGATCCGCGCACCCTAAGCCCATCCCGCCGATTTTTTTTTTTTTTTAATGCTTTTTTCTGCCCAGGGGGTCCTCGTGGGACTCCCTGAGTAGACCTAGGGGGTCAGGGTGTTTCTACCCTGCCCCCTTTTTGCGCTTTGCGCACTTGTTTCTGTCCCTCGGTTCTACCGAGGGACAAAATGGCTGCCAACACTTCCTGATTTGGAGTGTTGACAGCCACTTGACAGCCAATTAGCATGCAGCTCGTGATCGGGAGGGTACGCGGACCCTACTCGGCCATAGATGTATATGTGACTTTTTTTGATTTTCTCAGGAACTACTGAACGGATTTACACCATTTAAGCAAAAGGCATGACACTGAACCAAGGGCTACCTATTTGTCAAATTTGGTGTAATTCCGTTCAGCAGTTCGGGCTGTAGCTGCGACTAAAGGTTCCTATGGAAAATTGCATGGAGAAAACGCGTTTTGGGACCCCCCTTTTTTCTCGGCCCCCGCTTGACGAATCACCCCGAGACTTTCAGGATAGGAGTGGACCGGACCGCCCCAACAAGTTTGAAAATTTTGCGAAGATTCGTCAACCGGCGCCAAAGTTATTTCAAATAGAATGTTGTGGATTTCCTATGGAAAATAGGTCCTAACTATAACTATCTACTGGCGACCGCCAGTAGATAATATATATAGATATATATATATATATATATATATATATATATCTATATATATATTATATATATTTATATATAGATATATATATATATAGATATATATATATAGATATATATATATATAATTTTTTAGTATATTTTTATATTATTTAAACATTTTGAAATGATCAAATACATTAAAATTATTAGTTTAATAATTGTTTTTTAAGTAGATATATGTAAATATATATATTAATTATTATATATTTGTGTTTAACTTTTTTTAAATTAACTTAATTTGTTATATTTGTTAAAATATATATTAAATATATTTTCTTTTTTTTTAATTAATGTTACTATTTAATATATTTAATATTTATTATTTATTCTATATCTATATATTCAAAAAACGATATTTAATACAGCTATGTTAATGACATCGATATTTTTTTCGATATTTTTTTCGATATTTTTTCTGATATTTTTGTACTTACCATTATAAGTATAGGATGTCGATATTTTTTACATCAATATTTTGGTCACAATATTTAAGAAAGGAGATATTTTGTGTCGGTATTCTATCAGTGAACCGCTTAAATTGCCTCATTGACATCTAGGCGGCACCAATCTATGTAGAATGCATTTCTTCTAGATGTATCATCCATACAACACTTTGTAGAAGTGGCATGAAATGCATTGTTCAGTAGACTAAAATTGCTCTGTGTGCATGGGACTAGCTGCAATTTTGGGAGACATCATATGTTTATGCACCAAATTTACACAACGTTTTTGTAAATATCATCAATGAAATTAGTGACGCCATTTTGAATGCAAGATGTGCCATAGGTAGGTGGGACCGCGCAGGTAAGACCAACGATGGTGAGCATGACTGGAAATAGAAAGGGTGCTTTTCATTTGTTCTCAAGCTCCAAGAGCCTTAAATGCTAGAAAGCGGAAGGGGGAACAATCCCAAAATATCATAGAATGACGAGTGAACATTAAAAGTATCCCCGTACGAAGAACCATTGCATAGGAGGATGAAGTCAGGTTGGAAGACCGGGTAGACAAGACACAAATGGGTAATTTTGTAATAGCAAAAATAAGAAGACACTGTCTTCCTTAATTAACTGGTTTTGATTCTGTACTACTGGAGTTCTTCGTAGGAGTTTGTGTATTAAGCAATGTAAAATTAACCTTTATTATTGATGTTTAAATTATATTTGTAAAGTATAGAATAAAGTCATTTGTTTTTTATAATGTCAGCATCTTGTCTGAAACTATAAAAATGCACAATGAGTTGAATGATTGCTGCTCACATCTGCTGTGAGTTTAAATCACAGAATAGGTCATCTTTTCCTCAATCCATATGAGGTCCATATGCCGATTATCATCAATCAGGATTTAAACTAATCAATCAATCAGGATTTATAAACTGCGGCTTATCACCTGATAGGATATCCAGGCACTAATTGTGTAATAGTAAGACCTATTTCCAGCAGAAGCACTTCCTAAAGTGATTATTGTTATTGAAAGGGGAAGAAAAGGTGTTTCTTACCTAGAAGACACAACATTACTTGTTCAATTTGATAGTTTATCAATGCAAGTTCAATATCTTGATCAGCGAGTTGCTTGTTATATCATAGACAAAAGTTCCTGACAATTTAGAGGCACCTATGAAACCAGTATACTCAGCCCTCAGATACTTCCACAGAGAGAGCTTGAGGAGGTAGGATTGCAGCCTCGTTAGTCCAAGAACCTCATGTTGGTGGACATATATGCATGTATTTGTGATTGTGTGTATCAACTTGTGTAGGTATGTACATAAATGTTTGTGTTTTTGCATACATGTGTGTGCTTTAGTAGGGGGTGCTAACTGTGTTTTCTGCTTACTCATTGATTTCTTTGATGATTTACTGAGAGGCAGTGTGCTGTTGAGTGATATCCCCTGTATATACTTTGATCTTCAGGCAGTATGTTGATCAAAGTATAAGCACTTATTGATTTTGACAAATATCCTTAAACAAACCCCCCTCGATAATATCAAATATAACAAAATGGTACATCTAATGTTACATGTTCCTCGTGTCCTGAATTACAACATCAAGTTGCTACATGTTTCATAAGGGGGTGATCTTAAAATTTAAATGCTTCATAACATGAAAATGTTCTATTATTTGAAAAAGATACTTTTAAATGTAAGTTTCATGGCATTTCATGGCATGTAGAAAATAGCAGCATTCAAGAACAAAGCCAATAGAACTGACTTTTTGTTCGGGCAATTGTTTAGCATTAATCGAGCGACTTTGTGTGTGTTGCTCTTAACTATCCAAGAAACAAAATACCATAATCATCCAACCAAAACAGTATTGAAGTTGTGAGACCTCTCTGCTAAAAAGACTACATTAGCAGAGTTCAGCTGTACCCACAAAGAAGGAGTACCTTGAAAAGGAGTCAGAAGATGATATTTGCGTTGTAAGTGATGAACTTAAAACACATTTCCAGCACAACATTACATGCTATATAGATTTGACAAACGACCAGTGTATTCTTTGCTTATTTAAGAATGCCTAAGTATGTGGATCTCTTTACTTTGAGAACAAAATGCCTGAGCCACTTACAGCTGTTTGTAGCCAGACCTAAATACGTGGCTAGCATGGAACAGCAAGATGGCAGAGTCTGTGTCCTCTCGGTTTCGGTACACATGCACTCTATTGTGGAAAAAGGAATTGCAGTGCATTCGGGGGCCTGACGGACGAACCAAGAGCAGCCCTGGCAAAAAAGCTCAAACCAGCACCCTCCCGTTGTCTCCTCGTGCTGTCTCTCTCTTTCCATCATCCATTCTCTCTCTTCTTCTCTTTTCTCTCTCCTCCACCTCTTTGATGGTTTCCTCTCTGCCTTTACCCCCTTCTTCTCTTTCTCTCTTTTTTGAAGCCTCCCAGTGTCTGCTCCAATTAACCTCAGGGAGTTGGAGAAAGTGACAGTGGCACCAGCAGCGGTTCTGGACTTCCAAAACCGGTCCCGAACACCGGGGAAATCGCTGGTGGAATAAAAAGGTCTGCCCGGCACAGCTTGCATTCAACATTCATATCAGCTCATTTCATTTTGTATCCGAATTAGAGCAGTTTTAAAAAAATGATTTGTGCCACTGAGCATTTAATAGATTTTGTGTCAGTTCACAGCTATATACTTAGTCATAAATGATACAGTAGTTCTCTGGAAAAATCATAAAAGCAAAACATTGCTGAGGTAATATTTTCTATATGTCTAGACATCCTTGGAACACAAATCTGTGCCCTTCTATTTCTGTACCATGAGGCTTTCCATGTTCATTTTACTGAAAATGAATTTCCTGGGGTTCCGATCGAGTCGAAAAGGGGCACATCAAATCTTTTACTTTGCTGCACGTGCTCATTCATACATTAGAAGGCATTCATTAATTTTTGGAAATGAGCTGTCAGTATTTCTTTGCAAAAATGTTTCCTACGGAAGAAAGCATTCATGAGCTTGTCGGTAATAGATAATCTACCAAGCAGATGTGACAATATTTCCTTGTAGTCTTAGTTACAATAAAAAAGCATGTCACAAAATAATAATTCTCTGTATTTCAAAATGTGAATATATTTAATTGACCTGCTGGGACATATTTGTGGCTCCACAGACACAGTAAATGCACTGTTACGCGATGATCCTTCTGTCTGTAGCACATAGTGAGCTGTATTCATTTACAATACATAATTTATCTATTTATTTATGTATAAATATGTATACACATGCAGTACCCATACTTTTTCTCAGTGGCCATTTATTGCAAGTCCTTTGAATTATTTTATTGTGCGATCTGTTTGTGGTCGAAAACGTGTTTTGTAGCCATCATTAAGCAGAAGAAAACGTTTGATGAGTGAAGCTATATGGCCGAGAGAAATATTAAGGGGCTTATTTAGTGGAGTGGTGTGGTGCAGCGGCCAGGGCAGCTGACTTCGGAGCACAGGGTTCACAGTTCGATCCCCGGCTCCGGCGGCAGCTCAGCACCATGTGACTCTGGGCAATAGCTCACTTAATTTCCACGACGGCCCCCAGCGCCTTGAGGCTGCTCTATATAAAAACGGACTTACTTACTTTTATTTATGAGCCCCTTGCGACACTTTAGTGACGCAGCGGCGGCGTAAACAATGCACCACGTTGCGCCATATTTACAAGGTGACACATCTAGGCAGATGCGTCACCTTGTAAAGCCCTGCGCCACATTATAACTGCGTCAGGTATAATGTGTGCAGGGTGAGTGTTCCCACGCAACAAAGCCTCATAGGAGTGGCGCAGTGAAATCTATCAGGTTTCACTGCAGCACTTCTAGGACGCCACTGCGTCAAAACCTTACGCCTGCCTCATAGCAGACGTAAGGGTGACACAGTGCTGTGTGTGTGGGCCTGCCTCATGCATTGCTGGAGTTGCATCATGCTTGCGAGACAACTCCAGCAATGCGTGACTTTTGCGCCGACAGATACGTCAGGATTGCTGACGCATCTGTCACTCCTTGCGACATGGAGCGCCGTACAGTGAATACGGCGCATCCATCGTGTCGCAAGGAGGGCGCAGTGAAAACTGTTGCATCGCTGTGTACATGCAGCGATGCAACAGTTTTCATAAATAGGCCCCGTAATGTGTACTATTAGTAGCAAATGCTGCCTGGGACGCGCATTCTACCTCACATGTGGGACGGCTCTTAGGGTACCTGAAGCACCATGCCAAGGACGGGGACCCTTGTCTGAACGTCCTTCAAGGACCTTGGAATATCCATTTGCAGGTTTAAGAGTACCCCTACTTGCTAGCTATCTTTGCACCACAGAAGTTCCACTGTAAACATACACGCAACCACATAAAATTGAAGATTTGTGTGGAAACCACTGGCGAGGAAGAGGTGTAACCCTATAAGAGAATATGAATGTTTCGTGCTGCAATGCCAGGACGCTCTGCTTTTACCATCTGCTGCATGAGAGCTCTTAGACTTTTTTCATGCGAAGTTAAGGTTTTATTTTGTTGGAATCGATTGGTTTGGTAATGAATGTGAATTTTGTGTTTGGCTGGAACAACTAATGTAGGAAAGCAGAAATGGCGGTTTGACCACATTCAGCCAATTTTTTTATTAAAAATTATATGGAGAAATGAAATGAAAATGAAGAGAAATTCCAGACATTGAACATTTTCAGCCCATTTGCGAGCTAAATTCCACGTGGATGAGAAATGTCCCAGTCATCTGCGGCGCTGTCCTTGGCCGCGCGAGCGCCAATGGGTTTCTTTGTTTAATCATGACTTTGGCCATAGCTCAAAAGTCAATACTGTGCTGTCACACTGACTTGCAACTGAGGACTAGAAGGGAACTTAACTAAGAAGCATTGCGCGGAGGGAATTGAATTTGCATCTAATTCACTAAGCACACATGTTTACATGACCTTTAAAAAAGAAATTAAAGCAGTTTCATCAGGAGTTCGAGGCAATCTCTGTTACTGAGGCGATTGATTCCGAGCATTTAACTACTTCTCCAAGCAGAGCTAGGCTGAAAGGGAGCCATTTTAAATTGTGTAATTTAAATATCATTTACCACTAAATTTATAGCCACTTTGCCATTGTGAATTGACTCAGACTTTCAGGTCTGCTGTGCTTTAATGACAAAGCAGCTGAAGGGAACATCAAAAGTTGTGAGTTACACAAGTGAGGAGCTAAACCCCCACATGCAAGATTGAATAAACTTTCTTTTATTAACAATAGTGATACGAGATAACCTCAGAACCAGCACAGTAAAACCCTTGAAAATGAACACCCCAAGAGTAAACAGAACAGAACATCTATCACTATCTGGTTAAGGTGAAGATTCTACTTATTTTTTAATCACTTTTCCTCATCCAATCGGCATGCTCTTTCCCTCTGGACCGTTTTGCCTGCCTCTGAGTTTCCAACAAAAGAGGGGTCCTCCCTTATTTAAAATCAGCTACCTCACACATTTGTACAACAATGCTGCAATGAATTTCAAATACAGAACTTTAATGGACTATCAGGAGACAATGCAAATCGCTATCTGTGCACATAAAGGTAAATCGAAAATCTGATGTGCTATTGTTTAAACATTAGACTTCTCTCAGGATGGGAGTTTTCTCACAATCCCAATGGGTCCAGTCAAAACTCAAACATTTGGCAAGCAAGAAGCTGACTGTATTAGTCGCGATCTCACTCACGGCAAAAGTGTTCATCTCTGTTTTTAACAATGGGAAAGGCATGATCCAAGCCTCGAACACCACTCTGAAACTTTTGAAATTACACTTTCAAATGCTTCTAAACTTTAGTAAAACAAGCATTTGCAATGCAATACGTCTCACATTTGTTAAAATTAGAGCTGTTGGTGTTGAAAATAACAATGCTTTTTACTTTTGTTTTTTATTTCCAGTGGAGTAATTATATTTGCATAGCACTATTGCCAATGGTATAGAAAAGCAAAAGTAAAAAACATTGTCATTTTCAACGCCAACAGCTTAACTTAACAAATGCGAGATCTATTGCATTGGAAATGCAATCAGTCTTGCTTTTGTTGGAGTTGGAGTTATTGGCATTATAAATGCCAATGTTTTTTACCTAGCCATGTTGAAGGGTGCAGTACCATATGTGGCCAAAAGAGGTCCCATGGGCCCTTTTTTTGGCCACTTATAGTACTGCACCCTGCAAAGTTGGAGTTATAGGCATTATAAATGGCAATGTTTTTTAACTAAGCAAACACAAGGAGATGATGGACGGAGCGCTTAAACTTTTCAGACACTCACTCCCAGTCACAGATCTGGGTTGAATCTATCATCGCTCTTTAGGTCACTTTGCCACTCCAGTTCAGACCCAGCTATATGCAAATCAGTCTTGACCCTGTGCCTCATGGGAACAGTCCAGCCCGAACTGCCAAGCCAGGTCTTCCCTGGACTAGAAACAAGCATTCTGGGACCGGTTTCGGGGTAACACCGCTCATTAGCCAGGCTAGCTTGAATTCAGCGGCAAATTGAGCAATGGTCCCACGTCTGGGCATACCCTGCCAACTTACGGCGAACAAAGCAAACACAAGGAGATGATGGACGGAGCGCTGAAACTTTTCAGACACCTACCCCCAGTCACAGATCTGGGTTCAATCCATCATCGTTCTTTAGCTCACTTCACCACCCCAGTTTCAACCCAGCTATATGCAAATCAGTCTTGACCCTGTGCCTCATGGGAACAGTCCAGCCTGAATGGCCAAGCCAGGTCTTTCCTGGATGGGAAACAAGCATCCTAGGCCCGGTTTCGGGGTAACACCCCTCATCAGCAACGCTAGCTTGAATCCAGCGGCAAAGTGAGCAAAGGACCCACGTCTGGGCATACCCTGCCAACTTAGGGCAAACAAAGCAAACACAAGGAGATGATGGACGGAGTGCTGAAACTTTTCAGACACTGACCCCCAGTCACAGATCTGGGCTGAATCCATCATTGATCTTTAGCTCACTTCGCCACCCCAGTTTAGACCCAGCTATATGCAAATCAGTCTTGACCCTGTGCCTCATGGGAACAGTCCAGCCTGAATGGCCAAGCCAGGTCTTTCCTGGATGGGAAACAAGCATCCTAGGCCCGGTTTCGTGGTAACACCCCTCATCAGCCAGGCTAGCTTGAAGACATGGGTCCCTTGTTCACTTTGCCACTGGATTCAAGCTAGCACTATTGCCAATGGTATAAAAAAGTAATAGTAAAAAACATTGTCATTTTTAACGCCAACAGCTCTAACAAATGTGAAACCTATTCCATGGGAAATGCAATCGGTCTCGCATTTCTTGGATTTGGAGTTATTGGCATTATAAATGCCAATTTTTTTTTACCTAGCATGTAGCAGGGTGCAGTACTGTATGTGGCCAAAAGAGGTCCCATGGGACCTCTTTTGGCCACATTTAGTACTGCACCCTGCAAAGTTGGAGTTATTGGCATTATAAATGCCAATGTTTTTTACCTAGCCATGATGCAAGGTGCAGTACCATATGTGGCCAAAAGAGGTACCATGGGACCTCTTTTGGCCACATATGGTACTGCACCCTGCAGAAGATATGGTAAATCCACCATACTCATAATTCATTGCATGCAAGATAGTACCACGAGTACAATCAAATAGCTATGTCCATATATACAATTAGTAGCTTCGAAATGTGACAAAATAATTATTATATTAATTGCGGATTAGTTTGTACTCTGTGTGGAGCTGATGAAGGGAAATTTATAGAGGGTCTCATATAAATTTGAGATGTGCTTCTGAGTAAAAGTAACCACTGCCAGCCTAGCTTAGGACCAAGCGTTTGTCCTGCCTTAAGCCCTTTAAGAAAATGGTGCCTTGAGGATGTAATTAAAACCTAGGGAGTAACAGCACATGCAACAGGGGTTGTCCCAATGGGAGGTTACAAGAAGAGACAAGGCGGTACTAAGGAGGGACTACTAAGCCTATTGATCAATTAAAAGCCACCATTTGCAAAGAAGAGGGCCAGGATCCAATTAAAAAGAGGGCTGGACTGTTCCCTTTCGGCGCAGGGTCAAGAATGATTTGCATAAGCTGGGTCCAAACTGGAATGGCATGGTGAGCAGAAAAACGATCGATTTAGGCCCAGATCTCTGTACTGGGGTGAATGTATGACATTGTTCTGCATTTTGTCCATCAATTGTTCTTTTTTTATTTCCTGAATACAGCATGTCTCGAAGAGACAGCGCAAGCGCTGCCTAGGCGAGACCTAGAAAAAGAACTTCACTAGTGAAGCAATACACTCACACCCTTCATACACAATCTAACTTATCACAACCAAGCACACAGCCAATATGCACCTACTCTCGCACCCAGGAGATACCCAGAAACAATAAGGAGAAACTGCCTGCTTTTTTCCTGTCTGACTGACTCAGTAGGACATATCACTGGCAGAGACACCCCTCCATCCCTGAATATCAACACTCCAGAATATCCACACTTTACTTGCATTCTCCAATGATTCCTTAATTGTAGACAGATAAGACATGAGCAATACCAACTTGACAACCCAACATACCCCATGTTCCCTTCAAAACCTAGACACTTCTTTCCACCCTAGCAAGAGCACATTTCACTTACCAGACATAGTTGAACACTGTCTGGAATCACCAATTCTCTCTTAAACAAGCTGACCTTGAAGTGAAAATCCTCTCTTCAGACCTACAACACAGTCACATTACTCAAGCCACACTTGAGAAAAGTGAGTTCTTACTTCCAAAGTCATTCTCCCCACTTCTCACCAATACCTTTACTACAGTCCATACTGTGAAATAACAAAAAGATTCAAACCAATAAGACCTCCTGCATGTTTTCATTAAAAAAATCACTCGAGTACCCATCCTTCACTAATAAGGTGGTGATTCTCCCTATTGCATGCAATATATTGTATTCACTACATTCGACCTGCCTCTATATTTAAAGGGACATATATATTTGCTATACTTATCTTCACTTATGCTTATGTCCCAGACTAGCCTCAAATATCAGCTTTTCTCACTCCAGCTGCAAAACACCACATAGAAACTGCAGTCTTGATCCTCAATAATCTAACCCCGTATTTCCAAACTGAAACGTGGCCCAATTATTCTTCATGGATAATAATAGACCTTTTAATTCCAAGACTTTGTAATATTATGTCATGCCTAAAAAATCAGGAGGCTAGGGTGGCACTCACTTACAGAAATTCAATACATTGCAAGAGGTCAAAATGTGAACAATTCTCCACCTTTGAATATCTGTCTACTGAAATGACATCTGCAGTTATGAAACACAACAAATTCCACACCATGCACGACATTATTTTGTAAAACAACTGATAAAATTCATAAAACAATTAGGGGGATATGTACAATAGGAATGGCGGAGTGAGGAGTTAGCCGTCATGGCTTAACGCCTCACTCCGCCACTTCTGAAACGCAAGGCTGCACCATATTTACAACGATCTGGTGAAGCCTTGTGTTTCCCCCTGCCATGGCGCTACACTTAGCAGTGTAATACCAACGCAGGCACCCTTGCACCATAGTGCAAGGGTGTCTGCGTGCAGGGGAGGGTTGTTTATGTGTAAGAAGGTGTCCCTTCCTGCACATAAGCAATTCTGAAATGCTATTTTGTCACTTTCATGTGTGCTGCATAATGGGGGGACCTTTCTGTGCATAAACAATCCATGGCATTTTGCTTTTTCCATGTGTGCAGCACACATGGAAAAAGCAAAAACGAGGAGAAATAATGCATTTCTCCTCGTTTTGCCAACTTAAGACCAGGTTATCCCTGGTCTTAATTTTGGTGCTGCCTCCTATGTGCGCTGCCCTTGTACATAGGGGGCAGCGTCAAAATCAATGGGTGTTGCGGTGGAACGCCCACCGCAACACCCACTGCCCACCCCTTTCACGCTAACCATAGCGTGAAAGGGGGCCTTATTTACAGGTCTTAACGTGGCTTAACGCTGCCTTGTCAATAAGGCTAAGCCCCTATCGCCACCTCAACATGGATAAAAGTTAAGTTGTGGTGGCGATAGGGGCTTGTACATATGCCCCTTAGAATCTACTTCAAAAACGTCTTCCTATGGGATTTCAATCTACATTGGAACGTTCAAGCTATCAAACCATTGCCACAACTATCTCTCTTCCTATTAAACAATAATCTATCTCCTTTAACAGTGCTCCTCACTCACTCATTTGAAGAGTGCCCAATAATCATCAAGGATGACATCTTGAAAACTGGGACACCTATTCCTGTGGATTAGTTGGATCACCACTCATTTCTTTTCACCCTTCTCCTCTTCAGAACAATAAACATTCATTAATGAAAATGACCAATACAATGTATCAGAACTTCAAAAGTATCAGCACATCGTTGTGACAACTGCCTTTTAATATTACAATAGGTTTCAGCTGAACTTGAAATAAACATGCTAGTGAACCATTAAAATGAAGCAATGTCTTCGATAATTGGTGAATTGGTACTGCCTAAGCTAAAGAGACAAAAACCAAATCAATATAATTAACAAATACTTTTCAAATGATCCGAACAAGAAAACAAATCTGATGACATTTAATGGCAAAACCCATTTCAGGCAAGCTTTAAGTCATTACATATTGATCATAAAGAAATACAAACAAGCATATTCAAAGCCAAGCCATTCTTTTTCAGAAGAAAATGTGAGTGTGCTAAATAGTTCCATAAAATTATTTCAAATTGTCAGATGAAGGAACCCCTTACTCTGAAAAGCATTAATGAAAAATGTGGACAAATCTTTAGAATAGAAAAATTACATACATTTAGAGAAATCACCCCAATTGAACAGAAGTCTCTAACTGCGATGCAAGACTTTAAAACATATGCGTTTATCATGCATGCCTTTACCATGCATATGCATTTACCACGCATATGCATTTACTGTGCATGCCTTTATGAAGCAAGGAATTTATTAAATTTTTTCTATTTTGATGTGGCCCCCAATCCCGCACACCTTTTTAAAATCATTATATATTTATTTTTTATTAAATTGGGATAGAGCCACAAATCCCCTTTTTTTATATTACCTTTGCAACCCTATATCCCTACCCACCACAAACCCTAAAAATACCCTTACCACCTTATACCCTATACACTAAAATTACCCTTACCACCCTATATACCCTTACCCACCCCTAAACCCTAATATTTACCCTTACCCACTCCTAAACCCCCAAAAAGACCCTTACTGCCCAATACTCTTAACCATTCCTGAACCTTAAAAATACTCCTACAGCCGCTACACTTACCCACCCTAAACCCTAGAATACTACTATCACCCTATACCCCTACCCACACATAAACCCTCACAATACTCTTACTACCCTAAACCCTAAAAATACCCTTACCACCCTATACCCTTACCGACACCTAAACCCTAAAAATACCCTTATCACCCTGTACCCTTACCCACCCATAAACCCTAAAAATACCCTCACCACCAAATACCCATACCCACAGCTAAACCCTAAAACGATTCTTACCACACTCTACCCTTACCCACCTTTAAACCCTAAAAATACCCTTACCACCCTATACCCTGTCCCACCACTAAACCCTAAAAAATATCCTTACGACCATATACCCCTACCCGCCCATAAGTCCTAAAACTGTGTATACCACTCTATAGCCTTACCTACCCTTAACCATAATAATACCCTTACCAACTTATACCACTACCCACCTAAAACACTATTATATAAATATATTTTCACTGAAAAAAACAAAGGTTAAAGTGAAGTTATAGTAAGGTGAAATGTTCAGTAACAATGTAACTTTTTAAGTTATAAAAACCACAGAAATTCGCCAGTTACAGTTATCTCAAGTAGTTATAACTCATGCCCTAAGGAAACTATAACTCGCTCCCCCGCCATGCACAGGTTTCTCTACAATAATTTCATTTTGAATGTTGATATTATCAATGATGTCATGGAAGATGTCATGAGATGTAATATGTTGGGTAACTAGCAGTGCATGGTGAGTTATCAGTACCTCAGTGCACATGCCTTCAAAGGGCATGAGGATTCCATCCCCCAAGGCTGTATCTTACTTAAAAGTAGACATGAGTCATTTTTAGGGATTTCGTTCTATTTACAGTGCATTGTGAAGTAACAGTGCATACAGTGACTAAAAAGTTTGGTGAAGTAGCCATGAAAGGCTACTCTTAGTTCTTTTGAAGACTTACAATCCAGTGACTCAAAGACTTTTGAGGTTTCAATGAATGTCCAGAATTCCTGATTACTGAACCTGAACTCTCTGAAGTTACAATACACACCTCAAGTATTTGGAATGGGAAAGTGGGTGGTGATTAGTGAGGGGTAGGCAAATCTAAGTGTCACCAGATAGTCCTTGTTTCTCTCTCCTTCCCAGGGTTACCCACTTAGTTACCAGCATTCAACATACTGGTTAACAGGAAAGAGGAAATGGAGTGGTAAGCTCAGTCATTGCCTAATTACCAGGCGGGCCGAGAGTAGAGTTAGGAACTGAATCACATGTACATTCTAAACTGTTGCCTAATTTCATACAGTTCACCAGATAATTCGACACTCCATGACCAGGAGCCTCTACTGAAGCAGAGAACAGTCAAACAAGACACGACCAGACCAGCAAGAGACATCACAGAGGAAGTCTTCATATCTCCTCTCAAATCCCATTTCCCATTGCCCCAGTGGGTTGACTGCTTCCCAAGGTACCTCTAGGTGTTAGGACCAATTAATCCAGGGGTGGAGCTGGGAATTTAACTCAATGAACTCATTACGCCTCCGCAAGATTGCACGCGGAAAGGTTTGAAACCTGACATAAAGGCACTGTCTGGTAAAGACTGCATGGCAAAGAATGTTTCCCCTCCCACTGTACTTCCACAGAGTGAACTTTATCCCCTAGATCCCCCTGAAAGATATCAGCTCTTTTCTTGCCCCCACTTGACCAATTTGATTAACATCTCTTAGCCTCTTAGCCCTTGCCAGTTAAGGCGGTACATGCCCAGATGTGGGGCTCATGCTCACTGTGGCACTGATGAGTGCCAATCAGGGTGAAACCAGTCTTAGGTTCATTGTGTTCTGGTTCAGGGAGGACCTAGACTGGCAGTTTGGGCTGGATTGGAGCAGCATCAAGACTCATTTGCATATGACTGAGTCCAAACTCTGGTGGCATGGGGGGCAAAAGAGCAATGGGTTGGAATACTATCTGAGCGATTGTCGGTGGTTATACAAATTGCCAGAATTCCTCTTATCACCTTTTATGTGTTTGAGGTTCCTAAAGCCTTCATGATGTTTAAATGTTGAAGCTGCCTGCATGACAAGGAAGTCCCACCCCTGACCCAGGCTGACCTGCTACTGATGGTGCCACAGCCACCAAAGGCCGGTCCACCACAGCCTTCAACAAAACCCACCACAGGTCTTCTTGTGATCATCCTCAAACCTCAGATACCTTGCCGATTCTTGACAATTTCAGACTTAGTGGCAACTCACCAGAGGTCCGTGTCAGGTTGCTGGATGAATGTCTGATGACCCTACAAAGTAGATGCTTAAATCATAAATCCATTGATAACGTGTCCTGCTAATCTCTGTGAAAGGTAATGACATGATGTGGGTTTGCTATTGATTTTTGATGCCCTGACAGGTGCTGTACAGCACCTGAAGGGCTTGCAAATTTGTAATTTATAGGATCATGACTTTGTTCAGTTCAGAGCAAAGTGACTTTGTTCATTTTTGCTTTCGGACCATTACTTGTCCATTTTGGGCTTATTATATAATTAATGGCATAAGGGTGAGACTAAGTGAAATGACAATGAGTACACAATACCAGCAATGCTTACAGATACAAATAACTTTTTCAGTTGTCTTAACATTGCTAACTGTTGACATGAATAGGTTTTGTTCTTTGGTGTTAATGAATTCAGTCAGGGTAAGGCATAAAAAGTAACCCATTAAATACCTGTTTTTCTAAGGGATTGGTGAATGGAACAGTCACCCATGTGGCAGCAATGACTAATTTTCCTGTTGGGAAGAGAGCTGGCCTTGCATTAATGTCTCTTTAATTTTTCCAGAAAACTTCCACAACAGTACTGCAAAATTGATTTGAGATTTTTTTTAATCAATTGAAGTGTTGCAGATTGTTATGGCAAAGACAACCTCTAATAAAGAACAGGGAGCCAGGGAGACGGAGCTAGTTGCCAACCAAGATGGCTGCACCCTGCTGAAGCTCCAGCCTGGTGTAGCTCCCTGATGCCCTCTGCTTTGAACCTTGGGGGCAATCCAGCTCTCACCACCTAATAGGGTGCCATGTCACTCCTAGGCTACCTAAAAGCAAGAATAGATGAGATTTGTGGGGCCCAGTGCTGGTACCAACTGGGGAGATAGGAGGTCATTACCCGGAGTACACCTTGCCGGCTTGCCTGACCTCACCACCAACCTGCTGATATCTTCAGCACCACCCTGAACTCAGTGGCCCCTCCAGCCATACTTCCCATCTGGCACCAACGGCTCTATTAAGACACATCTGGGGCCTAGCGACTGTCGCTGGATGCCCCATAATGGGAGGTCGTGACTTGTGCCCATGGCCTGACCATAACTACAGCGGCATATGCAAACTTGCTGGCACTAATGGATGCCCCCAGCCTCCGTCTAAGCTCCACCTGCGATGCCACTGTTTGCAATAATATCCAGCATCTTCAGCTCCCTAAGCGTGGAGGCCTGAAGATACAGCCACGTGTCTCTGACCCTGCCAGGGCACAGTGGACATCATCGACTGGATTCCGGGGCCCAGCCCGGTGGCCTGGCACACCTGTATTGGACACTACACAGGCCTCACTCACCCCCTGGAGACAGCACTACCCCAGGCCCTGTGCAGCAAGTGGCTGGAACCTACCTCATTACCCCTGTCTGTGGCCCCGCCAGACCATATCTTCATTGGCCATTCACAAGCCCTCCCATCACTCCCAGGAGTGGTGGCATCCTGGTAGTTCCATGCCCACCCACCGCCTGACAGATCACCTCATTTCCTGGCCTCCCCTCCGATCTGCAAGAGACAGGGGTGCTGTTGAACGTGGAAGCCCAGATGCTGCTGCGTCCCACTGGCTACCAGGAACTACAGCCAGCCACAAGGCCGCCTTTGCTGTCGGTTGCCATGAGTGCGAATGGAGACAGGTCCATGCTCATGGGAGAGTAGCCCTGATGCCTGAGGGCCCCTTCGGTGTACTGGCCCACTGCCCACAGATGCCGCTGGGGTGGCACCTCGAGACTGAGGACCCCCGAGAGATCAAATACCTCTTGCTGTCTGGCAGAGGGATTTGCCTGGAAGGCCCCCACTGCTTTGAAACAACTCCCTTTAAGGCTGAGATAAATGTATAAATATGTTGCTTTTAGATGGCTAAACAGTTTCTTTTTTCTTAATATTCTGACTGGCTCTGCCAGTTTGTTAGTAGGGTGCTGTCTTTTGTCATTGTGCAGGCGCTTCAGCGCCATAATGCCTCCTTAGGTACAAATGTGCTTTATAAATTATATAATAATTTAATTGATAAATAAATAAGGGCTATTAATGGAAAAGAGCTTGCATGGTGATTGTAGAAAAAAGTTCCTGAAACCAAGACGGCATTGGTTGAGATAGAAACGATCTCTTGTTTCATGGAATCACAGAATTCTGTCCTTAACCCATTTGCTGAATTGTGTGAGAAAACTTAAGGTGAGACACATTTAGAGACAGCAATACGTTGAAGAAGATGAAGTTCGTAGAGAGAGAAAACAATGATGGTGACTTTCATTTTCAAAGGCAAATGGGACTTTTCTGTTTTGGTCAAAGTGAGCAAAATCTCACACATATCTTGTCTAATAGTCCATGCTGTTTGTTGCCAACTGATGTATTCCACCCTACCCAAAGCTGCTGCACAGCAGAAGGTCCTCGATTCGCAGTCCCTGCTGCGCTGCCCTACGGCAAAAGAAAAGGGCAGGAATGCGCCGGATCTACCAGATACGGTTCATTCCTGTCCTTTTCCCCTGTGCCGGCACACAGTGGGCTGGCGTGTGCCAACGCAGGCACCTTTGCACTATGGTGCAAGGGTGCCTGCATTAGTCAGAAGCTCAAGGCTGTTGCAAGGTCATCTTGCAAAAAAAAAAAAACCTTTATCTTGCAGTTTCAGGCACTGCTAACATCCAGCAGGAAAAATGAAAAACTCCCCTTCAAGTGGAAGCAGTGTAGATGAGACAACATATCACAATTTGTCCTGCCCAATACAGTCAGCCAGCTTGCTCGAAATAAAGCACGACAACTCACATTTCAGTTTAATGCACTTACACTAAATTAACACACCTAGGGGCATATTCTCAAGAACGTGTGATAACCACCGCAAGTTTAGCTTAACGCAACTTTGCATATCGCAGTCTATCGCGGGAAAACAACGCCGTGTTAACGTAGTATTCCCAACCTGGCGGCACCATGCGATAGTCCCACGACCACATTAAAATTAACGCGATGCCGCAAAAATGCGAAACACGAACGCGAATAAAGTTGCTATGAGGCCAACCGCAATACAAAAATCAGCGATAACCAGCAACAGGCCTGCAATTCCCACGCGTCATGCGGGAAAATGCACCATAAAAGCTGAACAAGAAAAACACACCATAAAATAAACTGCGTAGCAACATGGATGCACCCGGAACGAGTGCTCAGGTCAACGCAAACCCCACAAGCCCCACAGACCACTAGCAAGGAACCTCGGGGTCGGGAAGGCCAAGGAGAAGAGGAAGACGGGGTACAGTCCGCATGACAACCGGATCGTCGTCACGGAGGTGACAGAGCACTAACAACAACTGTCCGTCACCTCCACCGTGTCATTGGCAACACAGACGGAAAAATGGCATCCCATCGTGAATGCAGCCGGAGTGTCGAGGAGGCCAATATGTGCTGGCATGATGTGAAGAGCCAAACCAAGCAGAAACCCGCTGCCAACAGGAAGGCAGCAATGGCGAATGGAGGTGGGAGTCCTGCGCCACAGGAGGAGCTGGAGCAAATGGTGGCCCCAGTCATCAGTGTGGGGATGGTGCAAGGAGTCAGGAGTCCGGATACTGCTCGACATGACCTGACACAACATCAACAGGGTGAGTAACAAACAGGGACTGCGGGGACGGGGGGCCAGGCACAATGGCACACATGCACAACTACGTGTAGCACACCGCACAACCACAATGACCCTGGGTCATGTCCCTGATCCCTGTGCAGCACACATACAAACATCAAGTAGGCCCCCGTCCACCATGTGCCCAAAGGGGTCCCACCCAACACATCACCAATTACACAACACACACATGCACCCGTGCGAAACACAGCAAAGATGCGTATGTGAGAGCCACACTGACAATGCAAGTGACACCACATGACGAGCAGCATGGCTGGAGTACAATCACCATGACATTGTGCACGCCACGAGACTGATGTGGCTGAGTGTGGACCACATCCGGAAAGGAGCAAGTCACACTCTGACACATCCATGTGCACAAACAACCACTGACGTCAACAATACATCTGCAGACAAACAATGCACAAGAGTACAAAAACCGTCCAAGAGCACAAATGACCCAAGTCACCAACATCACAGCACCTTAAAAGCACAAACGCCAAAGGCACACCGCCTCCAAGGGATAAGGGGCAGCAAAATCACAGCTGCAGGTGCGACTCTCACACAATGCAGCACACACACATAGCAATGACAGCACATCCACATGGACGACAATGTGGTACACAGTGCAACACTTACACTGCAGAACAGAGGACACAACTGGGCCCGCCTGTGTGTAGAAAATGGCCAATCACATCTGACATAGCAGGTAACTGTGAGATGCAAATGTGCGTGTACAACCTCACCTACGTCATGTAGTCCAAATGTCCACTGTCCCGCATCAAATTGTCCGCCCTCCCAAACAGTCACAATGTACATTGTCATGCAGTCTGTATGTAAACTTGAACAATGCGGCAACATACATGCCAACACAATGTCAACAAGCATCTCCCCTTCACATTGCAGAGGGACAAACAACACCTCCAGCAGAGCAGACCAGACAACTCTACAGTGATGCTGAAGAGGACTTCCACACTTCCGACACCGACGCCCTACAACAGTCCATGGACATCTTAGGCAATCGACCTCCAGGAGCAGGGCAGCACCGCTGCATCGAGGATACCCCACCCCCTGCACAGACAACACAGCTGGATGCACCCACCACCCTGGCTGGCTCCCAGCAGCCCACCGAAGCACACATCGCATTCCAAGGCCAGGTGTCAGACTGCCAGAAGGGGGTGGCCGAACATGTGCGGGTGGGGTACTACCTCATGGAAGCCGAACTAGATCACATACGTGGGTGTCTAAGTCCCATCAGGGACCAACTACACTCCCCAACGGAGACCCACACTGCGACAGAGACACATGCCTTTGCACATTTCTAGTACTGAACCACACCCAGAGCCATGGGATGAGCATCCATACCCCCACGCTGGACTGGCGTACGCCGGCCCAGTTCACTCCTCTTACGTATTAAGTGGGGGACGACAAGGCTACATGTGCAATGTCTCACCCGCTGCCTGCGGTGACATGGCTGCGTCCTCTGTACACGGCACAATGTAATGTTGTAGGGCCCGGGGCCCTAATGCATACATCATGAGCACACGGACACACTCAGATAGTTCGTTGAACTGGCTACGGGCACGTGCGCTCGACACCTTTATTGGCATGGTCACATGTACAGTGACGCATCTGCTGGATGTGTGTGGGGTGAGTGTAAGCCAGCCCTCATGGAGTCGTTGGTGCTGGCAACAACTTGAACAGTGATCACAATTAAAGCGGAAACAGAAAACACCAGCATAACAGGAACAACTGTGAAGCATCATGGTGGTAGCCGGAGAAAGTACAGTGTTCACCCAACATGCAAGCAGAATGGTCCATGATTTGTGGTGCACTGAGTTAGTGGCACCTGAAGAGCTGAGCAGGGTATCAAGCTGATGATGGCACCCACGACAGGTGTGAGCAACTCTGATAGTCTGGCAGTAAGACACTTCCAACTCTGGCACCTGTTGTTTGGAGTTGGTCCTGGTGGTGGTGGCGTGTGCATCCTGCGGTGATGCGACGTCCGGGCAGGTCAGGACTTGATTTGATGTGTGAGCCCAGGTGGACCGCAGTTGAGGCCGGAGGCAGTGGACAGCGCAGGGCCACAGACACATGGCATTGATGACCCCCAGTCCATCGACCCAGAGGCCATCCAATATGCTATCAGACAGGGGCCATGACTTGAGCTGCACAGAGTTAGTGGCCCCGGATGCACTGCGGCCGGCACAGGCACACCGCCACAGGATGGTGACTTGCGGTGCAGTGAGATAGGGCCACGCGAGGTGAGCGGGTCCTCGTCAATGTAGAAGGTGAATGTAGCGGAGGTTTGCGGGGGACAGTGGAAGGTGTCCTCCAGGGCATGATGCAGAGGGCAGAAGCCGGCCGGAAGCGGCAAATGGAGGAGTGGAATGCTACAGCCTTGTTTTTGCCACAAAGTCAGTATCACCGACATGATGATGAAGACATCCCCCAGTCCATAGACTCAGTCGCCACCAAAGTCCAACCAGAAAGTGTCCATGGATGTCGGGGAACAGACTTAGTGGCACCGGAGCTGAAAGGGGAAGCAGTCTGCGATGAGGCCAGTACAATGATATCAAGTCTGCCATTAATGAATCATGACTGAATTCCCAATGTGTGACCTACTCGACCGCAGTGTAAGCCGAAGGAGTAGTCATCAAGGGCCCACAGACACGTGTTGTTGGCCCGCGATGCACAGAGTTAGTGACACCAGAGCAGTTGTCAGCAGTGTCCGATCACCTCCGTAACGATGATCCTTTTCTCCTCCGGACTGAACCGCGTCTTCCTCTTACTCATCTCCTTGCGTACAATGATATGAACTCCGCCATGCAGAAATCAAGACTCAGTTCCACATGTGTGACCTACTCGACCGCAGTGTAGGCCGAAGGCAGTAGTCAGCAAGGGACCACAGACAGGTGTAGTTCGAATGCTATGCACAGAGTTGGTGGCACCACATCGAAGGGAGTACAGTGATATAAACTCAGCCATGAAGTGTGTACTCTGCCATTGCATAATCAAGACTCAGTTCCAAATGTGTGACCTACTTGACCGTAGTGTAGGCCGGAGGCAGCGGTGAAGTACGTCAACGAGAAAGGAGTAAAGCGGGCCTGTGTCGCGGAGGCCGTGATGGTCTGAGAAGGCTGCCAAGGTCGCGGGCTTCGGGCTTGGAGCTTGCGCCGGCACGTGGTGGGCCCTCTTTGACACACGCCGGTGTCTGCAGGTGAGCAGTGAGGCCTGGCTGCGCAGGGGCGAGCATGACGGGTTCGGGACCAGCAGCCCGGGGTGCAGCAGGTGCACAGGATCGCAGGCCACACCGCTCACGGCAACGGCGTCGGCCTCATGGCGGGGTGGGAGGCGCCGCCCTGGCAGACAAGTTGTATATAAACAGAGATTGGTAGGGAGGGATTAATATCATATTTTTATTTTTGAGTAGAGCACCTTTAATTACCCTCTCACAGTTTTTTTTAAACACATCTGATTTCATAAATACAAACACACATGTATATACAATGGCACCTAGTCAAAAAAACAATAAATGATTCAAAACATAAAAAAACCTGTGAAACAAAAATACCAAAAAATATGTTATAAACTACACACAACTGACGTTGCCAATACCCAAAACAATTATTCTTTGTGTCCACCGTTTACTCTAGGTGATCCACTCAGAGGTAGTCTAAGTTGACATGCAAGGCAAAAAGGGGAAGGTTATTTTCCTATCGCTCTTATTATGTCAACAAACATTATTTAAATCACTCTTAATATACTCCCGACTCCTCCTAGATAGATGTCGACGCGGACGCGTTTCAGCCTTAGATACTCTTCAGGCCTCTTCAGGACAAGGGCAATGGTGTAAACAATCAATGTAAACACCGGTCAAATGAACTCATAGGTCACTTCAATATCGCCTATATGTGTATCCCCTCCACGGGGTCTGTCCTCCTCTCCTAAACGGAGGCGGACCTTCCTTCGTACACCCAATTCGCTTGAATCAACCCCGGAATCACTCGCTGTTTCCTTCAAGTCTTCGGGTTCCACTGTATTGTACAATTTCTTCAAGGCCGCCGTACCATCAGCGTGAGACAAGCTTGGGCATTCCGGAAGAGAACCACGCCCAGAGCTACGTGCTTTTTATTCACACCCCTACGCTGGCCTGGCGTACGCCGGGCCAGCCCACTCCGCACACGCTTACAGGGGGGGACGTCACAAGCTACATTTCCGCGATCTTCCCCATTGGCTGGGGTGACATGGTTGCGTCCACTGTCCACTACACTCCAAACACCAGCAGTGCATGTAGACATGGATATGTCTGTGGTCTGCATACTGCAGCCTGTCCGGCACATCTCCGCCACACTTGGCATTGTGTACATTCTCATTCATGGGTCACTTGCCTCCTTCGCACATGCCTGGTTCCCACCTCTCCCCACAATCCGCTATTGTGTGGCTGAGGTGCCATGCCGTTGATGGCTCATGTACATGGCTAACCAAGGTTGCCACAGTAAGTTGTGCTGTCATGTCTGGTGGTTGGGCATGTTGTTTGGCATGTTGTATGTGATTTTGTGACGTGTGCAGTGCCAGAGTTGTGGGTTGCATGATTGTGGAGTTGAGGTGTGTGGTGTGTTCATTTGGTACTTGCCAACGAGCAGTGCATTCCCATAGGTGCCATCCTGGAAGCGCTGGTTGATGTTGGACTGTCGGAAGATGAGGGAATCATGCACACTGCCTGGGTAGCTGGCTACGACATTGGTGAAGAGTCCCCTGTGGTCCACTATTGCCTGCACATTGATGGAATGCATGTGCTTCCTGTTGCGGTAATTGTGTGCAGTGTCGTCAGGGGGCACAAGTAGGACATGTGTGCAGTCGATTGCCCCCAACACGTGCGGGAATCCAGCTATGGCATATAGTCCTTGCTTGGTCTCCAGCTGTTCCTGCGCATTGTGGGGGACGTATAGGTACTGGGGTACCTAGCTGATGATGGCATCCAGGACAGGTGTGAGGAACTTGGATGGGGCTGGCTGTGAGACTCCTCCGACTCTGGCTGTTGTTGGTTGGGAGGTACCAGAGGCCAACAGGTGCAGCACAGCCAGCAGCTTTGTCTGCGGAGGGATGTTGGTTGTCCGCTGTGTTGGTACCGTCAGCCTGTGGGCAATGATGTTCAGGATGCGGAGGATGGTTGTCCTTTTGAGCCTGTAGTGGGCATTGACATTGTCTGGCGTTAGGTCTGTGAGGCTGGTGCATTTCCTGAAGGTTCGCTGTCTTTGTCTGCGCTGCCTCTGTGGTGGTCTGGGGGGGTGGGGGGATCCGGGGGGGGGTGGCGGTCCTGGGGGTGGTGGCGGTGGGTGTTGTTGCCCTCTCGGGGATCCGGGATGCATGGTGAGTGGCTCCATGGCATCTGTTGTTCTTCATGTGTGGCTCTGGTCTGGGCTCCCTTTGATGGTGCAGCTTGTCGTCCGACTTTACACCAGGTCAGAGCAGGTGTTAATTTCCTGCTGCTAACGCGCCTTATCGCCTGTTTTGTGGTGTTATCGCCGATGTGGCTGGTCGTTGAGAATGTTGGGGTGTGGTGTTGTCGCGGATTTTTGCTCGGGAACGACTACTCTGCATCTCATTAGCGATAGTTGCCGGGGTCATCTGTGGCGATGTTTTTTGCGGATGCTTTCACACGTAAACTGGTGGTATTGGCTGTTAGCACCAGCTTGTGAGTGGGGCGATAAATTTATCGCGACTTTGGCTGCGATAAAGTGCCGATAACTCGGCGATAGCTCCTTGAGAATATGCCCTCTAATGTACAACTCAAATCACAAATACAGTCCATGTCAAGATGCATCAAGCCTGTAATGCGTGCTAAGATTATTAGACACTAGGAGAATTATACTTTTATTGAGATGGAAAAATCTCGGCTTCAGGGTGCTAAATGGGTGACATACAGGGTTTCTTATGACTTGCATATGTATTCCTTTTCTTTTATGGGGTGTTCAGGACTTACGCCATGTATTTTTCGTTTATACAACTTTAAATTCTCTTTGTAGAGTGTATTTATGTCTGTTGTTCTTAAAATAGAATTTGAAATCCTTGAAAGTCTTTATTAGGTTTATGTTGTCTTGTCCAAATGAGCAAGCCTGGTGTATTTTTATTTTATAAAACGCTTTTTGAACTTGTTCTAAATTTTGTATTGATTTATTTATTTAGCACAAATACCCATAGGTGTCTCAGCGCTATGTGCTGAAAGGGTATGCAAAAGCTGGTGAGAAGCCTATTGCTTGAAGAGCCACGTTTTTATTTGTTTTCTAAAGGATAGCAGCGTGGGACTAGCCTTAATGTGCAAGGGAAGAGAGTTCCACAGTTTGGCTGTGGAAACTAAGAACCTTCTGTCACCCCAATTGACTTTCTTGGTTCTAGGGACAACCATAAATTTAGCGTCTGCTGAGCGGAGGGATCTCATAGGTGTGTAAGCTAGAAAGGCTTTCTTCAAATATTCCGGTCCTACATTATGAATTGCTTTGTAGGCAATACAGAGAGCTTTAAATTTCGTTCTGCTTCTTATGGGCAGCCAATGGAGTTGTCGAACCACCTTAGAGATGGACTTAAACTTGGGGGTATCTGACAGTATCCTAGCGGCTGCGATCTGAACCAACTGCAGCTTACCCAGAACCTTTTCCTGGGCATTAATTAGAAGGCCATTGCAGTAGTCAACCTTGGACATGACCAGAGCACCAATTAACTTTTTTCCGGAACTGGCCGGGACAAAAGGTAGCAATTTCTTTATCATCCTTAAAACATAGAAGGATGAAGAGACCACTGCGTTCGCATGATGCATGAAAGATAGTCTATCGTCAAAAATGACACCCAAGTTCCTGGCTTTTTTTACAGGAATTGGGGGAGATCCCAGAGTGTCTGGCCACCAGGCTGGAGACCATCCTGGGGAGAGATTTCCAAAAACAATTACTTCTGTCTTAGCAGAGTTTAATTTAAGACAGTGATTTGGCATCCAGGTACTGATGGCCAACATACCCTCGTGAAAACTGGCTGAAATCGCATCTCCATTTTTATGCACGGCGAGCACCAATTGAGTGTCATCCGCATACGATGTGAGACCCATCCCAAATGATTTAATTAGTCGTGCTAAGTCCGTGACGTAGATATTAAACAGAGTCGGACTTAGCGACGATACTTGCGGAACTCCGCATGGGAGTGAGAACAGGTGAGTGGAAGTCGCCCAAACTAACTAGCTGGGTGCGATTGGAAAGAAATGAGGACAAAAGGGCTTTACCCTTATGTTCAATGCCTAAGGCTGAGACACGATTGATCAGTGTGGCATGATCAACCATGTCAAATGCTGCCGAAAGATCAAGTAGCACCAGTGCTGCAGCCCCTCCTTTGTCCAGCACAAACCTGATTTTATCAGACGCTTTAATAAGCGCAGTTTCTGTGCTATGGCCTTTCCGAAAACCGAACTGTGTGTCATCCAGCAGCTTATTCTCCTCAATAAATTGAGCCAGCTGAGTATTCATAATCTTTTCAAAGAGTTTAGCTGGTAAATGGAGACGCGCAATAGGACGATAGTTTTTGGTGACTCCTGGATCCGGATTAGGTTTTTTTAACAGCGGCAACATAGAGGCCTTTTTCCATAGGGAAGGATAGATGCCAGAACTGAACATAGTTACAGATGTTAGCCAGATTAGTACCTATAAGGACAGGAAACAGTTTCAGGACTGAAGGGGGGCAGGGGTCAAACAGTGAACCTTATTTGACTGTATTAACTAGATCAGTAATCTGATCTACTGAGACTGGCCTAAATTCCATAAGGTTGGCACTATCCCTACACTTGCTATCTCTGACCAGCTGATTCCCACCCACCATGGGGGCAGTGAAGTTAGAATAAATTAGCCCCACCTTATCCTGAAAACCGCTGGCTAGCGAATCACAGAGTGTCTGGGATGCCAACTTAGCGGAGCTATCCGCTGGCCTTGTAAGCTTAGAAACTACCTGAAACAGCTGTTTCGTTGAGTCTTGTGCAGTTTCTATTTCCCTAGTATAGTAATTACTTTTTTCTGTGAGTATTAAGCGTTTACTAGTGCCAGCTTGTACAGGGATTTCTCCTGATTGTCATACTCTAGGCGCCAGCGCCTTTCTTGTTTCCTACAGCGTTGATTCTCTAGCCTCAGTGCCTCCGAGAACCAAGGGGCAGAGGGGTTCTTCCTGTTTTTGGAGACAGTTTTATACGGTACTAGTCTAGTAAAAGCGTTTTGGAGCCACTCCGTATAGTTTATGGAGTCCAATTCTGGATCTAAGACCTTTTCTGGCGGGTGTCGATTAGATGCTGTTTAAGAAGGGCCTGATCTATCCCCCTCCAGGCCTTAAACTGTTTGGGAAAAATAGAGCTGGAGTGTGATGGGTAAGGGTCTGATATCTTAATATCAAATAGAACTACATAGTGATCAGACCACGTCAGAGGAAGGATCTCATTTATAGACATCTGCTCATTGTTCGTGAAAAGACCATCCAGTGTGTGCCCAGCCAAGTGCGACGGACTCATGACTTTTTGAGAGAGTCCTAATATCTCAAACTCTGAGATAAGGGTTAAAGAATCCTTATCTTCCGCGGCCTTCAGATGAAAATTAAAATCCCCGAGAATGGTGAAATTGGATTCACCTGCAGCGATTGCATTGATGCATCTATATTGGTAAAATCATATATGTTAATTATGCTTTGGTGATCTATATTAATAAAGAAATTTACCAAGATACTAAGGGGCTCATTTATGAGAAGACTACGCCGTGCAGCATAACACAGCAAGTCCCCTAGCTGTGCCGACCTGTATGACAGGGAAAGGGAAGAAATGCACCATATTTAAGGTAATACAACGCATTCTCATCCTTTCCCCTGCACTGGCGCCCTTTTGACTGCCTAGCGCCAATGCAGGAACCCTTGCACCATGGTGGAAGGGTGCCTGGGTTGCATACTGTGAGGAAAATCCCTCTTTCTATGTGTTCTACAAGAAGAGGAAGAAACGAGGAGAAATAGATATATTTCTCCTTGTTACGCCCCCCTTGGGAAGGTGTAAGATTTTGGCGCATTCCCAGGTTTACAAGTTCTTGTAAATTTGGGGGTGCGTCAAAAACCATGGGAGTTGCATGGGAACATCCATGCAATGCCCATGGAATTCCTTCACAGGGCAGATTAACGCAACATAGCGATTTGTGCTGCATTGCGTTATTCCATATTATTGGAGCCACTCAGAATCGCGCAAAGTGGGTTTGTGTGGATTCAAAAATCTGACTTAGAGGTTTGCGTCACGCATGTACCCCGTTGCTTGTTGCTAACTCAACGCAAGCCTTTGCATGAAAGGGACATTCCATGGGTGTTGCTGTGCATGTTCCCACGCAACATCCATGTAACCTGACACATTCCCAGATTTACAAAGTTTTGTAAAGCTGGGAATGCATCAGAATTCTATGCCTCCCCAGGGGAGGCGCAGGAGTGGTGCAACAAGGAGAAATATTTTATTTCTCGTTGTTTTTTCTCTTTCTATGAGTACTGCATTCTGCAGCATGCATAGAATGAGGAAAATGCCATCAATGTTTGTTTTCGTGCAGGAAGGTGTCCCTTGCTGCACAAATACAATCATCCCCGCTACGGATGCACCCTTGCAACATAATGCAAGGCTGCCTGTGCTGGCGCATGGCAGCCAATTTTGCGCCAGTCCAGGGGAAAGCACACGGTTGTGTTGTATTGTTGTTAATATGGCGCATGCCTGTGGTTTTAAAATGACGCAGCTTGGTGCAGCAAAATTGTTCGCTGCGCCGTGCTGCATGATTTTATGTAAATGAGGTCCATGGTGTAAGGATGGTTAGATCCTTCATAGTACAATGTGACTGTTTATAAAGTGTCACAAACTGCACACTTCCTTGGTAGTAGGCAGTAATCAGCTCCCATCTGCTTGCAAAAAGTTACCAATGCCTTGACAGATGCTTGCAGTGGACAGCAGACATCAATCACAGCTCATGCAGAGTGTGTGGACGGTGTTTTAACCCCATGGTTAGTGTTGGCACATTGCAAAAACTGTCCCATGCAGACCTCCATTTGAACGTTTGCAATTTTTCCCAATGAGTCCGAAGTTGATTCCTACCCTACTACTATTGATGAGGTTAGCAGAGTGCAACTTTTTGCGAATATTCCCTTTGAACTGCAAGAGACATCACAATATTGCAGTAAGATGCAAATCTTTGCACTATGGCCTGCCTATTGGTGTGTATGCAAACTATAAAGGGAGCCTTTTTTTAGTTTGCGATTTCTTTGCACCTTGTCCTCAGGACACAATTGGACTTCATCCCCCGAGCAGCAGTGCACCAGGAGGCGCGTTTGCAGAGTGGTGTAAAAAGGGGGCGTGGCCTCGGACCACTCTCTGCAATCCAGCTGAGTGGGGCTTACTGGAGGTACCTGGTGGGCTAGTTGGCCCCCAGGAACCCTCATGAGGAAAGGGGACTTCATCCCCCAACCAAGAGCGTGCCAGGAGGCGCGTTTGCAGAGTGGTGGAGAAAGGGGGCATGGCCTGTGGCCACCTCTCAACAATCTCACTGTGTGGGGCTTACCGGAGGTAAGAGGTAGGCTAGTTGGCCCCTAAGGACCCCCAGCAGTGAAGGGGACTTCAAACCCCATCCAAGAGCGCGCCAGGGAGCGCGTTTGCAGAGTGGTGGGCAAAGGGGGCATGGCCTGGTATGTAAACTTAGCCATCCTGCTGTGTGGGACTTACTGGAGGTAATAGGAGGGGTAGCTGGCCCCCAAGGATGTACTTGGGGGCCAACTAACCCTCTTGTTACCTCCAGTAAGCCCCACACAGTAGGATTGCTAAGACGTCTTTGGAGGCCACGCCCCCTTTCTCCACCACTCTGCAAACGCACCTCCTGGCAGACTACGGGATGGGGGATAAAGTCCACTTTACTCCTGAGGGACTTTAGGGGCCAAGAAGCCCTCCTGGTACCTCCTGTAAGTCCTATGCAGCGGAATTCCTGAGCGCTGGTCGGAGGCCCAGCACCCTTTCTCTACCACTCTGCAAATGCGACTACTAGTTAAAGAAGCATCTTTCTGCACCTCTGACTTAGAGGTAGTTTTAATCCCCCTGCCCTATTATGTACTAGGGCCTTACAGAGGAGGTCATGCCAATCACAAGGGTACCCCAACCCATAGTGTACCCTAGTGTATGTAGGTGTTTTCACTGTATTCTAAGTGTCTTTTAGCATCGCACTGGCTCTAGGCCTGGTTAGTCAGACTCAGTTACCACCAGTACCCATCAGCGAAAAGTTGGGGGCACAGGATAACTTTGCAACAAGGCCTCTTTCTGCCCCTCTGTTGGTTCTTTCAGCATATCTTGTGCTTCTGGACTTCTGTTGCCTCTTTCTGCATTTCTCTTGCTTCTTTCTGCACCTTTCTTCCTCTTTCTGCATGTGTCCTACCTATGTAGGCATAGTTTGAAATTAGCATTTAAAAAACATTTGAAATTCACTGAAAAAACCATAGGTTTCAGGGTTGTTACAGTTAGAAATTAGCATTTAAAAAACCTTTGAAATTCACTGAAAAAACCATAGGTTTCAGGGACGTTATAGTTAGTTGGAAATTTCACTCGTACAAAACCAGAGAAATTCGGCCATTATATTTAGTTGAGCTATCTATAACTCGCGCCCCCGCAATGCACTGCTGATGACGTCACATATTATATCACTCATGACATGGTCAGTGACATCACTCATGACATCACTGATGACATCTCAAATGACATCACTGATGACATCATCCATGTGATAATCTGATGCACCTCCTCACACCCTAATATAACCTTTGATACACCCACTCTAAAATACAGACTACCATTTTCGAAACAATAGACACACCAATACCAGTTACTACATACCCACTCACTGATTCCTAGGTCTACACACACATCCACTCATTCACCCATACAGTCACTCATACATGCAGTCACTCATCAATACAGCACTATCATTGCACTCTTACACCTATACAGACACTCACACACTGCCACTCATTCATAGAGTTACTTACACATCTAGTCAGTCATGCAAAGAATCAATTACACTCCCATTTACTCACTTATACAGTTATACACACACCACCTCACTTATTCATACAGATATTAACACATACTTACTCTCTTATACAATCACTGATACAAGCACACACTCATCCATACAGCCACTCTCACAATCCCTCACTCTCACATATAGTCATTTATATACTCCAACACTCACCTATACTGCCTTTCACATATGTAGTTACTCACACATGTACCACTGAGACATCCATTCACTCACCAACACACCCATACACACACTCACTCACCCACCCATACAACCCAGCACAGATGCACTCTTGAACCCATACACCCAGAGAATCACCAACTCACATCTATGCACAGTCACACACCCCCCACCCACCCACACTGACACTCAGGCACCCATACAGATACTCAATCAATAACCCATATAGACACTCATGTAGCTACTCACCAACCCAGGCAGCCGCTTACACACCAACTGAAAGACTGATACAGACATTCACACAGATTGGTCACTAACGCATGCATTCAGTAAGACACGTTTAATCACTCACTTATAAAGTCAGTAATGCACATACTAAATCATCCATTCAGACACTTATACACCCACTCATTCTTCAATACACCTTGGCATATATATATATATATATTTATATAACATATTTAAACTTTACAGAAACACACAGTCACTGGATGATGTCATCAGTGATGTCATTTGAGATGTCATCAGTGATGTCATCAGTGATGTCACTGACCATGTCATGAGTGATGTAATATGTGACATCATCAGCAGTGCATTGCGGAGGCGCGAGTTATAGTTAGCTCAACTAACTATAACGGCCGAATTTCTCTGGTTTCGATACGAGTGAAATGTCCAACTAACTATAACGTCCCTGAAACCTATGGTTTTTTCAGTGAATATATATATATATATATATATATATATATATGTTTATGTGTAGATGCATATATATACATTAAAAAAAATATTAATATAATTAAAGTTATTGAATAAATAACATAAGGTAATGTGAAAAGGAGTATTAGTACTAAGTATGAATTAATATTATCGTTATTTTTTTAAACATTTGATTTAATATACATGTATATCTGTTTAAAAGTTATTTTGTATTGTAAGTTTTGGGTTTTAAGGGTGGTAAGAGTAGTTCAGGGTTCAGGGTTGTGTAGTTTTTTAAAGGACATGTGGAGTTTTTAGGGTTTCGGATGGTTAGTGTTTACGGAAGAGAGGGTTTTTTAGGTCGAGCCTAGAGCAGCGCACATGCGCTGCTCTAGGAGATGACCTTTTGGAATCTGTCTGCTCTTTTTGTACACTCGTGTGTGTGGCGGCATCCACCTTGCGGGAGCGAGCAGCGGCGCGCGCAGGGGCCATCTGTTTTTCTAATTAGCTTTCACTTTCATACTTTTTCGAGCAGCGGCGTGCTTTTTCGAGCAGCGGCGCGAGTAGCGTCGCGCAGGGGCCATCTGTTTGTAATTAGCGTGGCCGCGCTTGTTTACATTTGCCTGTCTCTTTCCCTCTCCTCCCTCGCCCCCTGTGTAGTTTTGCCATTTCTGGCAGCCGAGCAGCTCGCGCGAGCGCACCACTCGTTTTGTGCATTGTCTGCCTCTTTAAAAAAAAACTCAGAAAATGACTCCGCCTCCTGGTGCAGGAGGTATGTGACCTCCAGCGCTTCGTGCATATTTTCCTGCGCATTTCAGCCCCCTCGGAGCGTGAATGGCGTAAACAAGTGTGGTGCGTTAATTATGAGAGAGGAAAGCCCACTACATTCCTCTCTGGGCCACGCACATGGCTCCTCCTCTTTAGTGCAAGAAATATGTGGCTTCAAAGCTGTGCCTGGCTTCCTGCACTCTGTGTGACCCCATCATCTTCGCGGAGTCTGTGTGTGAAAGGGATTCACTGCTAGTAGCACATCAAAGCCCTGCACTTTGTAGGCCTCCTCGCTGCGAGTGTGAAAGGGGTGAAAGGGCGACCACCATACATTTCTGGCAGTTCTTTGTGTACCCACCGTCAGCACCCAACAAGCTCCCACCAGTCCTAGCACAAACTTCAAAGCACTCTGAACTTCACCCCTACTTTTAATTGAACCCTTCGGGGCTTTCCTTCTAAGATTAATGTGCACTTCAAGGTCCGGCGCACTTCTTTCTGTAGCTCATGTGCTCTCTTTGAGCGCCTCGAGGGCCATCTTTGTAGTGTGAGAAGCTTAGTGTTTTCAAAGGCGTGTGCAGTACTTTCTGTGCATTGCCTGGCCCTATACCCTAGCCTTTCAGCAGACATCAAGGGCTCGGCTTCTTCGGTGCTATGAATATGTGACTTAAAAGCGCTGCGCCGCCCCCTGTATCCCGAGGCCGTCAGTGGAAGGTCATGCGCCTGCTGCTATGCTTTTAGTATTCACCTGACAACATCAAGCCTGCGTCTCTTGCTTTCAGTATATTCGTTGATTTATTTTTTTCTATTTTTATAAAACGTACTTTGTGGTCCAGAGTAAAACGTTCATGGATTTACTAAATCCGAGCTGTACCTAGACCTTCTGGTTTTAGAGATACATGAGGTCTTCCGCTGTTAGTCTGCTGTGCATTCTAAACACAGCTTAATTTGTATTAAGACACACTTATACAGAACCTGCTTCCATTCATAGTATTTCAGATATATCAGCTATATCAGGAGTTCGGTAAGGAGAAGCTTCTCAATGTGGATTATAGTTCAGTCGTATATTCAGATACAACACTTTTTACACTTACAGCACTATAGATTCTTTTGTTTTTTTTATTCCCATTTTCCCGACCTTGGCACTACCTTTCTTTTAGATTACTGGAAAGAACACACACGGAGGACAGGTAGCAAAATTTTGAATATTAATGAAATGGTTCTAGGTTCATGTACTATGTATAGAATGAATATTTCCCTATTTACTTTTGAAGGTTTATGAATGCAGCAATTGCTAGTTATAATGTCAAGTCACTACACAACATAGGCACATAACAGATCAATAGGATACACTGTGATCGCACTGTCTCCCTTTCACTTATCTAATGAAGCGAGTAAAGAGTCACGATTGTTTTTCATGACATGTTTAGGGTTTCCACGTTAAGGTGAAAATGTTTTCTCACTTATTTTAAAACAAAAATGGAGAGGCTTGTGCACCTCCGACCTAACTTCACAATATGTGATACAATGTAGTTATACATGATTTATTATATCATTCCCAGCCCTGATATTTCCCGTTGACGAAACACGTGTTGCCTGGATGCTTTTGGTGTTTTTTTTGAATAAACATAGAACAACAAGAAACCTACTCATGGAACTTTATTGATACTTGTATTTGAAACACTTGAGGAACTCTCATTGACTAATCATAAGCGTGTGCATAGGATCTTTTGCTTGTCTCTAGAGGATGTACGGAGCATTTAGGGTTTTGGGTGGGTATCATGGAGAGCTAGTGTTAAGGGTAGTAAGTATTCTTTAGGGGTTTGGTATCATAGAGTCTGGGGTAGGATGGTGCTTTTAGGGTTGAGTGATGAGTGTTGTTGTGGGGTGGTATGGATTTTTGGGGTACAAGAATAGATAAAGTTCATGGGGTGATAAGGAGTTTTAGAGTTCAGGGGGTAGTGTTTAGGGGTTGTACATGTATTTATTACCAAGAGATTTTAAGTTTACTAGGATGGGTAATACAAAATTAAATTATAGTAAATACAATTAGTAAAATAAAGTTAATGCCATTGATTAAATTAATTAATATTAACATAATTGGAATCAATTAAATCTAAATCTAAGGAAATAAAATTGCTTTTTAGTATAAAAACATTTGGTAATATAGAAATAAGCATATATATATATATATATATATATATATATATATTATTATATATATATATATATATACATATATAAAATATATATATATATATATATATATATATATATATATCTCGCAACAAACACTCCCCGCACCTCCACGCTGGCAAGCAGAGAGAGAGACGGACCCAGATTCAGTAGCAGGTAAGATCTTTATTCCTCTCACCCTTGCGACGCGTTTCAAGCACGAAGGTCCCTTGTTCACACACAAAGGGAAATTCGCCCGCCAAACTGTTTTTAAATGCTAAGTGCACACCTTCTTCCGTGACATGTGACCAGGAAAATGGAAGAAATACTACAATGACCAATGCACATCGCAAATAACACTTGTAGATGTATTTTTTGTCAACAAACAAACATGTTATTCTGTATGTTAAATTCTGTCCACTCATTATTCAATTAAAATTAGAATTAAAATTAAATAATTTAAAAATTGAATAAATCCTGAATAAATCCTGCTATATTTCATATACTGCATAAATGCTGGTAAATGCTGGTTAGTAAAAAACTTTCTATATTTATCAAGAGGTCATTTTTTTTTTTCTTTTCAAAACCAGTTCAGAAACGTGGTACTGAATGACATATATATATATATTCAAATAGCAATATGCTTATATAAACATAAGCCCACATATGTGTGTGCGTGTGTTTGCCTGTGTATATATGTGTGTATATATATATATATATATACAAATAATTCACTAATTCACTTAAAAAAACAAAGGTTGAAGGAACATTATAGTTAGGTGAAAATGTCAGCTAAAACATACCGTTTGAAGCAAACAAAACCACTGACATTCACCAGTTATAGTTATCACAAGTAACTATAGCTCATGTCCTAAAGTAAATATAACTCGAGCCCCGGCCATGCACAGTGTCGTCATCAATGATGTCATTTCAGATGTTGCAGTCATGTTACAATGATGCCATAGATCATGTCATGACTGATGTAATATGTGAGGTCATAAGCAGTGGATTGGGAGGGTGAAAGCTACAGTTACTTTAGGGCATAAGCAGTGGATGGTGAAGGCAGCAAGAGAGACCTGGCCCCATGTCCAGCCCCCACGGACAGCCAACCCCATGCCATGTACGACCTTCAGCCATGTGCAGTGGGGGTTAGCCTTGGGCCAGGCCCTTCACCCAACCTCTGCTAGTGAACAACTCTGTTGCTATGCACAAGCAATGTGCAGGGAAGTGTTGAACACAGGGGTTTTGCGCCTAAATCCGAATGGGAGAGCTTGACTGATTATGAGGGGTGTCTTTTTAAGTAAGGCAGAGCTACTAACTTTGTCAACAGGCCACAACACTAAAACATAAAAAGTGGGCCATATCAACCTATAAAAAGTACACTTCTTTTTTTTTTTAAATCACCAGTAATTTCAATCAAATGTATATTCAAACAAAGCATCATTCGATAAAAGTTATTCTCTTAAAAACATTTCAATCAAAAAAACACTATCAACATGTCTTTGCCGCCTCTGAGGCCAGGGTTTGCAAAGAAAGTGCCAGGAGTAGCAGGGAGCAAACTAGAGATCACGGCTGCGGCCCCTGACTACTCCTAAACGACATCCATGCCAGCAACCATGCAAATAGCAAATATACTTGAATGATTTATGTGTTTGTTGGTTAAGTTGCAGAAATTATATATTATTTGACCAGTAGCCTTGCAAAGAAATGTCATTACTTACGTGGCTTATATCCAAATAGCAGAAATGTTGTACTGTCTGTCTTGCCAGTGGGCTTGCGAAGAACTTGAAAAGAAACTTCTTTATTCACTTGGTTGGCTAAATACTAGACAACATGCTGCACAATGTGACCAGTAGATACCTGGCTGCTGTCTAAACAACAGGCACTCACACAAGATAGAATTGCAAACAAGGACACAATTGGCATTCCTCTCCTTATGTAAGTTAGGTTACTGATTAGGGGTGGGTGGAACTCGTGGAATTTGACTCTGCGGAATTAGTTGCAAAAGATCTCGGCACGATTCCGTGGAGTTCCACCACTGGGTGGAAAGAGGAATGTTGCTCTGCTCACCCTGTGATTTAGTGCTGGGAGCACATTCTATGATGAAAAATCAGCGAGAACTGCACCACCTGGCTTGTCACAGGGCGCAGCTACTCGAGTTGATTTTGCTGCCTCTCAAGTCGGTTTTCTACTCCTGTGGCAGTCTTCTGACCACAAACGGTCGCGACTGCCCACGTTAGAAAAAACTTGCCCGGTGTCCTCCTAGTGACCGAAAATTGGCAACTTGCCATTTTGGCAAAAATGCAAGAAAAAATTCCACCACTCGGCGATTAGTGGAATTCGGCCAGAACTCCGAGTTACAAGAGTAATGTGGAGTCACCAATATTCCACCAATTCCGCTAGCGGAACAGAATTTTTCACACACCCCTAGTACTGAAAAAGTGGTCTCAAATTCTGCACTTACTTTTTGCGAATGGAATAGTATTTTGCAACTGGCCTATGTACTGTTCGGTCGGTTCACAAAATTCTGAAACACAGGGTTTTGTAGAACGACGTGCCTAATTAATATTTATTAGCCAGGTGCCAATTTGGGACCCTCTGTCAATGGCTGTAATGACAGGGATGGTGGCCTGAAAGGGACAGCACATCCCCATCTCTATGACTGCATTCCCAATGGAAAACATTTCTTTTTAAATCATCTGTGTTTCTTAAAGGAACCAGTGCCGGTTTTAAAAAAATGTTTCCGGTTTTGGAAAACTTTCCCTCCTAAAGGTGTCAATATGATTTCCAAAGGGAAATGGCTCCTGAAGAACCCTGTTCCCCTTTGGCAATTAGTTACTGCTCCAACTTGGGGGCCATTAGCTCATCAATGGTTTGTGACAGCAATTGCAGTCACAAACTATCAATCAATTCCTTTCAAAATAGGAAAGGAGACGGAGGAAACCTCTTTCATGAACCCTCCTAATTGCAATTCGGAAACAATTGCAAACGTTCTTTTACTAGTAGAAATAATTTAATAACTCATAAAAAGGTTTTTTTACATAATGGTAAGCACTTTTGTGGTCAACAAACCCTGTGTTTTTGCAATATGTGGCCCATAGTGCTTCAACTAGCTTTGTTACAGCCACTAACTTATAAGTCTAAAGGTCCCAAATCTTAAAATGATTCCAAGTTATTTTGACAGACATAGCACAGGATGCCACTCCATTACACTGTGGTCCAAGATATAGCGACTTGGGAGGCACTTTATGGACCTGTCTCGTGCTCCACACATGTTCCTACTCCTTTATGTTCATCTACAGAGATGACTAATGATTAAGGTGATTAGGACCTTTGCAAGACTAGTTAAAGCTGTTTACTCTTCTAAAGCAATGTATACTTTCTCTTACTCACAAATCAATAGGTATGCACTAGGACCAGATATAGTATCACCAAAAGGCTCCGTGTTATCAGAACACCTCTTTTTCTACAGCAAATCAATGCATGCTGAAATTATTAATTCGAATTCAGTTCAATTAAACTAATCGGACTAAAACACATGAAAACAATGATTTGTAAAAGCAAACATCAGAAATGGAAATGTTATATCCCAGTGATATAGAGCCATCTAATTTCTAAGGTGATTTCCTCAAAATAAAAATAACTGCATAGTGAAGTGACCAACACAGTATAATTGAGAGTCTTCGTTCTAATCTAATGACACAAGGAAGAAAAACTATGGGCCTGATTCAGAGTTTCAAGGATGGAGTTAACTCAGTCAGGTTGGCTAAAGACAATGGGGCATATTCACAAGGACCTACCGCCGATTTATCTCCACCTTAACCCATCAAAAGTGGAGATAGATTTAACACCCCATTCACAAGCGGGTGCAAACTGCAGACATTGCCAGTATTCCCGCGACAACTGCCCCAAAATTTATCTCCACGGTGGACACCACCAACTAACCCTAATGAGATGCAGAGTAGGCGTTCCCGTGCAAAAACACACGAAAAAACCACTACACCACTTTCACAATGAACTGCCAGATCTGCGATGCGAACCAAAAACAGGCGACAAGCCGCGGTAGCACAGGTGATTTAACACCTGCCTTTTGCTGGTGCTAAGCAGGACGACTAACTGCAGCATGAAAGGGAGCCCAGCCAAGAGCCACACCTGAAGACCCATAGATGCCATGGAGACAATGATCATGCAGCTCGGATACCCATGAGGGCCACAACACCCACCGCCACCACCCCCAGCACCCCACCCCCTTACCCCCTCACCCGGACATACACATACCGTGCACGACACAAGAGCCACAAAAAGCGCATGATGACGCACATTGTCCAAAAATAACACACATGTGTGGCCAGAAGAACGAGAAACAGTCACACAGCACTGAAGTAACAACCAAAAACTTCATTGAAATACAACACAAAACACCAATGCGGAAGACTCCTGTCCGGTACGTCCGGGACAATCTCGATGTCACAGCCTGGAAAATAAAGCACAAAATCAGAACGTGTGCCCTGGGCACATCAAAGGAGCGAGACACAGAGAAACAGAGAATGAAAGAAAGGCAGAGAGAGAAAGAGAGAGAAGGAAAGGGAGAGAGAGTGAGAGAGAGGGAAGGAAAGGAGAGAGAGTGAGAGAGAGGGAGGGAAAGGAGAGAGAGTGAGAGAGAGGGAAGGAAAGGAGAGAGAGTGAGAGAGAGGGAAGGAAAGGAAAGGAAAGGAGAGAGAGTGAGAGAGAGGGAAGGAAGGGAGAGAGAGAGAGACAACACCGCCCCTGCGCACCCAGGCCCCACTGTTCACCTGCTGCCACCGGTGTGTCTCCAACCACGTGCCGGGATACACTGCAAGCCACCAGGTCTGCAATCTGCAATCAAGGCCAGAGTAAATCATGGCAGAGTCCATCACACAGCACATGGCAACAACGCCTGTCCATCCCTGCGCACGCATACTGCCGCACCCTACCCCCTCCCACCGGCCAGTGCTGGCTGTCCGCACTTGCGCACCCCGGGCCCACTGCTCACCTGCTGCCAACGGTGTGTCCACCAGTGGGCACACCACGTGCCCGTGCAAGCTCCAGGCCCCGGTCCCGCCACCATGGCATGGTCCACATCATGCGGACCCGCCCCGCGGCCCAACAGGTCCCACACATGGCGCTGAGTCCTGAGGCATCAATGGCAGAGACCACATCAGTGCACACGTCATCATCTCAGGCTGCACACCCGCTTAGCTATTTCGGTGCCATTAACCCTGTGCAACCCCAGTCAGCGCCACGTGGTGGTAGGCCCGTGACGGACGCAAGGCCTCGGGTGAAACTAACCCTGTGCAACCCCAGTCAGCGCCACGTGGTGGTAGGCCCGTGACGGACGCAAGGCCTTGGGTGCCACTAACCCTGTGCAACCCCAATCAGTGCCACGTGGTGGTAGGCCCGTGACGGACGCAAGGCCTCGGGTGCCACTAACCCTGTGCAACCCCAGTCAGCGTCACATGGTGGTAGGCCCGTGACGGGCGCAAGGCCTCGGGTGCAACCAACCCTGTGCACCACAACTCATGGGCCCTTTATGATTGAGAACCGTGGAGCGTCCGTCATCCAGTCACCACCGGCAGTGGGGAATGTGACGTTGTCGGCCCCTTATATTGGCGGGGTCACATGGCCTGTGACGCCTGTGCCGGATGGGTGTGGTGTGTGTGCAGACCTCCCCTCAGGGAGTGGCCGTGACATGCTGACAACTAGGACAGTGACCTGCATACCACCAGCGTGTACGCCTGCGACATATAGCTATGTGGGCCCCCCCTTGGAGCGTAAGCGGAGTGGTCTGGCCTGGCATACGCCAGACCAGCGGAGGGCTTGCAACAATGACTCGGGGCTCTGGGCGTGGTTCAGTCCATGTCCGGACAAGGAAGTGACTAATGCGCGTGTCCCTGTTGTAGTGTCCACGGCAACCGGAACACAATAGGCAATGTAGCACACTGTGACTGGCATCCCACTAGATGAGCATCATTGACGTAAGGGAAATCACTGTCCCTACATTCATCCACACATTCATACATGAATGATGAAAGACATGACACAGCAGTGCGTTTCCGGATGTTGATTGCACATCCAGTGGAGATTTGCAGCTGGAGCGGTACAGGGCCATGCCAAGCACACTACACAATATGGGCCCGTGGAGGGCCAGCCAGAGTCCATCCTGGAATGACAAGTACTGCGGAAGAGGAAGGGTACAGTCCGCAGTCTGGTCACCGTGTCATTGGTCATCAAACAGGATATGGCAGTCCATGTCGCGGTCCAAGGTGAGTGCAGCGTAGTGTATCGGGGGTCAGTGGAAGGTCATGGAGCCATGTGCGGCACCAAGCAGAAACAGGCCAGGTGGTGGAAATGAATGCTAGTGCCTCCTTCTGAACTCTATCCCATCCACGTCCTCGTCCTCGTATGTGTGCCCTGCCCCACCTGTGGGTGTTGCAGTACCCGCTGCGGCACTGTGTGCCACTGACACATCAGGAGCCGGAGGAGGATTGTCTGCCGCACTGTGTGGCAGTGACATCAGGTGCTGAAGTGGATACGCCTGCCGCACTGGGAGGCACTGACACACCAGGGGGCGGAGATGTGGATGGTGTGGGGGCAGCAGCATTCATCTGTGCCACACCTTGTGGCAGCAATGCCATGATGAGGATCTGCAGGGCATGGTAGATCCCAGCTACATTTCGCTGATGTGCAGCGGTGGCTGCCATCCTTTCTGCCTCCACCCGCACCATGTCCTCCATGAGCCTCCGCATGTGTGCCAGCTCACGGATGGGATCGCTGGAGCCACTCTGAGCGGACAGGTGTTCTTGTCTCAGAGTCATGACTCCAGCTATGTCAATCAGGGCTCGTTGGAGACCATGGAGCGGGCCGTGGGTGTCTGTTAGGGACTGGAGCTGGTCCCTGATTGGACCTAGATACCCATGGATGGCGTCCAGTTTGGTAGCCATGAGGTCGAACCCCACCCGCACCTGCTCAGCCGTCTCCCTCTGGCCCTCCAGCACACGGCGTTGAAGGCCATGTGTAGTTCCTGGGGTCTTGGGAGACTGCCGGGGCTGTGGGTGCCTCCTGCTGGGTGGTTTGGGTAGTGGGTGGGGTCTCCTGGATGCAGCTGGGCTGCCCTGATCCGGGAGGTGAGTTGCGGATGATGTCAATGATGTCTTGGAGGGCTTGGGTGTCGATGCTGGGGGTGTCCTCCTCGTCATCAGTAAAGAGTGGCTGGGACTGCTCTGCAGGAGGTGTTGACGGTGCCCCTGCAATGTGAAGGGGAGATGGTGTATTACAATGTGTCTGGATGTATGTAGCTGCATGGTACAGGTTCACATTCAGACAGCATGGCATTGTACATTGTGACAGTCTGTGGATCAGGGCCATGATCCAGAGTCATTGTGGGTGTGCACTGTGCTCTGCTTGATTGTGCATGTGTGCCATTGTGGCCATCGCCATCCGTCACCCCAGTACCTGGTGGTCACTCACCCTGTTGCGGTTGTGTTGTGTCCTGTCAAGCAGTGTCCGGTCCCCCGACTCCTGCCACAGTCTCCACACTGATGACTGTCGACACCAGCTCCTCCATGTCATCCAGCTCCAGCTGTGGTGCTGGGCTCCCACCTCCAGTCTGCATTTCTGCCTTCTGGTTGGCTGCGAGTTTCTCCTTGGTCTTGCGCTTGATGTCAATCCCTCGCCTCTTGACCTCGTCCATTGACCTTTTGTGCTCTCCGACGGCATTCACCTTGTCCACGATGTCCCGCCATATTCCATTTTTGGAGCCCAATGACACATTGGAGGTGATGAACAGTTGTTGATGGTGTTCCATCACCTCCGTGACCAGGATCCTATTCTCCTGCGGACTGAACTTTGTCTTCCTCTTCTTCTTGTCCTTGCCCTTCCCTGTCCCCGAGGTCCCAGGCTGGTCGTCCGGGGTGCTTGTGGGGTTGCGCTCGTCCTCTGCGCCTGCTCCGGCTGCCTCCATGGTGCTTGGGTGTTGGTCATTTTGTGTTTGTGTGTTTTTTCTACTTTATAGTGGTTTTTCCCGCCTGCCATGTGTGTATTGCAAGCCTGGCGCTGCTTATCGCTGATTTCCTCATCGCGCTTTGGCCCATCGTATGTTTTTTCGTGTTGAGGTATGTGTTTTTATCACATTCGCGTTTGTTGTATCGCGGACATTGGCCGCGTTTTCGGGGGACTATCGCATGGTACCACTGTGTTGTGAATTCCACGTTAACACGGGGTTATTTTCCCGCGATGTGTAAAGTTGCGTTAACATTTTTTGGAGATGTTTAGCACACGTTCTTGTGAATATCCCCCAATATCTTTGGCATCCTGAGAGACCTCCGCATGCCAAATTTAGGGTTGTCCGCTGGTCCTGTGGACAACTCTCTACATTGATGGGAACTGTTGTCATTTCAGTCCCTGTCTAAGCACGAAACGTTTGAAGGATAGCACCGTCAGACATGATGGCTAGCCAGAAATTATTTCACAATTTGTTTATTTTTCAAAAACAGACTCCTACAGCGTGACTTTGGTTTAAAAAAAGCAAAACAACTAATGGCCCCACACACTGGGAGTTCCCTCCCAGGGTGACAGGATAATTTCTTTCTTTCCAATCCCTTAAAGCTAGGTTTCACTCTAAATTGGGTAAATGGTTTAAAGTCCTTCCTTTGATGGTCCCTACTCTGTCAGGCCATCAGAGGAAGTATTCTGTTGAGGAGTCGCAAATAAAGGGAAGGGACTATAATTCTTGAGCTGAATGTTATTGAAAAACTTATGGATTTTCAATGTAAATCAATGAAAGACATATAGGCACCAAAGACAAAGAAGAAAAGAAACTCACAGACATTTTTATTTGTTGACTTTATTACAAATATTGTAAGAAATAAGGCACTGAATAAACAGAGACATTTTGATTACCTCCATTCTTGTGACCTACTGACCAATCATTTTAACAGCTCCACTTTAATATTTCATTTTTCAAACAGGGGATTGAGTTTTCAGTATTGATTTGGGGTGATTCTCTTTCAGGTTTCATTTTCTGGATGTAGCTCAGACACAGCCTTTGTTCTAGGTAATAGATCTCACAGCAGTAGCAATAGGGCTAGCTCCAAGAAGAAGTATCCAAAACAAAAACACAATGAAGCATGGGATCTCAGCACTAAGCTGCCATCATCTTTCCTGAGCAGGCACAGTCAAAAGCACAGTACTGCTAAAAAAGTTTTACACCATTAAAAAGAGGAACCTCTGACCTACCCATTACTCCTACCATCTACCCTATGTAGGCACTCAGGAAGAATTAATCAGCAGCCCTTTGCTAAAAAGGACCTTACAGAATTTCTTTGGGTAGCTTTCTCTCCATTCTCCCTCACTTCAGTACTGGGTCTAAACCATCCCTCCACAGGGACGCAGTCAATACATGCCCACTGTGTAGGAAAACTGTAGCAAAATGCATCCCACTGGTTCATGCACTTAGACTTTCACCACACAAGGAGTCTTACTACTATGCACTTGCTACATACCCACTGCATATACACGTGCTTGGAATGTCAGCACAAATATCTGGGGGCTACACAGAATTCCTCTGAGACTATCTATCTTGAGCCTACACCACCCCCTCTTCTGCTCATCAGAGCCTTATTATGATCCAGAGCTTTCTTGTGCTGATTGCTATAGCCCTTTGACCCCTTTGTTAGCCAATAATCATTTTTCCAGACTTTAGCCTCTCAAACCCTTTCTGCCATCCTTCACAGACCACAATCATTCTCACCCATTCACCTTTAACCTTCTTTCAGTCCCAATGCCTTCAGATCCACCCTCAGACTATTATGCCAGCATAAGACAGCTTCTTCTTTTTTGTTTTCAAAATATTTTGTAGATTTTTCAAAGGTAAAAAGCAACACAAAAAAGTATACAATATTGATATATATATAACATAAATATGTTAAAACTTTAAAATACCGTATTTAAGTTATAAATATATGTATATTAACTCAAAATCATGTAGCTAAAAGAAAAGAAAAGTTGAATAAGGAACAAACAAGCGCTATCCCCTATGCCACAGAGGTCAGAGTGTAACAGTCCTGACCTTTCATTTACTATGCATGCTCTGCTTTTTCAGCAAATACTTACCAGTTATATACATGGGCTGAAGAGGAGGGGGTTTCTAAGGGTTGTTGCATATAAATCATGAATAAGAAGCATTTACAAAACAGATATCCTAATACATGTGGCCTAGAATAACATGTCCTCCAGCTCCTGGTATTCTTCCTTATCTTCCAGGTCCTTCTGTGCCTATAGGTGATAGTCCTCCTCCAAGTCGTATTCTAAGCCCTCCTTTTCTGGGTTGTTTTGGTCCTCCTGATCCTCGTCCTGGCTCTGAACAAACTAGTTCTCATTTCCCTCATACTGGTTTCCTGAATGAGATCGCGGCTTACCTTGCGTAGATTGCAATGGTGTGGATTACTGACTGTCAACAGCATTTCCTAAGTGAGCCTATCACCTTTGAAGAAATCACACAGGCCATAGATGCCCTCTATGCATCTAAAGCCCCCAGCTTAGATGGCCTCACTGGTGCATTCTACAAAGCATATAAACATAAATTAACACCACATCTCTTCGCCATGTATGCTGAATCTCTTGAATCGGGCACCTTACCACCCACACTGCGAGAGGGTGTACTCAAACTCCTACGAAAGGCTGGTAAAGACCCTCACCTATGCACCTCCTACTGTCCACTCTCTCTCCTCCACCTTGGCAATAACATTTTAGCTAAGGTCCTTGCCACTAGATTGTCCCTTTTAATGTAACAAATTATCTCCCCCATCCAATCAGGCTTTGTCCCTCATAGATCCACCTCACTGAATTTGCGGACAATATTTACGGTGTTAAATAGGGTCTCTTCTGAGACCCCTGCAACAGTAGCCTTATTAGATGTTAAAAAGGTGTTGGATTCCTTGGAATGGTCCTTCCTGAGGGTAATGTTAACCAAACTGGGCCTTCCCCACGGTTTCACATCCTGTGGCTCGACTATGAGTAAATGGCTCACTTACAGGCCCTTTCTCTGTGGCTACGGGGACCAGACCAGACTGCCCCCGATCACCCCTCCTTTTTATTATCACGATGGACCCCATGGTTCGCCATCTTCAAGAGAAGCATATGCATTGTGATATTCAATACACACATGGCCCCCTTTTATTGTCCATGTATGTCGCCGATCTATTACTTTTCGTCCGCCAGCCCTCTGATAATCTCCCATTTCTAATTTGCAAATTTTCGTGATTTGTGGGCTCTCTGGTCTACACATAAACTGAGCTAAATAAGAGCTCTTCCCTTTTACCATGTACTCAGCCTTTTGCATAGAATATCCCCTAATTCGGAATGCTGACCACGCCAATTACTTGGGCATACATCTATATAGGGGGAAAAAACTGATTCTCTGACTCAACTATGGTCCTGCCATCAACAAGCTCTCAATGCAGGTGGAGCATTGGATTACACTTCCACTCTCCATGGCAGGGCGCGTGACGATAATAAAGTTGGCGTCCTCCCTTGTTTCCTATATGATTTTTCTCGATTTTCCTATACCGGTAACACACCATTTCTTTACTACTCTTCGCAGCCTCCTACTACAACTCATAAGGGCTGGACGCAAACCTCGCATTTGATGGGACACACTTATTCTCCCTTATGAGAGTGGCAGCTTTGCAGTCCCAGACTGTCAACCTTATTACCTCATTCCACAATGCCAATACATGTATCACTGGTGCCACACAGATGCCTAGGTCCCCTATCTAAAACTGGAGAGGGATCAAACCAGAAAAATTCTGCTGTCCTCCATATTGCCGAAGACCATCCCCATGGATTTATCTGACATACAAACTCTTTCAACCACCAGCTGGGCATGGCAGAAACTTCACCATGTATTGAGAGGAGGCATCCTTTATTCATCAGCAACTCCTGGCGTTCCCTTACACACGAGAAGTTACTTCAGCACACCATACAACACCAGGGCATGCACACCATGGGGGATCTCTTTCCAGATGGCCATGTGCTCACACACTCTGATGTCGCTCGTTTGCACGATGCCTCTTATATGGACCACTTTGTCCTAATGCGACTCCACAATACTTTATGCTCCTGATTACACACATATCCTCTAGCTCCAGATGACTTCTCCCCATTGATGCTTATTATTTCTGAGTCCAACTGAGGGTGGTTGATTTCCAGGTTATACTGAGCCTGCATAGCCATGAGACCCAAATCCTCCAAGCGGACTAGGGAAGCCTGGGAAAGTGATCTGGGGCTGCCACTGTCTGACAAAGTCTGGTATTTTTGCTGTACTCAAACTAAGCTGATCTCTATCAATCATGCACAAACACTCCTACATTTTAAATTCCTTCCTAGGGCCTATACCACACACAAAGATCTAGCTTGAATTGATCCCGCACTCTCATCGCATTGCCCCAAATGCCATACCATGTAAGCTGATTTCGCACACCTAACCTGGGAGTGTCCACATATAGGACATTACAGTGCCAAAATATTTTCTCTAGTCTTTGCTAAGACAGGAGTGACAATTGCACCCACACCTCTGGTGGCACTTTTGGGCTTCGTTCAGGATAGCCCCAAGAATATCCATAGATTTAGTGCCATTGCATTCCTACTTGCAAAGCATGGCCTGGCACTCCACTGGGGCAGTGGACATTGCCCCACAGACTCTGCCAGGCTGAATAGCATGATCCATTGTGATAAAATTAGCAAGGACTATGCACAGTTACAGCCCCAAACCTCCAGACCCATAGATGTATGGCAACGACTACTTGACTATTTACTTACTCTGGAATTAGACAATTCAGACTGATGTAATACCCTTTTTTATTCTTTCCTATATTTTGTTTTAGGCCTGTACTGACCCACCAAGACGCCGGACTCTGGGAATACCTCAAGCTGTTGCCATTAACATGCCTGGACTTTTCCACAATCATGCTATTTCAATGGCTTGTCTGTATTTTCCTTTTTTATGTTCACCTAAATACTGATGTACCATATGCAGTGATGATTGTTCTGGTACCTATGAGCAATAGGTTATTGTTTGTTATTACTCACTGAAAATCTAATAAAGTTTAAAAAAACAAATACTGGTTCCCTGAATCTGGGGCTCCTGGTTGTAGACCTTCCCGACCCTTGTTTTCCTGGTCAAGTTCCTGTCTCATCCATCTATTAGCCCTTCCTGGACCTCCTGATCCTGATACTACTGAGCCTTACCCTGGCTGTGCTGGTCTGCTGGGTCCTTATCCTTTTAGACCTGTTGCCCTGGTTCTCCTAGGGCTGGCAGTCCTAGTCTTCCTGGTTTGGGTCATCCTGATTCTCCTTGCCCTGGTCCTTGTGGTCTGCATGGTACTGCATCCAATGGTCCTGGTTCTCCTTATTAGGTCCTCTTTGTCTGGGCCTGTTCTTTTTGGTCCAGGTCTGGTCCCATTGGTCCTTGTGACACTGGTTGTCCTTGTTCCCCTTGCCAGCCTAGTCCTAATACTCCTGTCCCTAGTCTTCCTGCTCCACTTGGAACTTCATGTCTTGGTTCTCTTGTTTCAGACCTCTCTGGTCCTCCTAGTGCTGTTCCTGGTCATGCATATTCTGATCCTTGTAGTCTACTTAATCCTCCCCATCTGGGCTCTGGTCTTAATGGCCCTAGTTTGCCTGCTCCTAACCAGACTAGTTCTCCAGTTCCTCTTCCAACATGTCTTAATACTCTTGGCCCTGGTTCTCCTGCTTATCATCCTTGTTCAGGTCATCATGTTCTTAGTCAACTGGCTTGGTCATCATGGCTCCTGTAACACTTGCCTTTCTTGCCCTGGCCACCTTTTCTTTCCCGTCCTGGTCCTGCTTGTTCTGGTATGCCAGGTCCTGATACTCCCGGGCTTCAGTGACCTGAGCTTCCTTTTCCACTTGGTTGTGGTCCATTGGTCTTCCTCTGCCTGGTCCTCTTAGCTCTTGTCCTGCTGGTTCTGGTTGCCTGGCCTTCTCCTCTTGATTCTTCAGGTCCTGTTCTCCTAGTCTGCCTTACTCTCAGTCTGGTTTGCCTAGCAATGGACTACCTATTCCTGGTCCTCAGACTCTGTGTTCTCTTCCTGGTTTTGTGCTCCCTAGACTTGATCCTTTTGCTTCTGGTCCTCCTTGTTTGAGTCTTCATATTTGTTGGAAATGGCCCTCTCTGCAGGGTCATCACCAAAGTGTTTGCCTTCCACTTTTTGCTAAATTAATTTTTTGGGGCATTAGAACTCTTTACCATTGCTTACCAGTGCTAAAGTGCTTGTGGCTCCACTCTAAACATGGGTTGGTTGGCATAAACCTAATTGGCATATTTAATCTACTTGAAAGTCCATTGTAGAGTGGTATACCATATAGCCAGGACCTGTAAATTAAATGCTACCAGTGGGCCTGCAGCAGTTAATCTGCCACCCACCTAAGTAGCACTCTGAAACTTGTCTCAGGCCTGCCATTGAAGTCTGAATGCAGTGTCACTCTGCCATGTCAACTTGGCATTTAAACCCCCTTGCCAAGCCATTTATTACATATGTCACCCCTAAGGAAGGCCTTAATTAGACCAGAGTGCTGTGTAATTAAAATGTTTGACATGTACTTTTAGGTTTTAGTAGTAAAAAACTCCCAAATTCCTTTTTCACTACTGTGAGGCTTACCTCTCCCATACAATAACATTGGGGATTCCTTATTACATTTAATAAGCTGTAATTCCTAATTGGGAGGAGGTATATATATCATGTTTGGTACCTATGGAATTGTAATGATAAACCCTCTTTAATGGTAAAGTCAGATTTTTCATTACAATTTTGAAAATGCCACTTTTAGAAAGTTGCAAAAACAACAATTGATGGACAGAATGCAGAACAATGTCATACATTCACACCAGTACAGAGATCTGGGCCTAAATCCATCGTTTTTTTGCTCACCATGCCATTCCAGTTTGAACCCAGCCATATGCAAATCAGTCTTGACCCTGTGCCGGATGGGAACAGTCCAGCCTGAACTGACAAGCCAGGTCCTCCCTGGACTGGAAACAAGCATCCTAGGACCGGTTTCGGGGTTTCACCCCTCATCAGCCAGGATAGCTTGATTCCAGTGGCATGGAGAGCACGGGACCCACGTCTGGGCATACCCGTCCCACTCAGGGTGACAAATGCAAAAACAACAATTGTACGGAATGCAGAACAATGTCATACATTCACCCCAGTACAGAGATCTGGGCATAAATCCATCGTTTTTTTGCTCACCATGCCATTCCAGTTTGAACCCAGCCATATGCAAATCAGTTCAGCAATTTCGGCTGGACTTTTCCCATGAGGCAGAGGGTCAAGACTGATTTGCATATGGCCAGGTCTAAACTGGGGTGGCATGGTGAGCAAAAGAATGATGGATTTAACCCAGATCTCTTGACTGGGGGTGAATGTTTTGATTTGTTCTGCATTCTGTCCATTAACTGTGTGTCTTTTGCTTTCTCGCCCTAAGTGCGCCGGGTATGCCCAGACATGGGTCCCGGTCTCATTGTGCCGCTGGATTCAAAATATCCTGGCTGATGAGGGGTGAAACCCCGAAACCAGTCCTAGGATGCTTGTTTCCGGTCCAGGGAGGACCTGGCTTGGCAGTTCGGGTTGGACTGTTTCCATGAGGCACAGGGTCAAGACTGATTTGCATATGGCCAGGTCTAAACTGGGGTGGCATGGTGAGCAAAATAATGATGGATTTAACCCAGATCTCTTGACTGGGGGTGAATGTTTTGATTTATTCTGCATTCTGTCCATCAACTGTGTGTCTATTACTTTTAGAAAGTTGGCATTCTCCTGTCCTTAATCCTTTGTGCCTGCAGCCTGTCTTGGGTGACATGACTGGATGTAGCTGACAGTTAGACTTTGTGAATTCCTCCCAGCTAGTCACACATTAGTCAGTTTAGCTGAGCCGCAATGGTCCATCAACTGTCAGGATGGGAGGGTGGTGCTGAGCACAGCCCCACTTGCACCTGAATAGGCTGTGCCCTGTCTCCTCACAATAGGCCTAACAATCCTGTATTGTCACTGCAGCCCACTTGGGAGTCAGGAAATTCCAAGAACTTCAAAGAACTTTTATGGAAACTTCTCCCACCTTCCAGGAAAAGGGCACCAGGGTATAAAAATAGGACCTTCAGACCCATTCATCAGTTCACTACTGGACCTACAGAAGGACTCTCAAAGGACTGTCTACTGCTGTGACCTGCTGTGCACTCTGCAAGACTGCTGCTGAACCTGGTAGCACTGCTTTGCTACCCAGAGCCTGACTTGAACTCTCTGCTGTTGAGCCCTGCATCTTCTCCTGCACCCAGGATTGTCAGAAATGACACCAAGGGCTAGTTTGCTGGCTTCCTGTTCAGAGGCACAGGGACATCACAGACTCTCACCATCTTGAGCCTGCACTTGTACCCAGCTTCATTGAGTCCTGAACCCCCAAGATGTCTCCATCCACTCTTGGACCCTTGGTTGTGGTGCTAAAGATGCTCAGAGGCCGTATTATGCAAAGTGCCCTGGGGGTGTAATGGGCGTGTAATGCTTCCTCTTTGCGCACCCCCGGGGCACTTTGGTATTACAGCAGGGGCCGAAGATGCTTTTGCAGCCCCTTCTGTAATATAGATAGCGCTGGAGCACATATAGCGCCAGCGCTGTCATCAGAGAACGTTCCCTCATTTGCATGGCCCCATGCAAATGAGGGATTCTTTTTGCCTCTGCACCCGTGCCATATTATAGACATGGGCACAAAGGGAAAGAAGCTGTCAGGAGGTGCGCTGACAGTGTGCCAATTAAAAGGTGTCATACTGTCAGTTCTCCCCCTAATAGCAGCCCTCTGGAGGGTGTTAAGGGGGTCCTACGGACCCCTAGACATCCCCTTACAGGGGGTTCTCCCACCCCTCTTAAAAATGCAGGTGGGTTGTGCTCACAGTGAAACATGGAGCAGCTGTTTCAAAGCAGCTCCGTATTTTACTTGAATGCGCTGCCCCCAGGGCAGTACGAGTTTCACGGATGCCCTGGGGGCAGCGCATTCAATCTAATACAGCACCCTCTCCTGGTTAGTGCCGAGCACACCTTTTGAAAGGTGCACCCAGCTCTAACAGGGAAAATACACCGAATTGTATAATACGGCCCCTGATGGCCATTTTCCAAAACTTAGGACTTAGACAAAATTTGGCGAAAAAGTGCTGCGAGAATCAGGATGAGACTGGAACCAACCTGCTCGCCTATCCACCCAAGGTGCATCGCCGGTCGGAATTGACTTTGTGACTTTTCCCGATAGGTTATTCTCCACAGAAGCAAATCAGTTTAAGCGGTCTTTTGCCAAATGTGCATAAGACCTTGTAAAACTGTCTTCCACTACATCCCACTGGAAGTTTTTGACTTCCATTTCGGCGACTAAATCCGCAGGTAAGAATTTTCACCACAGCCATCCAGCAACAAAGTTCCTTCCTCAGACACTCCTGCAACCTTGCCCCACTAAACTTCTACCTTCTCAGACATTTTTCCTCAAAAGATTTCTTAAGTCCAAAGGTAAGCGCTGACTGGGCTCAATCCACTTTGTGTATCCGAAAGGCACTCCATCGCAGTTGCCTTTAACTTTTGACATTGACCTGTTCTAGTGCAACTAATTGCCGCAGTTGGCAATTTGATCTTGAGCTATTTTGAACCTTAAACCTAAAAAAGTTATAACTCCAGTTCTAGTGATTGGTTTTTTGTCATTTTAGTGTCAAATAATTTATTATTATTTACTCTATTTTTTTTACTTGGTTTGGTATTTTTCTTGTGTTGTGTTTTCATTTCATTACTGTTTGTGTGTTGCATAAATACTTTACACATTGCCTCTAATTTAAGCCTGACTTCTTTTTGTGCCAAGCCACCCAGGGTTAAGCACAGGATAATTTAATGACTTTTTGTGGTTGACCCTGCAAGGGATAGTGGCTGTTGCTTGAGCAGGGCTCACACCCCAGTCAACCAACAACCCAATTTTTTACAATATTCTTAATCCTCTTGGTTCTAGTCCTCCTGGTCCTTTCAGGCCCCCTTCTCCGAGCTCTTCCTTTTCTTTCCTGATCCTCTTGACCCTTGTCCTTTTGACTTGGTTCTTCTGATCCTTCTCACCCTGCTCATCTGATTCCTAGTAATGAGTTCCTGGTCCTGCTGGTCCCCTCTGCCTATGTAACTTCTTGTGCCCCAGCCCTCTTAGGACTTGCCCTCTTAACCCTTGCATTTCTGGTTTAGATCACCCTTGTCCTCATGACCCTGGGACTTATCATCATGGTCCTTCTGGCACTGCACCTAATGATCTGGGTCTTCTTAGTCCTGGTTTGCTTTGGTTGGATTTTCTGAGCCTTGTCATTTTGTTCCTGGTCCTCCTGGACATCCAGGTTCAGTCCCCTTAGTCTTCCTGGCTCCTAAACACTATGTCCCCTTAGTCTTCCTGGCTCTGGCTGTTCCGGTCTTCCTCACCCTAGTCCTATCCCAGGTCCTGGTCTTTCTGTTCCACTTGGTACTCTGGGCCCTGGTTCTATGGTTAAGGTCCCACTGACACTTGAATTCCTGTTCCTGGTCTTCTTACCACTGATCCTTCTAATCCTCCTTGCTCTGGTCCTGGTCCTCCTGGCTCTGGCCCTCCTGGTATTCTTTGTACTGACCCCTTCATCTTCCTTGCTTATTCTGCCCCCTTTGTTCTATTGGCCATAATCCTCATGCTCCTAATCTTCCTAGTCTTCCTGGATTTGCTCCTGATCCTCCTGGCCATGATCTTCCTGCTCCTTAATCTCATGCTTCAGCAAAAACTCATTATGGTTTTCCTTTATCTGGTCCTCCTGGGCCTGGCTATCCTGTTGCTCATCTTCCTGGCTACCCTGTTCCTAGCTCTGTGGCCTGGACCTCCAGTCTGTGATCATCCTGGTCCTGATCCGCCTTTCCCACCTCACCCTGTTCCTCCTGGTCTGCTACTCAAGGCCCTGATTCTCTTTGCCATGATCATCCTATTCCCCCCCAAGTCCTTTGTTTCCTGGTCCTCTTAGAACCTTACCTTCTGGTTCTGGTAGCCTGTGTCCCAGGTTTCAGAGACCAAGCTTTCATAGCCAAGGTCATGCTATTCTTGTTTTTTGAAGTCCTTGTCCTTCTCAAGATTCAGGGCCATTATCCCTGATCCTCTTGGCCCTGTTCCTGGGTTCTCCTGGGCATAGTTCTTCTGGACCTGGTCCACCTCCTATACTGGTCTTGGTCTCCTCGGCCTTGGTCGTCCTTGTCCTATTATGCTTGTAATCATAAACTTTGTCTTTTGCCCACCATGTCCCTTCTTGATTCCCCTGTCTTGGCCCATCTGTTTCTGTTCCTTTCTGGTCCTCTTGGTCCTGGTCACCTTGTCCTGGTTCTACTCAACGTCAACTCCCTAGCACTGATGCTGCAGGTCCTGGTCCATCTTGCTTCTTATGTCCTCGCACACTTAGTCTTTTTCCTCCTGGTTTGGGTTGTCCTGGTCCTCCTGGATCTGTTCCTTGTCGATTTAGTTCTACTGGTACTAAAGCCATTGATCCAGGAACTCTTTGTTCGAGTCCTCCTGAGTGATCTTTTTGGTTCGGGTCCACCTGGCCATCACTTTCCATTCCACTTGGTCTTCCAGATTCTAGTTGGCCTTCTTATATCTGATCCTCCTCATGCTGGTCTGCTACTTGTAATTATTGTTCTGCCCCACTAGGTCCTCTATGCCCTGATCTTCATGACCCTCTTAGCTCTGTTTCCAATCCCTCTGGTCATGATCCTTTTAGTTTACCTAGTATCCTGGACATACTGGCCATTGCCCTCCAGGTCCTGAACTTCGTAGTCCTTTTCAACTGGTCCTGATCCTATGTCCCTAGTCCTCCTGCCCCCTCACTGCATGGTTCTGCAATAACTTGCCCTGGCCCATTACACATCATCTTTGCCTTTCCTAGTTCTGATGTTCCTTGACCTTCGGTTCATGACAACCTAAGATCTTTCTGGCCCTGTACTTCCGAGTCTGTCTGGTCGTCATTCCATGTACTCCTGCCCCATGTACTTTGGATATTGGGTTTCCAGTTCCATAGGCTCCCAGTCCTGGACCTTTTCATCCTCCTTACCCTAATTCTCATCCATGAGTCCTCCTGACCCTGTGGTTTATCTAGGCCCCAGGATTGCCTGTTTATAATCCTTCTGATCACCCTGGTCCATATAGTCCTGTTCTCAGTTCTGGTAGTCCTTTGTCTGGTCCTCATGTATTTGTCTTTCTGGTGCTGGTCCCATTTGGCTTGGTTTCTCTAGTCCTTCTAGTCCCATGATCCTTCAGATCCATTCCAGTCCTACTAGTCCTCCTGGTCTCCTGGTTTCCCAGTTCTACCTTTTTCTTGTCCATCTGACCATTGTCCCTCTATCATGGTCCTCCCAGTAATGGTCCTCCTGGATCTGGTCTTCCTCATCCCTGTGGCACTGGACCTCCTCGTTCCTATGTTGTAGGTCACCCTGGTTCATGTAGTCCGTGTCACCCTGGTTTAGGATCCTCCTGAATCTGACCCGCATGAGCCTTCTGATCCTAGTCCCACTGAGTCTAGACTTTCTGGTCCTTTATATCCCCCCTGATCATTCTAAACTTAGTGCTCCAGGTCATGCTAGCCCTGGTCCCAGTACCCCTAGTTCTGTTTTTCTTTGTCCTGTTCCTCATTGTCTATTTGTTCCTGGTCCCCTGTGGCATTGGTAACCCTGGGCATCATAGATTATCTCCCTGGACCAGGTTCTTCTTCTTCTGGCTCTCATGGCATGGTGACCGTAGCCCTCTGGGTGGTCCACCTCCTGACTCATATTCTCCTCCTAGTGGTCCTTCTCCATCCTTTCCCAGACTCCTTCCACAATGACTTTAGTAAGGTGCAGCCTCCAAGCCAGTCATTCAGAGTTTTATTTTGTTTGGGGCTTACAGATTTCTTTTGCTGAGGTAGCACTGTCAAGTACAGAAAGGAGGGCTCAGTAGAGACAGGGCCTTACCAACTTAAAACACTGCTTAGCATGTTGAAAATCAAAAAACTACCACTCCCAAGATACATTGTGCAGGAGACTAAAATCTCAGTGTGGCTTAGGGGCCACTCATGACATGAGAGCAATAAGCATCTATGCCTGAAACCCAATCTGCTGGATGAATAGTATGAAAATGTGTGTTTATTCACAGGCAGTAGAGCAGATTCCTGCTGTCAGTTAACTAGATGCACTACTTAACCTCTGCTTTCACTTCCCCATTCCACATAAACCTCAATTACTGTGTCTCACTCAATTTACCTCTTGCAAGTGTCCCAAAGCACTGTGCCAACAAGCTCCAATTGCCTACTGTACATTTCCTTCCCTCTGGGACCTAGATACAACCTATAATGTCTGCATTCCCCTTTTGATGCTGCTTGTCGACTGCTGCTGTGTTGCCAGGTTTCAAATACAAAGCGAAGCCCAATTCCCCTGAAAAAGAAGCCTAATTGCAGCATAAGGCCTTCATAAGAAACCCAAAATGAGCCCAGCCCTCAAAAATCATCAAAAGGAGGATCATCGAACATTAAAAAACATATGCATTGCAGACAATGTGAAGCTCCTAAAATTTAAGTTTGAGTTTTGAATCTCTTATTTGAATATTAAAATAAAATAAATGTTTTTATTCTCATTTGATTTTACTGTTTTACATCTATAAACAGCTTGGCCTAATCCATGCACCTACCTTTGTACAAACTATTGTACATTTGTATATGCACTTACTTTCAAATGATTCATACATGTTGCATTCCTGTTACAAGATGGCCTCCACCCTACCATTGCCTGGAGTTACTATTTTCTTCATGGCCAGCTAAATAAAGATCACCTTCTCACTATTTATTCGGCTATAGATCAAATTGTGCATCATCTCTACAATTTAACCTGTGGCCTACTAAACAGCAGAGATTATGGACTATTTTCCCAGCCACTGAATAAATAGCAGAGATTGTACTATTTTGACTGGGAGCCTTGTAAAAAGCCAATTCCTTCTTTTAATGGTTTTGTTGAGAAAAGGGGTGTGGAATGGCCATTAGGAAGCCAATATTTGGGGAACAGCAGATGTGTTTTATTTTATAGCTTGGTGTTGATAACGATTTGTTTAACAAAACAGATATAACCTCTGAACCTGGGGGATGTCGTGTCTCCTGTCCCAGGCACTCACAGGAGTCAGGTCCGAGGGTTTACATATACTTTATTGGCTTGCTCTCTGCTGCTGCACGGACCACACGTCCACTCGCTTCCTTCTCCCCTCCTGGTCTGCCTTTCTCCCCACTCCCCTGACCGGAAGTGGTGTCCGGTTCTCACCCCTTCCCCACCAGTCGGGTACAGGGTCCTAGTGCCCTTGTGCCCAGGTCATGACATCTCCCCTTTCATTGCAGGAAAATGACAGAAGAGGGTGGTGAGTGATAAAGAGCTGTAGAGAGAGATAGAAAGAGAGAAAAAAGAAAGAGAGAGAAAAGAGAGAAAAGAAAAAGAGAGAGAGAGAGAGAGGTGTGTCCAAAGACGTGTCGTTGTCTTCATCGTTACATTTCTTCAATCAGTCTTTTTGGTCTTTTGCATTCTCTTCTTTGATATGTCTCTCCCTTGTCTTTCTGCCAGTCCTCATCCGGTCTCTCGTCTGTGCCTTTGTCTCCTGCTGCTGTGTTTCCTCCATCTTCCTCCATGTACTTTAGCTCCTTGAAGTGAGAGCTGTTCCGTGTTATCCGGTACGGGCCTGCTGTTGCTGTTATCCTGGGCCCTTTCACCTGTGTCACCGTTAATGGTTCCTTTGAGAATGGGCTGTCCGATTTTCTCAGCTGCCGCTGGCGTACCACCACGACATCCCCTTGCTTGAGGTGCGCTGGAGTGGCATGTCTCCTGGCGTCGGCATACGCCTTCATTTTCTCCTTGGCCTCTTGGTCTCTGATGGCAATGCTGCTGTGCTCTGGTGTTGCTGTTGTTTCCAGCTGTGGTAGCCTTGTCCTGCTTCTTCTGCCCAGCACCAGCTCAGCGGGGCACAGTCCTGTGGAGTTGTGAGGGGTGTTTCGATAGTCTCTTAGTACTTGACAAAGGGCCTGGCCTATTGATATCTGTGCCAGCTTTGCTCTTTGGACGGCCTTTTTTATGTTTCCCATGAATCGTTCCACCATGCCATTTGCTTGTGGCCACAGAGGTGTTATTTTCCTGTGATGAATACCTATATAGTCCATAAACTTTCGAAATTCTTCCCCTGAGAATGGCGGGCCATTATCTGTCTTTAGTGTTTGTGGGGAACCCCAGGCTTCGAGTATGTCATCCAGTATTGGCAACGTTGCACTTGCTGATGTTGACGAGACTTGCCGCACGATGGGAAATCTTGAGTATTCATCAATGATCACGAGCAAGTAGTTGCCCGTTTCTAGAGGTCCGTAGAAGTCTGCTGCCAGTTCCGTCCACACTGCCCGCGGGAGCTCTGACATTTGTAGTGGTTCTGGTTTTGCTGGCTGCCCCGTCGTTTGGCAGATGTGGCAATTTGTGACGGTGGTCTCCACCATATTGTCCAACCCAGGGAACCACACTTTCTCCCGTAGCAGTTTCTTTGTCGCAACCATGCCTCTGTGTGATTTGTGTGCCAAGTTTACAGTCTGTCTGCGCAAGACCCTTGGCATCACTATTCTTGTTCCTCTCATTATTATTCCATTCACGGTCTCTGATAGTTCTTCATGAACCTTCTTGAACGCCAGCATTTCCTCCTTGTTCACTCCTTCTTCCATGATGCTGTTGTTGTTGACATGTCTCCATCTTTGCTGTCTTGTTACCATTTTTACCGCCTGCATCGTGGCATCCCTCTCTGATTCTTGCTCCAGTTCTGCTATAGTTATCGATGCCGGAGTGTTTTGTTTCAGTACAAAGTTCAGATATTCCTCCGCTATTGATGTGTCCTGAGTTCTCTGTGGTAGAGGATGCCGCGACATGTAGTCCGCCGGGTTATGTTCTTTCCCTGGTTTGTGCACGATCTTGAAGTTATAGTCCATCAGTCTTATGCCCTAGCGCTCGATGCGAGGTGGTATTTTCGCATTTGGATTTCCATAGATTTTCACTAGGGCCTGATGGTCTGTTATGATAGTGAATGGTTTCCCGTAGATGAACATGTGATAGTGCTCACACGCCCATACTACTGCGAGGCTTTCTTTTTCTGGCTGCGAGTATGCCCTCTCAATGTCGGACAGGCTTTTGCTTGCATATGCCACGATCTTTCTTGGAGAATCTTTGCCTGGTATGTGTTGTGCTAAGATCACTCATAGTCCTACCGGGCTGGCGTCCACCGTCAGTTCCATGCACAGCAGTGGATCGAAGTAGGCAAGATGGTCCACCGCTATCACCGCATGTCTGATGGCCTCAAACGCCTTGTTGCATTCTTGTGTCCACATGAAGGTCTGGCCTTGCTTCGTTAATTCCCTAAGTGGTGTGCTCACTGTGGCAAAGTCTTTTATGTATCTAGCGCAGTAGCTGGCAAGCCCAAAGAATGACCTCACTTCTGCAACGTCGGCCGGAGGACTCGCTTTTTCCAGCGTCTCCACTTTGCTGTGGTCTGGTCGCATCCCTTTTTTAGAGAAGATGTGTCCAAAAAATATCAGTTCATTTCTCCCTATTTCGCACTTGTCTTCATTTAGCGTTAGACCTGCTTGTTCCTGATGGGAATATACGTCCCGCAACGCTCTGTCATGCTCTTCATCTGATCGACCAAACACCAGAATGTCATCACTGTAATTGAGGCTGTTCTTTACTGGCCTTATGACCTGCCGTATTGTTTCTTGAAATATCTCTGCGGCCAACGAGATGCCAAAACTCAGTCGCTTGTAGCGAAATAGACCCATTTGCGTGGAGAATGTGGTAATGTACCTTGATTGTGGGTCAAGCTCCAGCTGATGATACCCTTTGCACAGGTCCAGCTTTGAAAATTGGCAGGCGCCAGTGAGGCAGCTGATCATGTCATTTAGGTGCGGTCCAGGGTGTGTCTCCCTTTCAATTGCTGTGTTTGGTATCCTCATGTCGACACATATGCGAATCTTGGATGTGTTCTTCTTTGGGACTGCCACTATTGGTGACACCCATGGGGTCGGCCCGTCTGCAGGCTCTATAATGTATTGGCTCAACAGGCTTTGTATTTCCTCCTCTACCTGTGGCTGCAGGTGTATCGGCACTCGTCGGTGATGTTGAGCTACGGGTTTTACTGCTTCATTGATGTGCAGTGTTATTTGCAGTCCTTTTAATTTTCCTAGTCCTTGTAGTATTCCTGGATAGTCTCGCAGGATGTTCTTTTTCTCTGACATGTGGTATGTCATTGCGAGGAGACCCATCACCTGCGCCGTCACGTTGATCAGTAGACATGGTGCTGGAATGTCACCCTTCAGTACATGTATGTCTTCCTTGCTTGATCGGTCTTTGTATATCAGTGTCTCTGTAAACTTCCCCATGTTGAGCACTGGTTTCTTCGACCCCCAGGTGAATAAGTCAACAGTGGATGGCACTAGCGTTGTTTTGTTTTCATCTTTTCATATTCTGATACACACATTATGTTGCATGTGGCGCCGCTATCTAGCACAAATCGTGTGTTGTGTTTTCCCACATCTATGTCTACGGTCGCCGTTTTTTTTACTTGATGTTTCTCTATTAGATGAATGCTCTCTCGCTCTTCTGCTTCTTCTGCAGGAGCGACGTCGGACATCAGGTATAGTCGTCCCACGTTCTCTTGCACTGCTTCTCCGTCCGACTCAGCTGAAGAGCTGCGATTCGCCGTTTCCATGTGCCTGGCATATCTGTTTGTTGTCATCCGTGGTCTTCCAATTCATCCTCTCTCACTGTTGAATTGTGTGCCCATGCAGGCGCTTGCGAAATGGTTGTTCCTGTTGCATTTTCTGCATGTCTGACCCATTGCCGGGCAGGCACCGACGTGTGGAAACTCGAGCCTGCATCTGTAGCATGTTCTTTCATGTGGTTTTCTTGGCAGTTGCTCATTGCTTTCTTTCTTCCGGGTGTTCATGCGATTGCTTCCGACCATGCGGTTGGCTTGTTCTATTCGTCTGTCTTTTCCCAGTTCCATCTGTTTGGCGTGCGTGGTTGCTCTCGCTTCTGCCCGGGCCATGGTCAGAATTTTCTCTAGCGAGGTCGGTTCTTTCAGAATTCGTGTGCGGAACTCCACAGACCGACAACCTTCAATGATGCGCAGTCGAATTGCCTGTTCGTTGTCAAACTTTTCGAACTTGCAGTGCGTGACTAATTTGTGCAGTCGTGTTGCAAAGTCGTCAAGGGACTCCTCTGCTTGCTGGTATGCGATGTTGAAGGTGTATCTCTCAAAATCAATGTTTCTTTGCGGGTCAAACTTGTTTGAAAGGCACTTTATTAGTCCCTTGTATGTTGCCGTTTGGTCTTCAGGGAATGTCACTAGCAGGTCTTCTACTTCGTCCCCTACGAGGTGTAAGAATAGATCTATCTGCTTGGCCTCCGCCACATCTGTGGCGCGCGTGTACCTTTCGAACTTGCGAATCCATCGTTCCCATCTGATACCTATCTGTGGTTCAGATAAGTTGAATGGAAGGGGTCTGCGGAATATTGCTTGCGTGCTGGTTTTGTCATTTACTTGATCAGCCATTGTTGGCGTGCAGCACTGGCGCTATGGCGTACTTCTTTTCCTTGGTACCACTGTGCTAGTTTCTATTCCTTGTCTATTTCTCCCTTTTGTTTTGTTTCTTCTTCTCTTATATCTTATTTATTCCTTTTTATCTTTGTTGTTTCTTTTAATTTCTTCTTTTGCGCAGCTTTTCTGTTATTTTCTCTTTGTTTCCTGACTTTAAAATGGCCGCCGGGCCTCTCGCGCTTCTTATTGGCTTATTTTGCCTGATTCTAAAATGGCCGCCCAAATCTCGCGAGATCGCGGGTCCTTTCGTGCCTCCGCCTGACTTCAAAATGGCCGCCGGGCCTTCCGCAACGCTGATTGGCCTCTTTTGCCTGTCCTTAAGATGGCTGCTGTCCTCACGCGAGACCGTTTAATTTGCTCGCGCGCGGACTTTGTGTTGCGGGCAGCTTGTTGATCAGTATTGGGCAGGTCGGGGGCCTCTTACCGCCTTTCTGTGTGGCCGGGGTGGGCTCCCGCGCCATTTCTTCTTCGGCCGGGGTGGGTTCCCGCGCCGTTTCTTCTTCTCCCTCACTCGGACCAGGGTGGGCTCCTGGCTCCGTTTCTCACTCCCGAGGGACCTGGATACACGCGTCGTCGTCTATATCCCACCTTCGTCGCCAGTTGTCGTGTCTCCTGTCCCAGGCACTCACAGGAGTCAGGTACGAGGGTTTACATATACTTTATTGGCTTGCTCTCTGCTGCTGCACGGACCACACGTCCACTCGCTTCCTTCTCCCCTCCTGGTCTGCCTTCCTCCCCACTCCCCTGACCGGAAGTGGTGTCCGGTTCTCACCCCTTCCCCACTAGTCGGGTACAGGGTCCTAGTGCCCTTGTGCCCAGGTCATGACAGGGGAAGTCCGGAATAACCTTCTTGCAGTTTGCTTACTAGAGCTATATTTAATCTAGGAATGTTCATAGAGGATTTGATACTCATTCTGTCCTTAGTTTAGCTATAAACATTTTAATGTATCTTTTTTTTGCATGTTTTATCGCACTTTATTTCGGATCTTCTTATAATAGCTATTTTAAGGGCAAACTAATTTGTTATAAGCAGCATCATTCACATTTTACCTTATACAAAAAGAGTGCCATAGTTGTAACATACCAAGCCATTTAGGAAATTTACCTTTATAGCCAGTCCTGTACTTGCCATAATTGTAAAGGTTTGTGAAGGAAAACCATAATGTTAGAATGATCACATTGAGACCGAATATTAATTTCACTGCTGTCTCCGAACGATGGGAGCCAAACCTATTTTCACAAATTCAACAAAATAATGGCCTGAACACAAAGGCTTCCTTGCCTCTAAAACCCCTGCCTTGTTTACCTTTCAAAGGCTTCCTCGACCGTTGTCAGTTGCAGGATGTGAATGTTCGGCTGTATTATTTTATTGACACTGTCTGGTTCTGTAACAGATTGTGTGTGTGTGTAACCAGCTGTGTTGCCGCTGTGGAGTTGCCCCTGGGTATGCCGTAAAATTAAGCAATGCGTGACTTCCTAGTGAGGCGCTCTCCAGAGAAATGCAGGAGAACATGTTATTTTCTTCAGCCAGGCAGGCTTTTAGTGAAAGGAAAATGTTTTTCTTACTACAACTGTAGCTGAAGTTTACAAAAAGACTTGCGCTAATCAGTTGTTATTGCTGCTATGCTTTGATTGACTTTTTCATTTACCATCTAGTGGCCCAGAAAGGCGCTTGTCCTTTATGCATTGAAAGCACCAGTTGTCATTTAACATTATGCAGTGTTTACTATGGTGCAAAGCTAGCACTAGGGATAGTGATTTACTTTACATGGTTGTAAAGGCAATGCGAAATATATGAAATAAGCCCAGTTTCATTAAGACTGCACAGTGAATGAATTATAACAACTTATTGAAATTCCACGAGCAGGTGAAAACACATCTATTTTCGACTATAGTGACGGCATTTTCTTGTTTTTTGGTCAATAATGTCAGCGCTAGGAAGCCCTTTTCCTGGGCTATTGCACTTTATAAATTAATAATTCAATTAATTCACCTTCTCTTAGTAACTGGTATGTGCATACTGGAACTCTGTAATTCCTTCAGCATGATATCCATGTAAACATCTGCAATATTGACCAATTTAAAAATCCTTTCTGGTTCACCATGGGGTAACGCTTAGCAGCCTGCAGCAACTCCAGTCTCAAAGAGTTCATATAAATGTTCTATAAACGCTTCAATATTTGCTTTCATCAACAACACGACTTTCAAAATACTTCTCTGTATTCCCTGACCACATTTACGAAGATTTGATGCAACACAGCACAGCAACTAAAGTTGCTGCGCTGCTTTGTGTGAAAGGGAGAGAGCCGAACATTGCTCTAGCTACTAAGTTACGGTGCTGTTTCTCTCTCCCCCTGGTCTGGTGTACTTTTGGCTGCATTGTGCCACACACACCCGTGCACCTTAGTACACGGGTATGTGCTAGATAGCTCACATAGGTTTTGTACTGGACGATAACCCTTCCAGTACAAAATACTATGCTTACACATAGTTAAAACATTGTCCAACTTTGTATGTGCACTGCTCATTACAGCCTGCATGCAAACTTAGAAAAACATTTTCACGTTACACCTTCCTCAAAGAAGAGTAATTTCTGGACACAAATCCCTGTCTACCAATGTCAGTAGATGAGAATTGCATCAAAATCCATGGGTTGTTGCATGGGAATGCATCTTGATGCACAATAGTGCAGTACAACACCTTATGCTGGTCTGAGTCGCTTTTGTGATTCAAACTCAGCGCAAAGTGTTAGTAAATCTGGGACCCTGAATGCAGCAATATTTTCTCACGATTATCTAGCAAGGATCTCATGAACCCAATAAACCAAGATGGCTATCGTCTTTACAGAATATTCAAGAGTTCTGGGCCTGCTGGAAGTTCATCCCATGTATTATATGAGAGCATGCATCCTCGTTGTAGGCCCTGTAGGGCCCCCTTAGTTTACGCACGGACACCCTTTTCATGGCAGGTTCACCGCCATGAAAAGGGTGGATGTGAGGAAACTAGTAATATGTTATGTTATGGGGTATTTGTTAAGCGCACGGCTACTCCGAGGAGTGTCCCGGCGCTGTCCTGACCCCAGAACAGAGCAATTAAAAGACCAGACAGCTAGAGCAGAGAGTCTACTCTATTGTTGGAAAAGCCAGGTCTTTAAGTTTCGCCTAAAGCTCAGGAGATCACATTCTTGCCTAAGAGAGAAAGGGAGACTGTTCCATAATTTTGCAGCTACTACTTGAAAGGAGCGTCCGCCTTTGCGAGATCGGCGAAACTTAGGCACAGTTGTCAATAGCTGGGTAGATGACCGCAGCGTTCTGGACGGTTTGTAGGGCAGAATTTTATTCCTGATGTACGGGGCCCCGATGCCGTTTAGGGCCTTAAAAGTCAACACCAGAGATTTGAAATTGACCCTTTGTTTCACTGGTAACCAATGCAGGGATCTGAGATGGGGAGACATGTGTGACCTGGGTCCAACCATAAGCACGGCCCTAGCTGCCGCATTTTGAACTACCTGAAGACGATTAAATAAGTAGTCCAGAAGACCCAGATACAACACATTAACGTAGTCCAGCCTAGACATAATCAGTGCCTGGACCACTGTTTTCCTATGAGGAATAGGCAGTAGGGGGAGAAAATTCCGCATCATTTTTAAGAGTCCGAAACAGGTGCCAGCAACCGATTGAACCTGGGACTTCATAATCATGTCAGAATCTAATTTCAGTCCTAGATTTTTCACGATGGAAACTGGGTTGTCGGGGGGGACGCCGCAGCGACACCACCAGCATTTTGCAGTCTCAAATCACTGCAACACCGCCAGGGGGTTATGGATCTCCGGCGCTTGCAGAGGTCCTTTGGCGGACCAACTGCCAAATTCGTAATAGGGCAGTCGGACTGCCGGTGCGGCGGTGCCTGCATCGCCACCATAGCTACGACGGTCCATCGGACCGCTGTAGTCATAATCAGCCCCTAAATATGGAACACCATCCAAACAAATAAAATGTGTGATGACATCTGTGCTAATTTTTTAGATTGGGGCAAGCCTGGCAGAGATATAAAATAACCCTTTTTTGTCAAATGGTACACAACTACTAGAATTACTGTGCAAAGTTGTGTCTTATGCAACTGTACAATGAAATCCAGTGACACCGTATGCTAAGGTCTAGGTGAAACAAGCAAAGGTCTCAACAAACCTATTGGTTTACCATATGAACTCTTAATTTGAGCACACACTGGGCATGTTTGCGTGTAGCTTTTTAAATTAGTAAAAAAAATTGGCCATCTAAAATATCTTCTTATGCCTGAGAGAGTTCAGGAATTTCGGGATGCCCACCCACCTTTGTGCCTTAACTGGTATGATGTTAGTTATACAGGTTTTTATGATATAACAGCCCATCTTTTTCATATCCATTTGCTTGTTCTTGTAAACAATCGTTTTTATCTATAGATTGACTCTCTCTGCAACTTTGTTAAAAAATGAATTTACATTCATTAAATCTTTGTAATGATGGCACAAGACCTTTCAGAATTAATGCTGGATCTTTAGTCACTTGATTTTCACACTCCATTTGATCTTGTTGTGCTAAGGCATCTATCTGCCTTCCCATTTTTAGGACCTGTTCTATAATTTATCAAATAATCATGGTCAGAAAAAACAAAATCCATCTGAGTTGCCTAAGGGTAAGTGCTCAGGATCAGGAAATGCAAATTTCTGTCATCTGTGTACACTTTTATAGTGTGTTTGGCCTCTAACAAAAAATGTGTCCATTCTTCAAATGATCTCTTAATAGGCAATTGTTTCTTGTCAGTGATGGTTTATTTTATCCCTGCTTGTGAAATATTTCTTTTATAAGTAAGCTTATGGGTGTATTTGGCCAGTGTTTTCCTTTCTCTGAGGTAAAACACCTCCCATCTCATGATAAGAAGCATTCATCTCAACAATGAAAGGACATTCTGCGTTATGATGTGGCAAATTGGGGAACAATATAAACATTCTTTCAAAAACCAAAATGACTGATTTGCTTCTTTTGACCAAACCAAAGCTAGTCCTTTCTGTAGTAACTTGGTAATGGGTGTTATGATTTCTGATAAGTGATGATAGAACCATCTCTAAACCTTGGCAAAGCCCAAAAACACTCAATTGCCTTAAATGAGGATTGTGTTGGTAATAAGGATGTACTCTAAAACGTCCACTGCAGTGATGTGAAAAAGTCATTTATCCATTTTAGCAAAACGATGCACTTTTCTAAGAGATGCAGTGCTGGCTTAATGTGTGAAAGTGTCAAGAGTAGATCAAAATATCATCCAAATAGATAATAAAGAACACATCTAGAATTCCTCTCAATATCTCATCAATAAAATAAGGAAATGCTGCAAGAGAGCTGCTGAGTCTAAAAGGCAATCCAAGCTTAGAATGAAAGGATGTTTTTTATTCATCACTCTCTTGGACCCCGAGTAGATGGTAAGCTCCTTTGAAATCTAACTCATGTAAATAATTTAGCTATTGTTATCTGCTCTAATAAAACTGATATAAGTAGCAAGTGCTAGAGATTCTTCACAGTAATTTTGAGGGCTCTGTAGTTTATACATGCTCTAAACTCAACCCCTTTGTTGGGTAGGAAAATAATGGGTAGCATTAGCCAAATTTCCAACTTAATATTGTCTAAAATATCCTGTCTCTGAGATTCTCAACTAGATATTGTCTAAGATATTCTCTCACAGATTCAGTACATGCGTACACTATTACATGGACTTTGTGCACTTCTTTTCAAATCATACCTTCTGTGCAGCGGTACCATATTTTCCCTTTTCTTATCAAAATCATCTCTAAATTCTTCATTACAAGAGGATAAAGAGATACCACACCCAATTTCTGGCAAAATACTCACTCCTCAACGTGCCATAGAAGGACAATTTTCTCTGGATGGACATGAAATGATACAAGTATTCTGACAATAGTCTGAATGCAAGAGACATGTCTTGTTGATCCAATCAGTACCAGGACTATGTAAGGTCAACCAGGACATTCTCAAAATTACCTTAATCTGAGGGGTATCTGTCAAATGAAAACACATTTTCTCATGTTAATTTTCAAAACAAACCAGAGAAATCATATGCAAAGGTAATCTCACTAAACCGGGGAATAACCTAGAGCCAATGACTGCCGGTCACCGGTGGAGACAGCTGGGGACAGCTGGGGACAGCTGAGAGGCACAGTTGAGGTAACAAGCGGCGGATCTTGGGGGAAGCGCAGTTGAAGAGAGAACCGCTTGTACCAGGGGGGCCCAGGGGGACAGTCTGCGGAGACGGCTAGGTTTTGACTGGGTGCGGTTTGAGATGAGCCCCCTGGTGAGCCTCTAATTCTCACTTTTACTTACAAGTTGATTGCCTGACATCCTGGCATACGGTATCCTTTCCTCGCGTTTATTAGCCTACTGACCCCATTAGTCCTGCCTTCCACTCTTGCATAGATTCGGGTCTTCCGAAAAAGGACTTTGTACCTAAACATTGTTTCGTGAGACGGACAGGAGAGAGGAGACTTAAGCGAGAGTGGAAAAGCGTGGAGGTTAAGAGGAAACTGCAATTTGAACCTGTACTTGTTCCTCTACATTTAGGCAATCCCATAGGGAAGAAGGGCATAAGGGAAATGCCTCCAAAAGTGAAATCACGTGGGGTTAAAAAGGGATTGAAAGCCGATGTACCAAGAACGCGCAAAAAGGACCAGCGTCAAAAGACATTGGAGAATACTAGTATTGAACTCCTAGAAGAAATGACGACACCTAGCAGGCAAGATAGACTGTTACTTCCTGCAGAAGAAGCAAGTGGAACTTCCTTGGGGCAATCTATAAAAAAAATTGTAGGGAAATATTTAAAAAAAAATTTGGATGTTAGTGATCATTCCTCCGTGTTAGGTGGATCTTATAAAAAAGACCGTACAAGGAGCCAAAGGACTGCAATGAGTGAAATAAATGACTCTATACTACCAGCTTTTGACCAAGTCCTGGGCGAACAAGGGGGGGCAAATGAAGGGGGGTTGTTTTCATTGGAACCTAGGTTATCGTCATCACCCCGCCTTTCCCGTAGTGGAATGGATAGTCCCTCGGTAGATAAGGAAGTGTTGCAACAGTCAGTTAATGGGCAGGGGAGGGAGGAAATGATACTACCCCACAGGGCGCAATTTCCCCAGATACTCCTCAGTCGTCCTTGGCACTTGATATGACAGCAACCTCGGCCTCATCATTACTAGAGGTGATGTTTTTAATGCAAAAGACTCTTCAGGCAATATTAGAAGCTTTAGTCGAGAATAACGGGCAAGGGAAAACCCATAAAACCCAATTGCAACAGATAGCAGAGGAATTAAAACAAATTAATAACTGTATGCCGACTATAGTCCGCCCAGTAGTGGAGATGAGGGATCAGGAGTTATATGTATCACTATGTGCGAAGGAGGATGATGTTACACAGATTGAAAATCCCCCGACAGAATATATCTCAAAATGCCCTATGTTGGTAATTAAAAGGAGCCCTTATGGGAGATTTAAGAGGTATAGACCCGAGTTTAAGAACAGAAGGAAGCTGCACACAAAGCTGAAAAGGACAAGGGGTTTACAGTCAGGGGAGAGCAATAAACAAGGTATGGCAATACAGGTTCAAGAGAAGTCAGTAAGAGTTGGAGCTAGAAATAAAACGGGCTCAGGAGGGAACCGAAATAGAAAAGCTATAAGGACAGTGACGAGGATGAATACCTTGTGTGGAAGTTTGGAAACCCAAGGCCCGGAGATCCAGAGGAGTAAGGAAAGAACGGGGTGTAGGGGGGAGGGCGATTTAACCAGCAGGAGAATAAGGGGAGAGCCCTCTCTAGACCAACCCGGGATAAGAGTCTGCACAAAGCCAGAGTCTGCAATAGTAGTTGGGAGGAACAGTGGGAGCATCAGGAAGTATGATAACAGTGAGCACCTATGGGTGTATATGGAACCATGGGGGCAAAGGGGGGGGAGAAAGCGGCGAAGGAAAATAAATCCCTTAAATCGCTCCAACCTATTGCAAATACTGGTCAAATGTCCCACATTGGGTGGGGTTACTTCTGATGATATCAGACAAATAGGTTTTATAACTAATCCAGAAGGAAATGAGGTAACAAAGGTGCTTTTTATTCTGAATTTGTAAAGCAGATGGTGATAAGGGCAGAGGGAGACCTGGAAAAGGAGGGAATAAGTCTTGTGTATGATTGCCAACTTGGTAAAGATGAGGGTAATCCCGGGGATTCTGGGACCCTCACCTATCACGCAGGTTTACGCCCGGAGCAAATACAGTATGACATACTAGGTGCCCAATATAGAAGAATACGCACTGATAAAAATCAAGGAGGGCTAAAAGTAACGATAGCAAATAGTGTAAAGGGGCCAGCCTTGAGTAATCGATTTGATCTATTGTCCGAATCCTCAATACATTGGGGGAATAGTATGGACGAAGGGTTGAGCGAGCTGGATTAGGAATTAGGGTCTTCACACAGCCTACGGACACTTTCATGGAATATAGGGGGATACAGAAGACAGCTATCCCAAGACACCTTTAGAGAAATGTTGGGTAGCTATGATATTTTGTGTTTTCAAGAGTCCTGGCTGTGTGAGATACCCGAACCTATAGATGGCTTTCTTATGCTTACTAAAGAGGCTGTACGAATGAATTTAGGGCGTCCCTCAGGGGGTTGATTACGCTGGTATCATCAAAAAGAGCCAATAAAATAATTAATTTAAAAGCGAAATGTAGGTGGCTATTAGCCTGTCAGGTAGAACTGTACAGTGGTATGCGAGCAAGGGAACAAATAGTAGTGATCAACGTATATATTCAGCCAGGTGCAATAATAGATTATGAAAAGCAACTGGACCTGCTAGAGAAGGATCTAGAGGCTATTAGTATAACAAAAGCACCATATCTGATAATGATCTTAGGAGATTTTAATCATAAACTAGATCCTTCCCATAGCGATAAACTATTTAAAGATATTTTAACCATTGCACAAGTACCAGCAGCAAATTTTGCTGGTGCTGGCAATTCCGCACGAGATAAACATTTAGTAAAATTTCTTGGATCCATAGGATTATTTAGTGCTTATGGACGCTTGAATACCGACTGCCCTGCAAGGAAGACCTTCCGTATAGGGAATCAGAATTGCCCAATCGATTATGCTTTTATAAACGCATGGTATTTCAAAGAAGTAGAACGATTTGAAATACTGCAGTGTGAAGGTAGCGACCACTGGCCCTTACAATTACTAATAAAGATGGAACAAGAGTTGGAAAGAGAAAAAGTGGTCCCCCTACAGATTGAACATCCTAGACGTATAACTACGCGTATAACTGAGGACAGCCTGAAATTGGTTAATAATTTAATAATTGATTACAGGGCTGTGGATGAATTGGTGCAAGGAGATATAATTTTAACCCGGTACGAGCATACAATAGAGCAGGTCGTAAATTGTTTAAAAATACAAGTAAAAGCAGGGCCCGTCTTTAAGAAAAAGAGAGAGCAAATGGTTGGTTTAATAACGAGTGCAGAAAGTTAAAATTGAGGGTACGAAAATGGGAAAGACAGTTAAGGAAAAGATCAGATAAGGGAATTATGGAGAGCCTTCGAGTGGCAAAATTGGAGTATAAAAATAAGTTGAGAGATAGGAAATTAGAATATTTGGCCAAAAATTGAGATACAATGTTAGACGTGATAAATACAAATAATATAAGATTATTCTGGCGCCTGGTAAAAGAGGGAAACGTACAAGAGGAAATGCGGTGTTTAGTGGGTGAAGACGACTGGGTTAACCATTTGAGTAATCTGTATAATGGTATAAATAGGGAAAAGACCTTGGAAATAAGGTATGAGGAGACAGAACTACTAGGGCCGCACTTCTCCTTCCAAAATATAAAAGAAACTATTCAATCCCTAAAGCTAACTAAAGCGGCAGGGCCAGACAATCTACCCGCAATTATATTAAAAAATAGTATAGATTGGTGGGCAAGCTTCTTAAATGTGACCTTTCAAAATATTTTAACTTCGGGGGTTTTCCCAGAAAGTTGGAAGGGGGCTATTGTTAGGCCAATTTATAAAAAAGAAGATGCTACATTACCTCAGAATTATCGCCTAATAGGTTTGCTGGATGTGGGGGAGAAAGTTTTTTCTAAGATATTATTAGGCATAGTGAAGATTTGGGTAGAGCAGTATAACTTGATACCAATAGAGCAAGGTGGGTTCAAGGAGGGCCATTCAACCATCGACCATTGCCTTAGTCTATGGGCAATGGCAAAAAGGCAATTGAAGTGCGAGGTAACCTGTTCTGCTGCTTTGTGGACTTCCGAGCTGCCTTCGATTCAGTAGATCGTAGTCTACTGTGGAGTATGCTGGCAGAGCTCGGAATCAACAAGGCAGTACTTGCCTTAATTCAGGAAATGCATTCAAGGAATTGGGCCAGGGTTATCTTGGATTCCCATGGCACCCTATCTAATAAAATTCAGATAATGAATGGTTTGCGGCAGGGCTGTGTTCTTGCCCCATTGTTATTTTCTCTTTTTTTATCTGATTTGCCTAATATATTGAGTAGGGCAGGTGGTGTAAGCCCCAAGATGGGGGGACCCATATATCTTGTCTGCTATATGCAGATGATTTAGTGATAATGGATATGACAGAGTTGGGCTTGCAAAACAAATTGGATGCCTTTTATGAATATTGCCTAAAAAATGCCTCACGGTCAACCTAGAAAAGACCAAAATAATGGTATTGGGGAAAAGAAGAGCTCCCTGTACTGGAAATTGGGAGAGGTTAGAGTCGAAGAAGTGGATAGATATAAATATTTGGGTATGTGGTTCGATAATAAGCTAAACTGGAGGGATCACATACAGTCACTTAAAGCAAAGGCCCTCTCTTCAGTATGGGGCCTTAAACAATTCAAGCAAAAGTATGGGGGCCCCTCTCTGCGGCCAATTCTATCGGCTTTTAATGCATTGGTACGCCCACAGTTCCAATATGGCGTAGAGGTCTTATACATGGGAGGAAAATCAGATTGGAACTTAGAAGAGGGTAAATGCGTTAAACAGCTCCTTGCACTCCCCTCGTCAACTATGATACAGGCTGTACGAGTGGAATGTCATCTTACAGCCTGGAATTTTCGGGGTATGCAAGCAGTATTGAATTTTTGGCAGAGAATGAATGGTGAGGGGCCCCCTAAAATAGCAAACCTCTGTAAAAAAGAAATAGAGGGTAGCGAACTAAATTGGGCGTCCCAAGCTAGAATTAAGCTAGATAAGTTGTGTGTTAAACTTTCTCTAGAACCAGACCAATGGAGTTTGGGGCAGCAGATTCCCAAGTCGGTGTTGCGTGCTATTATTAATTCGAAGGCCCGAGAGGAAGATTTGGGTTACTTGAGGAGTAAATCGTCCTCCAGGTTTTTGATAAATGGGTGGACCAATGATCAAACATTCCCCTATATAGAGGCCATGCCTAACCCAAAGTTTAGAAATATAATCCTGAAATTTAGAGTTGGCTTGAATCCATGCAACACCGATTGGAAGATAAAATCTGCTATGATGAATGAACAAGGTCTGTGCACATGTGGATTAAAAGTAAAATGCAACGGCCCACATATTCTGTTGGACTGCTTGTGGTTCTTAGAAGAACGGAAAACATTTTTAAAACCCCTTTTTATTGCCTATGAAATTATTAGTAGTGATCAAGCTCTTAGTTTATTGGTCAATATGAGATTTTTAAATGTGACATGTGCAATGGGAAGATTCTTAATTGTAATACAGGAGTCGTTGAAGGAATTGGTAATATAATTTAAAATGGGCGGGGTAGAAATGCGATCTTACCCATGCTTGGGAATACCCCGGCTCTTGTTATTTATGGTGGATGTACAAATGTATACCCAACGTATAAGTGATCTCTTCCCCTTGTTGATGATGAATTAGGCACTCCCTATGGTTTGGTAGAGTTCCCTTTGTTTATTTTATTCGGATTTTATTGTGTTTTATACTGTTTTATGGTTACAGTGTTTGTATAATTCATATTTTAATTGTATGTATTGTGGTACTTTCTTTTTTTTATGGCTATATATGCCAAATAAAAATATAATAAACGAAAAAACGAAACGAACGACTGCCTTAAAATCCACAGTAACCCTTTTCTTAATGACTGGAATTTGAAAGTATTGAGCAGACATAATACTCATAGAACTCCCAGAGGCTCCATAATGTAAAATTAATTTTCCTGAACTTTTGACAAAATCATCTTCATGGGAGTCATCACATGCACCACAGCTAACTACATAATAATCAAAACCCATCTGGCAACATGACTTAAATTCTTCACTCAAGAAGGCAGCTCCTTTCATTGTCAACAAATCTGGTTTTTCACCATCTGTAGCTTTCTTTTACAAAATCTCCTGACCTTCCACAATACAAACACAAACCAAGTACATGCCCTCTTTCTCTCACTTCTTTAGATATGAGCTCCCTTGCACTGATTCACTGCATTGTCTCAGAAGTCTTCATAATTCTGTTTTCTTCTGATCTAGGCTTGATGACTAGGGCTTTCGTCTTTTCTGAACAACATTCAGATAAGGGATGATCCAACTGTACCTCTAACTCTATGAGCATACCAAACTTAATAGGAGGATTATCTACCTCTGCCAATACATCTTTCAATTCACTTTGGCAGCCCAAATGAGGGTGCCCTTTTCCCTTCTAGCCAACCAGTCTCCACTACCAAATGATTGAATGGGGTAATGCAACTCAATATATCTTGAAGGGTTTGCTTTAAATTTGGCAACTCATTATTTATATTAAGAGTATGTGATTTCCTATCAATTAATTTCTGCATCTGATCACAAAAGGCAGAAGAAAATCACGAGCAAAACATCATTTATCTCTACAAATTCAATACTCAAATTTACCACTTTATTACTTTAATATGACAAAACAAAAGCTTTCTTAGTTTGATTTTCAGTGAAAGTAATAGGTTTGCATAAAACGTGTAATGAATAAAGAATATGATTGGAGTCATTGTATTTCCTTCCTTGTGCAAAAATCAGATCCTGATATCTTTGAAGGGAGGTGGCAATGCCCATGAACTAGAGCTCTTAGCCTCTGACAACAAGAGTGGTTGGCTCACATCTTTCTTCCCTGCCTTCAACAAATTACCTGTTGCCTGCTTCATTGCACACAACTTTAATTAGGTGTGCCTTTCATCACTTACGTGAAAGGGCTAGACATGCATTTTCCAGTAGTAAAAGGAATCTATAGATTCAGTTGGTAAAATGGCCTTATCTATGAACGATCCCAAAGTTATTGACTCCTCAACCAACTGAATATTGATAGGTTAACCAATGAAATCCTGGCCAGCTCAGTTCTATAAATCCTGCATGCATCCAGAAAAGTTTCAAACATCAAAGATCAATTTCCACCTCACCGCCATATCAAGAGGCCTCATTAGACAATGGATTACACAGGCAGCTACATGCCTGTATGTGTTTTCAATAAGAGGAATTAGAATACTGTGAAGACTTCAAATGGAACATTCCTTACCCCATATTAGACTTACGTTCAGATACCTTCTCTGAAGGTGTATTGGGTTGTGAGTTATGTCTGGAGGTAACCTTAATGGAAGCTTTGCACCTGCTAAACCACCTGATCACATACTAGAATCTGTTTCAACTTAAGTATTCATAGGCTTTTCCAAGTTAGATTCAATGGATATGTACTATATGTGTGTTATTTCTTAGCATTTTTGAATTTATGTACAGGAAAATATTTAACTAATGGGTTCTGTGACCTCCATTAGTGTGTGCAAATATTCCACAATAAAGCCTGAGAATTGCACCAAGCTCTAACCAATTCCATGGATTATCATCTGCAAAGACCACTTGGAAGATGCCTTTTTAAAATAATGGTACTAGATTCTCCCTTTTGGACAGATGCTTCTCAAAGTGTGGTTTCTATGAGCGCCTGCAAACTCATTACAACAAATATCTTTTTTTTATCCATCTGCAAAGCTACAGCCCTATGCCATGCTGCCCTGTGCCATGAGTGTTGATCGTGCATTAATATCACCAAAGCAATAACTACGTGTTGCCCATATACTTGATGAATAACCCTTCCCATTCACCTGCTCGCAAAAGCTCATAACTCGCCTTAGCTCTGGGGGACTTATTTACGAGGCCCTATCGGCACGTGAGTGTCACTTTTTGACACTATAGTGGCGCAAAAGTGCTGCAGCATATTTACAGGGCCACGCATAGCCACTCTACGTGGCTTTCCATGCCCTATGTGCCCCTCTCATGTAGAACACTGCGTTTAAGGGGCGTTCCATGGGTGTTGCTGTGGGTGTTCCCATGCACCACCCATGGAATCTGAAGCATTCCCAGATTTACGAAGAATCGTAAACTTGGGATTGTGTCAGATTCTAACGCCACCCCAAGGGTGGCGTTAGGGAGGCGCAACGAGGAGAAATATCCTTATTTCTCCTTGTTTTTTCCTCTTTCTATGTGTGCTGCATTCTGCAGCACACATAGAAAGAGGAAAACACCTCTCATGATTGTTTTTGTGTTTTTGTGCAGGAAGGAAACAATCACCCCTACAATGCAGGCACCGAGGCGTAAGGGTGCCTGTATTGGCGTATGACAGCCCATTGGGCTCCAGCGCAGGGGAAAAGGACAGGAATGCACCATATCCAGCATTCCTGCCCTTTTCTTTTGACGCAGGGCAGTACAGGAAGATTCCTAGCGGCGCTGCCATGCGCCAAAACCTCGTAAATGAGGTCCTCGGAGAGGAGAAGTAAGAAAACTGGAAAGCAGGTGACACAGCTGCTCCACTGCCTGAGCATTACTGGGACATGGGATCATGCCGCCCAGTTGCAGCCAGACTTACCAATACAGGCGAGAACTGAAATTTCTCCAACCACTTTCAGGAGGTGGGAAACCTGACTTGTGTTGAAGCTGCAGGGGCCTAGAGCAGTACACACCCAGTCTACTAGTGATGCAGATACAATGATGCACACACTCCAGCCAGTGAGGCAGGGCATTATTCAGCAAACTGTAAACAAAATGTATATAAAGTTTGAATGAAGAAGGAAATCAACTTTAATAATGGACAGCATAACTCTTGCTGCTGTGGAAGCGTGGTGACATCACTGCTGGAATACCAGTGTTTGATTTATTACGTTCACTCGCTTGTTGGGAACTGTGATTTTATTTGACTTTTTGATTAAAATAAGAAAAAAGAAAGCCTAACATGAGCCTCAAGTCTTGCTGCAAAGTGTAACGAGTTTGGTTACTTTATCACAGTAACCAAACACTTAACAAAATAAAATCACATATAATTTTCATGGAAAAGTGGGTACATTTGTGATAATCCCCAAAATAGTACTCAAGCATCTGATACAGCTGTAGCATTGGAATAGCTAAAGGGAATCTATTTTTCTCTGAAGAAAAATGTTCACTTGCAGAATGTGTGCTAGCTGCATTGCCATTATGTGCGTGGAGATGGCTGCTCTAATACAATTATAACAAATGTTCTTGCCTGCGCCTCGCAGAACGCATGTCCAGAGGGACGAAAATCCTTGTGTTGTTTTAATCGCATCACAGCAGTAGCAGATAAGTTGTTGTTTTTTACATGACTTGCAAAGAAATGTGTCTTTTACAGGACAAGCAGCGACAAATTGTCTGACTAGTCATCTACAAGCTAAGAGTCAAAAGGGTCACAAATTCAGACAAGGAACATGGGCTCACCTAGCCCTCTTTAAGTAGTGGAATACAGTCACAACTGGATTGCAGAGGGTCACTCACACCTTTGGCGTCCCAGTGCCACTGTACCTGCTGCACTATTGATGCCTATCCTGCTGCACAAAAGCTATGCCTGCTTAGAAAAGCCTTGGTAAAGTCATTCTGTGTGGATTTAATATGCTAACAAAGGCACATCGAATATGTACATACTATTGGCAGCATCTTTCTATGCAACCTTCCAGTTTTCATACCATTTTTATTTCCCGAAGTTTGTAGTTCTAAAGAGTGAAAGAGTGATGCAGCACAAATATTCTATTCCATTCTGCAAGCCTATGCATGAACGTGTTACCACGTGAGAAGTGACCTATAGGTTTGCCAGCGCTTACTTTATGTACACTTCAACCACTGGGTATGCATATGTGCTTTAGTGGCCATGGGCTTGTAGAGCTCTTCAGTGATTTTCACTGTTATGCAAAACAGATCAAACTGTGCAATACCATTTGGTATGATGTAATCAATATTCGCAGTGATGAAAAAGAAGAGCAAATGCTTCTTTTAAGTTCCAGCTCGCTTTTCAAAAATGCAGCCCTACCCTATTGCAAGAATACCAGCCCTTCTGAGAACTTACAATACACTGTCGTTAAAGTTATCATTCTTCCAGCATGTAACTAATACTAGGACAAATGTCAATTTATACAGCAGACACACATTTTCCAATCACATTTGCCCCTTCAAATGGATCCACTCCATTGCATGCTAATGGAGAAATGGAAACCTCAGTGACCGAGTCACAAAGATTGGTGTATGAGTAAGTATTTACTCCTAACTTCCTCATGACTTTTAGGAATAAGCCTGTTGCACTACTGGTTTAACCCTGGCTAACTGCTCGAAATTTGAAGTACAAGAGTAAGTCACAACGGGGCATATTAGCAAGACCCACGTTAAAATTATCGCCGTTTTAAAACGGCGATAATGGGCTTGCTAATATGCGTTATAGAATTCCAATAGAAGCCCAGGTTAGATGTGCAGGACATCTAACATCTGCTTCTATTGGAATTCTATAACGCATATTAGCAAGCCCATTATCGCCGTTTTAGCGGCAGTTTCCTGCCGCTAAAACGGCGATAATTTTAACGTGGGTCTTGCTAATATGCCCCAACATTTTTTGTGAATTGAACCCTCTTTTTCCCCCTAAATCTCCCTCTTGGTTGTCCTCAATTGTCAGCATGTATGGTGCAGGACCATTAAAGGCATCAGTGTGTGTTACATACGTATCTAAATGGTCTCATTAAAGGTCCCGCTTCACAAACATTTGGTCGGTATGACTTACCCTCATCCTACTCCTGGCTCTCTGCTGAATTCCAGGAGTAAGCCTGAGTACTCTTGGCCTACTCCTGGGATTTACGAGTGAGCCAGGAGTACGACAAGAGTAGGTCACAGTAAAATCTTGGTAAATCAGGCCGAAAACGTGTTGCTAAGAAGCACCTGAACTACCACGTTTTAAAGAATTGCTAAGAGGTGCACACATTGTTCCATTGTGCACATGTCTGTCTGAGAAACACCTGGACTGTCCCATTATAAGTACTACTGACAGTCAAATATATATCTGCTCTTCCCCTTAACAATACTGCTATCGGGCTGAGACTTGTCACACCAAGCCTATTAAAAGAAATTGTTGCTATTGAGTTCACCAAAACCATCCTTCAAGGCACTGCCCTTTATGGCCAGATAAGCATCTGGTGAAGGCAGTGTAAGGAATTGAAATGATCATGTCCTTCGCATACCCCCTTTTCCCCTCGGAGGCTGTACTGAACCATGTAGTAGCCTCTAGCCCTGTCAAAAACGAGAACACTGATAGGCCACAATTCCCTAAACTCCAAATACAACCCCCTCTCGGAAATGCGTGTTCCTATATATTCCAACTAAAAAAATTCCTTGTCTAGTGCGTGGGAGCACAGCACCTGGTGCATGCTTGTCAATATGTCAGAGGGCCTAAAAGAAGGATTTTTCAGCAGAAAAGAGGTTGAAAACCGTCTAACCTTGGGCGAGCCATGCTTAAGTCAGGAAAAAAGAAAATGGTCAGAAACGGTATCATAATAGACGCGTTAGCATAAAGACTACTTCAGGTTTTCCCACATTGGGTGGAGGGGTTCATACCCTCAGTAGATTCACTCTGAAAGTCAATCAATCAATCAGCTTTTTCGGATTTTCAGAAAAAAACATAAAAGCACACAGTTGCACAATTCAATAAATACAGTATCATACTTAATGCATCTCGGAGGAAAGCATATCAGTCCATTCTAAGACGATCATTTGATCACAAGATAAAACTTAGACAACACTCGCTATGAATACTATATAAAACATTTTCTGAAACCATCATATAGGTGGGTCAAAACATTGGTATTCTTGAACAATCTCAGTAAGGTTTAGCTTGATGCCCTTAACTTTGAGACATGGTGCAGTCCTAATAAGATGTTTAAACAATTTATTTCCTATGTCACAGCAGATTTTAAAAAAAAAGATCTTACACAGGACTAGACAAGAGGTGAGCTGAGTTGCTGCAGAAATAATAGAGCAAGTCTACAGGAAACAAAGCCAGAATTCCTCAAAATGGGAATTATAAAACGCTTAGCAAATGCGACATAAAATTTGCAAAAGAGCGCAAAGGGCAATAGATTTTGGGTAGAGGGTTCATTGCGGGGGTAACAGGCATCCAGTGAAGCATGCAGTAAGAGCAGAGGACGTCCACTGCTCATGGGCTTGGAGAAAGCTTGCATGCAGAAAAGGACATCTTATGGGAGGGAAGGCACAGTGCATCCTGTTGAAACACTTAGGCCCTGCTGCTGGTTCGTACGGCATGCCATGTTGTGCCAGCAATGCAGCCACCATTCTCTCTAAGGAGCACAGGTGCCTTTTGCAAACATATGTTAAATAAACAATGCTAAATTTATGTTAAATAAGCAATTCATTGCCTTTACCGTGCATTGACAAAATCATTGCAATGAACTACTTCCTAAGTGGACAGACACAACTGCTGGCCAATCACGTTTGTAAAATTAAAGATCAAGAAATGGTTATTATTATTATTATTAATTAGCATTTATTAAGCGCATGGTTACCCTGAGGCATCCCAGTGCTAGCGGCAAATCAAGTTAAAAGAGGAGGCTAGCAATTACTGTTCTGGAATAGCCATGTTTTAAGACCCTTCCGGAAGGAGAGGTGGGAGGTTTCAAGCCGCAAATTGAGAGGGAGGGTGTTCCACAGTCTGGCTATGTTATATGAAAAGGGGCGGCCTCCGCTACGCAACCTATTGATTTTAGGAATGCAGGCTAAATTTAAATTCGCCGAGTGAAGAGATTTCTTAGGAAGATAGGCGGTGATCAGAGACTGATTAATGCGGGGGCCTGTGCCCCTAAGAGTCTTATGAGCAGTGCATAAGGCTTTAAAGGAGATCCTCTCCTTTATCGGCAGCCAGTGAAGGGCTTTCAAACTGGATCTAGCTGACTGGGTACTGCCACAACCGGTCAGAAGTCGCGCAGCGCAATTCTGTGCCACCTGAAGCTTCCTTAGGGTAGATTTTGGGGCTCCCAAGTACAGTGAGTTACAGTAGTCCAGGCGCGAGAGAATCAGGGCCTGGACCACAATTTTCTTAGCTTTAGTGGGCAGTAGGGGAAGGACCTTCCGTAGCATTCTAAGGATGCCGTGGCAAGCCCCCGTCACTGCCACTGCCTGCTGGTCGAGTTTGAGAGAATCATCCAACCACACGCCGAGGCTCTTGATCTTGGACTTCGGGACTGGGGGGGCACCCAGGCAGGAAGGCCAGGACAGTGTGGGGACTAACTTGGCAGTATTGCCCAAGTACATGATTTCAGTTTTTTCTCCGTTCAGTTTGAGACAAGAATGTTGCATCCAGGTGGCAACTTTTCCCAAACAGAGCTCCAGGCCTGCAGGGTCAGTCCCCAGATGGTTTAGAGAGATCACCAGCTGAGTGTCATCTGCGTAGGTGACCACTTTGATCCCGAACGGCTGGATGACCTCGGCCAGTGGCCTCATATATACATTGAATAACGTGGGACTTAGAGAGGATCCCTGGGGCACTCCGTAGTTCAGAGGAAGAGGCCTGGAGGTGGATTCCCCCGCGAAGACCTGAAAAGTCCCACCATTAAGGAAAGATTAATCCAGGAAATGACTCCTCCTGCTACCCCCACTCTTCTTAGCCGTTCAATAAGAACATTGAAGTTGACCGTGTCAAAGGCCGCGCTGAGGTCTAGGAGGATGATGGCCGCTACTCCTCCCTGATCTACTATCCTCCTAGCTTCCTCAACCACAGCCGTTAATGCAGATACCGTGCCGTGTTGTGGGCGGAAACCCATCTGGGAGTGATGAAGTAACTCATGGGTTTCTAGGAAGGCTGATAGGGTGGAATTTATATGTTTTTCCAAGATCCTACTAAGCAAGGGTAGCAAGGATATAGGCCGGTAGTTGCTCAGTACTTCGGGGACAAGGCTAGGTTTTTTCAATAATGCTTTTACCATGGCGTGCTTCCAGGCCGGTGGCACGAGTCCGTTGACAATGGACAGGTTTAGCACCTCCTGGATGGCTGGTAAAACCACGTCTTTGGCCTTAGTTAAAATGTGAGGAGGGGCGGGATCTAGAGGAGAACCTGATTTTATTTTAGCAAACCAACACCCATCTCTATGTGCTCCTTTTAACTCTTTTTGCGATTTCATAAGAGCGGGCAACATTTTCAGCTTTTTCATTTCAGACCTAACACTACTTCTACCTGAACCAGACCCATCGACTTTTGTTAGAGGAGGACCAGGAAGTGAAATCATACCCAGGATGGCCTACTATTTGCCTGCAGCACTTCAGCTAGCGGTACTCTGATTAGTGTCTTGGACAAGAACACCATTGTGTGATTCAGTATGCCACATGGATGCATTTTCATAATGAAAATTCTTCACAATATAGAATGATTTAATTTGTCAGGAGGTGTATATAGATCATCATCAAGCATCTTACAATCAGGCTACAGATAATGTCATTATTTAGTGGTGGAGTTACCCTAAACGTGACTGTCTGCACAAGTCAGACATTGCTATGTGATGTTTCACAAATGTGCGAATTTGCACACCTGAGTCTTCATTTGCTGCTGATCTGAGTTGTAGTCAAAACCTTTCCCCACAAAATGGGGCGTCTCTTTTCTGTTCCTTTGATTCCAGTGTAAAGCATTCTTTTGACAGCTTTGGGCCTTATTTCGATGTGGGGCGGAATTGCTTCCGCCCAACACCAACTCGGTCCTGGGACCGACGACACCCGGTTGGCGGTCTCGACCGGCCCATTACAACGTGACCGAACACTGTTCGGTCGCATTGCACTTTCCTCAATGGGAGATCGTGTTACGGCCGGAAACCGTCCGTAACATAAGCTCTCATTGAGAAAAGGGAGGTGCTCCCTCGGCCTCCAACCGGAGGCCACGCACCCAAGGGGGCCCTGCTGGGGGCCCCCAAAGTCAAGTTCTGACAGCCTTTCTGTGTCGGAAAGGCCAGCATGGAAAGGCTGCCGAAACCCGACATTGTAATCTCAAAGGCTGAAATGCCCGTCCTTGAGATTCTAGGCCAGCTTCTGACTGGCCGATGGGCTCTCTGAGCCCATCGGCATCCAGCGGGAATGACCGTCAGGTTTACTTTACAGCCGCCTCCATTGTAATGAGGCGGTTGTAAAGTAAACCGACCGGCCCATTACGATGCAGCCGTAAATGCTCCGACTGAGGACCGGAGCCTTTTACGGCCACATTGTGATCGGCCCCTTAGTCATGGCCAGGAGGGTCCATGGAGCAGAGTTTCCATATAACAGTACAATCAGCCCTGATTTTAACTAGTCTGATTTAATTCTAAAGAACATCTCATTTTGCTCATGTATAACTTGTACTCTGGACTGGAAGCCAAGGTCAAGGCAACACATGATGAAACAGACTGATTGCAGATTACCAAATGAGTTAGGCAAGGCTGCATTCTTTCAGTAATGTTTAAAAATTAGCTCTATGTTTTTGCTGACGGTGTATACCTTGTGATGTTATGCCATTCTCTTGTTCATGACACAGCAAGTCCTATGGATTCCTGTTGAATGCACAGAAATGCTATAATTTTAGAGTTCCTATGTTTTCTGTCATCTACACAAAACGTGGTCTGGATCCAGGATAATAATAAAAGATAATCCAACAGTCTTGCTCCCAAAAGGGTGGCTAATTACCCCCTAGTAATCTTCTACGTCAGCAGTTCTAAACATTTTGACTGCTGTGGACCCCCACTAAATCATATCTAGTCATTAATGGAAGCCGGGACTCCCAGCCTAAGCAATTTCTATGATTTGCATCTCAAAACAATACACAAAAATATAAACAAAGAGTATACAGCAAACAAATGCTCACATATTGTAATCGTTTGTTTAATCCCCAATTAAATGTAGAATAAGTTTTACATTTGTAATTGTATTTCTTTATATCTATATACTTTATTAATTTTAATTTATTATTATTATTTAATTTTGTAAAAGAGTTGTGCACCCCCTGAGTAGACCTTGCGGTCTCCCAGGGATCCTCTGACCACAGGTTAAGAACCATTGTTCCACATGATTAGGCTAGCAGAAGAAGCTGTTTAAGTCAAGTATCCATAGCCTTTAAGCAAGCACTGAGGTGTTAAATATTTGGTCATCGTGGGGAGTGCCGTCATGAGGTAAATTGCCAGTACTAGAAAGTGGGTAAAAAGCATTCACATGTTCTAATGGCAGTTTGCATACTAAGCTGTGACAAGGGCTGAATATTGAAACTGCACTACTGCCCTGTTCCAAGCTGCTCCTGCAACATGGAGGAGCGGGACCTCCCTGGATGCTTGATCCTCAAGACTGAGCAAAAAGGAATGCATTGGCCACTAAGTCTTGTGAGAGCCGGAGCTCCAGCACTATGTTCGCAAGTGCTCCAGCTGTCATCAGACAGATACTTAGGAAGCCAGGGGAGGCATGGGGCATGCCGGACCACATGTTGGTATATTTAGTGGCTAGACAAATGAAGACTCATCATGCACTTATACATCTCTCTGAGATTCACTGCCCTGGGTCCCAAATTGGACTGTGATTTTACTGGGAAATAAGGGGCAATCGCGGATGTGGGGCATCACAGTCTCACAGCTCTAATATTCTAAGCACATTCCTGGGGATGTCCCAAATATGGGGGTGGGGGGCGAAAATAGGACATCATGACCTAAGCATGTCATGACAAGGACATATTCTATCTTCGGGGATTGGTCATCAATACTAAATGTAGCAGCAGTCAAGACTTATGTCACAGATTAGCACTGGGCAGAGTTGCAAAGAGAGATTTTCAAATGCACAGATGTATTTTACAGATGCTAGTAGAAAAATATGGATGACAAAGAAAGAGAAAGAGCATAGATGCCTTTGACATTTGGTGGAGGAGACTTCTGGAATTACCACAGGCAGCCAGAAAAACAAATAGATGCAGCCTTTATCATTCAAGCCAGAACGTCCTCCCAAAACAACGATGATCAGAAAAGCTGCTGTCATACTTTGAAAACAGTGTGAAGACCCAGCTCCCTGGGAAAGACTCTGATGCTAGGAAAAGTCGAAGGAAATAGAAAGAATAGGAAGATCAGGAAGAAGATGTCCTGCGGCAAGGTAGATGGGCGCGATCACCTCAACAATGAATGCATTATCAAGAAGTTTGAAGACCCAAATAAAAGACAGGATATTTTGGAGAGTATGTATATTTTTACCAGAAGGTTTCATTGATTTCATAGCACATCAGAAGATTTTGTGTGCAGCGCAGCACAGCACTGGGTATTTTTCTCTTTTCTGTTTATTAAATCAGTATCTGCATTTTTATTTACATTACATTGTTACGACTGAATCTGGGAAAACATAATTGTGATCATGGACTATCTTTGAATTATGAATTTCTACAGCTAAAAAGTCAAATTGTTTTGTGATTCTACCCTTAAATTATAGCATCCTTGTCAAAATTCCTACCATTTGGTTGGAATCGTTAATCGTTTTGTGTCCATCTAGGTATATAGATTCCAGAAGAGGAGGGTAAAGTGTTGGAGCCAGTTTCACATTCCTGTTGAACCTTCAAATATAAGGTGTGATTGATTCTTGGAGACTAGACATCCTCCTGATATCCAAGGCTTGACAAACCCACAATTAATTGTACTGAATAACTTCTCTCACATCATTGCTATGTTGGCTACTGACTTATGATAATCGTATGTAGCATATTTAGCCGTTGAGAAGTATCCTAGTGCTAAATCTGTGGCTTCTGCCACATAGTGAAAGGCTGTCCCGAAGGCGGTATAGGGACAAAGGCAGTGGGCAACTTTTGGCAGCCCATTAATTTGAGGGAGCAAGCCTTACCCTCTGCCCTCTGTAAATAGATCAATGCTAGCTCTACAGTCCAGACCCTCGAGGAACATGAACGACTGAGGGAGATGTTCGTCACAGCACTCTGCATGGGGCGGCCTCAAAGGAACATGGTCAGCGGCAGCACATTAAGGAAAGTCCCTCTTTCGGTCTGACCATTATTGAGATGCTTTGTTCTCTGGTTAATGTACAGTCACAGAATGGAGCTATGATAATCTGAACAAGCATTAGGCCCAAATTCAAGTGATGAAAGGAGAGGTTTGTGTGATCTTGACCTCGTTACACAACAAATGTTTTAATGCAGATATCTGTTACTGTGCCAGAGCCCCGTGAAATCAAGTGCGCATGATAGGGGGTTGTGCTGAATGTTGGGGCATGACAGTCTTAACTTGGCTCCAGGATCCGTATCTTGAACCCTACTTCACATCAGATCCCATTTCCGCGACATTATCATGAACAGGGACAATTGTTCTCACAGGCAGCGAGGTGCTAAATCAGCATCACCTCTGAAACCTCTCATGCTACAAGAGATCACTTTGGTGACAATAATGAAAAAGATCACTATGATTGGATCCAAGATGGGCAATTTGGTGGGTGATACTTTGGTTGAATAGGAAGTCATCAAAGTTTATATCGTAGATATTTGCATGAAGGCCTCATTTCGTAAGTGGAAATGCTATTGCTGACATACTGGGACTAGAGGATGCAATGAGGAAGCTTGAGAATAGGGCAGTTGCAGCCACCACAGTCAGGACACAAATGCTTAAATTTAAAAGGTAACATGTGGTCAGCTAGACAGATTCAGACTTGTTGATTTCCGGGGCACAATAAATAGACAACACAATGATGGAGACAAAATGGCACCAATTCTTGTACGTTTTTTGTGGGGAGACATGAAAAACTTCTCTGTCACTGCACTCAGAGGAAATTAGGGGTTCATAGTGTATCCTCGAACTGAAATAACCACAATTGTTACAAAATATTTCTCGTCATTGTAGCAGAGACCAGACTTGTGGATATTGTGACTTACAGTCACATGTACGCTTGGCACACCTGACATTATCATCTGACCACAGGTCTGCTCTGGGCACACAAATAGCAGGTTGAGACCTGTAGTGGTCTACTGGCTAAATTCTATGTGACTTATCAAGAGTTGTTGACTTCTTTGTTCTTGAAAATGTATGTAGCAATCAGAAAAAAGGAGATTTGCTTCCCACCACCAAAGAAGCCAATACTGGGGCAGTACCAAACCTCATTGGGACTTTCTTGATAGGACATCTTAGAAGCCACTGGTAATGCTGAATCTGAAAAATAAGAAAGATGATTGCCACCAGACTTCTGCAGGTCTTGTCTATGCGGGCACACCTTGACCAAAGGGAATTGGTACTCGGCAGGTGCACATCAACCATTATTAGGTAATTTTTTTCACCTGACAGAAATTATTTCTGATAGTCCCTCGATTCCTGTGGTTCTTTCACTCAATGTGGAATAAGATTTATGTGTTCATGGTGCTCAGGGTTATGGGGTTTGATGAAGACATACTTCCCTGGATCCACTTCTTTTACTCAGAACCTAGGGCTAGTGTCAAATCTGGTAGGATCATTTTGAATCATTGAGGTTTGTGAGGGGAACCAGAAAAGGGTGCCTCTTGTCCCTTGTGCTTGGAACATTGACTATGGAGCCAATAGCATGCTACATAGGAAGGAGATGGGTTGAGCGTGGTATAGAGGGTGCAGGCAGCATGCATGCAATATCTATATGTGTAAATTATATATCTTTAATATATCTACATAATAGTCTGGATGGCGTGGACCGAATGCTATAGCAATTGAAGGAATTGGGCACTGAATTTTTCAGTTTTCGTAGTTAACAAAGATAAATCATGCTTATTCCCTTAACGGAGGAAAGATGCAATGACACCAAGCAGATTGCCTTACACAGCTTTACAGCAGGAAATAAGATCCTTTAAATAACTGGGAGCTCAGATGTGCCAGAAAGTAGGAAATGTTATTGACGGCCAAACATCTAAGAAGATAGCCATGGTCTTTGGGCCTTTATCCTTCTGCTGTCAACTCCCTCTCTCGAAATGAGAAGGGTAGTGCAGTTCAATATGGTTGTGCTGCTTAACTGTGGTATTACTTTGTCAGAATGCTGTGGTCTTTAAAGATTTAAATTCTCTGCTGACTGACCTAATAGGGGCACTGGTCGTTTTAGAGGTGCACTCAAGAAGTAACAGCTGCCAGTAGCAGAGAGTGGCTCGAGTGCATTGTACTTTGAAAACTACTATAGAGCTATACAACCCTCACCAGATTGATAGCACAATGCATATAAGACATAGAAAAGTGCAAACCCTCTAAACAAAACCATCTCTAATTTCCTTATTACAGGTGACTTGCGACGGACCTAGTCGTCTGCAATAAAGAAATAATACAGCTGCTCAACTGTAATAACTTATTACAGTTGAGATCTGATGTCACACTGCCTGCTATCAGAGCCAGCAGCCAAGCTGGAAGGCAAAACATGGAGCATAATTAAAGCTGCTGTAAATGAACAGTGATAAGCAGAATGGAGGTATTTATGGCAAAATGTTTCTATCTATTTATAAGTGTGAGAAATGGATTATTAGTTGGGGTGGATGTCCACCACAAGTAATAATGTCACTATTTTTATTAGGATCAGTAAAGGCTTCCATAATTAATAGCCCAGCCCCTGGCAGCTATGGCACAGAGCAGAAAGGCTTAACGTAAGCATTTAAAAGTACCAATTCAGTAGAAAATCTGAAAACACAACACAGTAAAATTCTCACTCTAATTTATAAAGCAAAACAATATTTTAATGAATAAAAAGAGACTTAGGGCCATATGTATCAAAGTCCCCTTTTGCGATTCTCAAATAGCGAATTTTAGCGAATCGCTATTTGAGAAACGCAAAACCGTATGTAAACAAATAATCGCAAAAAATAGCGATTCGCTAAAGTTCGCTAAATAAATAGCGAATACCCAAATAGCGTTCATTTAGCATTGAACTTTCGATTTAGCGAATTTCGCAAAATTGAGAAAATCGCAAAATTGAGAAAATCGCAAAATTGCGAAATTCGCAAACGGCAATTCTGAGACACAGGTGCAGCTTGATGACATCACAACCAGGAAGTGTGACTACCCATGCTGCACCTGAGTTCCAGGAGCAGAGTGAGAGAGCAGGAGTAGAGGCTGAGGCATCACTGCAGTGATACACACATTGGAGAGAGTGGAGACATGGCCAGCAAGGACAAGCAGCAGGGGGAGACACCCAGAATCAGAAAGCCAAAGTTCACAGAAAGTGAGCAGGAGGCTCTGATACAGGAGATGGTTGTGAGCCATGAGCTCCTGTTCGGCAAGAAGTCCCTGCGTGTGCCAGAGACACGCAAGAGGAGGATATGGGCAGACATCCAGCGCAAAATTAACGCAATTGGCGTCACACATCGCAGCGTCAAAGACCTACAGAAGCGCTGGTATGATATGCGCGCGCGCTCAAAGGAGAAGGTTGATACCAGGCTGGAGGAGGCCAACAAGACCGGTGGGGGACCTCCACTGCCACCGCTTCAACTCCACTCGAGGAAATGGTTGAGGGGACCCTGCTTCCGGAGAGTGCAGTGGGCGTGTCAGACCTGGACAGCTCCGACCACACACAACCAAGACAAGGTAAGAAGCATGCCATCACACCCCTGATACCTCCCTACTAACTCCCTCACACCCAGGAGAGTCCCAGGGGCACAGCAAAACTACAATTCCAGTGCAGGTACACAAGCACACACAGCAATGCATTATGGGAGATGTAGTTACATGCACCTAACAGTGGAGCAATGACACCCAGCCAGGCTCAGACAGTATGTGTGCATCATGAAAGTCAAAATACAGATGGATAGGACCCATGTAACTCCAAACAGTGATATTTAATGCATGACAGATGCAAGGCAGGACAGTAAATTAATGTGTGCATTTATGTCCACAGCACCAGCAGAAACACAGGGAACAATCAGTGGAGGGGAGGATGAATCCCCCAGCCCAGAGGCAACAGGGCAAGAGGAGGAGGAGGAAGAGGAAGACGAGGGCAGCCCAGTTATCCTTCCAAAACGCCACAGGCGGATTGCAGTGCCACCATTGCCCCCGCTGGAGGAGGAAGGCCAGGACACCAATGACGATGTCCAACCAGTCCAGGGACAGTCAGAGCCACAACCCCGTGCACGTGCCGAACCAATCCCACAAATCCCATCCAGGCGCAGGGCACCACGTGCATCCACTAGTGCAACACTCACAGGAGACGACACAGTCTTCCAAGGGTTGGAGGGCCACATGTTGGAGGTCCAGCGCCTGCAGGCAAAAAACATAAGGTCAATCCAGAGGCAAATCAGGATTGGTTTCATGGGCCTGACGGGTGCCCTGGAGGCACTCTGTGCTGAACTAAGGGCGGACACACCAGGGCAGTAAACCGCCTCTCCTCAGCGACCTCAGTGCTGTCAAGGCGTAGCATCAGTATGCAGCACGAGGTGTCACACTGCAGCCAGGACGTGGCCAGGGGTCTGGTACAGGTGACATGTGCTGTGGATCAGCTGCGGGCAGCGCCACTGCTGGCCCAGGAGTCCTCACTCCAACAGACGAGGACGCACAATCCAGCAGGAGCAGCATTACACCACCGCCCCCACCGGACAGGCGCCATAGTGTGCGTCACGGCAGGGCTGCTGAGACAAGCGAAGAGGGCACAGTGCACCCACGGCGAGGGCCTACAGCCCGTCAGCGCCGCAGTTGAGGCGCTCACATATAGGCATGGATATGGGTGCATTAACCCAGTGCACACAGACACTTGGTCAAGAGTCAATTTGCACTGTGGATCACACATGTGCGGTACTTTTGACAAAACATTGTGTGCCACACAGGCTGTGTGCCGATAAATATCCTGTCCAAAGGGAAATTAAACACAGTCCTGTATTAGATCTTTGGCATTGTGTCATCTTTTCTTACCTAGAAATAGTTCTGTGTGATCTCATCTCGCCTCTGGCACCCAGCAGCTGCACCAATTACTCCGGCCGGCATGCGTCCAGGAGCTGGCCCCTCCTCATCTGATGATTCTGATTCAGTGAGCTCCACTGGTGTGCCCTTCCTGGTGGCGATGTTGTGCAGCATGGCATACGCTACCACTATCTTGCAACAGGTCTGGGGGCTGTATTGAAGTGCCCCTCCACTCTTATGTAGGCATCGAAACCGGCTCTTGAGTATCCCGAAGGTCCGCTCAATGGTACATCTGGTTGCTATGTGGGCACTGTTGTACCTCTGCTCCCCAGCATTGGCAGGATTAAGGTAAGGAGTGAGTATGTAGTCCCGGACCGCATACGCACTGTCACCTGTGGGGCGAGAAAAAGTAGGTTGAACACTGTCCTGCCACTGCTATGCATTACTAGTGTGTCCTTCTATCACATGCAATTACCTAGTAGGTATCCCTCACCAAACTCCCCACTTGTGAGTCAGCGGTGTATCCCACTGTGGCGGAAGATGAATGAGTCGTGGGTGCTGCCTGGGTATTTAGCGACGATGTCGGTGATGATGTGCCTGGCATTACACACCACCTGTATGTTCAGGGAATGGTAGGACTTGCGATTCCTGAACACATACTCGTTCTGGGAGGGGGGGATATGGCGACATGGGTCCCATCTATGCATCCAATGACGTGGGGGAATTGTGCAATTTGGTAGAACTCCTGCTTGGTCTGGGCTAGTGCCTGTGGTGTGCTGGGGAAGTATATGTGGTTATGCAGCCTCTGTACCATGGCATCAAGGAACGCGTGGAAGAAGCGCGACAATGCACTCTGTGAGACCCCTCCTGCTGTGGCTATCACCCCCTGGAAGCTCCCTGACGCCAAGAGGTGGAGTGAGCACAGGACCTGTATGTGGGTGGGGATTGTGTGTGTCCTGCGTGTGGGGTGTTCAAGGATAGGTTTGAGCTCTGCTATTAATTCCAGGATGCTCTCTTCATCCAGCCTGTAGTTTGTATGGATCTCCTCCTCAGTCCGCTGGAGCAGGGTTATGCGCGCTCTGAAGATCCTTTCCTGGCGTCTCCTTCTCTGTGCAGCAGCTCTCAGTCGCAGCCTCCTGGCTATCACGTACAGCCCTGACATTGTGGCAAACATCAGTTGCATTGTGGGCCTCTTTATATAGGTTGCACCTGGTTACCACCTGCTCAGACTTGGTGGTAATTGCGATTCTCTATTTTGCGAATTTCGTGAATTCGCAAATTGAGAATTATTCATGCATTCCATTTAGCGAATTCGCTAAGTCTGGACACAACAATTGCGAATTTCGCTAGGTTTTGATGTATTTAGCGAATTCGCAAAATATTCGCAATATGGTATTATTCGCAATTATTGCGAATCGCTATTTATGCGATTCGCACATTGGCTATCAGGATGTGTCTCATACATAGCGGGGCTCTGTTTTGCGATCGCAAACACCGTTTTTCTGCGATTCGCAGTGTTTGCTATCGCAAAACAGCTTCATACATATGGCCCTAAATAAATAAAAATCCAACAAAAAGAACCGGAGATATGAATTTTTGAAGTTTTAAATATAAATGGCACCAAAAGGCACAAAGCACCAAACCCAGGAGAACTGTTTACACTGTTCCAGTGCATGGGTTATCTTTGAGGCCAACTGCTATGTAGCACGGGTTAGATACGAGGTCCAGGTGGGTCCCAGTAAAAGAGTTGCCTTTGGACTTAGAACATTTTTATGAAGAAAAGGTGGCCATTGATGAGTCATTGGCCAGGGTTTGCTGTCGGCTGGATCCAACGCAGGAATTGACCACAGCGGGTTGCAGAAGAGAGGGGTCCTGGTGTGGTCCTTGACAAAGGCAGGAGAACTCTGAGAAGGGAAGTCTGACATCTGTGCCCAGGTAGTTCTCGATGTCAATGGGGTTCGGCCTGGAGTTGGTCTTGGTGAAGCCTTCTACGTTCAGACTTAGAAACCTTTCTGTGAGCCAGATTCCTTCATATAGGCAGACCATCAATTTAAGTCCAACTTGTGATTCAACTTAGAAAGCTCTTCTCGATGGTGGTCCCAGTATCCCAGAAGAAAAGTTGCCAAAAAGTTTCTACTGGCCTATTTTTACAGTGTGGGCAATAGGAGCACACTCTAACACCAGTCAAAAGTTCCAGGACCTCAGGAACAGCACTTAGGGGTCAGGACTCACTCCAACAGAAGCCACCAGCAGGGTTCAGGGCAGGTCCAGTTGGAACTGGTCAACAGCGCTCTTCAGGAAATTGGGCTTCTTGCAACTTTGTGTCCCTTTAGTCTAACAGGAGGTCATCCAACTGAGTCCTCTTCTTTGTTCTGGGTACAAGTAGGAGCATATCAAGCCCTTAGAATTCTCCTTACAGATCTCAACAGCAGGTGCAGTCCTTCTCTCCTCCACGGGTCCAGCGGTGTTCTGAAAATGGTGTCCAGTTGTGCTATATTTATATTTGGCACTAGCCTGTGGGTATGAGGTGACTCCAGGCCCCTCCGTGACCAATAGGGAAACATTTTTCAAGGGGTGACCATGCCCACTTTTGCAGCATTTCCTGTATGCCCTACTTCAAACAATTCCACAGTTCTCATCTCTACCTATAACCAAGATGCAGAACCTTTCTTCCACTGCGAAGAGCTCCTGTGCCCACCCCAGAGGAGTGGCCAGGACAGTAAGCAACCACTCCTCTGTTGTCACTCTAACTCAGCTTGTCTCCCACTGCAATTGGTGCCTGGCTGACTGGGGTAACAAAGAAGAACACTGCTCATGTGTCAGCTAACATTTGTTATAACTCGCGCCCTGCCATGCACAGTGTTGTCATCAAGTATGTCATTTCAGATGTTGCAGTGATGTTATCGATGATGTCACAGAAGATGTCATGAGTGCCGTAAAGTGTTAGGTAATTAGCAGTTCACAGCAAGGGCACAAGTTATACTTTAGACCATGAGATATAGTTACTTCAGATAACTATAACTGCTGAATTTCAGTGGCTTTGTTAATTTAAAAGTCCATGTTTTACCTGACATTTTTACCTAACTATACTATTAATGTAAAGTGAGATATTATTACAATTCCTAACTATAACATCACTTTAACCTTTTGTTTTTACAGTGAATTTATGTGTTTTTTTGTATAGTAAGATGTCCACCGCCATGCACAGCGTGGGGTTGGGCCTCCAACCCACCCATGTGCACCCAACCGCCACTGCACCTGGCATTAGGCCTTCTGTAATGTGGGGTTGGTCGCAGGGCCTGGACTGGACCAGGACCTGCACCCAACCTGCCACCGCTGCCCACAGCTGGCTGTCATGTAACAATATAAAGGGTGTCATTTTAAGTAAGGCAGACCAACTGGCTTTGTCAAAGTGTTAGAACACCAAAATATAAAAAGCAGCAGGTCAACATATATAAAACAAACCAATTGGCTTTGTCAAAAAGTCATCAATAATCAAATGTATATTTTATAAATTCACACATTGCAATTTTAATGATAGTGATTGTCACAAAATACTTTCAATAAAGTATTTTTAAATAAAAAACACAAAAATGTCTTGAGTCTTAATATTTTTCAGGCCAAAAAGAGCAGCCATAGAATCAACAACAAGGGGTCCTGTACTCCAGTTGAAGAGAATACAGCTGTAGCTCAGAGTACTTAAAGAAATATGGTAAGCTCACCTGGGGTCATGGAATCAATGGCTGTGGAGACTACGAGTACGGCGTACTTACGGTCCAACCACAACTATCCTGGCGGTCTGACCGCTGTATTACGATGGTGCCAGTGGGAACACCACAAGATCACCACCAGGATCCCACAGCGATGGCGGTGTGGAAAGCAGGTGGAAATCGGGCCACTGCCAAGCAGATTCTGGCTTGCTTTTCCACCAAGGATTTCATGGCAGGGACCCCGCCATGAAATGCTTGGCGGAAAAGCATGGATAGGGGCCCCCAACAGGGCCCTCAGGCAAATTTGCCCATTGGGGAGTATGCGGGGGCACATGATGTGCCCCCCCAAAAGTGCATGGTCGTACGTGCATTTTGTGGCATGTGCGACATGGTGCATGCAACACCATGCACAAACGTGCTGTAGTCACTGTCACAGCGGCTGTATGCTGTTTAGTCTCTTAAATGAGCTGAACATACCCGCCGCCATGACACCAGCACTGCCCGTTCGGGATTCAAATCAAAATCCGGCAGTCGGGTTCGCCAGGGGCTTGGCAGTCTTGCTGGGACCGCCGCTGTGGCGGTCCACAGGAAGACCAATCAAACCTGTAATGGGGCCCCCACTGTGTTTTTCTTTTAATGCAACTGGGGGGCTGCTCTGATCTGCTCCATGCATCCCTCCACAACATTAAAATAAATGGTTGGTGTTGCCCCTGGCCCAGCTAGGGGCACTAACAGGAACAAAAACTGTAACTCAAAAGTCCAACAGGGCCGTTATAGGGCGCTCTTTCCCTGTAGCAGTAAACAATAAATGAGCGGCTGCTGCCACTCATTTATTATTCCTTTTTGGTTTAATTTTTTTTCCGGGGGGCCCAGTGCCCACTCTGGGCACCCATACCATGTTAACATGGTAAAGGCTGTGGGGGAAGATTCAACACCTCCACGTGGTGGGAGCCATCTTCATTTCTTTGCTTCTACCTGCCCGGTAGTAGCTTATTTCCATGTCAGGCGGGAGCAAAGTTGTGTTTCTCTTCCGGGAAAGTTCCGGTAGAGAAAATTAATATTCCTGAGAAATTTAATGATTTCTCGGATATACAAACATGGCCACGGAGGATCCGCGAACCCTCCCGATCTCGAGCTTGCGACCTGATTGGCTGCCAACACTTCAAAGCAGGAAGTGTTGGCAGCCATCTTGTGACTCGGTTGAACCGATTCACAAGACAAAAGGTCAAAAATAAGAAAAGGGGGCAGGGTAGAAACACCCTGACTCCCTAGGCCTGCTCAGGGGGTCCCACAGGGACCCCCAGAGCCAAAAAAAGCATAAAAAAAAATATTTCAGTGGGATTCGCGTTGGATCTGCGAATCTGGCTGAAAATTTGAAAAAAAACAAAGCATTGACTCCCGCTCTTCGTTTTCTTTAAGCCCCGGGTGGGCCCGGGGGCAATCATTAAAATAGATGCGGGGGTCCGCCACCTCCTGGGGCTATGTTTATTAAATATGGGGGGCCACGCGGGCCCCACACAGCCCCCGGGACTGCCACCTCCCTGGGGCTAAATTGAAAAGATGCATGTCATTTGATATGTCATCAGTGATGTCATCAGTGATGTCACTGACCATTTCATGAGTGATGTAATATGTGATGTCATCAGCAGTGCATTGCGGGGGCACGAGTTTATAGCGGCTGAATTTCTCGGGTTTTGAACAAGTGAAATGTCAGCCTAACTATAACGTCCCTGTAACCTTTGGTTTTTCCATGATTCTCTAAGGTTTTTTAAATGCTAATTTCTAACTATAACGTCCCTGAAACCTGTGGTTTTTTTAAGTGAAAAAAATATATATATATATATATATATATATATATATATATATATATATATATATATATATATATATATATATATATATATATTAGTTCATGAGTTTGAGAAAAACACATATACTCCAAAGTCCATATAAAATCTTTTATTTTGAATTTCTTCTTCTTTGGTATGCATCTTCCTCAGTTCAACATGAAATAGTTGTTCAAGCCTTTATACATTTATCACAATTCTTCATCATTAGTTTTGACAAAAACAGGCAGTTCTTCATCATTAGTTTTGACAAAAACAGCCAACACGTGTTTCGCGAAGGTTACGCTTCTTCAGGGCTGTTAAAATAAATATATAATATGTGTAATCGCTTGATGAAGACGTCACATCCTACTTCTATATTTCATACAGAAAAGATGTCATTTAAAATACAGATTACATGGCATTATCATTCTAATGAGTAACACCCATCCATTTTATCCCAGCTCCCAACAACAAATATGAAAATATATAAAAAAGCAAATTATAAGCATCTAACTAGAGTGCACAGCCAGTATAGAACATATTAAAAATACTAGATATGCAATGGGGCAATAAAAACCCATTAGTAATTCATTTTTATAAATATTAAATCTGAAATAATTGCACATCCCCTATGATCCTATAACAATATAAATCTCATTCTTCACGAACCCCATACAAAATATCACAAATTATTGTTTATAAACCTGGAAACAGTATAGAGGACCATAATCAAGAACAAAATTTCAGTACCTATAGTCAATATGGAGTAACTCATGCAATAATCTACAGGTTCCAAAGTTCCTTCATCCCTTTTGTACATCAAATAGTCTTCAATACGTCTCTTACAATGTCTATAAAAATTATTCATATAAAGATATATAACAATTTTTTTAATAAGAATTGATAATCTGTACAGCTCTTTCCATGATCCTATATCACATAATGTCATAACAACCAATCTTTTTGCAGGCCGCTTATATGGTCTGTTTCAACAGGATAATCTGGAAAATACCCAAAAGGAAATATCAGCTCAGATAACTAGTGAACGCCATAAGCAACTGTCACAGAAAAAACTGTAACACAGAAAACACTATATTTGTAAACCCCTAGTAAGGTGCGCCCTGCAGGGAAATATATTCCCGACCGTTCCATCTCAGAGACATGCTGCACACATGAACGTGCACATCCTCCAGCCACCCGGATGTACCTAATTTAAGACCGTTCAGCCAACACTCAACTCAGAGTAAGGAACCCTTGAGACCCTCTCACTATGGCCACCAACTGCACACGACTAAAGGCTGTGTGCAGGGTGGGATTGGCTATGTGCAGTGTGGGATTGGCTGTATGCAGGGTATGGCTGCAGGGCCCGGCGGCAGGCCAGGCCCTGTGGCAAGCCCCATCCATGAACGACCGAAGGCCCAGTGCAGTATGGGGTTGGTTGCCTTTACGGGGGTTGGCCATAGCTCCGAAGGCCATGCAGCATGGGGATGGATGCATACGGGGGTTGGCCACAGGCCCTGCAGCCAACCCTCCGACAGGTGGTTGTATTTACGTATGGTAATAAACTATTAATATACGTTGAAAAAAACTCTAGAAATTCACTGAAAAAAGCAAAAGTTAAAGTATGTTTTAGTTAGGGGAAATGTTCAGTAACAACGTGATGTTTTAAACTCTAAAAACCACAGAAATTTACCAGTTATAATTACAGATATCTCTAGTAACTATAACTCATGTGCTAACATAACTGTACCTCGCGCCCTCGCCATGCACTGCTACTTTCCCCAGATATTACATCACTAATGACATCTTCAAGGGCATCATTGATAATATCACTGCCATATTTGCAGTGAAATTATTAGGAGCAAGTTATAGGTATGTTAGGGCACACTCACACAACAAATCACTTAATCAAACACCCACTCAAACAGCCACTCACTCACCCATACAACCCCTTACACAGCCAGTCACTCACTCATACAGCTATTCACACAGCCACTTACTGACCCATACAGCCACTGATGCACCCACTCACTCACCAATAGAGTTACTCATACTGTCACTCACCCGTCACAGCTACTCACATACCTACTTATACACCCATACAGCCACTCACACACCCATACAAGCACCCACTCACAAACAGCTACACACAGTCCCACAGTCACTCACATAATATGTTAGAAATAGTATCACTCATTAGTAGTACAGAAAGTACACTATTTTAACTTCTGTAGTGCCTTGGTACATTTAATACTCATAAACATTTAGAAAACACTCACATTCACTGGATAATGTCACTGATTATGTCATGAGCAATGTAATATGTAAGGTCATAAGCAGTGCATTGAGGGGGCTGAAGTTATAGTTAGCTCAGGTAACTAACTAACTAACTTACAGGAGCTGGCCCTGGGGGATGGTGGTCCCCAAAGCCGTTAATGGCTCCAGGGGGGCCCAAACAGCCCCCCTCCTTTCTTGAATGTTGTCCCAGGAAGATGGTGGTCCCTGGATTAAATTTTCCAAAGGCCCCCCTGCATTCATTGAAAGTAGAGCCCCGGGAAGATGGTGGCCCCCGAGCTGGCGGGTCCGTGAGTTTTAAAAGTAAATAAGCCCTGGGAAGGTGGTGGTCCTCAAGGCAGCAGGGGAGGGCCTCCCTCACATTCATTTATTAAGAAGCCCCGGGAGGTGGTGGTCCCCAGGACAATATTAAGCCCCAGGAAGGAGGGGGGGCTGTGGACCCCCTCCCTTTAAAAAAATAAAATGACCCGAGACCTGGCCCACCTGGCGGCTGATAATTGACAAAGTGCAGGAGCCCGAGCTTCATTTTGTTTTACATTTTCAGCTGGATTTACACGTCCCACTGAATTGTTTAAAAAGAAAATGCTTTTTTGATCCTGCAGGTTTCATGCGAGACCCCCCTCAAGAGGCCTAGGGGGTCAGGGTATTTCTACCCTGCCCTTTTTTCTTTATTTTTATGTTTTTCTGGGATTTGGCTCAAGCCAAGACCCAAGATGGCTGCCAACACTTCCTGATTTGAAGTGTTGGCAGACAATCAGATCTCAGCACAAGATCAGGAGGGGTCGCAGATTCTCCGCATCCCTAGATATACAATTGGAAATGTCTTTAAATTACTCCACAACTACTGAATGGGTTTACACCATTTTACATTTTAGTTCCGTTCAGAAGTTTGGGCTGTAGCCGTGTCTAAAGTTCCATGGAAATTAACATGGGGGAAACCCATTTGGGAGCCCCCTCTTGACGGATCACCCCGAAAATTTCAAGACAGCAGCTGAAGTGAGTGGCAAACTAGTTTTGAGAATTTCGCAACAATTCATCAAACGGCGCCAAAGTTATTGGCAAATTAATAAATGCTCCTCCTATGAAAACTACATCCTAACTATCCATGTAGGTCAATATGCATATGGATGGATGGATAGATGGATAGATGGATAGATGGATGGATGGATAGACATCACTTAAAAAAACAATGGTTAAAGGGATGTTATAGTTAGGTGAAAAAATCAGTTGAAACATACTATTTTTAAACAAACAAAACCCCTGAAATTCACCAGTTATAGTTGTCTCAAGTAACTGTAACTCCTTCCCTGAAGTGGCTATAAATCGTGCTCCTGTCATGCACAGTGTTGTGATCAATGATGTTTCAGCTGTTGCAGTGAAATTTTAAATGATGTCATGGAACATGTCATGAGTGATGTAATATGTGAGGTAATTAACAGTGCATGGCGAGGGCATGAGTTATAGTTACTTTAGGGCCCAAGTTACAATAACTTTAGTTAACTATAGCTAGTGAATTTCAGTGGCTTTGTTTATATAAAATGGTATGCTTTAACTGACATTTTAACCTAACTATAAAGTTGTCTTACCATTTGTTTTTTTTGAGTGAATTTCTAAGGTTTTTTTTAATTTAACGTGAGATCTAATTACAATCCCAAACTATAACATCACTAAGCTTTGTTTTTTTCACTAAATATATATATATATATTTTTATATATTTATATATATACATTTATATACGTATGTATATATATTTGGTTATGTGTGAAAAAAACTTAGAATTCTTTTGAAAAAACAAACGTTCAGTGGACTGCTCCCTTCCTTGCGCAACTCCACCTGGTAGCTGCCGCCCTGAGCTCCCTGCTGTTGATCTTCTGACCCTCGGATAAGTGGTTTGAGGCCCTCCTCCACCTGTCTGCACCTCATCCCTGGTGGTCTAGTGGTAGAGCGTCTCTGCTTCACTTCTGGACTGCCCCGACTCTCTTTTTTCTGACTTTTATCTGCTTTTTTCTGGGTTTTTTCCTCATCCCTGGTGGTCTAGTGGTATAGCGTCGCTTCTCTGCTGCTGGACTGCCCTCTGTCTCTCTTTTTTCTGATTTTTCCCGGCTTTTCTGGCTTTTCTTTCTGCCCTTTTACCCTTTTGCACTCTTACTTTCTTCTCCTTGTGTCTTTTTTGTTGCGCTTTGCCTCTGCCGCTGTGATCCCTGCCATCCCTCCCCCCTCCAGTGCCTCTTTCCCACCTCCCAGATGTCCAGCCCCCCTGCACACTACTAATGGTGGCCAATGCATGCCCATGCAGTGGGCCAACCAAAGGCAAACCCATCTGCACCTGTCCGCACCTGGATGGTGCCCAGCACCACAGACCCTGGTCCTCAGACCCTCCACCGATCTGATGCCAGCAACCTCCTCACCCTCAATACCGGATGCCATGCCACCTGCCACCTCACATCCCAAAGGACACCCAAGGACCTTTTTCCTGCTGGAACTGCAGCTGCACCCTGTCCCACCTCCGCACTTCAGCTCCTCCCGGCACCCACCTGACCAACAGCAGACCTGACCGGCTCAGCTGCATCCTCCTCAACATGCGCTCCCACCACAAACACGCCACAGAAATCTGGGACCTTCTCAACTCCATCTCTCTCGACATTGCCTTCCTCACAGAAACCTGGACAAACCCTAGATCTGGCCCAGATATTGCCACCGCCCTCCCCGACTGCTACAAGATCACCCGCAAGGACCGCGCCAACAGACCAGGAGGAGGCATCGCCCACAAAAACACCCTTCGTCTGGCCACCCACTTGGACGATTCAATGGCAACAATGGAACACCTCCACTTCCAGATCCAGACTGACCCCAATACTACCCACCGCTGCACTCTCGTCTACAGGCCTCTTGGCCCCCGCCCGCCCTTCACCGATACCATCATCGCCTTCATCGCACCCCAGGCTCTCACATCTACCGATTACATCCTACTCAGCGACCTCAACTTTAACCTGGACAGCCCCATTGACCAGAACACTGCATCTCTTCTAGAGAACCTCGCCAACATAGGAATCAAGCAGCTAGTCATAACTCTAACCCACGCAGCAGAGCACACGCTCAACCCCGTCTTCACCGCCAGCATAAACGTCACCTACACCCACACCATCGAACTCCTCTGGACCGACCACCACTGCGTGCACTTCGCCTTCACCAAACCCACCACACACAAATGCCCTCACTGCCCCCCCGGCCATAGCTGGAACAAGATCACGAAGAACATCTCACCACCTCCCTCAGCACTGCCACACCGCTGACATCCGCCGACGCTAATATCACAGCACGCAACCTCTACTGATGGATCCCCAACTGCTCCAACACTCTGGCACCCCTCAAGGAGGCACCTGGCAAGCAACACTCCAAGATAGCCAGGTGGTTCACTCCTACTCTACAGGAGTCAAGGCGCACCTGCAGACTACAAGCGAAGAAATGGAGGAACAACAAAACCCTGGAAACCCACACAACCTTCAAAGCCGCAATCACTGCACACCATCTCCTCCTCTAAACCACAAAGAAAACAGCCCTCCTGGACAGAATAAATGCCAACACACAACAGCAAAGAACTCTTCACCATTGTTAAGGAGTTTGCCAGACCCAACAGCAAAACCACGGAAGACCCACCTTTCCAAGACCTCTGCAACAAACTTGGTGCCTTCTTCCACCACAAGATCAGGCAGCTCTATGACAGCTTCGACACCCAAGACCCTCCTACTAAGCCTGACACCACTGCACCCAACCAGGCCACACCCCAACAGACCCTGCTCAACTGGAGCCCGCTCACCACAGATGACACACTCAAGACCATGAAGAGCATCCACTCCGGAGCCCCCCAGACCCATGCCCGCACCACAGCTTCCATAGAGCAGCCACTACCATCGCCCCGAGCTTCGCCGCACCATCAACTGCTCCATCGAGACCACCACCTTCCCCGATGACTGTAAACACGCCGAGATCAACCCTCTGCTAAAGAAACCATCCGCTGACCCAATAGACCTCAAGAACATCAGACCCATTTCCCTGCTCCCCTTTCCAGCCAAGGTCATCGAGAAGGCTGCCAACGCCCAATTCGCCGAGTTCATCGAAGCAAACCACGTCCTGGACATTCCCAATCCAGCTTCTGAAGTAACCACAGCACCAAGATCGTACTTTTCGCTGCCACTGACGACATCCGCTCCCTCCTCGACCGAGGCAAAAGAGCAGCCCTCATCCTTCTGGACCATTCAGCTGCTTTTGACACCATCTCCCTCCACATCCTAATCATGAGACTCCACAATGCCGGCACCCACAACAAGGTCCTGGACTAGATCCACTGGTCGTACACAGTGAGTCAGACTACCTCCGTTTCTCTCCGAACCAATGGAGATCAGCTGCTGATCTACATGGCTCCATTTGCGGCCATCGTCAGGAACTACAGACTCAACATCGTCTCCTATGCTGACGACACCCAAGTGATCCTCTCCCTCACCAATGAACTCACAACCGCCAGAAACAACTTCCACAGAGGGATGAAGGCCGTTGCCACCTGGATGAAAAACAGTTGCCTCAAACTCAACTCGGACAAAACCGAAGTCCTTATCCTGGGAGCCACCCCCTCAGCTTGGGACGACTCCTGGTGGCCTGCCATATTGGGAACTGCCCCGCCCCCACAGACCACACACAAAACCTTGGCATCATCCTGGACTCTTGCTCACAATGAAACGTCAGATCAACGCCGTCTCCTCATCATGCTTCCACACGCTTCCCATGCTTCAAAAGACATTTAGATAGATCCCCACAGAATCCAGAAAAACAGTCACCCACGTGCTCATCAGCAGCAGACTCGACTAAGGCAATGCACTCTACGCAGGCGTCACCCAGAAACTCCTCAGGAAACTAAAGAATGTTCAAAATGCCGCAGCCAGACTGGTCCTCGACATCCCTCACCACAGCCACATCACCGAACACCTCAGTGAACTCCACTGGCTCCCATTCAACAAAAGAATTACTTTCAAGCTCCTCACACATGCCTACAAAGCCCTCCATGACGCAGGGCCAGCACACCTAAACTACCGCCTCTCATTCCACATACCCACCAGACACCTCCCCTCCACCCAACTGGCCCTGGCCACCGTCGCACGGATCCACAAGACTAAAACCGGAGGGAGATCTTTCTCCTACCTCGCTGCCAAGACCTGGAACACCCTGCCTCTCCACCTCAGAAAAACCCTGTTGCTGACCCAATTCAGAAAGAATCTCAAGACCTCGCTCTTAGGCTGAACCCCAGCGCACAGACGGATCAGCAGCCCCTCACAGCACCTTGAAACCCTCATGGGTGAGTAGCCACGAATTACAAAACCTGATTGATTAATTGATTGATTGAACGTCATAGTTAGGTGAATATGTCAGTGACAACATTAATGTTTTGAACAAAGAAAAACACAGAAATTCACCAGTTGTAGTTTGCCGAGCCAGACCCAACTATAACTTGCGCTCCCGCCATGCACTGCTTATGATGTCACATATTATATCACTCATGACATGTTCTCTGACATAATTTGTGACATCACAGATGACATTCAAAATGACATCATTGATGACATCCCTGTGGGCAGGCTCTGTGCTTAATGCCTCGCGAGCCCTCTACCCCCGCAGCGCATGGCCTAAATCCATGCACAACAAGCGGTTGGGTGCAAGGCCTACACCCAGCCCCTTTCTGGCACTCAGTCCCCTGTGAGCACCCTATCACCCGTAGCGCAAAGATTTTTGCCGTGCTCAGCATGTGGTTTGACACAGGGCCTGGCTTGCAGCCAGGTCCTGCACCCAAACCTCGCAGGCTGACTATGTTATTTTACAATATAAAGGGTGTTTTTTTTAACTAAGGCAGACTTACTGACTTTGTCAAAGGGTCAGAATATTAAAGCATAAAAAATGGGCCTATTGGCTTTATGAAGGCGTCAGCATATCAACATATATAAAGCAGACCAATTGTCTTTGTAAAAAAATCACCAATAATTATATTCAAATGTATATTTTTAATCCACATATTGCAATGTTTAATAAAAGTGATTGTCATGAATTTTTTATTAAACAAATAAATATCAATATGTCTTTGAGTCCTTCTTTTATAATTTTAAGGCCTCAAAACATCCATAAAAACAACCCCAAAGAAGCCTTACCCTCCAGCTGAAGAACATCGATCTCCAGCTCGGTGTGCCATCAACAAATATGGGCAGCTCTCCTGAGGTTATGGATTTAATGTCCCAGGAGACTTAGGGCCCGACTATGATGTTGTTCAGAAACTCTTCCGACAAATCGGTTTCGGAACAAATCGGGTTCTGCGAGTCCGAACGACTGATTACGATGCTTCCCAACATCGTTTGGTCGGACTCACATTGAATTCAATGGGAGCCTGTGTTACAAACAAGAACACAGGCTCCCATTGGAAAAAGGGGTGGTTGGGGAAAACCTTGTACCCTGTGGTGGGCACCCCATGGTGCCTGCCATGTTGTGCATGGTTGGAAAGAGGGGTTTCTTGGGTACCCCCACGGGCCCCATCCGGATGCCTCCGGTTGAAGGGGGGCCTGCAACGGGCCCCCAAAGACAGATTCCGACAGCCGTTTCATGTCGGACAGACCGAATCGGAACGGCTATCTGAATCGGTCATCGTAATCACTCGCTCGGAAACCATGCCCATAGAGCTGTACGATTCGGCTCCGAAAGACTCGGACTGTCCGAATGCCTTTCGGAACCGAATCGGACAGCCCGAAAGGTTTCCGGGCATTGTAATCAGTCATTTGGAAATGTGTACGATTCGGTCGGAAACAAGGCTTCCGAATCGGATTCTCCGAATCCGAATCCCGTTCGGAGCCTTTCCGAACAACATCGTAATAGGGTCCATACTGTTTTTTTTTTCTAGTGTTGCTGGGGGTCTGCTGCACTTCCTGCACTCCCCCACAACATTAAAACAATATAGGGTGGTGGTGACCAAATGTTTGGCAGTTTTCTGCTACTGCCGGGTAGGAGCGAAGACGACTTTTATGCCCACGCTCTCAGGGGCAGGGAAAAGACAGTGTCCCAGTGATTGGGGTGCCTGAGACACCATGGCAGACCGACCGGGGATGTGGTGACTGGGGATAAAATATGGATCGGGGAGGAGTCTGTTCACCCCCTGCCCTCAATTTAATATACAACCCTGGGGGGTGGGATCCTGAGGGCACCAATGAGGTCTGAGGAGGGGCACACACCCCCTCCACTTTTGTTATCAATCAGCCCTGGAGCATGGGGTCTCCATGCCCTGGCAATGGCCCAGGGAGGGGGGTTGCATGCTCCACTCTCCTTTATAAATAGGTTGCACTGCCCCTATCCCCTCCCAGGCCGTGGCCTGCCACAGGAATATTTTTTCATGCGTAGGAACCAGGGCATTTCTTTTTTTTTTACCATTGATCCTCCGCTAATTCATGGTAGAACTGTTTTAAAAATATATGTTTTCACCCCTGGGACCCCCTAAACAGGCTCAGGAGGGCAAGGATTCCCTACCATGCCCCTTCTATGTTTTGTAACCTCTTTTTTTCAGGACAGGTGTTAGAAATGGGGGTCTCTAGTTGGCAGAGGTAGGTAACTTTGTCCAAATAGGGACCCTTGCTTCTAGTCAGGGTATGGGGGATACACACTCTAGATAACCCCTGTTCACCCCCTTGGTAGCTTGGCATGAGCAGACAGGCTTATCTCAAAGGCAGTGTGTAAAGTATTTGTACCAACACTCACAGTAACACAGTGATAACACCACAAATGGACACCACACTGGTTTAGAAAAATAAAGTATCTTTATCTAAACTTCACAAGACCAAAACGACAAAAATCCAACATACAAGTATTAAGAAAAATGACTTTCAAAAGGTTTTAGCAACTGAGCCCATAGAAAACTATGGATGAGTGACTTCTTGCAAAGTACCTGTTGTTGCGACAAAATTCACCAAGCCAAACAGCCGCAGCGATGGGAAGCGTTGAAAAACAAAGAGATGCGTCGATTCCCGAGACCTCCGTGGATGCGATGCAACAGTTCCGCTGGACACAGGGGAGCGGTGCGTCAGGTCCGATTTGTAGGGGGAAGCGATGCATCGGTTCTGAGACAACTCCGATCCGCGGGTGATGTGTCGGGGAAAACTTGCGGCACAGGGACGATGCGTGGAAATCCGGGATGTGCCAGCGAACGATGCGCTGGTGGCGAGCGGCGCTGGGTCGACCTTTTCAGCCGCGATCCCTCGATGCGTCGATTCTTGCAGTGGCGACAGGCGCTGCGTCGGTTTCAGCAGCGGCGCGGTGGTGCGGGGAGATGCTTCTCACACCACGCATTGCGTCAGAAAACTGTTGCCAGAAGAGCGATGCGTCGGTTTCCTTGGTGTTGCATTGCTTTCCAACTCCCAGCAGCAGAACCAACCTCCAGAGGCCCCACACAGTCACAGGCACTCCTGGCATGTCAGAACTCCCAGCAAGGAAGTTCAGGGGAGCTGGGGGTGAAGTCTTTGTGTTCCTGAGACTTCAAAACAGGAGGCAAGCTCTACTCAAGCCCTTGGAGACTTTCCTCAAGCAGGGGACACAGCACATAGCAAAGTCCTTCTCCTTTCTTTGGCAGAAACAGCAACTGCAGGCCAACCCCAGACACACAGCAAGGGAAGTACTTCTCCTCAGTTTCTCCAAATCTTCTCCTCAGCAAAGGTTCCTCTTGATTCCAGAAGTAGTCTAAAGTTCAGGGGTTTTAGGTCTAATACTTATACCCCAAAATGTCTTTGTTCTCTTTGTGCAAGGGTCTCTGAGCCAAGTCCAAACCAGTTCTGTCCTCTCTTGTAAAGCTGCATGGCAGGAGGTGGAGACAGCATTGTGTAAGACAGACAGGCCCTATTCAGGTCAAGGGAAATCTCCTCCCACCACTCTACATGCAGACCGGGCCTATTCAGGTGCTAGTGAGAACTCCTCCCCCTACTCTGAATGCAGCCCAGGTCTATTCAGCCCAGCCCTGACTCATTCAGGAAAGGCAGGACACACATCAACCCCCCCGCCCCCCCCGGTGGCTGTCTGAGAGAATGCACCTCCCCAGCCCCTGTCACTCCTAAACCAGACAGTAAATACACAAACAGGCAGAGGCACACAGAATGGTTAAACAAGGAACAACACACAATTTAAAAACCATCTTTAGTAAAAGATGTGTTATTAAATTCTGAGTTTAGAGAGCCTAAACTTTATTTTTCTATCTTCTCCCCCTATGGGAAGATATGCTTGTAGAATGTTACAAAGCATTCCCCATTCTGTCCTGTGGGGCAAGATAGCCTTTCAATAGTGAAAAACGAAATTGGCTGTATTTCACTATCAGGACATGTCACACACACCAGTACATGTCCTACCTTTCACATACACTGCACCCTGCCCACAGGGGTACCGTGGGCCTACCATAGGGGTGTCCTATTTATGTAAGAAAAGGGAAGGTTAGGGCCTGGCAAGTGGGTGCACTTGCCAATTCGGCATGGCAGTTAACAAATGCGCACAGACACTGCAGTGGCAGGTCTGAGTTACCGTTTCAGAATTACTCATGTGGGTGGCACAATCAGTGCTGCAGGCCCCACTAGTAGTGTTTGATTTACCAGCCCCGGCACACTCAGTGCACTTTACTAGGGACTGACCAGTAAATCAAATATGTCAATCAGGGAGAACCAATCATAATAACAATTTACACAGAGAGCATATGCACTTTAGCACTGATCAGCAGTGGTAAAGTGCCCAGAGTCCTAAAACCAACAACAGGTCAGGAAAAATAGGAGGAAGAAGCAAAAAGTTTGGGGATAACCCTGGAAAAAGGGCCAAGTCCAACAACAGGGGTCTGAGTCCTCAAGTCCTAAAATGGCTGCTGCCACCTCTTTGTTGATGCGGTGGTAGCACATCAGATCTCATCTTAAGATCTGCCTGCTTCACGAATCCTCTTCTACTTGAAATGTACATATTTTTTTAACTTTATATTGCAAAAAATACCAAGCATACTTACACCAAATCACAAAAAGGAAGCCTTCTGAGCCAAGATCTTGCTTTCTGACAAATTTGGAGCAATATCCGTTAAGTCATTATGGTTGTAGCTGTATCTAATTTTCTTATGAAAAAATGAATAAGACCCCCCCCTTTTTCTTGGCCCCCGCTTGACGGATCACCCAAAACTTTCCAGGTAGGAGTTAAGGTGAATGAGCTTTTTTTTAAAGGCTCGTGAAGATTTGTCAAACGGTGCCAAAGTTATTAGTTAACCAAACAATGCTTATGTATATATATGACCAAGACCACGGACGTGGTCGAAACGCGTCTTTTTCTCATGCAATAAAATTTCTGATACCTGATCAGTGGGCTCGTGGAGTTGTTTCCGTTTGCACTCGCTACATTTGGTGTATATATATATATATATATATATATATATATATATATATATATATATATATATATATATATATTCGCTCCACTGCACCAAGACCCGTGCACTCACGGACGGGTGCTTTGAACGCGGAGGTGCTGCCGCGTAATTATAAACGCTCACAATTCTTTCCTCTTCGGACCTGATGAAGTGGATGTTTTTTGCCGATATACGGCGTGATAATATGTCGAAGTATCCGTGTTTTGAATAAACAACGAGGTAACGTAATGAATGAGTTCTGCTCATGCATAGATATTAACAAAGGACATGTTTAAAGATGGCGCCTTTGTTTGCATATAAATTTGTAGTCCTTCGTTGTGGACAGTGATGATGCAACTTATCATGTGACTTGATTGATAATGTGTGTTTTTTTAACGTGTATATAAAATGACTGCGTTATGGCGCGAGATTTTAAACATCAGACTAAGGCGTAAGCCGAAACGCGTCATGTTGGCTATATGAATTAAAATGGATAATTCAAGATTTGGACCCCCGTGAGTGCTTATTTTCGATCCGAAGAGGAAAGAATTGTGAGCGTTTATAATTACGCGGCAGCACCCCCGCGTTCAAAGCACCCGTCCGTGAGTGCACGGGTCTTGGTGCAGTGGAGCGAGTATTGGAATTACCGGTGGCACCGCCTGAGAAGACGCCCGAATCTGAAGCTGCATCCAGAGTGTCGGAGGACGCCCGGAGAGGAGCGAGGCGGGTAAGCAGGATTGTATTTACTAAACCTGCTGTCTGTGGCGAACTATAATATACGGCAGGACGAGGGGGTCTATTTCATAATTGAAAACTAAAAGCCAGCGAACATGTTCAATGTCTCGGCGCGCCGTGAGGCGGCACAAGATATTTTTAAAAAGAGCACACAGGATGATTCCCGACAGCGGAACAGTGGAAGTTCAAAGGCAATTACTAATTTAACCTCTAAAATCAATGCCCTGGAAAGAATGTACGAGCGTGAATTAAGAAAGTGGTGGGAGGCGACTTCACTTCAAAGTTACATTGAAGTTGATCGTGTGCCAAGAGGTTTACGTATATATACTATTCCGGCTTATGAAAATCCGGATCCTCTATTACTCGAGGAATGGGCAGCACACACAGCGCAATCGAGCAAAGGAATGCTTGCCATACTTGTGAAGTTTGCATGGAGTGACAGAGATAAGGCACTATTGGAGATAGAAAAAATGGAAGCTGAATTATCCAAAGAGGCAGATCAAACTAGGATTGAAGAATTAAGGGAACAGATGAAAAAGAGACTTATCAAGTATGAAATGAAAATTAAACAACGAAAGCAAGAAAAATTTGAAAGGGACGAGCGTGATTATGCTCAAGGCAGAGTTTTAACATTTGCAAAAAAGTTTGATGGATTACGCAAGGAACTCAAGACACAAGCCAATATGCCGGAAACGGTGAGAGTTGAGACCTCAGAATCGGAGGTTACAGGAGATGAATCATCTGGTGAAGATGGTGCAAGCACATCAACCTCATTGAAAACCCCTTTTCAAGAGGAATTTCGTATTATGAGGTAAACCTGGCTCAGAGGTGGAAAAAGCCGACCGCCGGAGGAAGAAAAAGGAAAAGCAGGAGGGGCGGCTGGAGCAGAAGGGCCAAATGTGCCGTCAAGAATAACTCGCAACAAGAGGGGCAAGAAATGGAATTAGACAATTTGACTATTATCAATTTGACGCCGAAAATCCTAACATCAGCGGAACAAGAGGTCCTGAAATTAGGACTCACCTTCTGTCCATCAGGTAAAATGGAATATGCACAGACACGCATCGACCTTTTCAAACTGACACGAAAATTGAAATTACACAAATATTTCAAAAACAAACCTAATTTCAAGAAAATCCGAAAGAAATCGGACACTTCTAATATTATGGATGTCCTCACAGGAGAAGATCTAGTAGCTTTAGAGACTCTAGAATCATTAAGAACTGATAATGAAGAAGAGAACAGCACGAATACTGATGCAATACAAAGAACTGTACAACTGGGTTTTGAGCAGGAAAGGGATAAGAGCTCGTTTAAACCTACTTCCCAGTTTTTACCTCAACTTCCACTAGACGCCATTGATACATTTGCTGAAGCTGTTAATAAAGATCTTTTAGCTTTGAGAAGGAAAGGCTATAGGAAAGTGAATTATAACTTAACAAAAGAACAACAAGAAGCAATTGTTAATCTACGGCAAGATACCACGATAATCTGTAAACCCTCGGATAAAGGGGGAACATTGTTCTTCAAACACAGGAACAATATCGTAAGGAAGCGTTGAGACAATTATCAGACACTAAGAACTACAAGAGGATTACTAAGGACGTCTATTTAAAAAGTGTACAGAGTTATCATGAATTGATAAAATTGTGGTTAGATAGATCAATGCTTGATATGGAAGAGTATCTTTTTCTTCGTTGTTTGAATCCAATGGTGCCGACATTCTACCACATTCCCAAAATACACAAAAATATCGAGAGTCCGCCTGGGAGACCAATAGTCTCATCACAGGGGGGACTCACTGAACATTTGTCTATATTTGTTGATTCCTTTCTTTTTCCTTTTGTGAAGAAATTACCTACCTATATTAAGGATTCATGCGACTTTCTTTGCCGCATGGAGACACTCCAATGGAGCTCAGAATACAAACTCGTGGTTTTAGACATCACTAGTTTATATACGTGTATTCAACACGAACATGGACTCCAAGCGGTATCGCATTTTTTGCGTAAAAAATCCTTAAAATTTGCAGAGCATAACAAAATGATCATACAATTCACAGAATTTTGCCTATTGAATAATATCTTTGTATTTGGTGAAGACTTTTATCAACAAGTCTCTGGTACGGCAATGGGCACCTGCTTCGCCCCCAGCTACGCAAATTTATTTGTGGGCTGGTGGGAGGAGCAGGTGTCGAAATCGCCGGAAAATATGATTTGGATGTCCAAGGTAATGTTATGGTATAGGTTTATAGATGATCTGTGTATTGTGTGGAACGGGACCACTGAATCAGCTATGGAATTTATTAACTTCCTGAATAGCAATAAGATTAATTTAGAGTTCAGTGGTGAAATTAGTTCTGAAACTGTGAATTTTTTAGACCTCAAAGTGAACATTGTTGAAAATAAGCCCAGTGTATCGTTGTACCGTAAACCCACTGCTGGTAATTCAATTTTACATGCTGCAAGTAATCATCCCTCAAGATTAATAAAGAGTATCCCCTATGGGGAGTTTTTAAGATTAAAACTGAACAGCACACAAGAGGAAGATTTCAATCTAGCAGTAGAAGCCAGTTGTAAAAGATTTATCAACAGGGGTTATAATGAGGGTCTCCTAGATGCCACTCTGAATAGGGTCAAAAATATTCCTAGGGAAACACTCTTGAAAGAGAAGAGGAAGGATCACACATTAGGAAATAATATCAAGTTCAGAATGATAACAACCTTTTCAGATGATGCAAATCTCATAAGGAACATCTTGAGAAAGAGTTGGCACATTCTGAAGACAGACAGTATTATTGGTTCGGACATTCCAGCTTCCCCTTATTACTTTTAAGAAAGCCAGATCACTAAGGGATAGTTTAGTACATAGTCATTTTGATACGAAACCTACTACAGTAAGGACCCTTAGGGAACTGAGGGGCTTCTTTCCTTGCGGGAAATGCAAGGCTTGTGTAGGGAGCAGAAGAACAATCACGTATGAAGTACCAGGCCTCAAAAAGTTAAGATCTATTAGTAAGTTCATAACATGCAGTACCACATATGTGGTGTATTGCTTGGAATGTCCTTGCGGATTGAGGTACGTAGGAAGTACGATTCATCCCATAAAAGTGAGAGTCCTGGAACATATGAGGGCAATTGCAAAGAATGATCCAACGTACCCTGTCGCAAGGCATTTTTTTGAAAAACATCAGAGTAACAGGGAGCTGTTACGGTACTTTGGATTAGATCAGGCTTTCATCACTGTACGGGGAGGAGATAGGATTAAGAGGTTACGCAGATTGGAATCGAGATATATAATTGATTTAGAAACTAAGGCCCCAAAAGGAATGAATTTAGGGGAGGAATTAGCTGTACATCTCGGTGACTAAATGATAATGTAGCAAATGTACTTCTATAAAACCGCTGTTGTGGGAAGAAATGATATGAAGTAAATGTTATAGCTGTGTATTTGTGAGAAATTAAGAAAGTCACTGTTGCAATTAAGATATTTTTTCTGTTTAATTTACGGATATGTAGATAAAAGCCGATATACGGCTTTACGAGGAATGTTCTGTCTACCTTTTAGCCGATTCACGGCACAATTGTGAAATGGTAACGAGAGAGTAAACTAATGCACACTTTTGGCCGATTCACGACCTGATGAAGTGGATGTTTTTTGCCGATATACGGCGTGATAATATGTCGAAGTATCCGTGTTTTGAATAAACAACGAGGTAACGTAATGAATGAGTTCTGCTCATGCATAGATATTAACAAAGGACATGTTTAAAGATGGCGCCTTTGTTTGCATATAAATTTGTAGTCCTTCGTTGTGGACAGTGATGATGCAACTTATCATGTGACTTGATTGATAATGTGTGTTTTTTTAACGTGTATATAAAATGACTGCGTTATGGCGCGAGATTTTAAACATCAGACTAAGGCGTAAGTCGAAACGCGTCATGTTGGCTATATGAATTAAAATGGATAATTCAAGATTTGGACCCCGTGAGTGCTTATTTTCGATCCGAAGAGGAAAGAATTGTGAGCGTATATATATATATATATATATATATATATATATTCCAAGTTTGCTCCTGAGAGCTTCTCTCCCGCCCCAGGTAGGTGGATCCTTAACGCCGGCGGGGCACACCGGACATCCAATTCAACAATAGTTCAAAATAAGACGACCCCTCACGAGATGTTTCAAAGTGGTAGATGTATGTACGCGTTTCGACTGTCATGCAGTCTTGCTCACATGGTGGTTGATGGTGATTTCGTCAGAGGTCCCTACCCTTTTCTTCGCACATCATGACGCAGTGATGAGAAGCACTTTTCAGATAAGATTATTGATTTTTCTGATTTTTTCTGATTCTTGCATAGTTATTTCACTATAGCACCTAACCTTTTATAGTTAGTAGTCCCAGTTGGCTAGAAAAGTTCACGTCTCAGTACAGGTCCAGTCTCAGGTAAAGGATGCATTGGAATTTCTTTCGGTGTATAACCAAAAACACATACCGATATTCTTGTTTAACTCATTAGATAGTTCAGCCACTACGGCTTACATATCGAGAAGACGAGGCATTCAGGCACTATGCCGCAGATACATGCTGCCTCATTTGTACGCTTCCCATATAGAGGCAACAATATCAGACTACAGGAGGTAGCCCATATATCCTAAAGAGACTAGGGCAAACATCTGTAACGTACAACAATGCAAGGTAAAGACAGCAAGTCAATAAGACGGACATTGTTTTAATGAGTTACATCCACGGCATCTTGAAAAACGAATGCTGGATTTTAAACATGCGTTATTTGCACAGTGACTTTCAAAATTATTCTTGCACTTAACTTTTAAAGGACATGGTATAATTTAAAGGGATACTGATCCTAAAATGGCTATAATGAAAAGAGTCAAGCGCTGAGAGAAGTATTTCCACTATGGCAATGTAATTGAACTCACGTGCACACTTGATTTAAATAAATTTTGCCGGCATTCGAAAAGGTTGACATAGGCCGCATGGGACGGCTGAAACGCGTTCCGAAAACAAGCTGCTGTGATTTGAAATAAAGCCGGTGACAACTTGTACCTCGAGTGCGGAATTCTTCTTTACTAGGAGGAATAAAAGTGTATATTATGGACGCCAGCGGTGACGTCCTTTTCTGCACCACCAGCGCTTTGGAAGCATTCGTGGAAAACCGCAAAAAGAGAAGGGTCACGACTTGTGAAACACGAATGCCCCCGGAGTAGGATGACGGAAGGAACGGGGTGCTCCTCGCCCTGATGACAGAGCCTCCGGAGCTGGGGCCATGCAAGGCATTTGCCTAGTGGAGAGGTGCAAGGTAAAGACAGCAAGTCAATAAGACGGACATTGTTTTAATGAGTTACATCCAAGGCATCTTGAAAAACGAATGCTGGATTTTAAACATGCGTTATTTGCACAGTGACTTTCAAAGTTATTCTTGCACTTGACTTTTAAAGGACATGGTATAATTTAAAGGGATACTGATCCTAAAATGGCTATAATGAAAAGAGTCAAGCGCTGAGAGAAGTATTTCCACTATGGCAATGTAATTGAACTCACGGGCACACTTGATTTAAATAAATTTTGCCGGCATTCGAAAAGGATGACAAAGGCCGCATGGGACGGCTGAAACGCGTTCCGAAAACAAGCTGCTGTGATTTGAAATAAAGCCGGTGATAACTTGTACCTCGAGTGCGGAATTCTTCTTTACTAGGAGGAATAAAAGTGTATATATATATATATATATATATATATATATATATATATATATATATATTATCCAAGTTTGCTCCTGAGAGCTTCTCTCCCCGCCCCAGGTAGGTGGATCCTTAACGCCGGCGGGGCACACCGGACATCCAATTCAACAATAGTTCAAAATAAGAAGACCCCCTCACGAGATGTTTCAAAGTGGTAGATGTATGTACGCGTTTCGACTGTCATGCAGTCTTGCTCACATGGTGGTTGATGGTGATTTCGTCAGAGGTCCCTACCCTTTTCTTCGCACATCACGATGCAGTGATGAGAAGCACTTTTCAGATAAGATTATTGATTTTTCTGATTTTTTCTGGTTCTTGCATAGTTATTTCACTATAGCACCTAACCTTTTATAGTTAGTAGTCCCAGTTGGCTAGAAAAGTTCACGTCTCAGTACAGGTCCAGTCTCAGGTGTAGGATGCATTGGAATTTCTTTCGGTGTATAACCAATAACACATACCGATATTCTTGTTTAACTCATTAGATAGTTCAGCCACTGCGGCTTACATATCGAGAAGACGAGGCATTCAGGCACTATGCCGCAGATACATGCTGCCTCATTTGTACGCTTCCCATATAGAGGCAACAATATCAGACTACAGGAGGTAGCCCATATATCCTAAAGAGACTAGGGCAAACATCTGTAACGTACAACAATGTCTCAAAAGGGTGTCACTTGCGCCGTCACAATCCTTCACGAGCACTTGTGCACAGTATCCAACAGGTTACATGTCATTCAATGTAACGCAGTGCAACTCCTTGTTTGTTTGATCATATGAAACTGAATATGTCAAATGTGTAAATGCACTAATACAATTTGTTGTGCAAAGAATTTCGTCTCCCTGGTTTTCTCCCCTTCTTGATTTATTTCACAGCAATTAATTGTGCTAATTGTAATTGACCTCCACTGACACCCTTTTGAGACTCTCATATAGAGGCGACACTCACAACTACAGACACCGTATCTATTACGAAGCAATTGCTTGAGTCTGGCTTGTGGTCTTTCCGACTCATGGTGTTATCAGACTGACCTGTTAAGACAGCACATACTTATAGGGAGCGGTTTTACACATGCTGAGAGGTCCGGTATCACAGTACACGGTTTTTTAAAAAAAATTGGCAAAAACGCGCTGGGTGCGCGGATCTAGCCGGTGCTATTTGGCCCCCGGGTGGCCCAAGTCCCGGGGGCTCCCCGCGTCCTTCGGGAGCCGGCATTGCTTTTCCACATGGGGAGCTGCTAAGATGCAGCTCTCCGTGTGGAAAAGCAATCTGCTTTGGTTTTTGGAAGAGAGAGCAGGTTTCCTACTCTCTCTTCCAAAACCAAAGCAGTTTGCTATGACAGGACGGGAGCCGCGAGGCTCCCGTCCTGTCATAGCAAACTACAGTGTCCCGGGTAAGCACCCGGGACACTGCAGGAGCCGGCCCTGGGGTGGCGGTCCCCAGGGCCATCAAGGGCTCCAGGAGGGGCCGCGCGGCCCCCTCCCAACAATGCACAGCCCGGGGAGGTGGTGGTCCCGGGCTCCGAGATCCTTAACAGACCCCTAATTTACATGTTAGAGCCGTTACATGTTAGGGCGTGTGGGGGGGCTCGAGCCCCCCCCACACGTTAGTTTATTTTAAAAAAAAGAAGCCCCGGGGCTTTAAAAAAATAATGGTGCGGGAGGGCTCTCGGCCCTCCCGCAGCCCCGGGGACCGCCACCCCCCGGGGCTTCTTTTTTTTAAAATAAACTAACGTGTGGGGGAGGCTCGAGCCCCCCCACATGCCCTAACATGTAACGGCTCTAACATGTAAATTAGGGGGTCCGTTAAGGACCCCGGAGCCCCGGGGACCACCACCTCCCCGGGGCTGTGCATTGGTTGGGAGGGGGGCCACGCGGCCCCCCTCCTGGAGCCCTTGATGGCCCTGGGGACCGCCACCCCCCAGGGCCGGCTCCTGCAGTGTCCCGGGTAGCCTACCCCCGGGACACTGTAGTTTGCTATGACAGGACGGGAGCCTCGCGGCTCCCGTCCTGTCATAGCAAACTCCTTTGGTTTTTGGAAGAGACAGCAGGAAACCTGCTCTCTCTTCCAAAAACCAAAGCAGATTGCTTTTCCACACGGGGAGCTGCATCTTAGCAGCTCCCCATGTGGAAAAGCAATGCTGGCTCCCGAAGGACGCGGGGAGCCGGCGAGACCGTGGGGGTATTGGGGACCCCCCCACGGTCCCCAACGGAGAGGGCCAGCCCCGGTGGATGGTGTCCCCGGGGCTAGTAGTGGCCCAGGAGGGGGGCCACACGGCCCCCCTCCTCTACAAATTAAATTTAATAAAAAAACAACGTAAAGGCCGGCCCCGGGGGATGGGGTCCCCGGGGCCTTAAATGGCCTGAGGAGGGGGGCCACGCAGCCCCCCTCCAAATATTTTAATTTTAAAAAAAGAGGGCATGCCCCGGGGATGGGGTCCCTGGGGCCAATAGAGGCCCAGGGAAGGGGGCCACGCGGCCCCCTTCCCGTTTTTTTTATTTAAAGAAAAAAAGAAAATCCTCAGGCCCCGGGGATGGGGTCCCCGGGGCCAAGAGTGGCCGAGGGAAGGGGGGCCACGCAGCCCCCCTCCCATACAAAAAGAAAAAAAAAAAGACCGGCATCGTGCCGGAGGCCCCGCCCCCTCCCTGCAGCAGTCTGCAAACGCGCCACCAGGCGCGTTTTAAGAAGGGGAAGTAATTCTCCTTGAATACATGGTGGGCTAGTTGGACTCCAGGGACCCTCAGGATTCAAGGGGACTTAATACCCCAACTTAAAACGCGCCACGGGGCGCGTTTGCACAGTGGTGAAGGGAGGGGGCGGGGCTTTAGGTGACATGTGTGCAAACAGGCCCCATGGCACGTTTTAAGATGGGGAATTAAATCCCCTTCAATCCTGAGGGTCCCTGGGGGCCAACTAGCCCACCAGGTACGTTCAGAAAGTGCCACAGAGCTGCGTTGCAGAGAGGTGTAAAAAGGGGCGTGGCCTCTGAACACCTCTCTGCAACGCAGCTCCCTGGCGCATACTGGAGGTACAGCTTGGGCTAGTTGGACCCCAGGGACCCTCATGATTCAAGGGGACTTAATACCCCAACTTAAAACGCGCCACGGGGCGCGTTTGCACAGTGGTGAAGGGAGGGGTGGGGCTTCAGGTGACATGTGTGCAAACAGGCCCCGTGGCACGTTTTAAGATGGGGAATTAAATCCCCTTCAATCCTGAGGGTCCCTGGGGGCCAACTAGCCCACCAGGTACGTCCAGAAAGCGCGACAGAGCTGCGTTGCAGAGAGGTGCAAAAAGGGGCGTGGCCTCTGAACACCTCTCTGCAACGCAGCTCTCTGGCGCATACTGGAGGTATCTGGTGGGCTAGTTGGCCCCTAGGGACCCTCGGGATTGAGGAGGAATTAATTCTCCTACTTAAAACGCGCCACAGGGCGTGTTTGCAGACATGTCACCTCAGGCCCCACCCCCTTCCTTCACCATTGTGCAAATATTCCTCTAAAATCAGCCGAACTACGAATTCCGATTTACTCACCTGTTATCAGGAGAGACCTCAGTGCTGCATCTTTGAGCCCAGTACTGATCCTGAAAAGTCATTTTAACCATACTTACCAGTAACTTGAATTTCCTTCCATAGGATATCATTGCCTGCTTTTTGCTGAAAAAGTTTCTAAGTGTCGATTTTTGAAACATATAAATATTCCTCTAAAATCAGCAGAACTACGAATTCCGATTTACTCACCTGTTAACAGGAGAGACCTCAGTGCTGCATCTTTGAGCCCAGTACTGATCCTGAAAAGTAATTCTAAACGTACTTACCAGTAACTTGAATTTCCTTCCATAGGCTAACATTGACTGGTTTCACTTGGAAATTCTTCTAAGTGTGGAGTTTTGGAACTTTATAATATTCCTCTAAAATCCGCTGAACTACTGAATACCAATTTACTCACCTGTTATCAGGAGAGACCTCAGTGCTGCATCTTTGAGCCCAGTACAGATCGTGAAAAGTAATTCTAACCGTACTTACCAGTAACTTGAATTTCCTTCCATAGGCTAACATTGACTGGTTTCACTTGGAAATTCTTCTAAGTGTGGAGTTTTGGAACTTTATAATATTCCTCTAAAATCAGCCGAACTACGAATTCCGATTTACTCACCTGTTATCAGGAGAGAACCCAGTGCTGCATCTTTTAGCCCAGCACTGACCCTGAAAAGTATTTCTAACCGTACTTACCAGTAACTTGTATTTCCTTCCATAGGAATCCATTGTCTGGTTTTCAGCAGAAAAGTTTCAAAGTGTCGATTTTCACAAACTACAAATATTCCTTAAAAATCGCATGTATGACTTAAACGCATTATTTCAACTGTTTACAGGAGATGCACCACTGCTGGATCCAGGATCCACCACTGAGTAAGAAAAAGTAACGATAACACTACTTACTTGCTAAGTGAATTTCCTCCCATAGGATAACATTGGTGATTCTATGTGAAAAAGTTTCTGTCAACTTTTAAAATACAATAATATTCCTTAAAATCACTACTGTAACCAAAACGCTTTTACTCAACTGTTTACAGGAGATGTCCCAGGACTGAATCTAGGATCCAGTCCTGTGGTTAGAAAAGTAATCCATAAAGTAACTAATTGCATTTAACTAGAAATTCACATTGAGCTCAATGTTGCATTGTGTTTGAAATTGTGTTGCCCATTGCAACAACTGTAACTACTGTACTTAAAAGTCTATTGCCTATTTGCAAAGCATTTAAACTAAAGTAATTCATTCTGAGAAAGTATATTTTGTAATGTATAATGTAATTACAATGTAATTTAAAAAATTAAATATCTAAAAATAAATAGTTTAAAAAAATGTAGTAAATCAGTATCAAAAAAATAAATATAACAATTAATACATTTAAAAATTGTCATTTACAAAACCTTTGAAATTCACTGAAAAAAACCATAGGTTTCAGGCATGTTATAGTTAGGAATTAGCATTTAAAAAACCTTTGAAATTCACTGAAAAAACCATAGGTTTCAGGCACGTTATAGTTAGAAATTAGCATTTAAAAAACCTTACAAATTCACAGAAAAAACCATAGGTTTGTATATATATATATATATATATGCCAAGGTGTATTGAAGAATGAGTGGGTGTATAAGTGTCTGAATAGATGATTTAGTAGGTGCATGACTGACTGTATAAGTGAGTGATTAAATGTGTCTTACTGAATGCATGGGTTAGTGACTAAACTTTGTGAATGTCTGTATCAGTCTGTCAGTTGGTGTGTAAGCGGCTGCATGGGTTGCTGAGTAGCTACAGGAGTGTCTATATGGGTTATTGATTGGTTGTCTGAGTATCTGTATGGGTGCCTGAGTGTCTGTGTGGGTGGGTGGGGTGTGTGTGTGACTCTGTGCATAGATGTGTGAGTGGGTGATTCACTGGGTGTATGGGTTCAAGAGTGCATCTGTGAAGGGCTGTAGGGGTGGGTAAGTGTGTGTATGGGTGTGTTGGTGAGTGAATGGATGTCTCAGTGGTACATTTGTGAGTAACTACATAAGTGAAAGGCAGAATATGTGAGTGTTGGAGTATATAAATGACTATATGTGAGAGTGAGTGATTGTGAGAGGGGCTGTATGGATGAGTGTGTACTTGTATCAGTGATTGTATAAGAGAGTAAGTATGTGTTAGTATCTGTATGAATAAGTGAGGTGGTGTGTGTATAACTGTATAGGTGAGTAATTGGGAGTGTGATTGATTCTTTGCATGACTAACTAGGTGTGTGAGTAACTCTATGGATGAGTGGCGGTGTGTGAGTGTCTGTATAGGTGTATGAGTGCATATAATAGTGCTGTATTGATGAGTGACTGCATGTATGAGTGACTGTATGGGTGAATGAGTGGATGTGTGTGTGTAGACCTAGGAATCAGTGAGTGGGTATGTAGTAACTGGTGTTGGTATGTCTATGATTTCGAAAATGGTAGTCTGTATTTTAGAGTGGGTGTATCAAAGGTTATATTAGGGTGTGAGGAGGTGCATCAGATTATCACGTGGATGATGTCATCAGTGATGTCATCAGTGATGTCACTGGCCATGTTATGAATGATGTAATATGTGACATCATCAGCAGTGCATTGTGGGGGCACAAGGTATAGTTAGCTCAACTAACTATAACGGCCGAATTTCTCTGGTTTTGTACGCGTGAAATGTCCAACTAACTATAACGTCCCTGAAACCTGTGTTTTTTTCAGTGAATTTCTAAGGTTTTTTAAATGCTCATTTCTAACGATAACGTCCCTGAAACCTATGGTTTTTTTCAGTGAATTTCAAAGGTTTTTTAAATGCTAATTTCTAACTATAAAGTCCCTCAAACCTATGTTTTTTTCAGTGAATTGCTAAGGTTTTTTTAACTGCTAGAACCAACAGAGGTGCAGAAAGAGGCATTGTTGCAAAGTCATCCTGTGCCCCCAACTTTTTGCTGACTGGTACTGGTGGTAACTGACTCTGACTAACCAGGCCCGGATCCAATGCTATGCTGAAAGACTTCTTAGAATACAGTGAAAACACCTACATACACTAGGGTACACTGTGGGTTGGGGTACCCCTGTTATTGGCTTGACCTTCCCTTTAAGGCCCTAGTACATAATAGGGCAGGGGGATTAAAATTACCTCTAACTCAGAGGTGCAGAAAGAAGCAACAAAGGTGCCGAAAGAGGCAAGAGAATTGCTGAAAGAAGCAACAGAGGTGTAGAAAGAAGCAAGAGAAGTGCAGAAAGAGGCAAGTGAGGTGCAGAAAGAAGCAAGAGCAGTGCAGAATGAACCAACAGAGGTGCAAAAAGAGGCAAGAGGGATGTAGAAAGAGGTAGGAGAGGTGCACAAAGAGGCAAGAGGGGTACAGAAAGAAGGAAGAGAAGTGCAGAAAGAAGCAAAAGGTGCTGAAAGAGGCGCGAAGGGTGCAGAAAGAGCAAGAGAAGTGCAGAAAGAAGCAACAGAGGTACATAAAGAGGCAAGAGAGGTGCAGAAAGAGAAAAGAGGGGTGCAGAAAGAGGCAAGAGGGTACAGAAAGAAGCAAGTGAGGTGCAGAAAGAGGCAACAGAGGTGCAGAAAGACGCAAGAGAGGTGCAGAAACAAGCAAGTGAAGTGCAGAAAGAGGCAAGAGAATTGCTGAAAGAAGCAACAGAGGTGTGGAAAGAAGCAAGAGAAGTGCAGAAAGAGGCAAGTGAGGTGCAGAAATAGGCAAGAGAGGCGCAGAAAATGGCAAGAGAACAGCAGAAAGAGGCAAGAGGGATGCAAAAAAGGGAAGAAGGGTGCAGAAAGAAGCAAGAGAGGTGCAGAAAGAAGCAAGAGAAGTGCAGAAAGAAGCAAGAGAGGTGTAGAAAGAGGGAACACAAGTGCAGAAAGAGACAACAGGGGTGCAGAAAGAAACAACAGGGATGCAGAAAGAAGGAAGAGAGGTGCAGAAAGAGGCAATAGAAGTGCAGAAAGAAGCAACAGAGGTGCAGAAAGAGGCAAGAGGGATGCAGAAAGAGGAGAGAGAAGTGCAGAAAGAAGCAAAAGAGGTGCACAAAGAGGCAAGAGGGGTGCAGAAAGAGGCAAGAGCAGTGCAGAAAGAGGCAAGAGATGAGCAGAAAAAGGAAGAAGGGTATAGAAAGGAGCAAGAGAAGTGCAGAAAGAGGCAAGTGAGGTGCAGAAGGAGGCAAGAGAACTGCAGAAAGAGGCGAGAGTTACAGAAACAGGCAAAAGGGGTGCAGAAAGAGGGAACAGGTGTGCAGACAGAGGCAAGAGAGGAGCAGAAACAAGCAAAAGAAGTGCAGAAAGAGGCAAGAGAATTGCTGAAAGAAGCAACAGAGGTGTGGAAAGCGGCAAGAGATGTGTAGAAAGAGGCAATTGAGGTACAGAAAGAGGCAAGAGGGATGCAGAAATTTGCAACAGAGGTGCAAAAAGTAGGAAGAGCAGTGCAGAAAGAACCAACAGAGGTGCAGAAAGAGGCAAGAGGGGTACAGTAAGAGAAAAGAAAACTGCAGAAAGAAGCAAAAGAGGTGCAGAAAGAGGCAAGAGAACTGCAGAAAATAGCAAGAGAGGTGCAGAACGAGTCAGGAGAGGTGCACAAAGAGGCAAAAGGGGTACAGAAAGAGGAAAGAGGGGTGCAGAAAGAAGCACGAGAAGTGCAGAAAGAAGCAACAGATGTGCTTAAAGAGGCAAGAGTGGTGCAGAAAGAGGCAAGAGAAGTGCAGAAAGAAGCAACAGAGGTGCCAAAAGAGGCAAGAGAGGTGCAGAAACAGGCAAGAAAGATACAGAAAAGGGAACAGAGGTGCGGTAAGAGAGGTGCAGAAACAAGCAAAAGAAGTGCAGAAAGAGGCAAGAGAATTGCTGAAAGAAGCAACAGAGGTGTGGAAAGAAGCAAGAGAAGTGCAGAAAGAGGCAAGTGAGGTACAGAAAGAGGCAAGAGAGGTGCAGAAAATAGCAAGAGAACAGCAGAAAGAGACAAGAGGGATGCAAAAAAGGTAAGAAGGGGGCAGAAAGAAGCAAGAGAGGTGCAGAAAGAAGCAAGAGAAGTGCAGAAAGAAGCAAGTGAGGTGCAGAAAGAGGCAATAGAAGTGCAGAAAGAAGCAACAGAGGTGAAGAAAGAGGCAAGGGGGTGCAGAAGGAGGAGAGAAAAGTGCAGAAAGAAGCAAAAGAATTGCACAAAGAGGCAAGAGAACTGCAGAAAAAGGCAAGAGATGTGCAGAAAGTGTCAGGAGAAGTGCACAAAGAGGCAAAAGGGGTACAGAAAGAGGCGAGAAAGGTGCAGAAACAGGCAAGAAATGTGCAGAAAGAGGGAACAGGGGTGCAGAAAGAGGCAAGAGGGATACAGAAATTTGCAAAAGAGGTGCAGAAAGAACCAACAGAGGTGCAGAAAGAGGCAAGAGGGGTGCAGAAAGAGCTAGGAGAGGTGCACAAAGAGGCAAGAAGGGTACAGAAAGAGGCAAGAGGAGTGCAGAAAGAAGGAAGAGAAGTGCAGAAAGAAGCAACAGAGGTGCTGAAAGAGACAAGAAGGGTGCAGAAAAAGGCAAGAGAAGTGCAGAAAGAAGCAACAGAGTTGCAGAAAGAGGCAAGTGAGGTGCAGAAAGAAACAAGTGAGGAGCAGAAAGAGGCAAGAGAGGTGCAGAAAGAAGAGAGTGAGGTTCAGAAAGAGGCAAGAGAAGAGCAGAAAGTGGCAAGAGAAGTGCAGAAAGAGGCACTTGAGGTGCAGAAAGAGGCAAGAGAAGTGCAGAAAGAGGCAAGAGAGGTGCAGAAGGAAGAGAGTGAGGTGCAGAAAGAGGCAAGTGAGGTGCAGAAAGAGGCAAGAGAGGTATAGAAAGAGGCAAGGGAACTGCAGAAACAGGCAAGAGAAATGCACAAAGAGGCAAGAGAGGAGCAAATAGAGGCAAGAGAGGTGTAGAAAGAAGCAAGAGAAGTGCAGAAAGAGGCACGTGAGGTGCAGAAAGAGGCAAGAGAGGTGCAGAAAGAGGCAAGAGAGGTGCAGAAAGAGGCAAGAGATTTGCAGAAAAAAGCAACAGAGGTGCTGAAAGAGGCAAGTGAGGTGCAGAAAGGGGCAAGAGAAGTGCAGAAAGAGGCATGTAAAGTGCAGATAGAAGACAGTGAGGTGCATAAAAAGGAAGAAAGGTGCAGAAAGAAGCAAGAGAAATGCAGAAAGAGGCGAGAGAGGCACAGAAAGAAGAGAGGTTTGTGCACCATTAGTACCAGTTTAACACCCACATTTTGAAATAAGTAACACGTGACCATTCCAGCTTTGCAAAGGGCCTTCCACCACGCTGTAACACATGACGCTGCATTTTTGGGAACATTTGAGCCGTTTGAGCTAAAAACAAGGCTTTTTTTGTTCAAGTCTGCAGATTAGGCAGCAGATGATGGAATATTTGGCAAATGCGGAAAATGTTTAATTATGTGAAAATTGGTGCAGCCGAACAGTCACATAATTCCAGTGGCCCTGCTCATACCTCCGACTAGGTCCAGAAGTGCTCCTCAGTGTTTCCTTCTTTTTTTGTGTCTCATTGAGTTTGTAGTTTGGCTTCTATGGAAACGAGAAAGACTAAACCTGAGGTTACCACTCCACAACACAGACTACAATACCACATAATTACTCTCCAAAACACATAATCCCACTCCACATAATTCCTATACAATAAATACCACATACTTTCTATTCACATAATTTCACTGCACAACATACCACATAATTCCACTACACACAACGTACATCCACTCTGCACCAAAAAACATTAGTAAAAAACTTTTACATTTACAACGCCTATAGCTCTAACTCCCACAAATGCGAAACCTATTACATTGCAAATGCTTCTTTAACTAGCGTTTGCAGAGTGGTGGAGAATGGGTGCTGGGCCTCCGACCAGCGCTCAGGAATTCCACTGCGTAGGACTTACAGGAGGTACCAGGAGGGCTTCTTAGCTCCCAAAGTCCCTCAGGAGTAAAGTGGACTTAATCCCCATCCCGTAGTCTGCCAGGAGGCACGTTTGCTGAGTGGTGGAGAAAGGGGGCGTGGCCTCCGAAGACATCTTAGCAATCCCACTGTGTGGGACTAACTGGAGGTAACAAGAGGGGTAGTTGGCCCCCAAGGGCATCCTTGGGGGCCAACTAACCCTCCTATTACCTCCAGTAAGTCCCACACAGCAGGATTGCTAAGTTCTCAGAGCAGGCCACGCCCCCTTTGCCCACCAGTCTGCAAACGCACTCCCCGGCGCACTCTTGGATGGGGAGTGAAGTCCCCTTGGCTGCTGGGGTTCCTTAGGGGCCAACTAGCCTACCTCTTACCTCCAGTAAGCCCAACACAGTGGGATTGCTGAGAGGTGGACACAGTCCATGCCCCCTTTCTCCACCACTCTGCAAACGCGCCTTCTGGCGTGCTTTTGGTTGGGGGATGAAGTCCCCTTTCCTCCTGAGGGTCCCTGGGGGCCAACTAGCCCTCCTGTTACCTCCAGTAAGCCCCATACATCTGAAGAGGCGTGTTTGCAAAGTGGTGTAAAAAGGGGCGTGGCCTCGGACCACCTCTCAGCAATCCCACTGTGTGGGGCTTACTGGAGGTACCTGGTGGGCTAGTTGGCCCCCAGGGACCCTCAGGAATGAAGGGGACTTAATCCCCCAACTTAGAACGCACCAGGCGGCGCGTTTGCAGAGTGGTGCAGGGAGGGGGCGGGGCCTCCGGCGAGATGCCGGCTTTTCTTTTTCTAAAATATTTTTAGAAGGGGGTTATGTGGCCCCCCTTCTTTTAGTATTTTTTGGGCCCTGGGGACCCCATCCCCCAGGGCCTGAGCACTTTTTTTTTTTTAAACAGGAAGGGGGCCACGTGGCCTCCCTTCCCTGGGCCACTATTGCCCCGGGGACCCCATCCCCAGGGGCCTGGCCTCATTTTTATTTTAAAAAATATATATTTTTCCCTGGAGGGGGGACGCGTGGCCCCCCTACGCTGGGCCACTTCTGGCCCCGAGGACCCCATCCCACGGGGCCTGGCCTCATTTTTTAAATTATTTTCCTGGTAAGGGGACCACGTGGACACCCTCCCCTGGGCCAATTATGGCCTGGGGGACCCCATCCCCGGGGCCCGGCCTTATTTTTTTTTTTTTAAACATCAAAAGGGAGGGGGCTGCGTGGCTCCCCTCCTCGGGGCCACTTCTGGCCCCGGGGACCCCATCCCCGCTAGATAATTATACATTGCCCCCGGGACCTGGCCCACCCGGGGGCTTAAGGTAAACGAAGCGCGGGAGTCCGTGCTTCGTTTTTTTTTAATTTTCTCGGCTGGATTCGCGCACCCAGATCAGTTGACTGGGGGTGAGTGTTTGATTTGCTCTAACGCTCCGTCCATCATCCCCTTTGGTATCGCTTTGTTCGCCCTAAGTTGGCAGGGTATGCCCAGACGTGGGTCCCTTGCTCACTTTGCCACTGGATTCAAGATAGCCTGGCTGATGAGGGTTTTGAACCCGAAACCGGTCCCAGGATGCTTGTTTCCGGTCCAGGGAAGACATGGCTTGGCAGTTCGGGCTGGACTGTTCCCATGAGGCACAGGGTCAGACTGATTTGCATATGGCCATGTCTGAACTGGGGTGGTGGAGTGAGCTAAAGAATGATGATGGATTAAACCCAGATCAGTTGACTGGGGGTGAGTGTTTGATTTGCTCTAACGCTCCATCCATCATCCCCTTTGGTATCGCTGGATTCGCGCACCCAGCACGAATTTGGCTGATTGTTTTCTTTTTAAATGCTATTTTTGGCCCTAGGGGTCCTTGTGGGACCCCCTGAGCAGGCCTAGGGGGTCAGGGTGTTTCTACCCTGCCCTTTTTTTCTTCATCTTTTCCTTTTTTTTTCCTTTTTCTTGTGACTCGGTTACCGAGTCACAAGATGGCTGCCAACACATTCTGCTTTGGAGTGTGGCAGCCAATCAAAATGAAGCTCATGCTCGGGAGGGTTCGCGGCTCCTCCTCGGTGCTCAGATAGATACATTTTTATTTTTTGAATTTCTTAGCAACTACTGAACGGATTTACACCATTTTAAAGAAAGGTTGCTTTCTGGACCAAGAGCTACCTTTTTGCCAAATTTGGTGTAATTCCGTTCAGCAGTTCGGGCTGTAGCCGTGTCTAAAGTTCCTATGGAAATTAACATGGGGAAAATGCGTTTTAGGACCCCCCTTTTTTCTCGGCCCCCGCTTGAGGAATCAGCCCGAAACTTTCAAGACAGGAGCTGACCTGAGTAAACCATTAGTTTTGAAAATTTCGCGAAGGTTCATCAAACGGCGCCACAGATATTGGCAAAAGAAAAAATGCTTTTTCAATAGAAACAAGGTCCTAACTATAACTACCTACTGGCGACCGCTAGTAGGTTATATATATATATATATATATATATAAATATATTCCAACCATTCCTCCTCTTCATTTAAAGAAGGTACACCGACACTGGTTGGGTTGCCAGTCAAACGCTTTAATGGTGAAAAGACACGAAGGCAAGAGGCTTCCTAATCCCAATGTTTCTGCTCTAGGAGCCTTGATCACAGGAGGCAGTCTCTCTGATTTTCAAACAGCCCACGTGGTTTCCTTTTATATGCGCGGGCCGTATTTTCACACAGAGTGCGCACAGGGAACATTAATTTGGCTTTTAAAGGTTAGAAGTGCTGTCATTTGAATGTTCATAACCATATTGCACCCAAACTTCTTATTAATATGCCAATCCCTGAGCACAGAAATAAAGTCAGCCTGATTGCACAGTTCGTTTTTCTTTTTTTCACTCACTCGACAGACGAGCAACTCCAACCTGCAACTTCGGAAATTCATCCTATTGCTCCCAAACTCGCCACACTTCTGGAACACAATCCCAGGGGGCAAGCAGGTCGGGCTTCAAACAATTACAATCCATCACAATTGCCACGCAAAAAACCCAGACCTTCAAAGGGCGGCCAGTGCATCTGCTGCGAGGCTTGCAGTAAAAATTCCAACCATTCCTCCTCTTCATTTAAAGAAGGTACACCGACACTGGTTGGGTTGCCAGTCAAACGCTTTAATGGTGAAAAGACACGAAGGCAAGAGGCTTCCTAATCCCAACATTTCTGCTCTAGGAGCCTTGATCACGGGAGGCAGTCTCTCTGATTTTCAAACAGCCCACGTGGCTTCCTTTTATCAGCGCGGGCTGTATTTTCACACAGAGTGCGCACAGGGAACATTAATTTAATGATGGCGGCCACCATAACGGTGATGGGACCGGCCGCCAGACATGCGGCGGTCCCACCGGCCCAATTACTGGCGGGCGCATCCTGGCCTTTCACCAGTGCGGACGGTGCTGCTGGCTGCAGCACCGTCCACAATGGTAAAAGGGCATGCACGGCATTTCCCTGCACCACGTGGCAGGCACCACGCGGTGCCTGCCAATTGGTGCAGGGAACTGCGGGGGGTGCCATGGGTACCCCCCAAGTGCACCCCCCATCCCCCGGGGGCGCGCAACGGGCCCCCAAAGCCAATCCCGCCAACCTTTTCATGGCGGCATCGCCGCCATGGAAAGGCCTTTAACCACCCGCATCATAATATGGCTGGCACCGCCATCATATTACTGGCCCAGCTCTGCCCGGCCGGCAATCGTAACGATTGCCGACCGGCGGAAAAGCGGCGGATGGACTTTGCATCCGCTGCGATACCCACCGCCATCATAATATGGCGGGAGGTATTTCACGTTACGATGGCGGAACGGTCGCCACCCCCGGCTCGGCGGTGGCGATCGTTACGCCACCGGTATGGGCCCCATAATGTTGTGCGTGGAGAACTGTGAATAAAGAGGATGTTTTCACCTCAGGGTTCTGAGTGACATCATAGACAGGTCAAACTTCACTCTTGAGGTCTGTCTCCTGCCACTCAAAACAACCTTGCTTTGGGCTTTCTGCTTTCTTTGTTTTTCAGTAGACAAAGTATAAAGGTTATGGCTATAGTTTTACAGTTGTTCTCTTGTTTGTTCCTCATGTGCGTTTCCTATTGATCTGGATCCAGGTGGCACTTTGGTTAAGGAAATATGAATTATAAATTCATCACAATCTCTACACCGTTACTCATTTAATCTGCATTTTCGTCTAGTGAATCTGTTCTGGGAGAACAATAAAGATTGCCAAACAGGATGGATAGGATCTTGGCAGAGTATGGAAGAAATATTTAATTTAAAAGTTATTTTATTGACAGCGGATTAAACATTAAAAGCCGTTATGGGGTTTACTAAAATATTCTGGAACGAGAAAACAGCAAGAAATTAATTAGGGAAGCGCAATAAACTGCTTGCAATATCTTCTTTTTGTTCAAACTATTTTTTAATTGGAAAACAAATCAGAAAAAATAAAAAAACGTTACAAATGCAATCTGATACTTTGAATATTATATAAAAACGAGATATTTCGAGCTCGATTTATAAAAACACAGACGTAACTCTGCACTTCCATTAGTGTTGCTACGAATGGTGTGCCTTTACTTGTTTTGTTACACACAATCTTTGACAGTAATGTGCCAAGAAATCTGTGCCGTCATATGCTTCTAGGTATAATACTGGAAACGTCATGTGACATGTTTACTAGCTGCTATTGTTCCCAATTCGTAATTACATCCAGGTTTACAATCATACATTGAGGAAAGGCAACCTGTTGCATAATTGCACGTTTTTCTTTTCTTTTTTTCCTCCATGAAAAAATATATTTTTCCCTGGGGAGAACTTCTTCCATTACACTCACACAAACTTTGGTGGTTTCCGTTTTTCTTCCCACCCTGGAAAGGTGTTAACTGAAGCTCTTTGGTGGAACAAATCATTGGTCATTTCTAGGGCAGGGAAGGGTTGGAAAGGAGTTTGTGAATGTATCCAAACTTATGGTTTGTGGGCATTTACAAGCACAATACAATCCACTCCTTGATCTGCCCACTCATTGTCCCTTGTTTTGAGTTTACTGCTGTGTATTGTACACAGTCATTGTGTACATAAACAATAGTAAATGCATTTATACTAGCTAGGTATCCTTGTGTGTGTACATGACAAGCGTAAATGGAGCCATTTTTGTACATAAACGTAAATTTATGGCTGAAAATAGCAATGAGAATACGACATAAGAGGATAAACCATTTCCCTATAACATCTACCGCAATAAAGTGAATCCCACTTAAGCACAATGGGCCTGATTCAAAAAGATTTTGTTATGAGTAAGTGTGACTTACTTTAGTAGTACTGAATTCCAGGCCTAAGGCATGAGTAATCCTGGTTTATACCCAGAATTCAGTAGGAAGCCAGGGGTACATCGAGAGTAAAGGACAGCAAAATCTTTGGAATTGGTTCACAAAGTCATTTACAAGTGTATGAAGTAGTCCAGTAATAATACTTCACATACTTATAAATTTAATTCACAATCTTGTGGGTAGAGATCTCTGTCTACACCGGTCCTACCTCTCATGTCGGAGTTCTCTGTCAGAGTGTGTTGAACTGCACACACATGGATCAGCGTGTTAAGTGTAAATGTGGGAAAGGCTGGAAAATGGGAAATACCCAAAGCAAAGTTATTTGAGGAAAATGTACGGAAGATTAACAAGTTGCAAAGGTAAGGACATGCAAATCTATCAGTGCTCTTGGGTTAATATGGTCTTGCTCCTGAAATTATGGAGTAAGCCAGGAGTATTCTAAGAGTAAGCCTCAGCAAAATCTTTGTGAAATTGGTCTATTGAAGTCATTGGAAACAGTGAATAACACCATCAGCACAAAGGCAAATTCAACAAAAACACTCAATTAACTTCACAGCGTGCACATATCCAAATAAAGCACACTGGCAAAATGTGAACACAACTGATGTCAAATGTAACATATAAAAAGCATTGATCACACTAAAGTACACTCAATGACACATTTCATGTCTCAAAAACACATGCACTCATTGACATACAGCTCAAACACAAATGAAAATTACTTATTCGTGCCCTCACAAGAAAAAAAACCAATAATCACATATCAAACACTTTCTATCTGCCCACACATCACATAACTATTGGTTGTCATCAGAAAATAGTAATACATGTGGGCATTGATGGACCTGTCTCTCTTTACAGGGCCACCCCTGATGTTTGCCTTCCAGTGCTGAACTTGTTTTTGCTGGCTTTTAGGATTTGTGTACTTTTCCCTGCTAACAGCTGTAAAGTGCTTGTGCTCTCTCCTAAAACATTGTACAATTTGCCTACACCTGATTGGGACATTTAATTTAGTTGTAAGTCCGTACTATATGGTTCTACGTGTACCCAGGGAATGTAAATTAAATGCACTGAATGCAGTAAATACATTAATGAATGAATGAATGAATGAATGAATGAATGAAGTAGCATTTCTAAAGCGCATGGCCACCCAAAGGCATCCCAGCGCTGCGACAACAGTGATGCTATGCGACACTCAAAGAAACAGAGAGGTTTTCAAAAGTTTCCTAAACTTAGTGTGATTAGTCTCAGAGCGTAGATAGAGGGGAAGGCTGTTCCATAATCTGGCTGCATTATACGAAAACAGTCGACCTCCACTCCGAGCACGTTTAATCTTAGGAACCACAATCAGACCTTTATTCGCCGATCTTAAGGGTCTGTTAGGGCAATAGGATTGAATCCATGGACGAATCAGGCAAGGACCATTGTCAAAAAGAGATTTGTGTACAATGCACATTGCCTTAAATTGAATTCTTTGACAGACTGGAAGCCAATGCAACGAAGTGAGAGCAGGTTTGGCCGAGATACGTCTCGGGATATTCAACAGCATGCGGGCCGCACAATTCTGCACTGTTTGAAGTCTTCTGGTAGTAGATAATGGGGCTCCCAAATAGATAGCATTCGCATAGTCCAGCCGTGAAAGAACAAGAGCCTGGACCAGCAGTCGTCTGGCCAAAAAAGGTAGTAGAGGGAGAATCTTCCGAATCATTCTTAAAAGGCCGTAGCAACACGCTGCTACTTTCCGTGATTGTTCAGTAAAGTTTAAGTTTGAATCAAGCCAGACCCCTAAACTTTTAATTTGCTGCTTAGGAAGAGGGGGAAAGCCTAGGCAGCTGGGCCAGCAAGAATCGAGATTTAGGGGGACAGAGTTCCCCAGCAGCATAAGTTCTGTCTTAGTTCCATTAAGTTTTAAAAATGAATTGTTCATCCAATAAAGAACCTTCTCAAGACATGCAGCCAGATTGTGGCCTTGTTGGGAATGTTGGTTCAGGGAGACAATCAGTTGAGTGTCATCAGCATATGTGACAATCTGTATACCAAAGGGATGGACTATTTCTGCTAATGACCGCAGATATATATTAAACATAGTGGGGCTCAAGGAGGAGCCCTGAGGAACCCCACATGTCAAAGGAATTTGTTTAGATGCGGATTCTTCTTCAAAGACTGTGAATACCCTGTCTTGAAGGAAGGACTGCAGCCACTTTAAAGCTGATCCGGCCACTCCCACTTCCCTAAGTCTTTGAATCATCAACTGATGATTTACCGTGTCGAAGGCTGCGCTAAGATCTAGCAAGATCAAAGCCGCGCAGCCTCCGGAATCCAAAATCTTCCTAGCTTCTTCCACCACGGCAATGAGGGCAGTTTCAGTGCCCTGTCGTGGTCTAAAGCCGGTTTGTGTGGGGTGTAAGTAGTTATTGTTTTCTATAAAGGTGGATAAAATAGAATTCGTGTATTTTTCAGCAATTTTGCTTAATCCGGGTAATAAAGAAATGGGACGATAGTTAGCCCAGACTTCAGGGTCCAGTTTGGGCTTTTTTAAAAGTGCTTTAACCCTCGCATGTTTCCAGGAGAGCGGTACTATGCCTGATTTGAGAGAAATATTAATCACCTCAAGGATAACTGGTGAGACAACCTCACCGATCTGATGGAGGACCGCGGGCGGGGCAGGATCTAAAGGCGAGCCCGATTTTAAATCTTTTAGCAGCCCAGTTAGAGTAGGAAGGTCTAGCGGCGGAAAATCCTCCAACAGAATTTGACCTTCCGGAATGGCTATCTTTCCTAATAGAGGGGGATGTTGGTCTACAGTTAAAGGAAATGATTGATAAATAGCTTGAATTTTCTCTGAGAAAAATCCGCTATTTGGTCGCAACGCAATTGAGCTTTATCCAGAGCACTGGACGGGGTCGGAGGTGTAAGAAGAGCTTTAATAATTTTAAATATTTCTCGTGGTGAATTAGCCGCTTTAATAATTTTATCCTGAAAATAGAGGGCTTGAGAGCTTTTTACTTCAGTTTTATAAATTCTAATGGCTTCTCTATATAAAAGTTTCCTAGAAACAGAGAAGTCCTTTCTCCAACTCCTTTCCAGTTTCTTGCATTGCTGTTTCAGTTCCCTTAATTTATGTGAGTACCAAGGATTATTTTTCCCTCCATCTTTTTCTGAAATCACTACTTTAGGAAGAATGCAATTAAGTGATGACTCAAGCCAGTTATTAAAATTTTCATTAGCCACAATAGGGTTTAAATGAGGTGGGGGGATGGAGTTATTTAGATTATCTATCCACGCCTCTACAGGGAGTTTAGACCATTTGCGCGCCACTTTCCTAGTACGCACAGAGGGTAAAATAAAATCAGTTAGCGTCCAGGTAAAAGAAATTTAAAAATGGTCGGACCAAGGTAAAGGGACTGTATTGCCCATCTGAAGATTTTGTATGTTAGAGAATACTCTAATAAATTAATAAGCTAATTAAATTCACTAAAGTAGCCATTTTACAACGTCTCAAACCTGCCACTGGAGCATGTAGTGCAGTTTTAAAGGGTCATTCCGGCCTTGCAAAATAAACATTTAGCCAGGCCTAAACCTTCCTTTTTATTACTTATAAGTCACCCCTAAGGTAGGCTCGAAAGGCTCATAGGACAGGGTGCAAGATATTTAGAAACCAGGACATGTGTGTTTAAGTTTTATATGTACTGGGCGTGAAAAACTCCTAGAGTCGTTTTTCACTGCTGTAAGGCCTATTTCTCGCATAGACTAACACTGGGTTACCTTAGTACATTTAGTAAGTGCTAACTTCAGATTGGGAGCAGATAGAAAAAATGATGTTTACACTGGAAAGAATTGTAATTTAAAATCATCTTTAGTGGTAAAGTCAGAGTTTAGATTATAATTCTTAAAATGCCAATTTTAAAAACTTGGTATTTTCTGATGCCATTCTATAAGTTTCTACCTGCCTCGGCCTGTTAATGGTTCCCCCATCAAGAATGTTAGATTATCTCAGACAGTGAACAAAGGGATCTGGGTGTAGCTGGGAGAGGGCCTTCCTGTCAGGATGGCCGAGGAGGAACTGTACCCTGTCCAGATTACATTTCAAAGGTTCTTGCCCACAGCACACACAAAGGAACCTGACATCAGGCCTGCCCTTGTCTTTGTCACCCTAGACAGTTTGGAGCAAGGGGAAGGGGAAAAAATGATCAGAACCAGTTTTGAGGGTAGGTCAGGGAATTCCCCACACAAAGGCTGGCATCAGGTACAAAAAAAGACCAGAACCACTCATTAGAAACACTTCTGGACCTGTGCAAAATTCAGCAGAAGAAATGCCCTGCTGACAGAAGGCATATCCCTGCTGTTGGGAGGACTGCTTTGCTATGTGAAGGAGGAAGATTTTACCTGCTTGCCACGATCCCAGGCTACCCAGAGTGACCCTAAGAGTCAGTTGGCTGACCTGTGTGAGCTACAGGAACACACCAAGCTTCCAAAGGCATCTCTGCAATTGTCCAGCTGCCCAGCACCAACTGGACTTCCCTAGACCTGCCTGAGCCCTACAGCTGTCCTATGCTGGAGTGAGCCCTCACTCCCAAGATATGCCCCCCCAGGTCCTGGTCCCTTGGCTGGCCTCAGTGGGAGCTCCACCTACATGGGCTCTCCATTACCGCAAACAGGCCAGTTCGCGCCACGACTCTTTCACCTTAAATGACCACCAACAAAAAATTCCAGCAACGCCCGACTCTTTGTGCTACAGCAATGACCGTCCACGATGCTTGACCTGCTATTCATGCTGTAAGCCTCCTCCTCGTGGCCACATCCAGTGCGTAGAGAACTCTTCACGCTAGAATTCAGAAGGTAACTCTTCAATGGGGCTTACCTAGTCCCTGTATCTTTAAGTAAAAGAAACTGGACAGAGGAACCCCATAGGCCTCAGCACCTAACCCACTATCCCTAATGTATGTATGAATAGTCTGGAACTACCCAGAATTGTGTGTGCACACTGACAACACACCCACTGTCACTGTGTGATTCCCATACAGAGAAATAGCAATTATAACAAAATAGCACAGGTGCACCATCAAACAAATTAGACAAAAAATTCTATAAAATTAATGTCCACAAGCTTTCTTCCAAGTTTCTTCCTTTAATTTCAAATGAAGTCTTTAAAACATAATCCAGGTGATTTAAGACACAGCCGACGCGTTTCGTCCTTATCAAAAGGACTTCCTCAGGGCTGTCAAGTCAACAAACACAATACACACATAAATATATATATCCATACACATAAGACGACAAAAATTGAAGACAACACACACTATATACAAACGTAGTTAATATAAGATACCAATTAGTTACTATCTTGTCATTTCATTGGAAATTTATTCAAAACTAATAATTTTCAGCCTCTTTGTATTCAAGTATTACTATCTAACAGATGCGTACAGAAAGAGAACAAAACCAAAAGGGAGCAAAGAATGAGAGTATAAAGATCAAATGGAGTGAAGCGACGACAGAGAAGAAGGAAAAATCACGAGACTCGAATTATTGAGGAGACCCAGGGTTGTGAACTATCAATAGAAACAAATACAGTTATTTTAAGGGAACCATGAAAGGGGAACCATATTCCCATTCGTATAGTCAAACCATGCATATAATACCTACCAATTTAATGTTTGATACCGATATTTAATGAAGGATTTAAGTCACCCAGAACGCCAAGTATGAATCACAAATGGACATCCGTCCTTCAATATATCTAAGTTAAAGGAAATAAATGGGTTAGAATTCCCCAAGAGTGAGCAGGCAACTAATAATATAAAAGTTAGTATAATGCCCAATACTCACTATGTATCAAAGCGAATAATAATGCCTTGATCTGCACGAAAGAAGTGGGTATATGATAACTCCCAAATTTTGTTAATTTTCTATCACTGATCAGAGTTTCCAGAAAAGTATAACAGTGATGACATCATTTACGATGACCGACCTATATTTACAGAAGAAAGGTTTACAATATTAATTTAGTGTGCAGTTCAAAACGAGCACTACTTTAGCGTGGGCGTAATCATATGATATAAACGAAAATATAAACTCTAACTAATCGTAGAAATGCCCTACAGTTACATAACGGCATCAATAACAATTGCGAGTGCAAAATCAATGGTATTTTAAAAGGAAAATGAAGAGAAACACAATAATGAAGCGGTCTACCAAGTCCAAAACGATAACCACTATAACCAAGGAACTCATTGGCCCTACAAGTGAAATACACCGGGAAGAAAGAAAAGCACCCGAGTAGTCATAAATTCAACAATAATAAGATTTAACACATAGTTGAATATAATAACTAATCCAAGCGTCAAATCCCCCCTAGTTAGAAAACGATATTAAACTTAACAGATACGAACCAGGGACACGTTATATACCCCATACTCATCTACAAAAATAAGCCATACTCCAGGCAGACAACGCCAGTAACACAAACAACCCCCAATCTAGTATGTATCCCTCAGAGCCGGATATCGGACAAGCCACACAAGAAATCGGCATTGAATAACTCACCGGGATCAGTCGGAGCAATCCTCACAGTAGAGAAATAGAAGCATATGTGGCGTAATTTCAAAACGTCTTATATACCCGCGCTCATTTACAATCATCAGAATCAGCTGGGAGTACTACGAGACTAATAGATTTCTGCGATCCATAACGGCCGCCATCTTATAGTGGTATATCCTGTGTGAAAGTATACACTAATTTTCGGAAAGTTAATGTTTTCAACATAATGAGGAGGAAACCTTACACTTTACATTGTGTAAATTGGGAATAGTTTAATATCCAGGCAGCGATGAAACAAACAGATATGCTGAAAAATAAATTTAATTCATCATTACGTGTCACTGCTCGTAAATCACAAACAACATATGTACCTAGTTATGACAACACTTTTTAATTTATATAGTAGTTATTTGGCTCTTAGTCAATAAATTGTAGAAGCAATAACAAGGTGTCATATATAAAAAAGAAAAAAGAAACACGGTTAAATTCGAAGTTCCGGACCGAAGACGGCCGCCATCTTGTACTGATATGTCTAAAGAAGACGAAATAACCATGCCAGGGTCAAACTGAAGTTCCAAAGCTATGACGTCCCTCATTTTATATTTACAATGTATTAACTATTAATATAGGTGTCAAAAGCGATTACTTGTCCTGAAGGACGAAACAAACAGATATGCTGAAAAATAAGATTTAATTCATCATTACGTGTCACTGCTCGTGAATCACAAACAACATATGTACCTAGTTATGACAACACTTTTTAATTTATGTAATAGTTACTTGGCTCTTACTCAATAAATGGTAGAAGCAATAACACGGTGTCATATATAAAAGAGAAAAAAGAAACACGGTTTCATTCGAAGTTCCGGACCTAAAACGGCCGCCATCTTGTACTGGTATGTCTAAAGAAGACGAAATAATCATGCCAGGGTCAAACTGAAGTTCCAAAGCTATAACGTCCCTCATTTTGTATTTACAATGAATTAACTATTAATATAGGTGTCAAAAGCGATTACTTGTCCTGAAGGAGAGGAGAATGTCGAACTGGATAAAAATCCCTATGGGCGAACGACAAGCCGGTTAGTAAAATACATCTCTGGTCCAAATAAAAAGGATGGAAATAAAAGCATTAGTTCCCAACTTAAATAGCACAAATAGTAAATCATACCCTTGTTAAGGTAACATAAACACAAACTGAGTCAAAAAGCAAAGTGCTAGAATGAAAGAAATAGAAGTAAAGAGAGACAATACCAAATGTGTAGAGAGTAGAAAGCACATCCATTAATAGTTAATTCATTGTAAATACAAAATGAGGGACGTTATAGCTTTGGAACTTCAGTTTGACCCTGGCATGATTATTTCGTCTTCTTTAGACATACCAGTAAAAGATGGCAGCCGTTTTAGGTCCGGAACTTCGAATGAAACCGTGTTTCTTTTTTCTCTTTTATATATGACACGTTGTTATTGCTTCTACCATTTATTGAGTAAGAGCCAAGTAACTATTACATAAATTAAAACGTGTTGTCATAACTAGGTACATATGTTGTTTGTGATTCACGAGCAGTGACACGTAATGATGAATTAAATCTTATTTTTCAGCATATCTGTTTGTTTCGTCCTTCAGGACAAGTAATCACTTTTGACACCTATATTAATAGTTAATACATTGTAAATATAAAATGAGGGACGTCATAGCTTTGGAACTTCAGTTTGACCCTGGCATGGTTATTTCGTCTTCTTTAGACATATCAGTACAAGATGACGGCCGTCTTCGGTCCGGAACTTCGAATTTAACCGTATTTCTTTTTTCTTTTTTATATATGACACCTTGTTATTGCTTCTACAATTTATTGACTAAGAGCCAAATAACTACTATATAAATTAAAAAGTGTTGTCATAACTAGGTACATATGTTGTTTGTGATTTACGAGCAGTGACACGTAATGATGAATTAAATTTTATTTTTCAGCATATCTGTTTGTTTCATCGCTGCCTGGATATTAAACTATTCCCAATTTACACAATGTAAAGTGTAAGGTTTCCTCCTCATTATGTTGTAAACATTAACTTTCCGAAAATTAGTGTATACTTTCACACAGGATATACCTCTATAAGATGGCGGCCGTTATGGATCGCAGAAATCTATTAGTCTCGTAGTACTCCCAGCTGATTCTGATGATTGTAAATGAGCGCGGGTATATAAGACGTTTTGAAATTACGCCACATATGCTTCTATTTCTCTACTGTGAGGATTGCTCCGACTGATCCCGGTGAGTTATTCAATGCCGATTTCTTGTGTGGCTTGTCCGATATCCGGCTCTGAGGGATACATACTAGATTGGGGGTTGTTTGTGTTACTGGCGTTGTCTGCCTGGAGTATGGCTTATTTTTGTAGATGAGTATGGGGTATATAACGTGTCCCTGGTTCGTATCTGTTAAGTTTAATATCGTTTTCTAACTAGAGGGGATTTGACGCTTGGATTAGTTATTATATTCAACTATGTGTTAAATCTTATTATTGTTGAATTTATGACTACTCGGGTACTTTTCTTTCTTCCGGGTGTATTTCACTTGTAGGGCCAATGAGTTCCTTGGTTATAGTGGTTATCGTTTTGGACTTGGTAGACCGCTTCATTATTGTGTTTCTCTTCATTTTCCTTTTAAAATACCATTGATTTTGCACTCGCAATTGTTATTGATGCCGTTATGTAACTGTAGGGCATTTCTACGATTAGTTAGAGTTTATATTTTCGTTTATATCATATGATTACGCCCACGCTAAAGTAGTGCTCGTTTTGAACTGCACACTAAATTAATATTGTAAACCTTTCTTCTGTAAATATAGGTCGGTCATCGTAAATGATGTCATCACTGTTATACTTTTCTGGAAACTCTGATCAGTGATAGAAAATTAACAAAATTTGGGAGTTATCATATACGCACTTCTTTCGTGCAGATCAAGGCGTTATTATTCGCTTTGATACATAGTGAGTATTGGGCATTATACTAACTTTTATATTATTAGTTGCCTGCTCACTCTTGGGGAATTCTAACCCATTTATTTCCTTTAACTTAGATATATTGAAGGACGGATGTCCATTTGTGATTCATACTTGGCGTTCTGGGTGACTTAAATCCTTCATTAAATATCGGTATCAAACATTAAATTGGTAGGTATTATATGCATGGTTTGACTATACGAATGGGAATATGGTTCCCCTTTCATGGTTCCCTTAAAATAACTGCGTTTGTTTCTATTGATAGTTCACAACCCTGGGTCTCCTCAATAATTCGAGTCACGTGATTTTTCCTTCTTCTCTGTCGTCGCTTCACTCCATTTGATCTTTATACTCTCATTCTTTGCTCCCTTTTGGTTTTGTTCTCTTTCTGTACGCATCTGTTAGATAGTAATTCTTGAATACAAAGAGGCTGAAAATTATTAGTTTTGAATAAATTTCCAATGAAATGACAAGATAGTAACTAATTGGTATTTTATATTAACTACGTTTGTATATAGTGTGTGTTGTCTTCAATTTTTGTCGTCTTATGTGTATGTGTATATATATTTATATGTGTATTGTGTTTGTTGACTTGACAGCCCTGAGGAAGTCCTTTTGATAAGGACGAAACGCGTCGGCTGTGTCTTAAATCACCTGGATTATGTTTTAAAGACTTCATTTGAAATTAAAGGAAGAAACTTGGAAGAAAGCTTGTGGACATTAATTTTATAGAATTTTTTGTCTAATTTGTTTGATGGTGCACCTGTGCTATTTTGTTATAGTCCCTGTATCTGGCCTGCACTCCATCGCAGTCAGCCTGAACTCGTGACTTTCTCCTGGTCTAGCACAACTAAGTAACTGCGAGTGGCTTCATGCCACTATTTTCATGAAAAAAACTTTAAAATTCAATATCTCTGATTCTACTGATAGGATTTTTGTTGTTGTGATATCATTTTATTTATTAAAATTGACCCTTTTTTTAAATTGTTTTTGGATTTTCACTTTATTGCTTCTTGTGTGCTGCATAACTACTTTACATATTGGTTCTAGTTTAAGCCTGACTGCTTTTGTGCCAAGGTTTCAGAAGGATGAGCACAAGTTAGTTTAGTGACTATTGTGGTTCTCCCTGACAATGATCATTGTTATTGCCTGAGTGGGGCCTCCACATCGCACAACAATAACACAGTTTCTTACATTTATGGATACATCTTCATACTTTAGAATGGAACATATTACAAAATACACTTCCCCATGGGTCCTTTGAGCTGTGAGGGAATCCGTGCTTTGCAGGTCTACAGAGCCTGGCATAGTGTTCTTCCAATCCTACATAGTTAGAAGTTAGGTCGCAGAAGTGCATAAATGGTCAATCCTGAGCCATTCTCCATCCCACATACATTTAAAATATAAACTAAAATGCATAGCAGTAATTAAAAAATCAATATTTTAAACAATTATAGTTTTGCAAAAGATATTAATGACTTCTATATTTTTGAAAACGATATATCTTACCTTAAATTCTATATTCTTGACCACAATATTTTTGCTGTCGATATTTCTGTGTCACGATATTTCCAACTCAATATTAGTGCAAGTCGACATTTCCAACTCGATATTCTGTCTGCATACCAAAAAGAAATAGCTACTAAATAAAATGTTGGACATGGTTTACTTTTTTTTTATGTTTGGAATGGAATTGTTACCAAAAGTGAGCTACTTAAAAACAGAATTGTGAAAACACTGACAGGACTGATAAGAGGGAATTTGATTGAAAATTCTCTTCTACATTAATAAATCATTACAAAATCAAAATTGAAAGCTTTTGTTCATAAAAATACAAATCCCTGTGGCTTTATCACAAAGACGAAATACTGCTGTTTTTTTAGGTCGCGCCTAGCATTGCATCGCGAATGCGCTGCCATCGCTTTGCGAGGCATGCAGTATATACTGTAGCGTGGAAACTTCATGGAAGCTCCGCCCACTCTCTGCCCATTGGCTTTTGTCTTAAAGGCTGCCTTCTGATTGGTTTGAGGCTTGTTAGTTCATCCTCATTCATCATTTGTACCCTTCCACGGCTATTGGCCCCTTTACTCCTAACACTATTTTCTTCCCTGTCTCCCCCTCACGCCCCTCCCTCAGTCTGTGACTTATCGCCCCCTTTGGCCACACCCCCAACTCCCGTTCGTGTCTTCTTGCCTGCCGGCACTTTTGTTTTCAATGCAATAGGTCTCGCGTAAATGCGAGTCCTATTGCATTGCCAATGTTTGTTTTTTATTCTTGTAAGCACTATTTCTGTACACGTCAGGACGTGCTCTGCTTACGTTTAGCGTGCCATGCGCGCTTTCACTTTCTAAGCAGCCGGACAATGAAGAGCCTTATTCCTCTTCTGTTCCTTCATTCCGATTCTTAAAGCCCCTTTCCCACGCCCTCTTCTAGTGTGCATTTCCCCTCATCCCTCGGCTCCTTCTCTCATCTCCCCGCCCCTCCTCAGTCTCCTCTCTCTCTCTCAGCCATCCTCTGTGGGTTGTGTTACAAAGGCTACTATCCTCCTGTAGCGCAAGCGGGCGGTAATTTCAATCAGCATAGTGTGACCAGGCTGCTATGATCAGCTTGCGGTGCCACGGTAAATCTAGCGGCCGGCCCCGCGTCGCGACCGACACCAACCCACCAGCAGGGCGCACACAGCGGCTGGACGGACTGACTCAAAGTGCGGTGGCCTGGTCAGTGGTGGTTTGTTCACGGCCCCAGGGAGCACCAAGACCGACCCCTGAATGTGGCTGAGCCGGCCCGAGCAAAACTGATGCGGGTGTACCGGCACAGAGACTGAGGCGGCCGGCGTGTGATGCTTAAATGTAGCTCTCGCTTTCGGCCGCCGCCGGGCCCGTCAATTCAAAACAATCCTCAAGCTTGCAAGCAAGTAAGTGTGTGCCTAGCCCCCAGGAGTCAGGGGTATGAATTAAAATCATTCAGTTTCAAGTTGCGGTTATTTAAAGTTCCATATGTCATGCTTCAGCTCGCCTTGTCGTCCTCCTTCCACACACCGACAAACCCTCAGCTACGCACTTCACCTCACCTCAGACACCATGGCACGACACCTGTCTCAGGCTCAGAACTGATCAGAATAACATTTGATTGTGCTGGCCTAAACGCACTGACATGTCTTATACTAATGGCACTGATCTTCCACATAATTAATTGGCCATCATGCACATTAAAAAAATTGTGCATTTAATGCACGGTCTGGACAGCTGCGTGCACGCAGTCTCACTCTACTACAGGTCTACTTGGCAGAGGATACCTTCACCCTGCTCCCACAACCCCCCTCCCGCTCTCACACACATTCAGGTTAGGCCGAGTTAGAGATGTTATTGCGTAGTGTATGCTTTTTGGGAAGAGAGCATACAACAACACCGTCACCCATTGCTAGTGCTCAATGCTGCAGTAGACGGCCGCACAGTCGACCTCTCCGCCTATTATTTATAGCGCTGCGCATGAATGAGAACAGGAGCGATAGTCGGAGTGGACGGTGACTTTTCTAGAAAGTCGAACCAATTAAAACCAGTTCATTCATCATCTGTTTGCGAAGCCAGCACCAAACACTTGTCTGCAGAGTGCAGTTTATAATAAAAAATATCACTCAATAGATTATGACAGGTTTGTCATTAGTGCATACCTTTTTTATTTACATGTTTTGGTGTGCACCTTTTCCAGGTTTACCTCGTTGCATGCTGGAACAATCCAAACATTGCTAGTGATCCCTTTGGCTTGCACGAAGGACCGGATGAAATGAAACTAGAAAAGAAACAAGCCCCAAAGGCCCTCACCTGGAAATCATAACACTTTCCTGTGTACAGGAATACACTATCAGAGTCTCAAAGTTCAGTGCGATCAGCGGATCTTAAGTGAGCGGAGCAGAGGGAGATGGCAGGACCCGGGGGATGGGCGCAGAGGAGCAACTACTCATGCTAGCCTAGCCTCTGCTGGTAAGGAGAATTCCTGGGAGGGAGAGGAGCGTAGGCAGGGAAGCCCAGACAGCAGAAAGCAGTCTAGAGGGTTAACAATAGGCAGCCCCCTGGGCCTCCAGTATACACCTTGGTGTCACTCTGTAACCCCTATCCATTCTGTATGCACTTGCACTGACTGTGGGTGTCCTTGGAACTCCTTTGTGCACCAAGCAGGCCCAGGCCTCCCTGATACTTCCTACAGAACCCACAGGAGGGCCATGAGCCCCACCTTAACCTTCAATTCTTAGTCTATTGACATCCTGTATAACCCTTGTATATGTCAGGATGTAACCTCATTTCCTTCTCTGTGCACACTGCTCTCCTATATAAACCCCAAGCCATCGATAATCTCTGGGCCTCCTTTGTACACTGTGACTTGCAAATCCCGAGCCTCCTGTAGTGTACAGTTACACTGACTGGCCTCTTCAGTAAGCGGTAGCTGGATCTCCGGGATCCTACGATGCCCTTCCATTTCTGGTGATTGAAGCAGTTTTAAGATCTTCTTAGAGTTTCTCGTTGTGTGTAATTTCTGATATTTATATGTTTCACTTGTCTTCATTGCTTGATTTTGCTCCCGAGAAAGTGTCACTCATAGTCGTTGGATGTCACTCATAATTACACTGAAATTATAAAAATGTCACACATAGCAATCTGAAACCTTGGCAGCTATGCCTCTTCCCTCTCCCCCCTCCCTCTCCCGTCTTCTCGCCTGTCCCCCCTCCCTCGCCACAGTGATTATGAGCCGGAGGCTTCGGCTGTTAGCTCTGAGCCCAGCAGCCCCTGCTCCTCTGCCTGCACGGGAGTGAGGGGCTGAGAGAAGCGGCTGAGGACAGGCGGAAGCCAGGGCTGCTGCACCTTCTGCGTCTGCAGAGGAGCCGCGGAAGCAACAGGTACAGCCCCTCACAGGGACAGGAACTAGTCCCCCACACTGCCCCCGCCAACACAGGTGAGCCCGTCTCTCCCCCGGAGAGGGGCTCCCAACCCTACCCTGGCAGGAGATCCCCGTGCCAGGGCCGCTCCAGCACCTCTACTTCCAGCCAGCAGAGCGGGGTTGCGCTGCCGACCTCCAGTAGCGCATCCCACCAACAAAAGCAGCAGGTGAGCGCCCTGAGCCAGGCACAAGAACTGAATGACATGTCCCCCAGCCCACCCTCCATCTACCGCCGGGTAGCCGGCATGGCCCAGATGGACACCTCGGGGTTCACTACAGCAGCGGCATGGTAAACGCCAACCTGCTCTACGGCAGGACATGGTGATGAGAGGGCCTTGTGTGCGCACACGCATGTCGAGGACCACTGTGACAGCCACAGACTCACACGCCCACATACAGTGCAGGTGGTGGCCCCACCAGAGGTGATTGTGTGAGCTTTCTTGTGACTGTCAGGGAAGTGCATGTAGTAGGGGACAGAGGACCATGTGAAACCTGCAAATGGAAACAAAAAAACGAATATATGTGGGTTCAAGATGTCATGAGAGGTTACCGATTACATGAACTAGACCCGTTCTTTTCCAGGTATTTCATAAAAGGACCGTGACCTGAAGTAAGAGGGCTAACATTTCACACTTGTTACACTACTCAAAACTAACCCTGCCGCACCCGCAATCACTGACCCATTAGGCTTGAAAGTCGGCATCTTTGACTCCATCGAAAATTCACAGTAGACGTCTTGAAGAGTTTATTTTCTTCTAGACGCGAATTAACACAGTGGATGAGGGAACATTATATTTTAAACAAAAAGTGTGAGTCTATTTTACTGACATCTGGACACGTTAAGCGGACATTGTCAAAAAAGTCAGCACGTGGTAGGCACCCCGTGCTTCAGTCCGTTCTAGGACGAGGTCATGGGGATGCAGCGTCTTTTTGCAAGTACTTATAAATATGTGTTATAACGGCATCAAACATGCACTGTGTTCAAAATCTCCCCTCAAAGTTACCTGCAGCCTGTTCTAACCCTTCAAGGTGAAGCAACATTAGTGTTGCAAAAAGCACACAGTTGCTTAACTCCCATATTCCACACTCTCGCTCAGATGATGGTATAACTTGTTTTCACATTGTCGAGGTACTGTTTTTAAGATCAGATCATGTTTTCAGTTTGTAATGTATTTAAATGACGTCAGAGCACAACTCAAACTGTTGAGTACAGGCTGTGTACCTGAACTTTCATTGCGCCCATACCGGTCTCCTGTTGTGTGTGGATGGCCCCTCACTTTTTAGGCCAATAAAGCTGACCTTTTTCAACTTCGAAGTTTAATTATTTAAAGGGATGGATATGCTGATGTTAATAATTTTGTTCTATGAGGTGTGAATATTCTGTTTCTTTAATGCTTTTTAGATGTGGTTTTAAGCACGCAGATATTTTGCCCTGCCCCCCACACACACACCACAAAAATCCGTAGCAGCAGCAGTTCAGAATGCAGGAGAACATTTAAATTTTAGTCTGAAGCGTCAGGGCTTTCATGGAGCAAAATACGTTTTTTTTCCAAACAAAAACCAAGTGGAAAGAGACTGTTTTATTTATAAATACGTGCCAGGATCGCCGTTAATTACATTTTTAATATAACATAATAATGAGATTAAGAAAACTGTATATGGCCGAGCACGTTTGATCTCTGAGCACAGCACAACAGCTACAGATAAGTAGTGAAAGTGACCAGCAAATGTTGTATAAACTTCCCAGGAGCATGCCTGGCTCATTTGTGCTATGCCACACGCCCACTAAATGTAGAACATTTACTTTAACCCCCCCACCAATGAATTTTTCAGCCGCCAGTGGATCAGCGGACTGAATTCTTCCATGGCGCTGCCCTATGTGCAGTTTAATCGGGGAAAGTCATTGCCTGCCAGTGGGCAGACGGGCCAAGTAAGTCAAGGGCAGGCAGGAAGCGGACGGGAGTGACACAAGTGGCCCAAAGTACCACAGGGGAGCTAGGCTTAGTAGGTGAAGAGTTGGCAGCAAGTCAGTGGGGGATTCAGTGAGTGGGTCGGGTGGCAGTAAAGAGTAGATCGTTCAAGTAGTGACCAGTGAGAAGGTGTTTACGTAGCGGGTGGAGAGTCGTAGAATGTGAGCGTTAGTGTTAGAAGTAGGTTTTTAGAAGTATGTTTGGAACTGTTAGTAAGTGGGCAACCGTAGGGTGTAGGATGTCACTAAGGGGATCCAGGAAGTATTCAGGATGATCTTTAGGATGGCAAGTTGTAAGTGCGTTGATCAGGGAATGCGTGGGTTGATAATGCATAGTCCCGCTTATTGAAGTAGAGCACAGTGTGAATTGGGTCTCAGTGCATGTGCCACTTCGGGTTCGATTGCAATACTGAGGGGCATATTCACAAGGAGCTATCGCTGAATTAACAGCACTTTATCGCAGCCAAAGTCGTGATAAATATACCTCCCCATTCACAAGCTGGTGTAAACAGCCCACAGCACCAGTTTACCCGCAATAGCAGCTGCAAAAAACATCGCCACAGAGGCCCCCCGCAAATATCGCTAATGAGATGCAGAGTAGGCGTTCCCGTGCCAAAAGCCGAGACAACATCACACCTCAACATTCACAACGACCAGCCACATCGGCGATAAGAACACAAAACAGGCGATGAGGCGCGTTAGCACCCGGAAATTTACACCTGCTCTGACCTGGTGTAAAGTCTGACGGCAGCCAGCACCACAAAAGGGAGCACAGCCCAGGGCCACATCCGAAGGGCAACAGATGCCATGGAACCACTCATCATGCGACCCGGACACCCAAGAGGGCCACAACACCCACCGCCACCACCCCAGGACCCCAACCCACACCCAGAACACCCCCCCCCGGAACACCACAGACGCAGCGCAGACAAAGACAGCGGACTCCCAGGAAACGTACCAGCTGCACAGACCCAACATCTGACAATGTCACCGTCCACTACAGGCTGAAAGGGACTACCATCCTACGCATCCTGACCATCATCGCCTAACAGGCCTATGGCACCAACACAGCGGACAACCAACATCCCACCCCACGCAAAGATGCTGGCTTGGCTGCACCTGTTGGCCCCTGGTACCCCCCAAACAACACCCGCCAGAGTTTGAGGAGTCACACAGCCAGCCACATCCAAGTCCCCCACACCTGTCCTGGACATCACCATCACCCTGGTACCCCAGTCCCCATACGTCCAACACAATGTGCAGGATCCGCTGGAGACCAAGCAAGGACCATACGCCATAGCAGGATGCACGCACGTGTTGGGGGCAATCCACAGCACACATGTACTACCTGTGCCCCCTGGTGACACAGCACACAATCACCTCAACAGGAAGCACACGTCTCACATCAATGTGCAGGCAACAACAGAACACCGTGGAACCTCCAACATTGTCGCCTTCAAATACACAGCCAGTGTGCATGATACCTACATCCTCCGACAGTCCATCATCAACCAGCGTTCCCAGGATGGCAACAAGGGAAATGCACACCCCCTTGGCAAGTTCAAAATGAATACCCCACACACCTCAACTCCACAACCATGCAACTCACAACTCTGGCAATACACACGTCACAAAATCACAACCAACAAGCACAACAACATGACCACCCACCAGACACGACAGAACAACTTACAATGGTAACCTGGGCAAGCCCTGAACATAAGCCATCAACGGCATGGCACCTCAGCCACATAATAGCCGAATGTGGGGGGAGGTGGCAACCAGGCATGTGTGAAGGATGCAGTAGAACCATGATCGGGAAAGCACACAATGCCAAGAGTGGCGGAGATGTGCTGGACAGACCGCAGCATGCAGAACACACCCATATCCATGGCGACATACACCTCTAGTGTATGGAGTGCAGTGGACAGTGGACGCAACCATGTCACCCCAGCCAGTGGGGGACCTCGCGGAAATGTTGCCTGTGACGCCACCCCCTAAGCGTCATTGGAGTGGGATGGCCCGGCGTAGGCCAGTGAATAAAAAGCACATAGGCCTGGGCGTGGTCCTCTCCCGGAAATCCCCATGTCTCTGCCAGGGCTGCGCCTCCCACCCCGCCATGAGGCCAACGCCGTCCTCGTGAGCGGAGTTGCCTGCGATGCTGTGCGCCTGCCTGACCCCGGCACGCTGGACCACGAACCCGTCAGGCCCGCCCCTGCGCAGCCAGGCTACACTGATCACCTGCCGACACCGGCGTGTGTCAAGGAGGGCCCACCACGTGCCGGCACAAGCTCCAAGCCAGAGTCCCGCGACCTTGGCAGGCAGCACAGACCACCATGGCCTCCACGACACAGGCCCGCTTCAGTCCTTTCTAGTTGACGTACTCTACTGCCGCCTTCGGCCTACTCTTCGGACCCGTAGGTCCCATATTTGAAACTGTGTCCTGAGTCATGAATGGCAGTGACCCCAAATCCGGGCCAGCGGCCACAGCATCAGACCCCCACCCCCGATCAGTGAGGCATAGTTCCATATGGGCATCTTGCGACACGTGATGCCACTAATCCTGTTCAACGCCAGCCGGCTACACGTGGTGCCACTAACCCTGTTCAACGCCAGCCGGCTACACGTGGTGCCACTGAACCTGAACAACGCAGGCCGGTGGGGCTATCCAACCTATGCCGGCGATACTAGGTGAATGGGCCGTGCTGACTGCTGCCTCAGGCCTACACCACGGTCAGGTAGGTCACACATTTGGAACTGAGTCTTGATTACACCATGGCAGTGAACATTATTTAAGGCAGAGAACAATTCACTATACACCCTTCGATGTGGTGGCAACAAGTCTGTGCATGGCATCACAACCACACATGTCTGTGGGCCTACGCGGACTACTGCCCTCGGCCTACGCTGCGCACGAGTGGGATCACAGATTTGGAACTGAACATCGGTAATTCAAAAGGCAGAATACATTTCATCGCACGCACGGAGAGGCGTAAGAGGATGACGCGTTGCAGTCCGAAGTGAACAGGATCATCGTTACAGAGGTGATTGAACACTACCGACAACTGCCACTGTGTCACTAACTCTGTGCCTTGCGAGCCAACGACACGTGGCTGTGGGCCACTGCTGACTGCTGCCTCCGGCCTACACTGCGGTACAGTAGGTCATAGAGTCTTGATTTTTCAATGTTGGAGTTCACATCTGTGTACCGGCATCATCGCAGACTGCATCCCCCTCAGCACCTGTGCCACTAAGTGTGTTCCCCGACATTCATGGACACTCACTGGTCGTACATTGGTGGCGTTTGTGTCTATTGAATAGAGGCTAGTTTTCATCCTCATGTAGCGGATACGGAATTGTTGGTGAAAACGAGGGTTGCGCTTTCCACTCCTCCATTTGCTGCTTCCAGATGACTTCAGACCTTCCGCCTCATGCCCTGGAGGACACCTTCCACTGTCCCCCGCAACACTCCGCAACATACACCTCGGACATTGATGGGGACCCACTCAGGTCGCATGGCCCATCTGACTGCACCGCAAGTCACCGTCCCGTGGCTGGGTGCCTGTGCCGGCCGCAGTGCATCCGGGGCCACTAACTCTGTGCTGCTCAGGCCTGGGACCCCTTCTTCTGAGACATTGAATGGCCTCTGTAGCGATGGTCTTGGGGTCATCAACGCCATGTGTTTGTGGCCCTGCGATGTCCGCATCCTCCGGCCTCAACTGCGGGCCACCAGGGCCCACACATAGCATCGAATCTTGACCGGCCCGGACGTCGCATCACCGCAGGAGGCACACGCCACCACGGCAAGGACCACCTCCAACCGCCAACTGCCAGAGTCAAAACGGTGGTCCTGACAGACCTACGGAGTTGCTCAGACCTGTCGTGGATGCCATCATCAGCCTGATACCCTGCTCAGCACTTCAGGTGCCAGTGACTCAGTGCACCGCAAGGCATTGTCCGTTACTGATTGAGTTTTGTGCTGTTGTGAGGTTGCACAGCAATGTCACCTCATGCAGTGGGGAAGACCTGGGACAATGATGAGGAAGATGTGTCAAGTGTGCGGACGGGAGAAGGCACAGACAATGGGAGGGCAGGAGGCAACAGCCCCAAGCCAGGAATGCAGACTGGTGGTGGTAGTCAAGCTACAACCCCGGATCTATTACTGGGTATTGCGCTGTGGACTGCAGACGCAACTGTCACCTCAGGCAGTGTGGGAGACCTGGGACGTTGATGAGGAAGTTGATGCAGGTGTAACACACCCCACTGCATCTGCATCAGGACTAACCCGAAGGGACACAATCCTAGCAATTTCTTCACATGAGCGCGCTCTTCTCTAGTGCCCCTACCTCAGTGCACTGCAACTCACGGAACCTCCTGACTGAATATTGGGTGACCTCTGTCCTTACTCCGGATCCCTCCATGTTGCTCTGCAGTTGACTCTGTTATGCTGGTGTTTCCTGTTTCCATTACACTGGTGTCCACTGTTCCGGTTGTTGCCAGCACCAAGCACTCCGTGCGGGCTGGCTTATACTCAGCCCACACACATCCAGCACAGGCGTCACTGTATATGTGGCCCTGCCAATAAAGGCGCACGTGCCCGTAGCCAGTTCAACATGATATGTGCATGTGTCCCTGTGGTCTTGTTGTATGCATGGGGGCCCTGGGCCCTACGACATTACATTGTGCTGTGTACAGCGGACGCAGACATGTCACCGCAGGCAGCGGGCTAGAACCTGGACATGTAGCTTTGTTGTCACCCACTCAATTCGTAAGGGGAGTGGACTGTGCCGTTGTACGCAGAGCCAACGTGGGTGTGTGACTGATATGTGCGTGCCCCTGGGCGTGGTTCTGTACTGGGTATGTGCATCTGCATGTGTCTCTATGGCAGTGTGGGTCTCCTTTGTGGGGTGTAGGTGGTCCCTGAAGGGTATTGGACACCCACGTATGTGTTCTAGTTCGCATTCCATGGGTTCGGCAACACCTGCACCTGTTGGGCCACCTCCTTTTGGCGTTCTGACACCTGGCATTGGGGTGCCATGTGTGAGCCAGCCGTGATTGCGGGGGCTTCATGCTGTGTGGTCTGTTGCAGGGGCTGGGTTCTGCTCTGAGTAGCTTGTCTGCCCTGGTGGTGGGTTGTGTGGGATGTCCATGGGCTGTTGTAGGGCGTCGGTGTCGAAGGTGTGGTGTTCATCTCCGGCATCACTGATGGGTTGTCTGTTCTGACCTGCTGGAGGTGTTGTTTGTCCCTCTGCATTGTGAAGGGGAGGTGCATGTTGGCATTGTGTTGGTGCCTTGTTCTTGTCGACATGCAGACTGTGTGACAATGTACATTGTGACTGTTTGGGCGGTGGTGGCTATTTGCGTTGGGACAGTGGACATTTGGCCTACATGGCTGCTGTGGGGTTGTAGCCGTAGATATGCATCTCACAGTTCCCTGCTCTGTCCAATGTGATTGTTCTGTTTCTGCGCCTGGGCGGACCCAGTTGTGTCCCCTGTTCTGCAGTGTGGGTGTTGCACTTTGTGCCACATTGTCATGGTATGTGCTGTGATTGCTATGTGTGTGTGCTGCAGTGTGCCACGGGGATGGGGGACATCTCCCTGGGTAATTGTGGGAGTGCAGTGTGCTACACCTAGTTGTGCATGTGTGCCATTGTGCCCATCACCCCCCATGCCCCCAGTCCCTGTTGGATCCTCACCCTGTTGTTGTTGTGTCGGGTCCTGTCGAGCTGTGTCCGTACTTCACCTCCTTGCACCAGCTTCACACTGATGACTGTGGCCTGGGTTTCCTCCAGCTCCTCCTGTGGTGCTGGACTGCCACCTCCTGTCGCCGTTGCTGCCTTCCTGTTGGCAGCGGGTTTGTGCCTGGTTTAGGTTGTCACATCCTGGCGGCGCCTCTTGGCCTCCTGGATTGGCCTCCTGGCCACTCCGACTGCATTCCAGGTAGTCTGCTTGTGGGTCAGTTGCTGGTAGTGTTCTGTGCCTCCGTGGCGCTGGTCTTGTTTTCCTGCGGTCTGCACCCCGTCTTCCTCTCCCTTTTCTCCTTGGCCTTCCCCGACCCCGTTGTTCCTTGCTGGTGGTCTGTGGGGGTTGTGGGGTTCGCGTTGGCCTCTGCGCTGGGTCAGGGTGCATCGATGTTGCTACGTGCTTTGGCTTGTTTCTGGTGTGTTGTTTCTGTGGTTTTTATGGTGGAATTTCCCACCAGACGCGTGGGATTTGCAGGCCTGTGGCAGCTTTTTGCTACTTTTTGTACCGCGATTGGCCTCATCGCATGATTTCTCGCATTTTTTGGGCGTGGCGTTGATTTTCACGCTGACATTTGACGCGTTATCTGGTGACTATCGCATGCTACTGCCTTGTTGTGAATTCCACGTGACACAGGGTTATTTTCCCGCGATGGGCTGCGATATTGAAAGTTGCATTACGCTACTCTTGCGGTCGGTATCGCACGTTCTTGTGAATATACCCCTGAGTGTCTTCACAGATTCCAATGCCTGTTTAACTTTTACATTGTATATGTCCTTTGGAGTACTTCAAAGGCTAACCAATCGATTGCAACCCATTTTCCTTTAAAAGTGGCGACCGGGCTTCCTATATAAATAATAACTTATGAAACCTCTGACCGATCACAAGAGTCTTTTGCGCCTCGCAGTATGGGAAATGCAGGGCCGGCTGCAGAGCAGTTAGACTGATGCGGCCGCACTGGGCGCTGACCTGGGGGAGGGGGTGCCAACAGCACTAAAGCCGGCCCTGGGGAAATGCTATTCTGAACCTGACCCTTCAATCTGTTGAGCCCTTTGAATTAAACTGTGTCCTGCAGCCGTTTCCTACATGAGTCACATCCCGGACACTAACCGGTCCTTTGTAAGGAGTGAGGTCACTAGTTTTTAGGTCGAGCATTCAAGACATCTTGTATATACTTATATGTGTATGTACTTTGTGGGCTCTGGAGATCAACCCTAGGACTTGTCTGCTTCCGCTTAGGGACTTTTTTTCTGTTCAACTGCCTCTATTTAACTGTCTTGATAGAAAACGACCAGCAGGCGTCAGTAAAATACCAGAATTGCTTTCTGCTGAGGGACTTTATTTTTTTAATTTTTCTGGCAACTGCATCTATTTAACTTTCTTGATAGAAAACGACCAGCAGAGGTCAGTAAAATATAAGAATCACTTTAGCATTCTCTAGATTCCAGTCCATAGAAATTGTCTTCCACGAGCACCCGCAGACAATAATATTTTTTTCAAATATTGTATTTTCAGTGATATGACCACCGAAGGCCCTGATTTTATAATAGAAAAGGAGCTTTGGATATACCATTTCCCACTGAAAGGCAATATTTCTCTCCATGTGTTCCCATACCTGGCAAGTCACGCAGTTTGGTGCTTACTTTCCCTCCATGTTAAAGAACAGTAGATGTTTCAGCACCCAGGCTAATGTGCTGCATAGCTAAATACATATAAGGTCCCAAAGGCAAGACCGATTGCATAGCAAATGCTTGTTTTACTTTACTCATTGCTTTTTCTTGGGAGGAAGGCCGCCCCCTGTGGTTCTTCACTGCACATGATGTAACCTGCCATATACTGAAACAGATATATATTATTAATCGTCATCCCTTGTGAATATGGACATTCAAGATAACAGAATACCATACACAAGTAGTCGAATTAAACATTATCTCTCTAGTTCACTTTGTTAAAGAACCACTGGATTCTGTAGTTGTGACCCCCCGCCCCTCCCCGGTTACCGAGCCGTGAATGAATGCATGGGTGGTTCTGTCTAGAAAGCCTGCGGAAAATGGCTGGTCCTTCTCTTTCCTAGAGAGTGTCATGAACACTATAAATGTGCCAACTCCCTATGGAAGAGTTCTACAAATTACAGCTGTAGCTCTCCTGTGATGTCAGATCCAACTTTTCATGGAAAAGTCTTTAACATTATACACCTAACCTAACATTTTAAAATTGTAGTTTGTATTATACTCTGTCCTTTGTTGAAGAGCTTTTCATTAAATGAAAATTTGATTTGTCTGCTGAAGAACCATCAAATTTTTAACATGTTAATCACCCCGCTGGAGAGTCTTTGTAAACATAACTTGGCTCTTGTTTGACCTGGCCCTTTTTGCAGGGTCACCCCCAGATTTGTGCCTTCAGTTGCTGAACCATTGTTGCCATTAGGACTCTTTTTCGATGCTAACCTGTGGTAAAGTGCTTATGATCTCTCCCTATAACATGTTACAATTGTCATCTACTTAATTGGTACCATAAATTTACAACAAATCTTCTAGTAAATAGTCTTAAATGTGTCCAGGGCCTGTATATTCAATGCTACTAGTGGGCAGCAGCACTTAATGTGCCACCCACTAAAGTAGCACTGCAAAACATGCCTACAGGACTGCCACTGCAGCCTGTATGCATTTCCGCCTGGCAAAATAAACCTTTTGAAAGGTCTAAACCTTCCTTTTAATACTTCTAAGTCACCCCTAAGGTAGGCCCTAACAGCTCCTGGGCGAGGGTACATCGCAATAAAAAGTAGGACATGTGGGTTTACGTTTTACATGGCCTGGCATTGAAAAACTATTAAAGTTATTGTAAGGGTATTTCTCTCATAGACTGGTGCTGGGTTGCCTTATTACACTTAATAAAGTCCTAACTCCAGTTTGGGACCAGCTATAGAACTACTTCTTGGAATACTTTCAATTGTAATTTAAAATTCTCTTTAATGGTGAAGCCAGATTTTAAGTTATAATTCTGAAACTGCCCCTTTTTGGATCTTTGCATTTTCTTGTCCCAATCAATTGTGCATTCCTGCCAGGGTCATGTGGCTGTGAATGGCTATGCTGTTTGGCTTTGTGTGTTTATTCCAGACAGAGGGGACTTAGGTGTGGACAGGATGGCCCATCCTGACAGGATGGCTAGAAAGGGGCTGTACCCAGCCCAACTTACAGTTCAAAGGGGTTTGCCTACAGCACACAAAAAGGAACCTGACACTAGGCCTGCCTTGCCTTTGTCACCCCTGACAGTTTGAAGCCCGGACAAGGTGAAGGGGAAGAACTGACCAGAACCATTTTTGGAAGTAGGCCAGGAAATTCCCCCACACAAAAGCTGGCATCAAGTATAAAAAAGAGCACTCTTCAGAACACTCCTGGACCTGTGGAAGTTATAGAAGAAGGATCGCCTGCAGCCAGAAGGACTGTCTTGCTGCTTGAGGGACTGCCTTCCTGTCTGAAGAAGGAAGATTGGATCTGCTTGCCTTCATCACAGTGTACCCAGAGTGACTCCAAGGGTCAGATGGTTAACTTCCTGTGTGAGCACACATGGTGACACAAGCTTCTAGAGGCCTCCCTGCAACTGCCTAACTACCCAGCTGCGCGGACCTGCCTTGATCTGCCTAAGCCCTGCTGCTGGCCACTGCTAAAGTGAGTTCTCTGATCTCCAAGAGCTGCCTCCCAGGTCCTGGACCCTTGACTGGCATCAGTGATGGCTCCTCCTAGACAAACAAGCATCAGCAAACTCAATAGGTCTCCCCTTTGGGACCTATTGGCTTTGCCAATGGTTTTTAGTGATGCTGGACATCATGGATATCCGTAAAGATTTTCCCAGTGGCCAAAAAGTATGGTCTGTGGTGCAGCTGAGGGCTGCATTGATGCTAGCAGGGTGGGGGTCATGAGACAAGGGGATGTAAGGGAGCACATGGAGTCAAGGATGTACATGGTGTGGACACTGAGTTGTGGAGTTATTGTGAGAGTTGCAATTCATACTGCCCTCCAAATTATGATCTAGGGGCAGATTTACAGGCCCCCTGCGCCACCAGTACATCATTTTTTGTGATGAACTGGTGGCGTATTTCTCTGCCCCATATTTACAAGGACAGGAAAAGCCACCCTGCGTGACTTTTCCTGTCCTTGTAAATATGGCCCCTTTACACGCAGCACTTTGCATGAAAGGGGCGTTCCATGGGTGTTGCTGTGGGTGTTCCCATGCAACACCCATGGAACAAGACACATTTCCAGATTTACAAGGAATCGTAAATCTGGAAATGCGCTAGAATGCTACGCCTCCCCAAGGGAGGCGTAGCGAGGCGCAACAAGGAGAAATGTTTTAATTTCTCCTCGTTTTTTCCTCTTTCAATGTGTGCTGCATTCTACAGCATGCATTGAAAGAAGAAATGCCTGTAGTGATTGTTTTTGTGCAGGAAGGTGCCCCTTCCTGTACAAAAACAATCTCCCCATGACGCAGGCATCCTTGCACCATGGTGCAGGGGTGCCTGCACCGGCGCATGGCAGCTGTTTGTGCGCCAGCGCAGGGGAGAGCAGAGGAATGCGACATATTATTGTAAATATGTCGCATTCCTGTGCTTTGGAAGTGCTGCAGCGTGGCGCAGCCAAAGGGCTTGCGTTGCCGCGCTACAGCACTTCCTTGTAAATCTGCCGCCTAGTCTCTAGAAGAGACAGATTTGGCAATACTGTGCTATGCTGTATTTGAGTCATGTTCCTTTCCCACATTCTCAGGTAAGCCTTCTCTGCTTAGTATCGCTACCTATAGAGAGTCAAGTCTGCAGAGGAAGTAACTTGGTTATTGAATTGTAATTAAATAGAATCGTAGGCCTCACAACCTCCTTATTCTCATCTGTAAACAATAGGAATGCTTAGAAACAGGCTCAGTTAAGGTAGCAAGTGCTATAAAAACTCTTTAATAAAGAACACCTGCTTTGTGAAGAATTGCACTAGAAGTGATGATTGATAGAAGGATGATACTGGGTGATTCTTCTAATTGTTCTTTGTAATGTCCGTGCACATACTTCCTTTATTGCTTTTGATTATATTACTGTATTTAGATACTTGTGAAAGTCCTCTGAATCTGTCCCTGTGCTGTTGTCAGCGAATTCTATTAAACTCTGTTATAATGCTTTGTTGAGAAGTGAATTAGGAAATAACACAGGATATTTGCTTCATTGATGAAGACTAGTCATCTTCAGCACTTGTGTGTTAACACTCATTGCTGAAGTAAGAGCTGAGACGTGCATGCCAGATATTTGAGCAAATACTATTTATATTACAGTAATACTACAGGAGCTGTGTAGAAACAAGATAGTTGAAAAGATGTGTGCCAACAAAAACTTATGCATGAATTGAAATTTCGCAATTTGCATGCACCAGTGGCGCTGAAATAATTTTCAGAGTCGGGTGCTGCCTTAATGTTACATCACTGAAGTCATGGGGATTGCGAAAAATCAATGTGTTACATTAAAAACAAGTGTAACCAATGTATTCAGCAGGAGAAGGGTAAGTGTGTTGTATGTAACTGGTGGTACATTGTGGAGCACACTGCCACAAATATATTACTAAAGCATTGTTTGGCAGCACACTGCCATTATTAACACATATTCAATTAAAATGACCATTGCATTTGCATAAGCATAGAGTTTTACTGTTAAAACTGTACAGCGCACAAATGATGTGAGGAAATTGGCATCACCTAGTATATTGATTTGTTTTGATCGTATTAAATATTTGTTTTCATCACACTTCAGAATTACAAAATATGTACTTCATTTGTGCTTTCCTAATTCTGATATATACAGAAATATTTGTACTGTTCATTTAGGGGCATTTAAATTATGTTGTGTGCTGGAAAAAATAAAATCCTACAGCCTTTTTTTTCCACACCTGCAATACCTAGCAAGAATGGCACATAAATACTCTCACTTTGCAGTCAGAAAAAAAAACAAGCTCCCTAATAAGACTGAGCCTAACATTTTACCTCTGTCTGTGAATGCTCAGCAAATGTGACAGGAGAACAGCAAAATTTAAAGGCCTGTTTATTGCTCTTTCACTTCTGAACTCCAGCATGGTTATTTTCGGGGTACTTCAGCACCTACCCCTACTTCCAGCACCTATGGTATGAACGTGAATTGAGTTAGAGGTTTGTATTGCAATTAGCGAAGAGCACAGACCAAATTAGACAAGCTTGTAGACAGAACATTATTTCTTACAGATATACAGGATTAACGACAGAGGGCTGCGAATGGTGCTTGGAGACACCGGACCCTTGACGAAAGTTTGACTACAGGGCGGTGTCCCACTCCAGGGCTTAGGGGAGTTCTAATGCAACTCGGGGTATAAAGACGAGTGTGGTTACTCCACTGGAACCAAGTAATAACAAATTATTTTTTGTATGTGAATAATACTGACTAGCGTAAGAAGCGGATTTAACGGAACACTTCTAGAGGGATTCGAACCCTGAGGAAGGCCAGAGACCCAGTAGGGCTAAGACAATTGGCTGAAACATGTCGGTAGGAGCAGAAGGGGTGTTGGAGTGGTAACCTCTCCCACACACCCATCAATAATTTTTAATCCTGTCAAGTGGGACCTAGAATAAAATTAATTTAATGGTTACCACTTAGGCAGTTTTATAAACTTCTTTTCTCTGCATTTTTGGGATCCCTCATTCTGGAGAACTGTCTCCTTTTCATTTTCTTCTTTCTCTAAAAAATCAGCGCTCCACCCTGAGTGTTGGTCTGCACCAGGGTGTAAATAGCGGCACAATGATGAAGCAAGCCACTATCTAGTGGGTGAGGGCAGTCTTTAACAAGCCTGGGGGTTTGCTTTCAGACTCTGATTGAGAAAGGGAGTATCACGACCTCTTTCTGTCCCTTTCTATCTTTTTTCTTTTTTTTCTCTCTCTCCCCCTTATGTGGTAATTCTGCTGTCATGAAGGGGGCACTTTCAAGATTACCAGTTGGCTGTGTCACCACAAAACTGGGCAGAGCTTCTTCTTTTTGTGAGTTTAGTGGTTTGAAAGGAGAGCGAGAGGAGGCTCAATCTCCTGTCTCTTCTATTGTGTGGACATACAGGATTAATGAACTGATAAGTTTAATCAGTCAAGCAGAAAGTTAGGCGGAAAGAAACAATTTCAAAGGAATGCAGCACGTTTATTGCTTCCTAAACTAGCATACAAGGTAGACAACTGGAAACCTATGTACTCTTGTGGAGTGCCTCACAAAAAAAAGAAAAAAAAGAGTTCCCAGAAAGTGAGCACTTGTGGAAGACTACAAGGAGCCAGTCAGAGGGGTGGTAAACAGACTATGCTCCACAAGTGGGACAAAGAAATGCTGGACAGCCTAAAACAAAACAAGAAAATAGAAAGAAAACAAATGTGAGTCACAAAATGTAAAGCCAATGGTAGGAAATGGGCAGAATGCATTCCTAAGGAAGCTTTCTGCATGTCCCCAATATCTCTTTGCAACTAGACAGGCTTGGATGTAAAAAGGTGAAAATCCTGAAGTTTGGGCTCCTCAAAACTAACCCTGGGCAAGTTTGTGACAAAACTCCATCGCCCGCTATGACCGCCAATGTGATGCTCTGGTGAGACCTACTCTTTGCGCCAACAGTGACAGTCCACAATGAAGCAAGAGCTGCACTTCGTGCTACAGATATAACAGCCTGTGACGACCACCAATACAAAGCTCCAGTAATGGCTGAATCATTGCAGTACAGCAACAACCATCTGCAACACTCAATCTGCTTTTTGTGCTAAAAGACTCCTCCTAATGGTCTCCCCCAGCACAAACGGAACTCTTCACACTGGACTTGAGAAGGTAACTCTGCAGTGGGACTAACTAGGTCCCTTTACCGCTACATCGTGGTCAGCCTGAATTGTGACTTTCCCCCCGATCTAGTACCACAAGATAACCATGAGTGGCGCTCTGTGCTTTTATGCGCTACTGTCACTTAAAACTTTAAAACAATATCTCTGATTCTCTGGTTCTATTGATTGGATTTTTGTCATTTTTATATAATTTTATTTAAAAATGTATTACATTTATCTAAATTGGTGTGTTTTTTGTGTGTGTTGCGTTTTCAGTTTATTACGCTTTGTGTGCTGCATAAATAATTTATACATTGCCTTTAAGCCTACAAAATTACATGTTGAGTACATGTAATTTAGTGACTTTTGTCGTTAACTCGGACAAGGATTGTGGTTATTGCCTGTGTGGGACTTCCACCTCACTCAGCCAATAACCCAATTTCGTAAATTTTATCTCCGTGAGAAAACCTTAACTATTTTGATTGTCATGTTAAATTAGATCTTTTGTGTATAGACAATGTTCCTCTGCTGTGTAGGCCAGCACTGACAAATTTTATAGCATGCCTGGGATAATTGAAACTTACTGAAATTAGCAATCAGTTTTCAGCAGTGCTTCTGCTATTTGAGCCCGCCCCAATGACTGTGTACTAGTTAACCACTCAGGGTATATGTTAGACCTAGCATCTGTAGGGTGGTCTTCCCCCAACATTTTGCCTGCTTACTTCCACTTTTTACTGTATCTTTTTGTTGGCCTTAGGACTCTGAGCACTTTACCACTGCTAACCAGTGCTACAGTGCATGTGGTTCTCCCCTAAAATGTGGTGACATTGGTATAGACCTGATCGGCATATTTAGTTTACTTATAGGTCCCTTGTAAAATGGTACACCATATACCCAGGGCCTGTAATCTAACTGCTACTACTGGGCCTGCACCACTGGTTGCTCCACCCACACAAGTAGCCTTTCAAACTTGTCTCAGGCCTGCCATTGCAGGGCCTGTGTGGGTGGTTTACTGCCACTTTGACTTGGCACTTAAAACCACTGGCCAAGCCTTTTATTACACATAGGTCACCCCAACGGTAGACCCCAGGTAGCTCTATGGTTGGGGTGCTGCGTAACTTAAAGGTATGACATGTACTTTTATATTTAACATGTCCTGGTAGTGACAAACAGATACATTTGTATTTCACTGTTGTGAGGCTTACTCTTCTCAAAGGCTAGAACTGGGAATTCCTTAAAACACTATTAAGCTGTAGTTTGTGATTAGAAAGGAGTATCTAAATCAGGTTTCATTATCTTTGGAATGGTAATGAAAATGGTAAAGTTGGATTTGAAATTACAGTTTAAGAAATGACACTTTTAGAAAGTGGATATTTCTCTGTTCTGAACTTTGCTTTGTGTGTCTGCAGCCTGTCTCCAAAACACTTCTGGGGTGGGTGACAGCTACCCTTTGTGCATTCCCTCTAGACAGTCAGAAACACAGGAAAGGTGGGTGTGACAGAGGACTCATCTGCATTCATCTGTATTCTGATAGCCTTCCTGGACAGGAAGGGGGAGAGGGAGCTCACACTTATCTGAATCTGAATAGGATGTATCCGGTCCCCACACACAGGTTGGATTAACTCCCACCCCTGGCAGACAGGGCTGGGATGAAAGGGGACCTGTGCACTTCAAGGAGCTGCTTTGAATTCACCCCCCACTTCAAAGGCACATTTGGGTATACGTACTGGGATTCTGACCCTATCGAGTCAGTACACTACTGGTCCTGGGAAGAACTCTGCTGGAGTAAAGACTGCTGTGCTGTAAGGATTGCCACTTTGCCTTGTCTAACTGTTCTGAGGAACTGCTTGTCTGCTTTGTTGAGCTGCCCTACTGCCTGCTGATCTCTGCCCTGCTGAGGACAAGGATTGGACCCATCTCACTTGAACCCAGAGTGACTCCAAGGGCTTGATGGTTTACCTCCTGTTTCTCAGGGACACAAATGACTTCCTGCAATCTTGCTGGTGCTGCTGGACTCTGCCATCTATGAGTCCTACCCTTGTCTGAGGTGCCTCTTCCAGTCCTGGGCCCCAGAAGTGGGTTTTGCAGCTGTTTCGCTACAAAGCCGACTAATCATCACCACTGAGCAGGTTAGAACCGACACATCGCCCTTCAATGCCGACGCAGAGGCTGTTTGACGGGAGCAGTTCTACAGCCTGCGCTGCTCGATGACAACACTCAGTGCAACTCACCAACTATGCATTGCCTGCATTTCTATGGAGCTGGACGACGCAGTGACCTGACTGCATTGAAAAGATCGATGCATCATGCACTCAGTGTTGATGCTGTGCTCCATCCAAGGTACTTTTTCAGCAGGACCTGCATGAGTCTCGTAGTCGGCCAGCCCTCCATTGCGGTCAGCCTGAACTTTGGATTTACCCCAGTCCCTCATGACCTCAAGTAACCTTTTAGCACTATTGACTTGAAAGAACTGTTTTTTCAGTTATTCTTTAAAAAATCATATCTCGACTGCCACTGATTGGATTTTTGTCGTTTTGGTGTTGTTTTGGCCAGATAAATATTCTCTATTTTTCTATACCTGTGTGGAGTCTTTTTGTGGTGTTTTCATTGTGTTACTGTGTGTGTGTTGCACAAATACTTTACACATTACCTTTTAAGTTAAGCCTGCCTGCTCTGTGTCAAGCTACCAGAGGGTGAGCACATGTTAAATTGAAGTGTGTATCTAGCTTACCCTGACTAGGATTGTGGTCCACGGTGCAAACCTCGGCCAACTAGAGACTCAATATCTAACAGTATCCTTTTCAGGAGCAAAGAAAGTGACCCTCTGAGCCTGAGGTACTTTCAGTCTCGAGTTGAGGTTTCTTTATATGCACTTTTCTATTGCTATAGGCTAATGAGCGTTTGTGTTCAAACATTTTTCTGACAAAACGGTGTTCTACATTAAACCCAGTCAAGTTTTGCTTGAGTTCAAACGCAGTGGTACTGCAGTACCAATTACATTCCTTGACTGTGCATTAGCAGGGACAGTTGAGACTTGTGAAGGACACTTGTACAAGAGCCGCCAATTACATAGGCTGTTTTGCATACCAGAAGCAAAAACCATCATTTTTTGCCTCTGTGAAGTTTCTTACAAAATTTACAGCCGACATATATACAGCTATAGACCTGCCTTGCCGTTTATGCAGCAGAAATTTCTCCTGAGCCTGATTTTGGTGTTAAATAGTTTCTTTCAAAGCGTTCATTCACCCCAAGAGGTTTCTTATCACCGAAAAGTATGAGATAAGGCCCTGCAATACACAACTACTGTACGATACACTTTGTAAAAAACACGGTTTTAATCTTATAGAGGAAAGATAGCAAAAATTGTATGTTCAGAAGACTGGCAGAGGATGGCTCAAGAGGGAAGGTACAGTAAGTGAAAATGAAGCCCTCCCTCTCCAAAGTTCTGGTAAAGGAAACAGGGCATCAGAAGCAAATCAAGCTTAGTAGAGTGTCATTTGCATGAAAGGGATGCAATTGTCTAATCTAATTTATAAGAAACAGAGGAGCCTAACCTTGGATGTAAATATGGATCAACCATTGCACATTTTAAGGTATTCTGAATTCATGTCGCAATTGATGGATAAAAGATTGATTTGCAGAGACGACTTGTCAAACTTCTAACAGGTCACATATGTCTCGAAGGAGGCGTTGCATATCCAATTAGCATCAGCTTATGAGTCAGAACTTTTTCCTTGTGACACGAATGTATATTGTTGCACAATGTATGTATGCCTTCAGAGAACACTTTTAAATATGCAGGTTGACCTTGAATCAAAGTTCAAGAAGAAATTACTAGTTATATTCAGTAGGTCACTTTTATAGCCAAACTAGGTACATCCACGTAAAAGTCACCCGGAGGCTGTCACACCAAAAATAAATAGAATTAATTCTCAAAGGTATGCATGCAGATTTAATCCTATTGGTGAGCATTAATATCGATCTAAATTAAGTCTGTAGATTTATATAGCGGGGTTATCACCTGTGAGGGTATCCAGGCGCTGTCCATGGGCACAGGGAGATTAAGCGATTTGCCCAGATTCACAGGATGTTGAGCCTCGCCCAGACGCGCACCGGATCCCCAGCTCCCGAGTCGACACCTCTGGCCGCTGTGTTACATCCTCTGTGCAGCATCCCCATCATGTACATGAGACGGTGGAGACACGCATACCTCAAAATGCAACTGCGAAGTGACCTTTAGCAATTTTACAGGCATATTTTAGATGTAATCCACCAAACGTAACTCTATGTACAGTAGAAAGAGATCTACGCATACAGGAGCTACATTCAAGTGGAAGGAAGGGGGAGAGTGACTCACCAAAAATAATTAGACCCAATTCAGAAAGTTATGTATGTAGATATAAGGCTATGCATAGGAATGAATCACAATTTAAACCAAATTCTGCAGCTCTGGGCAGTGATTTATGCAGCGCAGTTAGAGCATAAAGTCCCACTCCTTATATGAGAGGGTGGAGACATGTAAGACTCAAAATGCCACTCTAAAGCTACTACTACATTACAGCCATATTGTATACATAATCCACCAGACATCATTCTATGATGCACAGAAGGAGATCTACGCTATTGTGCAAATTATGAAATAAAGATGAAACTGGAGTGACCTGTAGTAAGTAACACACACCTGGCAAATATTACTTCTAGTAGCATATAAATAGGGCCTACACCCTGGGCTCTGCCCTGTTCTGTTGTGCTGAGAGACATTGTGAACCCACACTAGCTACAGTCATCATGGTTGTATGTTTTTTTGTAATTCCATTAAAGATGACCCAGAATTTAGGTTTTCTAAACCCGCCGACGAAAGTGCAGGCTAAATGCCAATTTATCAATTACAGCTTGGAAACCTGGTGCAATGTAGCTGATGAATCGCCCTTTCCTTACATGTGGATGGTGTATTGTGGGTAACAATCAGTCCTGTGAGACTTCACAGGGTTATTTCTTATTAGTAGGTTCCGAATCTCTTTTCACTGGAATAGACACACTCAAGAATACGCAACAAGGATATGCTTCATGATTTAATGATTTTATTAAAATCAACATCCTAGCCAAGTTTATAAAATGTGCATATTTGTAACTATAACAAGAATTGGCTTAGCCAATAAGTCTTGCTATTAGCTTTGCCAATTTTGTTTAGCCAGCACCAGGGCAGCATGGCTGAAAGTTTGATTTAAAAAGCACTATGACGTGGCCAGTGCTGACAGCGAGGGACAGTGATCTGTTTTCTTAGTATGGTTATTCTCTGCCTTCACAAAAAAAGTTTAATTATCTTACGTCCAACCTGAAGTTCATCATGTTGCCCCCGCTTTATGGACAGCATCAAAAAGACCATGCAATGCTGTAGAATGTGGGGGATGGGGGGACAGGGCAAGAACCAAAGAGGGAGAAGGGGGGAGAAGGGGGTGCAAGTAAAAGGAAAAGAATTTATCTTGAAAGTGGCAAGCAGTGGAAGGACACTGGGCTAAGGAAGTAGCACTTGGGCTATGCTCCAGGGTAGGGACAAACACACGAGGAAAAAGTGAAGCCAGCTAACCAAAGAGAAAAAAGGAATTGAGAGTGACAAAGAAGAAAACTATTGGTAACCAATGACAGGCTCTAAGTTCCCTGAAAGTAAGCAAAATATTTCGCAAGTGACAGGACATGCGCTTTCTCAGGTGAAACCTAAAGTGAAGAATGGGGGGGCTGTGGGGGAGTGGGGAGGATTGGGAAAATTGTCAAAGAAGTCAAGGTGCCAGCCAAACATACTGAAGGGCATAAAACAACTGACAGGACTCCAAAACATTTAGGGGCACTAGAGTGGAGGCAGGTGAGTGTTTAAGGAGGGGATGTTTCCTGCCTGAGTGCAAACAGCCTATACCATGCAGGTAAGTACCACAGAGATAAGTATTTGTACCTTTACTATGCAGTACTTTATCATGAAGGTAAGTAGTGTTTTTAAATAACAAATTTTTTAGGTTATTTATAAACAAAGATTTTAGGTTTAGGGTTGGGTATAGGTAAAGAGAGGTGAGGGTGGCTTGAGGGTTCAGGCATGGGTAGAGGTAAAGGAAGGTGAGGTGTCTTGAGGGTTTAGTGGTGGGTACAGTTAAAGGGAAGTGAGAGTGACTTGAGGGTTCAGGAGTGGGTAGAAGGAAACAGAGGTGATGGTGTATTTGTGGTTCAGGGGTTGGTAGAAGTAAAGGGAGGTGAAGGTTACTTAAGGGTTATGGGGTCAGTAGAGGTAAAGAGAGGTGAGGGTGACTTGGGGATTCAGGGGTGGGCAGAGGTAAAGGGAGGTGACGGTGACTGGTTGGGGTGACTTGAGGGTAAAGCTGTGGGTAGAGGTAAACAAAGGCGAGAGTGTCTAGAGGGTTCAGGGGTGAGTAGAGGTAAAAGGAGGTGAGGGTGACTTGAGGGTTCAGAGGTGGGTAGTGGTAAAAGGAGGTGAGGGTGACTTGAGTGCTCTGGGGTGGGTAGAGGTAAAGGTAGATGATGGTGACTGATGCTCGTGGGTTGCTAGAGGTAAAGTGAGGCGAGGGTGACTTGAGGGTTATGGGGTGGGCACAGGTAACGAGAGGTGAGGGGGCTTGAGGTTTCAGGAGTGGGCAGAGGTAAAGGTAGGTGAGGCTGACTGTTGAGGGTGACTTGAGGATAAAGCATTGGTTAGAAGGTGAGGGTGACTTGAGGGTTCAAAGATTGGTATAGATAAAGGGAGATGAGGGTGACTTGAGAGTTCAGGCTTGGGTAGCGGTAAAAGGAGGTCAGGGTGATTTGATGGCTCAGGGGTGAGTAGAGGTAAAGGGAGGTGAGGGTTACGAGGGTTATGGAGTGGTTAGAGGTAAAGTTAGAAGAGGGTGACTTGAGGGGTCAAGGGTGGGTAGATGTAAAGGGAGGTGAGAGTGATCTGAGGGTTAAGGTGTGGGTACAGTTAAAGTGAGGTGAGGGTGAGTTGAGGTTTCAGGGGTGGGCAGAGGTAAATGGAGTTGAGGGTGAGTTGAGGGTTTAGGGGTGAGTAAAGGAACAGGGAAGTGGGGTGACTTGAGGGTTTAGTGGTGGGTAGAGGTAAAGGGAGGTGAGAGTATCTTTAGAGTTCCTGGTGGGTAGAGGCAAAGGGAGGTAAGAGTGATTTTTGGGTTTTGGATGGTAAGATGTAAAGAAGAGTAAGCCTGAATTTAATGTTCAGACTGGGTAGAGTTATAGGGCGGTATGGGTGATTTTAAGATTTGGGGTGAGTAGAGTTAAAGGGAGGTAAGGGATAATTTAAGGTTTGGGGTGGGTAGAGCTAAAAGGAGGTAAGAGTGATTTTAGGGTTCAGGGTGTATAGAGGTAAAGTAAGGTAAATATGAATTTAGGTTTTGGGGTGTGTAGAGGTAAATGGAGGTAAGGGTGAATTTAGGGTTCAGTGGTAGGTTAGAGGTAAACAGAGGTAAGGTTGATTTTAGGATTCAGAGGTGGATAGATGTAAAGGAGGTAAGGATGTTTTTAGGGTTTAGAAATGGGTAGAGGTTAAGGTAGGTATACCCCCATCACAGTGGGACTCAGTAGGACATTACAGTGTCCCAGCTTGCTTGTCAGGTCTGCTGGCCTTACATAACATTTGGGTCACACTTTAAAGGAGGGAAACAGATTGCCAAAACACTCTTGGCCAAATGTACCACTTAATCACGCAGTGCAGCAGTCGCAAATGCTGTGCTGTGTGAGAAGGAGAGAGCAGGAGAGAGCCAAATTTACTGAAAAATGGCACTCTCCTGCCCTCTCCCTAGAGCTGGCACCGACATGTCCTGCTGTGCACCACAAAGACACCCTTTCACCATAATGCAAGGGTGTTTGTGTGAGTTTAGCATAGGTTTTGTACTGGAAGGGTATACTTCCAGTACAAAATACTATGCTTATACTGACTTTAAATCCTTTTCCCTCTTAGTATGTGTGCTGTAAAGTGCACCACACGTACAAAGTCAGAAAAAGAAAGAAAAATGAAAGCATTCTTCAAAAGGGCGCCGTTTTCTGACGCTAAACCCTGTCTACTTTATTTAGTAATCAGGGTTTAGCGTAAAAAAATCTTGAGTGGTTGCATGGGAACACCCATGCTCCACCCATGGTACGCTCCCTTGGTGCTAACAAGTTGAGTGCTGGAAAGTAAATTGGAAAAAAAGATTTTGGGTCACTTTTGTGACGCAAAAAGAGAGTAAAATCTTAGTAAATCACCCCCTTTGTTTGTATTCACGGTCTGGTTGCTGAAAACTCTGCTTTCATTTTACCAGACATATGTCTCTGAGGTTGTAGGCGGTACAGAGACTGCCGAAAATTGGATTTTAGTGTTAGATGTGAGAGTACACCAGGATTAACATAGCCATTAGAACACAAGTGTAGTGTGACCGAAGACTTTGGCCAGCTTGAAAAAGCACAAAGTGGGTAGTGTTATCCCATGGAACATTTACCACATTAGATAGGGAATCCCAAGGGATCCTTCCCACCCACTAGTTTGTGCCAGTCATGCATGTGGTGCCTTCAGGCACCCATTTCAGATCACCCCTGGACCTGTGGAAGAACAGAAGAGGACTGGACCTGCTGTCTGTGACTTGTTAAGAGCCCTGAAGACTGGACCTGCTCTCTTTCGTGTACCCATGACAAAAGAAGTGGACTGCAAAGGTCATAAGGCTGACCTCCTGTTAAAGCTAGAGGGGCACAATAAGTTACAAGAGACCCTTTCTTGCAACTGCCCAGCTGACCAGTGGTAACTGGACCTGGCCTGGACACTGCTACTGCCTTTTCCTGGCACCCTGTAAGCTTCTAAGTGCCCTCCTTGAGGTACTGGGGGGGGTTTGAGACTGTGCACTCCTGTCGTGCTTTGGGACTTGAAGGACTAAAGTCAGAAGGTAAACTCTTTTGCCTGGGACAAACCTGATTGGTGTATCTGACCCACACGCCATGGCAGTAAGTGATAAATTGTGCCTATGTCTGGTTCGACCACAACCATTGACTGTCATTGGCACTTCGTGCTTCTTGCCGCTATTTGAACTTATTGGATTTTTGTCATTTTGGTGTTCATTTATTTTGCTCTATATTTCTAATTCATTTTGGAGTTTATATTGTTTTGCATTTTGGGCCAGATGTACGACCATTGGCATTAGCAACTCGCAAATTGCGAAAAATTGCGAGTCGCAATTTGCAAAACGCTAATGCCAATGACCAACACTGTCAGAGACACTGTTTGCGATTCTCAATGGGGTCGCAAATTGCATGCCTCATAAATATACATGAGGCACTCGCAATTTGCGACCCCATTGGGAATTGCTGGCCCTCCCAGGTATGGTGGCCTGCTGGGCTCAGCAGACCTCCATGTCTGGGACTGCTTTTAAATAAAGCAGGTTTTTTTTGTTAAATGCAACCCGTTTTCCTGAATGCATTTAAAAAAAAAAAAATGAAACGTTTTTGTTTCATTTTTTAAGGGCAGGTAGTGGTTTCTGGGACCACTGCCTGCCCCTAAAAAATATTTTCCCCTGCATTTGCCATGGGGAAGGGGTCCCCTGGGGACCCCTTCCCGTTTGCGAGTGCTTTACCACCCTCTTGAAGAGGGTGGTAAACTGCGAGCATTTTGTGACCGCAATTGCAGTCGCAAAACATTCTTACATGGCTTGTGGGTTCGCAATTAGGAAGGGAGCGCCCCTTCCTAATAGCGAGTCGCAAATCACTATTTTGCGAGTCACAAATTTTTGCGACTCACAAAATAGGGTTTGTACATGGCCCACATGATTTTTGCATGCGCAAACGGGTCGCAAACCAGTTTGCGCATGCAAAATCTGGTTGTACATCTGGCCCTTTGACTCTATTACTGTTTTAGTACTGCATAAATACGTAATAAGTTCAACCTGCTTGCTTTGTACAATAGCTATCAGGGGACTAAACTCAGATTTAGTGACTTTAGTGGTTAACCCTGATAAAGATGGTAATTATTACTTAAAGTGGGTACTTACCCTCCATTCCATTTACCATTCACCCCTCAACTAATAACTATTTTCTTACACTCAGTATCATTAAAATGTGTTTTTTACTGATTATTAAGCAGTGCTAGTTTGAGTGTTGACTGAAGCCTGGTATTTTTTTCTCTAAGTACATCCCAGATAATCTCCCCACAGATGGCAGAGAAAAAGACGTGTCCTTTCTAAAAATGACTGCAATATTTCAGTGCCAGTTTCCCGTTGCCCTCATTGAGAGCATTGCCCACATAATATCCAAGGAGGTCGAGCACATGGACCATTTCTGTCTTGGTATTGTGCTGTTTGATTGTCACCCACCTGCAAATACTGAGATAATGTGAGTTAGGACACGGCGGTCAGGATCCAGTTTCAGGATATAGAGCTACACCAGCTCCTGCACGCACTTTGAGCCTTTGGGTAGACATCTGAGACAAGACAGATGGTCAAGCATTACAAGATGAGAGGGAGGAGGGAAGTGATAATGGCACCAGGGGTCAAATTCACACTGTGCTGTACTACAGTGTGAAAGTATTCGAGCTAAGTGCATGGGTGTGGCGGTGCATCAGGGGATTCTAAGGGAGTGGGTTCACATGCTGGTACCAACTCTTACTAAATCTGCAATGATGGAGATACAATATGTAATACTCCTATGGGACGAGCCAACTGTGAAAGTAATTTCCAATAACAATGACTGAAGTGAAATAAACCAGATTAACCAATGGCTAAAGGGAGCTGATCCAGAGAGGATCTCTTTTCATGGTCCTGAAAAATTGTCTTTGGTTGAGTTAGTTTCAAACATGGTGCACTGTTCATAGTCAATTTGCATTGATAGCACTACTACTGCACTTAAAGTGAACAATATGGATGGTGTTGTAGACTTGCATCTACAATCACTGGTACACAAACTGACTGACAAAGGGTAGAGTTGAGAAGGAGGACCTTATTTTGAGTTTGGCTTATGGAATACTTCATCAAAACTTGGAGGATTTCCTCTCTGCCATATTACAAGTTCCATAGGCTATAATGCACTTGTAATAAGGCGAACAGGGCATCCGCCACGTTTGTGATGGAGTATTCAGTCTCCTAATCTCTAAATAAGACCCCAATGATAGAAGGACAACCTTCTTGATGTTTGTGCTTTTTCTAAGTCTCTCTTTTATGTCTGCTACTTCAAAGGGGTAATGTCATCGGCTGACCCAACACAAAGCCATGCAGCCGGCAGCATGTCATAAGTGCTTGGGGAAAGGAAGCAGCTGAATGGTACCAGAAAGTTAGCTACATATATGTCTGTATCCAGACCACCAAACCCTGAAATTTACTGCCCCCCCGTTCTACCAGCTGTTCCAGCTGTGCATGTCTTGGAAAGAAGCAGGAGTCATCCTGTCCAACAGATGAAGCAGAGCTGTGATAGAGTTCATGAGGTCTACATTTTTCAGTCAATGATGAGCACTTTCCATGCTGAAGCCGAACCTTTAGTGCTTTAGGGTGTGGCTTGCACTGACATCTGAAATTAATACTTCCTTCTTAGCAGACGTGCCTCTGACTCTTTAGTTCCTGGTCATGCGACAGGACGGTGCGTCATTGATTACATCAGTGTTTGAAGGCCAAGCAGCCAAGGGCAGACGAAATGAGATCGTTCACACTGTCTGTAGTTGTGGGGGAAGATTGGACAGGCTGCAAAAGTAGTGCCTGGGCCACAGGGCAGGAAGGCTGACACCAAAGACAACACAAGAGGGCCAATCTTTGTATGGAGAGGTGGACCAGCCAAACAATAACCGGGCCAAGGGAATAAAGGCAACCAATGCTGTACCACAGAGTTCACAGGAGACAGCTCACAAGCTCTGCTTTGGTGGCTGGGTTGCCTTCTGGTACCAGCTTCTCTACTAAGCCAGCAACATATTAGCTGTAATGGCAGATAGGGCTCATTTTCTTAACAAATTACCAAAATATAACCTTGTATATTACTCCTGTGGGCTGGTTCAAATGTGAAACACACTGTAAACAAGTTGGAGATGCCTGTAAGCGCCATGAGACCTTCGGGTGATGTCGCTTTACAAATGTCCCATGATTTGATTTGATTTGAAACAAGTACTTTGGGAATGTGGCTGATCCAAAGCAACAAATGGTTGAAGGGGTCTTGCCCAAATCTCCTCCAAGTGTATTTTTGCCATGTTTCGACTGCGCCAGACACTTTGTCATCACTGTGCCGTCACTAATGGTAAAAACACAGAAATATGGTTGTGTTCAGCATAAGCACTTGAAATATGAGGCTTTTTGCATGTTTATATGTTATTAGCTTAATAATATTTTAACTTTGTTAAGTATGCTGCCACTGGAAGTTGGAAACATTCCTCAAGGTTATGATGCCAGTTTAAAATGTAACCTTGTTTTTTAGTTGCTTTAACTTTCTGAAGCACTATGAATTAGTATGAAGTGACACAGTGATGCTTTAAATGCATTTACTGGCAAAGGGAACAGCCTTCTAAGCAGGAATGTGACTGCACATATCTTCTGTCCAGGTCCCCATTCGCTTTAATTTGGTAAACTTTACAGACAATTTCTATGCATGCATTCAAATGCCTTTCAAGTCGCATTTACCGAATTGCCAGACTTTTCAGAACAATTACACTGTTTGACCAGCGTTCAGCAGCAATGATGGCAAGTGAGTAAATCGTAAAGAACTGTAGGCTCAATTAAAGAGAACATGGATCGAAGTGCAGTATGAAAGAACAATAACGATACTTTCTAACAATGCTTTTGTTCTGTGATAAGCTGAACTCCAATGAAAACGCACACCAAGCCAAACCTAACTCGCCAAATGCGTGACGAGTTTTCTCAAGTGAATATATTTGTATTTAAACGTGTTGTAAATAATATCTATGCCATTCCAATAAATGTAACTGAATCGAAGAAATTTGTATTTTCATTCTGAGTAGTTTTTAATGTAACTAATAAGTCAAAGAAAGCAGATAAACAGTAGGATATGGGAGGGAACATGGAAGTGTTACTGTTTGGATTGCTTGATAAATAAACCATAGACGTGAAGTCATGAAAACAAGGAAGGGGAAGTGACATCACACACCATTGACGCCTTGATAAAACCACAGGTTAGACCACCGAGCCACCTCAACAGCCTTCTAATTGGTTGTGACCTGCCAAGAAGGAATATCCAATCCAGTGAATGCTAAAGAAAGTAAACCGTGCTCTAAAACCTAGCTTACTTTTGGGCCCTGGCGTTTCTTGATCCCTAAAACAGGGTGCAGAAAGGTTAGCGCCAGCAAAGCAAGAGGTGGCAGTGACTACTCCGGGCAAACCATTAAGTAACCTAAAAATGCTGCTCCTTAAATTTGAGTTGGGAAATATATAACGTTGCTCTTTGTAGGTTGTGAAATAAAAAAAACACATAAGTCTCGTTGCAAAACGTTGAAAGAATGAGTTTCATTTTGATTATATTAATGCATTTATTGTTCACACAGAGCTAAAACATATAAGCAACCTCTTTTAAACATCAGCCACATTGCAATGCTTACAAACCCAGTATTGTTTCAATGGTGTACCACTCAAGGGGTGATATCAAATTACAGTGCTGAAGGAAATTCTGGTTTAAAAGTTCGCACTTCATGCATTAACTATTGAAAAAAGATGTTCTACTAAAATGTAAATAACATTATTTAGATGTAAAAGTCGTGTTGTGCTTATCATACATGTTGCCTCTACAACCTGTTATGGCAGTTTACACCATCTGGAACTCGTCTTTTCTATTTGCACAGATTTTTAACTTTCTATGTTTGCTTTCGGTGTTTGTAAAGAGCTTGCTGGAGTCTGGAGGCTCATTTTGTATAACAGGCTGTGAAGTTAGTATAGAGATTCTAGTTCAAATGGATTCAAAGTTATAAATGACAGAGCACACGACTTTAAGTTCAAATAATGAGACATAATACATATTCAAATCAGAGTCCTGACAACTATTGTGTTACAAAATAATATCAGGCATACCATTATGGATTGCGATCTTCTACATGGGTGCAAGTGTTTGAGAGTTTAACACCATATGTGTGATGCATGGACGTGAGTTATCATATGAGGCCTATACAATATCACTTTAATACATGGGTCTCCAACCAGAATCTACTGTAGCTCTCCAGCTACCTCTCAGTAGCTCACCTGTGTGCAGCCCAGCTTATTAAATTAGAAAGCTTTTGCTTTGTTGAATCAATATACATATAAAAAACTTAGATTATACAACACTAATATTATTAGTAGCTCTCAATGCGTTTCATTGAACATAAGTAGCTCTCAGTACAGAAAAGGTCGGAGACCCCTGCTTTAATATCATTGCGGGTCAGTTGAGCAAGACAAGTTAAATCATGAGATCGTCCAGTAATCATTAGGTTAATTTTTATCAAATAGAAACTTAAATTCAAAGGATTATGTACAGTAAGAATACAAAGAGGCAATTGCCAAAGGTCAATGCAAAGTGCCTGCAAAGATTAGAAAAGTCCCAAAAAATCACAGTGACTAAGGGGGTCATTACAATAGTGGTGTAACCGCCACCGACAGCCTGCCAGTGGCGGTTTCACCGCCATCTCGAAGCACTTTTCCGCCCGCCATATTACGATGGCGGGTGGTGTGCTGGCAGACCCAAAGTCCGTCTGCCACGGGTCCGCCAAATGCAATCGTTACGATTGCATGGCGGACCCGGAAAGCATATCTAGAATAGTGTCGGTGCCTAGCAGGCACCGTCCGCCGCATTAGGATGCTTCATCCCCGCCAGCCTCGAATGGCGGTTCAACCACTATTCAAAGGCTGGCGGGGATTGACTTTGGCAGGGGCACTCCAGTTTTACGGTACCCCCCAACATTTCCCTGCACCATGTGGCAAGCACGGCGTTGTGCCTGCCACGTAGTGCAGGGAAATGCAAAACTTGCATTATTGCCATTGCGGTGGGTGCTGGAGCCTGCAGCACCCGCTGCAACAGTAAACATGCCCAATGTGACTGCCACTGTGGCGGTCGCATTGTAATTCCATGTGCGGGACCGCCGCCATATAGGCGGCCGGTCCCAATTTCCGTGACGATGGCGGACGGACTAAAGTCCATCCGCCATCGTAATGACCCCAATAGTTAGAATGACATATCCACAATATCATCTAACAGGGTGCTACCTGTCATGAAATAACTATTGATGAACATCATAGTTCGTGGTCTCAAATTAACTACAGCAAATAATGTTCAAATCACATCCCATGCAGTGTGGAGCATGAAAGCAAAGATAGCATTCATTTCACACGATAAGCTCAGTGTCACAAAATCAACAAGAATCCATAAAAAAAAGATCCAGTCCCGGCTAGTACATAAAACTCAACACTCAGAGCATAAATGTTCAAACCGAGCAGGGGCTACAGCTAACAACATGAGTTACAGACTGGACAGGTAGGTAGAAAGTGCCATATGGGCTATATTAACAAAAACCAATCAACATACTTTGTGATTAATGTCACAGCAACATCCAAATAATCTTTTCTGCCAATTGTACTGCAATATACACTAAAACAGATGGCCATTTGCTTGCCAAACTTCATACTGACCCCTGGACGGAGGAATTCCAAGACAAGAGATTTGGATCAGATTCATTCTGGCTCAACGTACATTGCCATGCATGACGTTATATCAAATGAACAAAGAAATAGTTGTTCTTGAAATCTAGGGTTTAAAGCCTCTTGAAGCCCTTTAACCACAACAACTGTCTCCTGTATCGATTATGGACCACTGAGAAACTTTTTGAGTGTGTCATTTCTCTGACTAGGAGCCTATGGTCCCAACTTTCTGTTGCCCACTGTTTTGGTTACAGTGGGATTAAGGTTGCTCCTTTTGTCCTGATGAAAACCCACTTTTAAGGAATCATTCGACCTCCAATCCTCATTGAGGCCGAAACGTCGACTTTCTCCTACACCAACCTGTACTCAAATGTCATCCACATGTAGATAATGGCAATTCGTTTACTGTATCTTTTCTCTGTGGCTTACTTTAGATAAATATAGAATAGATTGTTAGACAGGTTTTATTACCATTGATTGTAAATATTGTAATTTATTGCACCTTTACCCTCATCCCTTATCTTTCATGAGCACTCCTTTGAGCACTTGCTTCTCTTCACTTATCTTGGAGCACCAGCTCTTTATAAGTATGCTGTACAAATTGATTGTTTATAAAAAATAGAAACCTGGCCACCAGTTTTCAGGGCTGCTGTTTATTTCAGCAGACTGCGGTGCAATGCATTCAGTCACTGTACCTTACTTCACTACTTTGAGTTATATTAAACATTTTATAGAACCATTTCATTTTTCAATGGAGCATTCAAAAGATACATTCTTCATTTTACAGATAAAAGTGAAAAGGACATGTGAACAATAATGTGAAAATGCAACAGACAATATAGAAAATTGTATACATAACATTACAAAGAATTACACCAGTCATTGTTAGTTGTACATGAGCTCTCTCAAACAAAAGTCCTTGTACTTTGCTGCTAATTAGAGACGAGCTATCTATGGGGAAAAAAGAAGAATTTAGGAATCTCTCTGGGGATATGTTTGTACTAACAACCCTCTCAAAAGTCCTATTTAATTACAATCCCTCATAGAAAAAAAAGGGGAAAATGCTGACGCGTTTCCAATCCCCATGTAACTTTAGGGATTATCGTCAGGGCTGAACCACGGTGTAATCTGAAAGTTAAAAAAGAAGAATTCTTTAGGACCAATAACAGCCTTCTCTTCTACATTATTATTTCTTTTGTACATGGAAATTAGTGTACCTGTACTTTAAACGAGGTTATCCAGTCAGTTTGACTGGCCTTTTCTTGAAGGCAGCCTTGATATTTCGGGTATTCAGACCTATGAGGTAGAGATTATAGATGTAAATCATCTAATTCTGCACTCTCTAATAATAGTTGGATTAACAGTCTCATGTATGCTTAAATTGCTTACTTGGGCAGTTGGTTGTTCCCAAAGAGTGTATCTAAAGGACGATTACTATACACAAGTGGAGTCACGTAGGGCTCTCACCCAGTATCAAGGGAGATCAAAGAATCGATTCACAACATTCTCAGAATCCTCTTCCTCAGATTCATAAGGAGATGCTAATCCTAGAGAAGGACCATCTAAAAGACAGAATACTTTTTTAGAGCAAGGCGACCCAAGAAATCGAGTGCGGTTCAAGCCACAACAACCACAATGGGAAATGAGAACCCGCAAGAACTTTTACAAGACTTGAGAACAACGACAATAGTAAACTTATCGTCAAAACTGCTGACAAAAGTTGAAGAGTCAGTTTTGGAATTAGGAGTCAAATTTGTTCCCTCCACAACTACAGACTATGCCAACTTGAAGATAGAAGCTTTAGAATTTTTTTGCAAAATTCGCTTGAAAGCTTTCTTCTATGGGAAAGAAAACCGGGGCAATACTGAACCATCTGGATTAGCCAAGAAATCTAATACTGAACCATCTGGATTAGCCAAGCAATCTAATTTGCTAACAGCAGAAACCAGTCCAAGCCCAGTTGCCACTGGTTAGCTGGGTACTTCCACAAAAAGGCCTTTTGCAGCTTGTTGTTTATCTGTAGTCACACAGAAGGTCAGTCACCGACCCTTGGCATGCACTTCTTCGTCGTGGGTACAAAAGGGAGCAGGTGCAGTCATTCTGGGCTTCTCCCAGGTCACAGACAGCAGATCCAGCCCTCTTCTGATCTTCTGCAGGTCAATTATTTTTCTAGCTGGTCCCTTTCACGAGTTAGCAGCATCAGCATTTTAATCTGCACAGTGGTTTTCTACGTAAGACACCTAGTCCTGCAACAATGAAAATAGCTTTTTGGGTCTTGTCACTTTAGGGAGATGGTAATATTCATTTCTACCTTTCCCACTTTTTAATACCATGCACACTACCTGGTGGACTACAAGGCTTATATAGGGGTGTCTTACAAAAATGTTAAAGAGAGTTGTTTATCTGTCAGAAAGGGTTATTTTAACAGGTCGCACTGCAGGTTTACACTGTTGTTACAATCAGGCTATAAAGGGTAAAACTGTAGCCATGTTTACTGTATTGGATGGCATTTAAGTGCTGCAATCTACAAGTGGTATTTAACGTCCAGGGCCTGGATTAACTTTTTACTGTATATACTAGGGACTTGCAAGCAAGTTGAACGTGCCAATCAGGAATAAACCAATTTAGCCCCAGATAAAGGGGAGCAGAGACACTTTACAACTGGTTAGCTGGGGCAAAGTGCACAGAGTTCTAAAGCCAGCAACAATATAGGGTCCTGCAAAAGTATGGAAATCTGGGGTGATCATGCGAAAAAGTCAGATTTCCGACAAGTTTCTACTTAGGTGTTTCCAAATATATGCTTGATCTCCTTCCTGACATGGGCCTAAAATAGCACTGCACAGCTTTTTCTGGGCTAATGCTAACTGCATAAAACATGCAAGTTTAGAGCAGACAGGAGGGATATCACTTTCAAGGTTTTGGCTATGATATAAATGTATTTATTGTTGTAGTGGAAAACGAAAGTAAAGACAGCATATTCTATTGTAAACTTTATCAATCAGTAAAATATGGGGTCCAAGATCACATACATTCATTGAGAAAGTCGCCGATCATTCATTCTTCCACAGTGAATTCTATAGATTTCTAAAACTGTGCAAATACTGTGGGGTTCCAAGGTACTGAAAATAGGATTCTCCTTCTAGGTATTACTTTCCTATTAATTTTGTGCATCAATAATGTCACCGGCAAGTTGTAGATTTGGTGAAGGAGATTTCATAACTATAGTGTCAATCATTTCATTGTACAGCAGAAAAAAGAATTCTGAAGCAGCATCAATTAATTTGCAAACAATAATGACAAGGTACAATACTTGGAGCTCAACAGTATATATGCTTAGAGTTCATGATAAGAGTCTTTTTGGCATATGCGCAGCAGGTAGCTTGTGGAGTTTATTACATTAGCCTGTCTTTCCTCTTCATTATTGCTCACTGTTTTGAATTGCTGGTTGAGCGGCGGTGCGAGCCCTTCTCAGGCAACATCCATAATCCTTGTCAGGGTGAACTACAAAAAGTCACTAAATTACCCCGTATTTAACCCTCTGTTAGAATGGCACAAAAGCACTCAGGCTTAATTCAGAGGCAATGTGCAAAGTATTTATGCAGCACTTAAACACTAATAAAGTGAACGCACAAAACAAGAAAAATTCCACACCATTTAAAAACAAATAGAGTAAAATGTAATAAATTTTTTAAGACCAAAACAACAAACATCCAATCAGTAGAACTGTAGATATGCAATTTTAAAGATTGAGAAGTGAGGGTATCTGGTCGCACTAGAAAGGGACAAAGTCACTAGTTCAGGCCCACCACAATGGAGTGCAGGCCAGGTACAAGATCAAATTTGGCCTGCTGATGATTGTATCTTATGTCCTTGGTACGTGGTCTGCGTGGCGCTGCGTTGCAAGGCTTCACGTCGTTCTGTGTTGGTTCCAATTAAGCTGTGTGGTGAGGCTTTGTGGGGCTTTGCATCTCTCTGCATCAGTTCCGAAGAGCTGAGCAGCGAGGCTTTGCGGGGCTTTCCATCATTTTGCGTAGGTTCCAATGAACTTTGCAGATGTGTGGCAAGGCTTTGCGGGACTTTATTTCGTGCCAAATTTGGTGAAACCTTCAGTTAGGCCAGAGGCGCTCTCTCTCACACCAGCAAAGGGCTGAGGACCTGGGGATGAACCTCTTGGGTATCAGGAATTCACTTCAGCATAGGCCAGCAGGGCTCAGGCATGTCCAGTGCAACAGGTCAGCTAGGCAGTTGCAGGGAGACATCTTGAGCTTGTTGTGTCCCTGTTGCTTAGAAAAGGGTGTCATTCAGCTGACCCTTGAAGTCACTCAGCCGGGGATAAAAGGAGCAGGTCCAGTCTTCCTTTTCAGACAGCAGGGCAGTCTTCTGGCAGCAGGGAAGTCCTTCTTCTGTAGTATCCGCAGGTCCAGGAGTGTATTGAAAAGTGGGTTATACTTTGTAGTGGGACAAGCTGCTGAAGTTTTCCCCTAAAAGAAGTGTCTATAATTTGCTGCCTCCATGCCCCTTACCAGGTTTTCTGGGGTCACAATAGCCTAGTGTGATGTTCTTTGTGTGTGTACTGAGACAGTGGCTTTGAATTGGAAGTGGGCCTGTGCACAGCTCCACCCACCCAACCACCCTACATGGCCCATTCTGCCACCACTGGGTCCCTCTATTGTGTGGCTGTCTGGGAGGAATACACAAAGGAAAACTGCCAACTACACTCAGTCATGTGACCCAGAAAATAGCCTTCAAGTGCCAAACGGTTAGGACAAGAAAATGCCAACTTTCTAAAAGATTTGTACACAAAATATCAGTTGAGGAATTGTTTATATCGCAAGTAAGTTTGACATTTATTCACGGTCACAGATGTGATCCAAACAATAAAAGAAGGAGGATTGCATTCAAGGATTTATTCATATGTAAATGTTTTTACTTCACTTATATTATATTTAATTCATTATACAAAACATCCATAGTTTTAAACAGTATATACAAAGTATACAAACAGCAACACTGCCACTACCAAGACAATCCCAATAGATTTCTCAATTTTGTCAAGGGATTGGTGGAAGTGTGATCACCCTTTTCACCTAAAATAATATGGACAGCATATGTACCAGCCCATACACTCCAGACTTCGAATATTTACATCAAATAGGGAAATGTTTAAATCATGATATTCAAAGGAAATAAGGGTGCGTTGTCGACGTTTCGGTCTTTAATGGCCACATGGGTCCGCAAGACCATCCTCAGGACTCAGCGTTACACAGAAGATGATGACTCCTGTAAATAATAACAAAGCAAAACAATCAATACATCCCGTGACCACATGTATCGCCTGCTCACAAAAAAGCACAGATAGTGGCCGACATACCAAACTATGCACCAGTGATACTACCACCATATACAAAAGAACACCACAGGTGCCCATTCGTGTTTAACACCAAATAAAACCAAGTTAAACCTAGTACTTCAAACCCCAAAATAATTCAAAACAATACACCTTGCTTCCTTCTCACTAAGTTTCAATGAAATTCCAAAGATTCTATTCATCCCATACTAAACAAAAACAACAGCAGAAAACCTACAGTCAATTTAAGTGATGCCACTAATAACGGACTGCCACAGAAAGTGCCCAAAAAACCAGAGAAAAGGTATTGACTCTGTGTCTTTACCCGACTCCAAAGAAATTTGAGTCATCTCTTCTAGAAATATATATTAATAAACACGAAATGACCACACATTGCTGAGAAACTGCTGGGTAACTCTTGGGAGAGCCTCCACTGGTGCTGCCAGTGGTAACCCTTGACCAAGCGGTCCATCCTCTATAGGGACTGCTGGGTCACAGTGTAAGATATTGTATCATTATTTGGAGTGGGCAACTGCTCACTTCGTACCGATGCTACAGAGCAGACAGGCATAATGTAGGGGAATGTATAAAGTATTTAGCAGTGCCAAAACAGTAATGAAGCCAAAATTGTAAATAATAAAAATCCCAAACTAAATTAGAAAAATAGTATACAATGTAATAAACAAAATGACACCAATATGACAAAAATCCAATCAGGGGAACCAGGGATAAGAACTTTTGAAGTTCTAATTAGAAATGGCTTCAAAAATCACAAAGAGCCAATAATAGTCAATGGTCACGGTACACCAGCCTCTAGCCGCAATTTGAGGCTGACCACGATGGAGTGTGGGTTAGATACACCAACCATGGCATGCCTGGTCAAAGAATTTACCTGCTGATTAAATTGTTTGTGCCATTCCACCACAGAAGTACACTGCTGAAGCCACCCAGGACATCAGGGGAGGCACTTAGAAACTCACAGTGTGCCCAGCAGAGCCAACATAAGGGCCCAGAACAGGTCCAGTAGCCACTGGTAAAAGGCCTATTGCAGCTTTTTGTCAGCTAACTGATCTTTGGATTTCACATCTTTGTCATGGGTATAGGAGAGAGCAGGTCTAGTCCTTCATGGTTCCTTTCATTTCACAGGCAACCAGTCCAGTCCTCTTCTGACCTTCCCCAGGTCCAGAATGTGTTATGAAGTGGGTGCCTGTGGATGCCACATTTATGCTTTGCACTAGCTAGTGGGTGTTGGTTACTTCTGAAGCTCCCTATCCAATGGGATAAAAGTCCCCAGGTCCTGATCTACTTGCTTTTGCAGTAGTTGCTGGTTGTCTTACTGCAGACACACCCAAAATGCAATGTGCCAGGGCATTTTCAAGATGGCAAAAATCTTTGGTCACACTAAACTTGAGCTCTGAGGGCTGGGTGGTGTGTGTGTAATGTGCTATGATAATCCTGGTGGCTTACCACATCTAACACTATAATCCAGTTTGAGACAGGCACTGCACCCACAACAATAAAAAACAGACAGTAGTCTCTTAGGACAAAAGCAGGATCTATCAGCACCTAGACAGGGGACCCACGTGAATTGTCTTGGCATGCCGTTCTCTCCCTTTCAAGTACGCCTCAAGTGTTACATGTCGCTCAACAGACCTGTCAGGCAGACTTTGTGAGACTGTGCTGTCAAAAGGAGGCCCACGGCTCCATCCTGCATATTCCTGGAGATCAAAGGAGTCACCTCTGCCCATTCAGCTCAGCCAATTGTTTGTACCTGGGAAGCATTTCACACCTATTTCATACCTATTCAAGGCTAAGCAGAGGCTTAGAGCTGTCAGAGGCTTTTGCTAATTAGCCTTTGGACAGTTCAGATAGGTAAAGTGTAACTTTCTAAAAGTTATGTTTCCTTAATATTTATTAAAATCCAACTTCACCATTGCATTGAATTTTTAATAACAATAAGATATTTGTTTGATTATGTTTCTAGCTGGTAACTTTCCTGAGATCCAGTATTAGTATTTTAGTCTGTTTACTGGTCTTCTACATAGAACAGTAGGCCTGCCACAGTGAAAATAGCTTGTAGGGCCTTGTCACTGTAGGGACATGGTAACATTAATTTTCTACATGTCCCACTTTAAAATACCATACACCCTACCTTGTGGGCTGCAAGGCCTACATAAGATAACTTATTTATATTACTATTAAAAGCAAAGATTTTCTTCTGTCAAAATGGGTTATTTTGACAGGTTGTACTGCAGGGTTTACAGTGCAGTGGTAAGGTTAAACAGAGTATGTAGGAGGAGCCTATCCCCAACATGGCCGCTCGGAGCTGATGCTCCATGGTGAACCCTCTTACCAGCTTCCTGAGTGGCGTTCCGCCGCACTGTTATCCCACCCAAAACAACGATTCCTCAACCGGAATGCAGGCGGATCACCTGAAGCTAAATATCGCCCTTCTCAGACCTTACATCGCTGAGAAATGAGTCGCGACGTCCTTACCAATGAATACGACATGATGGCGCCCGGGGAGCTGTGAGAACGCGCCCGGTGCCGAAAGAAGTGTACTGTGTTGCCGCCGACCTCCGTTTTTCCAGCATACAGCGCCCCCACCACTCGGCCCGCATCTTGAAACGTCGACTTGCCAGCTGACCCACCTGGGGAGATCATCGTAGTGTAATACCGCATCGACCCCAAAATAGCAGACGCACCCGATCTCAGCACTTCCAACCCAGCGGTACATCTGTTTCCTTCACTGAGCAGCTGCTTCTTGTGAGGAAAGCCATCTGTATTCCTCTGCTCAAGGTACCATTTGTTTGCGGACTGTTGCAATTGTACTCGCCATTCACGGCGATCGGTCCTGAGATGCTGCCTGTACCTGCCTGACTCTAAAATGGTGGCCGCAATTTTTCCCCATTCGAACCTCGTCTGCACTCATCTCGCTGCAAATATTAGATTCATGTGTAATATGGAGCACTAATTGCCAGCGCTTCTTCATTGGTGGCCCCTTGATCTGTTGCAACTTCTCTATTGCTCACTTTGGTTCGCGTTTGTTGAGGCAGCCGAGTGCTCTGCGGACAAGATGGCGTCCAACACATGTTGAGGTCATACTTTACATACGATAGTCTTTCCAACAACACTTGATGCATTGTGTTAGCAGGATCAAATGCAACTAACCCAGCGTCCCATCTAACTCCTGTGCCCTTAATGCCTTGTAGCTGCACCTGATCGTAGTCATTGGCAGCAGCTGTGCACCGTCCCTCTGCATACAAAACACCCCTCTGAGAGGGACGATTCCACTACATCCACCGCTAGGGAACCTTTTCCTTTGACGTCGCCAACGATCTCTCCCTATGTCCTTTGTGAGCTTGGAGACCCCGGTTTCCTGGTTGAGGCTATAAGGCTCTATTCGGCGGCCTACCACTCTCCGAGCATCACTTTTCGACCCTCAGGTGCCCATGGCCCCCCTACCACTGTGTTCCTGGACTATTGCCCAACACTCACTACTGCTTCGGGGAATGGGGAAGATCTGCAGACTTCGGAGCTGTCTCTTCCACCTCTCCTATCATGGGGCGAGCTGGAGGATGAGGCGGACGGCGTTTCCCATTAACACCGGGACCGTTGCCTTCTATGGAACTATGACGATGCCCCATGGGTGGAAACTAATAACTGTTTGTAATTACCGTGGAGCCCGAGTACCCTTGGCCGCTGCCCGGTGGAGCTGTCCTATGCAGCTATAGAGGAGTCTGGCTCTGGTTCACCCCCACGGCTGTCACCTACCAAGCCGGACATCGGACATTGTTTCTTACGGTTCTTCACGGTTTTATCTGTCTTTCTCTTTGACTGCTTTGACTGCTTTGTTCCCCCTGAAGTACTTTCCCCCTTCCGGTCTACCTGACTAGCTGCATTCCTCTCCCCTGTTACCTTTCCCCCCCCCCTACCTTCCATTCCCCACTAGACGCGTGTCTTGGCTATTCTACGCGCTAATAATTTATATTATTGTGTAATCTCATGTTTTTCTCCTAAGCCTATACTTGTAACTGCGATTGTAACTAACTGATGTAATTTTCGTAACCTGTAACCCGCTGATCCTCATGTAAAGCGCTCCGATACCTCTGGATCTAGCCAGCGCTATATAAAACTTTTCAAACAAAAATAAATAAATAAAAAGAGTAGGGGCGGGGGCATGTTTGCCCTGCCACTAAAGTGGATGGGTCAACAGGTGCTCCAGTTCACAAGTGGCATTTAACTTCCAGGCTGTTGGTGCACTTTTTACCAGGTACTTATAGGCAAGTTAAATATGACAATTTTGAGTATGCCAATTCCATGACCTCCGAACAACTGACAGCCCTGCTAAGGGCTAAATATGGCCTGGGCTTCCCACGTGTGCAATATGCATTTGTTGTCTTTTCTTTGTGTTCGGTCTATGATTGCACTAGATTCTGTAACAATCTTGTAATTTTGTAACTCGTGCGTACCCCAAACGCCTTACGGGCCCTGGTGGACCACTTTTTTCCTTTATTAGAAGTCTTGATCTGGTTACTAACTTTGGAAAGTCACATATGGACATGATAAAATTAACATCTCGAGGCTCTCCAAGCTACTCAGCAGTGTAAGCAACATTAGCTATTCAGGAGTAATTTTAAACTCTTCAGGGTCTTGGCAGCCACAGTTCACATCTTAAACTCAGCAAAGTGGCTCGAGCAGTTTCTAACTTATCAAAAGCCATGGGGAAAGAGACCATTTACCCTCTCTTAAATGTCTACAATGCCCAGTGTCCCGGCTGCTATGTTCAGGGCAAGGATTTGGAGCTATTGTGATGCTTCTCCTCTCCAAGTCGAGGAAAACCGTTTCTGCGGGAGGTTCTTGTACGTCTTGCTGTCCAGCTCCAGTTTTATCAAGCATTCTGAGCTAAACTTTCAACTCATGCTGGATAAGGTCAATTTGGCCCACTTTTTGGTATGGGTTACTGTGTGGGTCGACCCAGAGGCGTCGCTATGTAGAGACATCATCATGGATTGCCTCAGTTTGGACAAGGGATGTACAATCCTGAGGCAGGACTACATTTTCAATAACATTTTGCACATTGGGATTGTCCTCCCAATTCACAACCCCTCTGAGCATTAATAAAGAAGATAAAATAAGGGTTAAGTGCCATTTCTTAGAATTCAGTGTGGTAAAAAGGCTGATAATCGAGCTCCCGAAATGCTCTGTGTTGACCTTTTATAGGTCTTTTGCTGCAGCGGAACCTGCCCTTTATTTATCTTTACACCTCACACATTGGAAGAGGTCTCTCCTCTTCTACTTCAGAGCAGGCATGGTCAGGCAGCTCCTGTGCTTTGGAGGAGACACCGGCCCCTTGGGGGATTCAGCTTTGCCCTGCCCTGTGATGACTCAGCTGAGCAAACGTTACTGCATTTTATGTTTTTTTGCAATTTTTTTAACCCCCTGCTCAGACACTTTCCTAAACCTCTATTAAACAATCTGGGGCACCTCAAGTGTAGAGAACCTTTGTTTCATCTGCCATTGATGAACACCTGTGATATATGTTAAAGTGTCAACTCTTTCCTTAAAGCAGCAGTGATATCCAGAAAATCTATGAATGGGTAGCCTTCTGGTGCAATTTACCCTCAGCAGCACTTACTAGCAGTCTTCTCATATGCATGCAAATGTGTAACTATTGCTGCTCTACAAACTAAATTGTATCATTTGAATTTTGTATTTTTTCATTTTCATTGTGTGTATTTTATGACTATTGTTTTAAGCTTAAAAGCTAATTTTGCCCGTAAAGTTCAAGTAATCTAATCTGCTGGCTGTCATTCTATGTGGTCACCTGGCCGATAATGCTTCTTTAACTGCACATTGCATTTTATGGTTTTTACATGGCTTTTCAATATTTATTTGTATCACTTCCTTGTTTTTATCATGTCCTGTATCTTTCTTTTATGGCCATACACGGCCGAATAAAGATCTTTGGATTTGATTTAATTAATATGGTTCATCCTTTTCTTACCAACAATGTTAGGGTTAAGCCTCATTCCCGCATTGACTTCGGAGTATAACTCACTTTAGGTGATGTATCTTTGCCACCATGTTTTGATCCAGTAGTTATTTCATCATCATAACTTAAATCACAATAACAGTTCTAAGTTCAGTCAATGATGAGAGTTTAAATTTAGTTGTAAAAGTTTATTTCTCGTTAAGAGTTTAGCACAATTCTTTTTATTCTTTTTATTCAGGTGTCAATAAATTCAAGTAAGTTTACAGAAATCTCATAAGAATCTAGTTAGAACAAATCATCAAATAGTGTATCAAGCATGTTCTATAAAGGAAAAATTCCCTTTTCTAAAGTACAAGACCAGAATTTAGAGTCAGTAGGACTCATGAAGAGTTTTAATACATAGGAAAAGAGTGAGATAACGACAGCATAAAGCTCAGAATCCAATCAAAGCATCCAGACTTCCCATTAAGTATAGTTCATGAAACTCAGCCGAGTCTCATTAACTTGCATATAGTTGCATAGCAATCTGTAAAAATCAAACATCAATAATACGCCACAGGAAGAACAGTAGCAGCAGTAGCCACAACTGTCAATAAGGGACAAAGGAATGGGTCTCTGGGAATATGTGTGTACAAAGGCTAGCAAATAATGGCATTGCCTCTAACTATGAACAGGAACTAATATAAAAGGCAAAAATGATGGTGCAAAATGTGTAGAAGTTCTCTCTTCCTCTGATCAGATCAGGGAACAGCCTTTGTTTGGGAGTGAGTTCAGCTCTTCCTTTCCCATGAAATAACATGAAGCTTGCAAAGTTTTATCACAAAGTTCATTACAGATATCTTACGTATGTAGCTTCATGATTCATAGACCTCCTTTCCCATAGGCATCAAACACAGTTTAAACTTCTAATGTTAATGTTTCATCGCTTAAACAATGAACTATGCTAAAGAAGAGAAACATCAACTTGCAAAAGTACTGTTTATAATGCATTGCATTTAACACAAACAAGAAATACTGTTTTAAAATATACAACTATTCTATTCAAGTATTATGTGAAATATGGGATAAATAGGAAGTTTAGTTATCACAATCAGATGTTTCTTAGCAAAATGTAATACATTTGTTAAGTTGGAACATTCTGCAGTTATGATGAATACTTCTATGCATTAAAGTCAGGACTCTAAATTCCATTGTGCACTTTTCAACATTAACTAGTTCAATTCTTGCTAAAACAAAACTTGCATTTAAGCATTTCTGCAGCCTATACGAATAACTATATCTGCCTAGTGCAGTTGCACATTTAAAATGTGTCACTTCATTTTTAAATTTTACCTAAATCATTGCACATATAATTGGTATTCTAAATAATTTGCATCTTAATTAATTAGCTTCTTTAACCCACGTCTCATGGTTATCATATTCTTCACCCTTGAGTTCTGCACAAAGGGCACTTTCATTGTCAATTGAAACTTGTTTTTTCCATTTTAAACTTTGGAATTTTAATGATTTCCGTAGTCATCATTCATGAAATTATTTTGTTCTAATTCTCTTTAAAATCATTTATTGCTTTCTCTGCCCTTTCTCTTATGTAAGTCATATCTGCAACCTTTAAATAAAGCAAATAAAAATAGTAAGCAAAGCCTTATGATTAGTATTGGCATAAGTATAGCTTTCAAATTATCTCCTCCTGCTACTGTAATCTAATTCCCAATAGTCCCTTTCCAAAACTTTTGAAAATGCTAGATGTTTCCAACTCTTCTAATTTGGGTTTCATTCTGAAATGTTCTTTGCGACTCCACTATTTTCTTACTCTTATCAAGTGGGTGAATTTGAGCATTTTGCAGACACCACTTTTTTATTTGAGAAAAATGTCTAATGCTAAACGATCCTGCAAAACCATGGATCTAATTGCGATAAGCTCTGTGTTTACTACTAATGAAGCATCAGAAGTATTGGTTGCCAGCTTGTCTAAAACAGTTGACAATTTCCTAATCTTATCATCATTTATTATGACTCCTACAGGTGGAATGATTGCATCAAATATGTCTCCCACTAATTCCCCTCCACTTTCTGTACTACGTATATGTCTTTACGCTGGTGTCATTGTTAATGCATCTATACTATACACAGACCAAATGTGTTTCTCAGGTGTCAAGTAAAACCCTACTAGCACTATTGTAACATTATTACTGATATTGCAAAAATGTAGCACATAATATATTTGCACTTATTTCTAAGTCAACTCTTTTGTTTAGAACCAGATTTTATACAGCCAAGCTCAAAAGTTCGGCGCAGATTTCTGTAAGTAGCTTCTTGTTGTGGTTAGCGTTTATGAACAGTTTTTCAACAAAGCAATCTTCATAACGGCAGTCCTTAAACCTACTCTGTGTTCTTCAAAAGTTGTTATCCTTACTCTTCTATTGCAGACTCGGGCCTAGGTAAATCTTCTTTAAAATAAAAAATTTTAATTAGTCAGTGTCAGTCTCTTTTAGACCTTTCAAACAATCCTGTTTAGGCTCTTCAAGTGTCTATTTATAATTGACAAGTTAGTTTTTGTCAAGTATCTTTATCCAACAATGCTCACTGTGGTGATATCTTGTAGGTTCAAACAGTTTGGATTTTACATCACACAACTCATCTACTGTAACATTCAGTACTTTGTCTACGTAGTAAGACCTCTCCGGTGCTGCATACCTTCGACAAGGCACTCTTGCTCTTTTTGATCTTTTCAGTTTTTGTTGATCAACTTCTGTATCACTTTCATCACTTGATTCTGTCTCCTGTCTTGATGGAATCCAATCAACTGATATGCTCTTTCTCAGCCTTTCTTGATTATAGTTATGTGTTCATTCAACTCTATGGGTGACTCTTCCTGTTTCAGTGCTTGTTCCTTCACCTGGATATTTTGGCTGTACTGATGTTGTCTCAGTAACATTTCCAAATTGAGGGTCAGTCTCTGCTTCTCCTTCATTAGAGACTTCAATGCCACTTTGTGAAACGACAGGCACTTGGATTGGTTTTGCAGTCTGCAAATCTTCACCCCTTTCTTCTCATTGCTGATGTTGTGATCTTGATATCACTACTCTTTGTGGTCTTACAACTGGTGGTGGTGCAGTCACCAATGCTCTTCTTTCTGGTTCAAAGAGCGTAATTTCTTGTTCCAGATTTCACATTTTTTTGGTGTGCGAGGCGTGCACCCAATTTGCAACTCCTGCACATTTAACACCAGTGTTAGTCACCAAAATTTCTTGGAAGGGTCCTTTCCATCTCGGCTCCAAACAACTCATCCAAACATCCTTCTTGATCACAACCCAATCACCAGGATTGAGGTCATGGCACTGTTTTTGATGTGGATTAGTGGCAGCTGCAACCTGGTAAGAAACAGAATGTACCATATCAGCCGGTCCTTTGCAGTATCATATCATCTGTGATGTTCACAAGTACATTTGCAGATACAGCAGGTAGGCTCATTACACGGCCCATCAGTATCTCATGTGGCAATAGACCAGTCTCACTATCAGGGATACTTTGAATACTTATCAGCATCAAAGGTAAAGCATCTGGCAATTTCAGTGATGTTGAAGTAAAAACTTTAGCTAGTCAGGACTTGATAGTCCCATTCAGTTGCTCTACTATACCTGAAGGTTCTGGTTGACAGCTGCAGTGCAGTCTTTGCTCAATCTGCAACGCCGTGCAAATCATCATCAGGAACTCATTGTTAAAGTGGGTCCCCCTATCTGATTCTAGAGAAACCGGCATTCTGTACCCGAGTATCAATTCTCACAATAACATATTTTGCTACAGTGAGACTGTAATTTTTAGGTCGAGCCTAGCGCAGTGCGCATGCGCTGCTCTGTGGGGAGGCCTCTTGGAATCACTCCAGACTTCCCCAAAACTTTTCCGTGTGGTTTTTCAACTTCCACACATGCTATTGGCCTTTGCGTGTGGCTTTCAAAAATGAAAGCATGCAATTGGCCAAAGGCGGGTGCATGTCCCACCTTTTCTGTAAATGTTCACTCCCACGGCCTCCAGCTGTCGGGAGCGAGCAGCGGCGCGCAGGCTACCAGCTGCATTCCTCCCTTGTCGTGGATCATGTTACAAATTAAACATAGCGCGGTCGCTTTTACTTTCGTGGCCGCGCGTGCTTGTCTTCCACACTTGTCTGTGGTTCTTTTTCATGTTCACGGTGTTCACTCCTTTATTTGTTTCTCACACTTTTTTATTTGTCACACTATCTCCCATTGGTTTATTTGATTGCAAGCACGTTTTTTAATTAAAAGTCGCCGTCTAAAAAGGCAGCGCACGCCTGCAAGGCAGGCATAGTCATGTCAGCTTAGCAGACCGCCACACTTCCGGAGCATTACCGGTGTGTATACCATGGACACTATGCTTCCAATTCTGGAGCATTACTGGTGTGTATACCATGGCACACTACGCTTCCGCTTCCGGAGCATTACCGGAGCCTATACCATGGCACACTAGGCTTTTACTGGCGGACCATTACCCATGTGTATACCATAGACACGACGCTTCCACTTCCGGAGCATTACCGGTGTGTATACCATGGCACACTACGCTTCCACTTCCAGAGCATTACCAGTGTGTATACCATGGACACTACGCTTCCACTTCCGGAGCATTACCAGTGTGTATACCATGGCACACTACGCTTCTATTTTTGGAGCATTACCGGTGTGTTTACCATGGCACACTACGCTTCCACTTCCGGAGCATTACCCGTGTGTATACCATGGCACACTAGGCTTCCACTTCCGGAGCATTACCGGTGCGTATACCATGGCACACTAGGCTTCTACTGCCGGAGCATTATCCATGTGTATACCATAGACACGTCGCTTCCACTTCCGGAGCATTACCAGTGTGTATACCATGGCACACTACGCTTCCACTTCCGGAGCATTACCAGTGTCTATACCATGGACACTACGCTTCCACTTCCGGAGCATTACCAGTGTGTATACCATGGCACACTAGGCTTTTGCTTCTGGAGCATTACCCGTGTGTATACCATGGCACACTACGCTTCCACTTCCGGAGCGCCCGTGTGTATACCATGGCACACTAGGCTTCCACTTCCGGAGCATTACCGGTGTGTATATCATGGCACCCTATGCTTCTACTTTTGGAGCATTACCGGTGTGTATACCATGGCCATTACGCTTCCACTTCCGGAGCATTACCGGTGTGTTTACCATGGCACACTATGCTTCTGAAGCATTACCGGTGTGCATACCATAGCGCATTATGCTTCCACTTCCGATTACTGGAAATGCTCCACTTCCAGAGCATTACCGGTGTGTTTACCATGGCACAATACTCTTCCACTTCCGGAGCATTACCGGTGTGTATACCATAGCACACTACGCTTCCACTTCCGGAGCATTACCGGTGTGTATACCATGGACACTATGCTTCCAATTCCGGAGCATTACCGTTGTATACCATGGTACAATAGACTTTTACTTCCTGAGTATTACCGGTGTGTATACCATGGCACACTATGCTTCCACTTCCGGAGCATTACTGGTGTGTATACCATGGACACAACGCTTCACTTCCGGAGCATTACCGGTGTGTATACCATGGCACACTAGGCATTTACTTCCGGAGCATTACTTGTGTGTATACCATGGCAGACTATGCATCCACTTCCGGAGCATTACCGGTGTGTATACCATGGCACACTACGCTTCCACTTCCGGAGCATTACCGGTGTATATACCATGGACACTATGCTTCCAATTCCGGAGCATTACCCATGTGTATACCATGGACAGGACGCTTCCACTTCCGGAGCATTACCGGTGTGTATACCATGGACACTACGCTTCCACTTCCGGAACATTACCACTGTGTATACCATGGCACACTAGGCTTTTACTTCTGGAGCATTACCTGTGTGTATACCATAGCACACTACGCTTCCACTTCCACAGCATTACCCGTGTGTATACCATGGCACACTAGGCTTCCACTTCCGGAGCATTACCGGCGTGAATATCATGGCACCCTACGCTTCTACTTTTGGAGCATTACCGGTGTGTATACCATGGCCATTATGCTTCCACTTCCGGAACATTACCTGTGTGTTTACCATGGCACACTACATTTCCATTTCTGGAGCATTACCGTTGTGTTTATCATGGCACATTGCAGTTCCACTATCGGAGCATTACCGGTGTGTTTACCATGGCACACTATACTTCTGAAGCATTACCGGTGTGCATACCATAGCACACTACGCTTCCACTTCCGATTACTGGAAATGATCCACTTCCAGAGCATTACTGGAGTGTTTACCATGGCACACTACGCTTCCAGTTCCGGAGCATTATCGGTGTGTATAAAATGGCATACTACGCTTCCACTTCCGGAGCATTACCGGTGTGTATACCATGGACACTATGCTTCCAATTCCGGAGCATTACCAGTGTATACCATGGTATACTAGACTTTTAATTCCAGAGTACTACCGGTGTGTATACCATGGCACACTACACTTCCACTTCTGGAGCAGTACCGGTGTGTATACCATGGCACACTACGCTTCAACTTTTGGAGCATTACTGGTGTTTTTACCATGGCACACTACGCTTCCACTTCCGGAGCATTACCGGTTTATACCATGGCACACTAGGCTTTTACTTCCAGAGTATTACCGGTGTGTTTACCATGGCACACTATGCTTCCTGTTCCGGAGTATTAGCGGTGTATACCATGGTACACTAGGCTTTTACTTCCAGAGTATTACCGGTGTGTTTACAATGGCACACTACGCTACCACTTCTGGAGCATTACCGGTGTGTATACCATGGCACACTACGCTTCTACTTTTGGAGCATTACCGGTGTGTTTACCATAGCACATTAAGCTTACACTTCCGATTACTAAAAATGCCTCACTTCCAGAGCATTACCGGTGTGTTTACCATTGCACACTACGCTTCCAGTTCTGGAGCATTACCACTGTGTATACCATGGACACTATGCTTCCAATTCTGGAGCATTACCGGTGTATACCATGGTACAATAGGCTTTTACTTCCTGAGTATTACCGGTGTGTATACCATGGCACACTACGCTTCCACTTCCGGAGCATTACCGGTCTGTATGCCATGGACACTACGCTTCCACTTCCGGAGCATTACCGGTGTGTATACCCTTGCATACTAGGCATTTACTTCCGGAGCATTACCCGTGTGTATCCCATGGCACATTATGCTTCCACTTCCGGAGCATTACCGGTGTGTATACCATGGCACACTACCATTCCACTTCCGGAGCATTACCAGTGTGTATACCATGGACACTATGCTTCCAATTCCGGAGCATTACCAGTGTATACCATGTTACATTAGGCTTTTACTTCCGGAGTATTACTGGTGTGTATACCATGGCACACTATGCTTCCACTTCTGGAGCATTACTGGTGTGTATACCATGGCACACTACGCTTCTACTTTTGGAGCATTACCAGTGTGTATACCATGGACACTGTGCTTCCAATTCCGGAGTATTACCAGTGTGTATACCATGGCACACTATGCTTCCACTTCTGGAGCATTACCGGTGTGTATACCATGGACACTGTGCTTCCAATTCCGGAGCATTACCGGTGTGTATACCATGGCACACTACGCTTCCACTTCCGGAGCATTACCGGTGTGTATACCATGGACACTATGCTTCCAATTCCGGAGCATTGCCGGTGTATACCATGGTACAATAGACTTTTACTTCCTGAGTATTACTGGTGTGTATACCATGGCACACTATGCTTCCACTTCCGGAGCATTACCGGTCTGTATACCATGGACACTACGCTTCCACTTCCGGAGCATTACCGGTGTGTATACCATGGACACTATGCTTCCAATTCCTGAGCATTACCCGTGTGTATACCATGGTACACTAGGCTTTTACTTCCAGAGTATTACCAGTGTGTATACCATGGCACACTATGCTTCCACTTCTGGAGCATTACCGGTGTGTATACCATGGACACTGTGCTTCCAATTCCGGAGCATTACCGGTGTGTATACCATGGCACACTACGCTTCCACTTCCGGAGCATTACCGGTGCGTATACCATGGCACACTAGGCTTTTACTGCCGGAGCATTACCCATGTGTAAACCATGGACACGATGCTTCCACTTCCGGAGCATTACCGGTGTGTATACCATGGCACACTACTCTTCCTCTTCCGGAGCATTACCGGTGTGTATACCATGGCACACTACGCTTCTACTTTTGGAGCATTAACGGTGTGTTTACCATAGCACACTACGCTTCCACTTCCGATTACTAAAAATGCCTCACTTCCGGAGCATTACCGGTGTGTTTACCATGGCACACTACGCTTCCAGTTCCGGAGCATTACCGGTATGTATACCATGGACACTATGCTTCCAATTCCGGAGTTTTACCGGTGTATACCATGGTATAATAGGCTTTTACTTCTTGAGTATTACCGGTGTGTATACCATGGCACACTACGCTTCCACTTCCAGATTATTACCGGTGTGTATACCATGGACACTACACTTCCACTTCCGGAGCATTACCGGTGTGTATACCTTGGCAAACTATGCATTTACTTCCGGAGCATTACCCGTGTGTATACCGTGGCACACTATGCTTCTACTTCCAGAGAATTACCGGTGTGTAAACCATGGCACACTACGCTTCTACTTTTGGAGCATTACCGGTGTGTTTACCATGGCACACTACGCTTCCACTTCCGGAGCATTACCGGTGTATACCGTGGCACACTAGGCTTTTTCTTCCTGAGTATTACCGGTGTGTTTACCATGGCACACTATGCATCCAAAGCATTATTGGTGTGCATACCATAGCACACTACACTTCCACTTTCGATTACTGAAAAACTCCACTTCCGGAGCATTACTGGTGTGTTTACCATGGCACACTACGCTTCCAGTTCCGGAGCATTACCGGTGTATACCATGGTACACTAGGCTTTTACTTCCGGAGTATTACTGGTGTGTATACCATGGCACACTACGCTTCCACTTCCGGAGCATTACTGGTGTGCATACCATAGTACACTACGCTTCCACTTCTGGAGCATTACCGGTGTGTATACCATGGACACTATGCTTCCAATTCCGGAACATTACCGGTGTGTATACCAAGGCACACTAGGCTTTTACTTCCGGAGCATTACCGGTGTGTATACCATGGCACACTACGCTTCCACTTCCGGAGCATTACCGGTGTCTATACCATGGCACACTACGCTTCCACTTCTGGAGCATTACCGATGTGTATACCATGGCACACTAGGCTTTTACTTCCAGAGCATTACCCATGTGTATACCATGGACACTATGCTTCCACTTCCGGAGCATTACCGTGTGTATACCATGGCACAGTAGGCTTTTACTTCCGGAGCATTACCCGTGTGTTTACCATGGCACACTATGCTTCCACTTCTGGAGCATTACCAGTGCGTATACCATGGCCGGCGAGGTACATGGAAGTTGGTAAAAAGCAGCAATCCGTACACTCCATGGGGCTGTTCATGTAATTAATCAAACAGGAGCGCAAGCCACTATCTCCGGTCTCTCCAGCAGCCTTAAGCAGCATCTTACACTTTCACCTTCAAAGTGCAAGATGCTGCTTAACGCTGCTGGAGGGAGTGGAGTCGGACAGTTTGACCACATACATATTTCACTCTAGTCTATTTGCTGTCGCTAGCATTGCAGCAGTCTGGTATGAACTGCTTTTCTCTGTGGCCAGTATTGAAAAGACTAATTGCATAGCAACAGCTGAATTATTGAATATGCATGTGATTGCACTTCTGCAGTACAGCCTGATTAAAAAAAAAAACAGACCGACGTAAATAGGTTCCTACTGTGTGAGAGGGTAATAATCGGGGCCACCGGAATTATGTGGCAGGGGAGGGCAAAATATGCAGCAGGGTTGAGTAAATTATGTGGTAAGCAAAGGCAAATTACGAGGCACAATGCCGCACATTTTGTGACGGTATTACTTCATTATTTTGCCATTTTGTAAACATGCTAACACTGTCTGAGCTTTGGATTCACCTCATTAGTACCAGTGTAGCACCCAAATATAGCAATAAGCAGCAGATAGGTGATCAGTCAGGTTTTGAAAAGGGCTTTCAGCAGCGCTGCAAGGAAATGCATGGGTTCTCGGATTTCCACTTCCGGCAGTGCCACATACTTCAGTCCGTGTTAAACTAGGATAGGCCCACGTGATGTGACATTACATTAAACAAATCTATGCCTGGGCCACGGGGTGAACAACGAGGAGGAAACATTGCGGGCTTTCTCCCCTGGTCTGTTTCCTGTTGTGAATAGATTCCATTTTGTGTGGGGCATCTGCTTTTGGTGAATACCATTCCTGTGGACGAGTGCCTTCTCTGGGTTCTTAGGTCTTCACGATCTAGCTAGGGAGCAGGCTTATGCGTGGCCCTGTGGGACATTTTAAGTCATGACTAGGGCCACTGCAAAATATTCTAAAGGAAAACATCACAAAGTTATTGAAACATATCTGTTAAGGAGCTTAAATAATCGTAGCACAATAAAAATAACTCAGCTCTTCAATAAAAATGCATTGAATGGAATCATGTTATGTGTTCTGGAGTATTAATGTTCTTTCCAAATTAGTTATGAGATTTAATTAAAAAAACGTAATTTATGAATTTTAATTTTTTGTTATATAATGTTATAGCCTGCTTGCAGAGCGAACACATTCATATGAGTTACCATGCTACAAAATCACTACGGATAACAGAAATATTTGCAGTGCGCAACACAAATGCTCAAATAATAATACAACATTTGGGGGAAAGATGGGGCCCTGAGATGTACAGTACCTTATAGGGTGCCCTACTGCCTTTTAATGTATATTCCTTGCTATCTCGTGTCCAGCCTGACAAATCACAATAATTTTTATTTTCTCAGTAGATTTCATTTCTAAAGGTATATCATTAAATAAAGAAATATGTGAGGTAGTCAGCTTGTAATCTCAAAGTCTGTTATGATATATACACACATACATCCCACCAACACACATCATATCACAACTCACCACTACATTCCACACCATGCCAGTGCCCTTACGTCACAACACTAAGCACAACTTGCACACAAACTTTACAGTACTAAACACAGCAGCTACATTGCTCTACAACATACCTTAAAAACATTGCCAATATCTCTGGCTAAACACTTATAAGGTCCCAAAGGCGAGACCTATTGGCTATGCCAATGCTTGTTTCTGGTTTGGTAGACTTCCACCCATCTCGAGAAGACACATGCTATGACCAGGGCATATCTCAGCCCATTGAAAGCAAGCATCTCGATAAAGTCCATCTGCATTCTGTTGAAAGGACCACCTGATCTCCCTATGAGACTCAGTGCAACATGCGTTCTTTTCCCTGCATTCATTTGTTGACATGTAATATATCGATGACACACTTCTTCTGCATGTTTCCTATGCTTTGGATTTGTGCCAGTTCTTTCTAAAGAGTCGGGTCATGGAGTCCCTTCTTTGGTGCGTCTATCTGTGAAACGTTTGTGTCATTGGAAACAACAAACTATCAGGTAACATTGGTCTCCCATCAGCTGGCATCCAAATGTCATTTGTGTTTTTCTGACAACCTGCTCCGATCCAACTTTGTTGTTCTGCTTCTGAAACATTTTTTTGTACCCTCTTCAATTCATCCCAAGTATCAATTACTATCATCACCATAGAAAATGAAGTGTCTTCCTCAGACTCACATGCAAAAGCACTATAAAATGTGCAGGCCAGCAGGGAACAATACTGTGCATCAGAATCAGCATACCTATTTCCATGGCAATGTAGCTGTTACCATTTTGATGGGCTGCACATTTAACAACTGCAATTTCGGCAGGCAACTGGAGAGATACCAACAAATGCCTCATGTGTATTCCATTCCTAATGGGGTTCTTAAAGAGGTCATGAAACCTCTTTATGACCACAATTGCCCAAAATCATGGATAACGCCAAAGCTGCATTGGCTATCTGTAAATATAGTAGCTTTCATTTGAGCAGTTAAACTGCATGCTCTGGTAAGGGCAATCAATTCTGCTACTTGTGCTGAGGTAACCCCTTGAAGCCATGAAGCTTCGATGACATCATTTATTGTCCACACAGCGTGAGCTGCTCTCAGGGTACCTCCATTGTTTCTCAGACATGAGCCATCCACAAAAATGATATAGTTGGGCTCATTCAGGGGTTCATCCTTAATATCAGGTCTAGACTTTCTGCATAAATCCGCGACATCTAGGCAATCATGTTCAACTTCATCACAAACAGTGTAAATTACAAACAACAATGTAGATGGGTTTGAAACTTGACATCTTTTTAGCACAATATTCTCTGATGAGCCTATCATGAGTCATGTATTGGATCTTGGTTTGTGACAAAAGTAATTCAACAGAGTGAGGGGTCAGTACAGTTAAAGGGCATCCCATCACTATACTCTCACTCTTTTCCACACTAGTGCTCTCTGCAGCAACAGCATTAACTGATCTGGTTAGTCCTGCAGCAACAGGGTCAAGGGTGGTTGAATAGTATGCTAAATGCTTTTTAGCATCACCATGCATTTGAGTAAGCGCTGAGAGAGCACAGCCCCCCTCTCACTGCAAAACAATGTAAACTCTGTATTGTAATCTGGCATGTGCTGGGGCACGACAATGTTTTTCTTTCAGCTCAAGGAAGGCTTTCAAACAATCGTTGTCCCAAGGAAGCGGATCAGACACACCCTTGTGTGTCAGCCTCACTAAAGGCTTTGCAACGAGGGAAACGTTTGGTATTCACTGTCCACAGTAGCCAACCATTCCCAAAATCATTCTGACTTCTTTCTGAGTTTGAGGTGAATTAATCTCAAGAATGGCTTCCACTCTCTCTGGTGACACTTTCCTAGCTCCTTTTTTATTGATGTGCCCCAGATATTGAACTTCTTATTGACAGTACTGCAGTTTCCTGGAAACACTTTTGTCCATTCTCAGCCAGGTGATTCAATAATGCAATAGTATCTTGCTTAGAAACTTCTCATGTCTCTGATGCCACAAATAGGTCATCAATATATTGAACGAGTACTGATCTGTGGGGCATCTGTTATGACTAAATTATTTTTCAAGATCTCATTAAAAATGGATGGACTCTCCGTATTCCCTTGTGGGACTCAGCACCATGCCAAAACTTTCTGATGAAATAAAAAAGAAAAGAGAAACTGGCTATCTTTGTTAAACAATGCTGAAAAGAAAGCCTAACAAAGATCAATGACCATGGAACATACTGCAGTACATGGAATTTGGAAAAGTATTGTGGCTGGATTCAGTACCACGGGACAACATGGAACAACAACTTAAATCATTTTTCTAAGGTCTGGACTATCCTATATTTTCCACTGGGTTTCTGTAAAGCCATAATCGGAGAGTTACATGGACTCCCCATCAATTCCCTTAAAATTACTTTCTGTATCATGTCTTCTGTTACAGGTGTTATTCCTGCAATTGTTTCTGGGGTCAAATGGTATGGTGGTGTTCTTAGATATACCGCATTTGCCATTATGGTACTTCTGACTTGATCTACACCTTTAATCAATACGTATCTTTCCTTGAGAGATCCCATATTTCTGGGTTCACAGTTTCTCTCAAATTGGAGGGTAATTCATCAATTGTCATTAATGGGAACAATCCTACAGCTGTGTTTTGTTGAGCCATTTTAAATTACACATCCTCATCATGAGTCAGTAATTCGACACCGTCCGGTATACAGTAAATTGTATAATTTAACATGCATAATAAATCTCTCCCAAACAAATTTACAGGACTCATATCACACACAACAAACTGGTGATTCTCCTCAAATGAAGCTATTTTTGCAGGAACGTTTTCTGAGAATGGATTTGTAATTTGTTTATTTGAAACTCCTACAACTTGGATCTTCTTTCCCGAGAGAGGTAGGTCTGGGACCTCCACAGTCTAACAGTGGATCTGGTAGCACCCGTATCTATAAGGAAAAATACAAGGTGGCCATTCACCTCACCTACGAATGGGCCACTCTGGTCTACCTCTAAGACTGTGCCAAGCACGCAATCTCCTCAGGCACCATCATTGAGAAATGTAAGAACCTGAACTGTCTTTATTGAAAACGGGAAATTACTGAAATGCATTTTGATTTTGGTTCTGGAAAGAGTTTAAATATGTTTTCGGCATCTCATTCAAATTAAATCTTGGATTTCCCATATTTTGCGGGATCTTTTGGGGGTTGTTGGACCTGTATCTGCAGAATTCGTTTTTGTATGGGCATTTGCATCTGTTATACTGGTATGTTCTGCATCTACATGCCTCTATGCATCTTTAACATTACTATTTGGATTATCAGGATTAAACCTACACTCCGTCTTCCAATGCCAGACCCTGTTTCAAATGTGACAAGGGGTCATTTTCTTTAGCGCGTTGCAGCATACATTCCTGAACCTGGAACACCTCTGCCTCTACCTTGTGAAACACCAAAGCCTCCTCCTGGATTACCCTGAAAACGGTGGAACAACTCCTTGCATACTTCCTTAATTTCCTGCAAAAGAAGAATTCTGAAAACCTTTCTGAGCAAGCTTTGTCTGAGCTAGCATGAATTTCTCGTTAATCTTTTTCTGCTTCATCTTTAGTTTATCACTGCAATATTTTGCATAACTCAGGGTCTCATCAGTTGATTTATTCTGCCAGCAGATTACACTTTGTTGCATATGCGCACTAATCCCTGGTCTCAACCCTAGTACGAACTGAGATACAAAAATCCTCATATCACTTTCAACAGGATTGTCGTGTAGTTCCTATAAACCTATATAGGATCTGCGCGTTTAGACAATGTATACTGTAGGATTGGAGCCAGACTGATTCTGGACACCCCTACCGGATATGTCAGTCTGTATACCAGCTAGCTCACAGTGCCACTAGAAACTCCTCTTACCAAGGAGAGAATAGTTCCTGGCAACTATCGAGCATGACAACCCTGATCCCTCAGGATCGTGGAAACAGTGTACTACTTTTCGCTCAGTCACTCGTGCTCACTTTGTCTCAGAGAGATACACAGAATAAACGGTGGGGACGTTTCTTAATAAGCATTTATTGAACCAGCGTCATTCTAGTGTAAAATAGGTGTGCTGAAACAACCATTAGACAGTAACAGATATAAGTGATTATAAGCACTAACAGAGTAAAAGGATGGTAGATTTCTACCATCAAGCTAAAACAATGAATACAGGCAAGTATATAAAATACATGACAGTAGAATGCGTAATCCTACGATGCATCCCTAACTAGATGTACCCAAGTGTACCTAGCATGTATGTGGGTGTAAAGCCAAGAATCCCTCTAGGATAAAGTCAACCCTATTACCTGAAGTGAGAGACTGTGAGACCCCGTCTTGGTCTTGAGATGGACACCCCGCAAGGGATGTCAGACCACTGCGAGCTGGAGTGTCTGCGTGCAGGAGCCTCAGTGTCTCACGTCTGTGTCGGCATGGAAGTCCTTTTCTCCTCTGACTATCTCAGCAAGAGATGATGTATATATACCCAAAGTGGTACCCTCTGGGGATATACCTTGCTGTGTCATGTCGGACTGGGATGACGGTAGGAATGACCCTTATACAAAGTTATTATGCAGGAGATGGTAGGCCTGCTGTCCTGCTGTGATTCCAAGAATCCTCATGCATAATGAATGAGGCTTAAGCTTTTCGGAGAAAACCCCATGTCATCTTTGGACATCACCGTAACTAGGTAAAAGGTCAGTACTAAGAACCATTATGTAGTGTATTAGTAGGGAGAATATAGGTGAAGGGTTAGGTGACTACCTGAGCCTATATTAGGGTACCTATATGGAACATAACACCCACTCCTCATCTGACTGGACGACATACTAAACATTCTACGTACTGCTAAAATGTGGTACGCAAGTCTATTAAAATAATACTTAAAAAAGTAAAATTTCTAAAAAAAATGCTAAAAAAGAAAAATAGTGCATGCGATAAAAGTCTGTACTAAATAAGTTTGTATATATATATATATATAGTCCGAACAATGAGAGACTGAAAGCCATGCAATTTAGACAAAGTGTCTTGTTTAAAATTCCAAATTTGGTTGTTTTTGAAAAAGGCCGAATTTTCCCACCACACGATGAGCCAAATGTTTATGTGTCCTGGCTGGGAGACGCAACATCACTGTTGCCTGCAATCACAGATGACAGTCCCTGCAACAACTCGCAGATCAGGTCAATCGAGCACAGATGTTCCTCCGTATTCACCACAGCCGCTGCTGGGGACGTACTAGTGTCATCCGAGGCTTGAGTATTTGTTGAGGAGCTGGTATCCTTCCCGACAGGAGCTGAAGCATCCCGTGGTGGCTCTAAGAATGCAGACATCAACATTGGAATACGCTGAGGACACTGCAGAACATGGGCCGTTATCGGGTCCAGTAAAGCATCAATGTCCGGTGGCTCAATTGTTGGAAGTGTTAGACAGAGATCCAACACACATTCTTGTCCGCTGAACAGGCATCAGAGGACAGGCAGAATACAGTCGATCCAGACTGGTCTAAATGACAAGAACCAAGACTCGCTCAGTTCTCGAAGACGAGGTGTGCCCAGATGGATTACCATGGGATCACAGTATCGGTGCTCCAAGAGCGTGCTTTCCATCTCCTTGGTGACTGGGATGTCCATTGCATAGCAGAAAAAAGACAATCACGATACCTGCTATTAAAAACAGGATCAGCGGAAACCCTCCAAAAATGCTTCCGAATACGGAGTGTATAAAGTTGGGAACAACTGCGAGGATTGTCTGAAAGGTGCTTGACAGTCCAGAACCTAAGGTCTTAAATAGGTGGACAATACCCACCGTATCAGACATGTTAAGGATATGTTGTACCATTTGTGTGAAATGGAAGGGGCAGTTTGTTCGTATCAGTGCCTGTATCTCAGCCAATGACCTTGTAACCTAGCGATCATAAGTTTCTCGGGTGGAGGTTAAGCGCACGGTTTGCTGAAAAAGCATGGCTTTCATTCTGCTCAGAATATCAAACCGTATAAAGGAAACATTCAATGAAGGCCATAACGGCGCCTCCCTGATTGTGTGGGACGGTGGAAAAAATACTTGCATACAGCAAGTAACCCTGGAGCTTACAGTGACAAGATATGCGATGCACTGGAGCAACCCACAACAACCTTGATCATTCAGCATCAAGTAACTCCCATTTGAAAGTAACTCGAGCACCGGATTAATCACGGCAGCTGGGGAACCTTTCAAGTGACAGGATAAGTTAGCAACCGAACCATTACAGGCCCCATGAAGCATAATATCCTGGCATATGAGAGATCAACTTAAGGAATTCTCGCAGTTGGTACAGCTAAGGAACACTTCCATGTCCCTGTTCCTACATAGAAATCTGTATGGTAATTCCCAAGATTCATGATGAATTCCCTACCCATCGCTTTATATCTGCCTGCCTGGTGTTGTTCTAGGCAATACTGAAACTGGAAAGTTGTGACCAGTAGTGTTATATGGCCATGGATTAACCATTCCGTGGAAGGTGACTCTGCCACAGTAAAAGGTAACTTGTCCAGTTTTTTAATACACATTGTATATTTTGCTCCCCTTTGTGCCATTGTTATCTGCTTTTCAGTTAGATTGTATGCAGAAAAGAGTGACGTACAGTTGATAAATCGCCACAGCACATAACCAGCGTGCAAAGATTGCAGCGTCCAGCTTAATAGCATTATAGAACGTAATTGTGATTGTCCGTGTTGTAGTATGGACAAGTCCTGTTCTAGTATATCTATAGCAGAAGATACAATGTTGCCCAGTGAATAAATCCTGGATGTTAATGTTGTCAGACCGTTGTCAACTACTGCTAACGCCTTATCTAGGTTAATCTTATCTATTTCACGAAGTCTCTCCACAGCTTCTTGTCGAGAGATTTTCCAGATTTCATTATAGACAGCGTAATAGAAACGTTTCTGACGTGGCTTTCGGCGACCTAGTAAAAAAAAAACTAGATCCACCTCATGTGAGAATAAGGATAAGTGCTGTTTCACCTGGGACAGTGTCGAGGTTTTTAGTCAATCGAGGCACAACTTCCCAACACTGTATGATGTCACTACCCCCGGATGTTCTCTTTGTACATATCCTGGGTCTGGCCTATGGATACTAAACCCTTCTGTTGTACCCCTGAATCTTGATTGACATCTATTTGTGTCTGTGGGCCAAACTAACCATCCCTTCCAATTGGGGTCTGATGTATTGTACTGCATGATGTAATCTATTGTATCCTCTCCACGTGATGTAAAATTGATGTGTGAAGGTGTGGTAAACCGTGGTGTGGTCAAATCCTTGCTCTTGGCTAGTCCAAGACAGGAAGTCTGCTGCACAGTTTCATTCAGAAATATTATTTGTTGTGGAATGAGGCACGCTCTAAATAGTGCTTCTTTTCCCTGAACCTGCCATTCTTTAGAACCCCAGACTGATTTTGTGTCTATAGTGTCCTTCCATAAGTCAAAACCCTGTTCAGACAGTTGGGCAATAAAGGATGCAGAATAAATCTGTTTGGTGTTAGTTAGCATATTTTTCTGTGCAGGTGTAGGTGCAACCTTATAGTAATATGAGGTCGGGTCAGAAGTGTTAAACCCTGAAAAATATGAAAATTTCTGTGCAAGCGTTTTTGAACTACCTTTCGGTGGTGTCGGACAATGTTCCCATTGGTGGTATGTGAAAACATTATGTGGGATACTGGATTTGTATAAAAAGTGATGACCATAATGTTGGTAACAGTACATAATATCGCAATCAGATGTGTCTTCTAACATTTCATTGTCTGAAAATGCAGCAGATTTTTCTAACTCAGACAACTTATTATTGACAGTTTCAAAATCCCAATCATCAGAAAATGTACTGGAGGTAATGATATAATTTAGAGAAATTTTAAATAAGTGTGGAATCTTCAAAAGTTCAGTGGGGCCAAATACATCATAATCAACTTTGTCCCAGACTATACCATCAGAAATTGGAACTGCTGTAATGTTCACGGAAAACAAGTCTCTTTGTTCGCGATGAGATGATGTATGAGGCTTCAGGACCAAGTTCACATTAGATACTGCAGAACGTTCTGGGAGATATTTTCCATTTATCAGTAAGCAAAAAACTGTTACCAGGCCAATCCAGAACAGAAAAAAACAATATTGCAGATATTATCCAGAGCTGGAGCCAAGGTGATACCAAGTAAGTCTGTTTAAGAAAAGTGTAAAATTCATGCATTTGTTACTTACGTGAAACTGGAGCTGGCATTGTCTCTGGTTCACTAGGATCAAGAGAGAAGGTATCAAAATCGATGAAGTAGCCAGATGCAGTTCGATCAATCTTTGGTAGCGCGGCAGGTTGTGTTGAACCGGCAGGTGTCTCTTGTCGAGACATATTGATGTAGACGTTGGTGTTTGGCCAAATTGATATTTGTCTTTCATCTGTTTCTTGAAGTTCTTTTTCCAGAGGAACGAGTTGCATTTCATTGTTGGAAATTCCATCACTTCGACAGCCAGGACAGGTACAGGCTTTCTGTATGATGGCCAAAACTCTTTTTTATCCTCGATCTTTTCTCTGACCAGATCCCTGACCTTTGGGATCTAGGCAGGTCTTGCTGTGACTGATTTGACTTCCCCAGTGGCGGTGCGCTTAACCTGCACGTTGCTTAGTAGTGCTCGGGATGCATTTAGATCCTGTAAAACAGCCAAACGTTTATTGATGTCAAATGGTTTTTCATCCGCCACTGTGCCTTCACAATCGAGATCAGATACCCACATTCTCGTCCAAATAGGACCTCATACGGAGTGACACCCCCTAGAGGACTTCTTGGCATATTGTTGAGGGCACGCTGTACCCCATATAGGTGATTGACCCAACTACCACCCAAACCTAATACTCTCATTGTTGAAGACTGCTTTAAGTCCCTGTTTTTCCTCTCCACGACCGAATTTCGCTTGGGATGGTAAGGAGAGGAGTACCGCAACGCTACACCCAAATCTTCCATGGCTTCCCTGTAAGCCCGAGAGCTAAACGCGGGGCCACGGTCAGAATGTAATGTGCCAACTGCGTATGTCCCTATAAAGACTCACAAATCTTTTAGAACAGTTCGAGCGTCAGCTGAGCGCCGAGGCCATACCCATAGGAATATGGAGCATGAATCCACTGCCACCAAGATATACTTGTGAGCCCCATCCGATTGTAGGGGGCCGCAGTGGTCCAGATAGACACATGCTAGTGGTCTATCGGATATTAGTAAAGGTGTCTGCGCTGGACGCGCCACGGTGGAACCCTTCATCTGCTGACAGATGTCGCATTTTAAGACAAAATTCTTCATCTGTTTTGTTAAACTAGGCCACCAATAGCGCTGTTTCAATAATGAAACTGTCGCAGTAATCCCTGTGTGTGCAGAACCTAGACCCTCGTGTGCAGCTAGTATTAAACCCAATCTGCGATCCATGTTTGGTATTACTCTATCCCCTACTCCTGGAATCTGAGCATACGGAATGTTGTTTGCATCTAACTTGTAGGAGTACTTGAGTGGAAAACCTTTTGGTAAGGCTGTGCTGTTTTTGCGTGAAGCAATGACAATTACCATTATCTGTCCGTCTATTCTCGTTTTTGAACGAGTGATTGCAGCTACGGAAGCAGTACATACTGCCCCCTTTGCGGCTTCATCAGCCAATGAATTCCCTTCAACGTGAACGCCATCACATTGATGACTCAGCGTGTGTATCTCGTGAGCTCTTGGTAGTTTGTTTTTCAACTCAGCTACCTGTTCCCATAGCAACTTATGTGTAATTGTGCAACCTTCAGAGTCTCTAAACCCGTTCTGACCCCAGTAGTGAAGATACTTGTTGTTTGACTGGACACAGTAAAATGTATCGCTCACTAGGAGTGTCTGGAATTTCCAATCCGTATTTATTAGTGCCAGTAATAGGGCTTTTAATTCTGTCAGCTGAGCCATGCAGTCTCCTAGAGACTGCGTCTTCGTATCACTGAGATGGAACTTGCCATCCCGCATACGACCTTTTACAATCGCATAAGCGGCACTGTATTGCGGTTTACTTCCTATGGCCGGCTGAGCAGATCCGTCAGTGTAAATAATGTATTCATACTGATCTAGAGGCATTATTTCATTTGGGAGAGGATATTCTTGTTCATATTGCAGGAATGCTTGTGTTTTCAACCTTGGGTCATATCTGTATTCTACATCCGTTGCAGTGAGTGAATTAGCCCATTGCATCCATCTTGGATGTAAGGCTTTAGCATTAGGAACGCTAGCCTTTGTAGCAGCCTCTAAGGCTGGTACTGGAGTTACGATAATTATTTGTTTCCCCTGAGCCAGTGCTCTTTCTCTTACTAAAGCGGTCTGAACTGCTGTCAGTATTTTTTCTGTAGAAGCAAATCGCATTTCAGCGTTTGTGTACAAATGTGATTTGTGAGCTATGGGTACTGTTTCGCCTTCATTGAAGGTTAGGTAAGTATACCCAGATTGACCCGCTACAACGCAGATCACTAGATTGCATACGTTTACGGGTGTCTGCAAGTGTTTTGAAGCTATCATGTTAGCTTGTAGGGAACGAAGGATATCTGTGTGTTCCTGTGTCCAATGCCTAACCAAGAAATCAGGTCTTATTAAGTCATAGAAAGGTTTTACTCTTTCTGCGTAATCCAAAATGTATGTTCTGCCAAAATTTAAAAATCCCAATATGTATTGTAAGTTCTTCAAAGATTTAGGAGGTTGGAGCAGCGCACACTTTTCTAAAAAGTTTGCTGCCAGGCTTTTCCCTTCACTTGATAACTCGTATCCCAAAAATAGGACATTGAGGTGGGCTATTTTTGATTTTTTAAAGTTGAACTTGTAGCTCTCAGAGGCAAACGCCAGAATTATGGTGCTCACCCTGGTCAAGTGATCCTGTAAATCATCATCCGTCAGATTAATATCATCGTCATAGGACAATGCCTCTTCATCCAAATTCTGAAGTAATTCTGTTACCCTAGCACTGAACAACCTGGGGCTATTCTTATACCCTTGGGGGAGTCGACATAATTGAGACTGGGAACCTAGCGCTGAGAATGCTGTTAAGTACCTGCTTTCAGGTGCTATATTTTGGCAGAATAATCCATTTGAGATATCCAGTGTTGTTTTGTATTTTTTCCGCACAATGTTATTCATTGATGCTGCACTATGTGCGTTCTGTACTGCAAATGTTTTTGTGCATGTGTTTAGATGTCTGTAATCTAAGACTAGACGATATGAATTGTCGGGTTTCATTACGGGAAACAAAGGATTATTCATTGGAGAGCTGCAAGTTTCAATTACACCCTGGTATTCAGTTTGATCTAAAATCTCCCTGACCTGTTTTTTCGCTTCTTGTTTTATTGGGTACTGTCTCTGGGAAGCTGGATTAGTTTTTACTGGGATTACATGGTGTGGTGAGTCAGCATCCTACCCAACATGGTTGCGATAAAGTGCAGGAGCAAGGGCTACCGACCATTCCTGCGCGTATGTGTGTTTTAAGTAAATTGGAACGTGGTCGGAAAAGGATGGTTAAATTACCGTTTCTCCCTTTGGGCAATACATAACAATTTCAGGCGGCCAATCTTTTTCAGCTAAAAGTATGTCATAGCCGTAAGTCAAGTTCTCCAAAAAGGGACCTTTAACTTTTCTGGGTTTGTCCCCCTCCATTTGGAGTGTTCTCATGTAACCTATGTGGGACACTTACCCTCGTATCAGGTGTTTCCACCGTGATATACTCATTCAACTCCGCTGTCACCAGAAATTCCATCAGGTTCTGGCAAGCTATTATTACTTCTGCTGTGCTGTCTAGCATCGTCAGAGCCCATTCCCCGTTGAGTAGCTGAGTCCTCAGAATTCTGGGCATGTCTAACTTTGAGACCTGCTACTTTCTTCTTTTTAAATTGAGGTTTAGATTGTTGCTTGTCTTCTTTTTTACAAGGGTAGCTTGAAGCATGTGGCGTGTCTCTGGACTTTGTACGCTCTTCTTGTCTGTGTTCTGAACGTCCTTCTCTCTCGGAGCTTCTTGGTGAACCCTGAAAGGAACGAGAGGAACGTGTATCAGTATCCTGATACCTGTCAGGTTTTTTAATGTTATCTCTATTCCTGAGATTGTATCTCCTTGCGGAGTTCTCCTGCTGAGGAGACCCACTCCTAGATGAAGAACTATTGTCTCTAATCTTTTTGTTTTTATTGTTATTATTCCATTTCTTCTTAGAAGAATCAGGTGCTTGCTTGGTGTTATCCTTCTCAGGACCACAAATCAGTTGAGGTTTTGTTGCTCTAGCTCCCAAACTATCTCTGCCTAATTCAGCATAGGTGTCAGTGATAATTTTAGGTAATTCACGTTCCCTTTGCAAAGGAGTGAAATCCCTCAGGCGTTGGCGTACTGCCACTGCTGCTGCATCCCCTTTGATATTAGCTAATATGATAGCTGATACTTGAGCAAAATTACCTAATTATTTCATCCCTAAGTTCAGAGCAGGTTCTGCACCATACTCAGTCTGTATTTGTCTTAATATGTCTGGTATTACTGCTAATGAAGGGATACCATGAGTTCTGGTATATATGACAGCGAAAACTGTACCCCAAGTGATACAATCCTCTATCTGGGGAGCTATCCCCATTGGCAAGCAGATTGTTAGCATTCTGTGTTTTTCTTGAGGGCTTGTGTGTGGAAATACTGCCTCTAGCTGTGTTATTTTCTGAGCTATCGAGAATGGCATTTGTTCACATTTAGTGGGCATTCTACCCATAACTGCGTATAGCGTTTGTGGAGTAATTTTAGTTGCTAAACTCTGAATTTGACTTGTTTGTGTAGCTCTTGCCGGCTGAACTGTGAGTGTTCTCATCATGAACTGTGTCATGTTCCTATAGAGTTTTATTATTTCTTTGTGAAGTGTACGTATGTCTGCTACTGGCATTGTGTCAATGTCTGGATGCGGTGTGTAAGCCGCAAGGACAGGCCAGGTGGCCCTGTTTCTTCCGAGCTGACCTAGTCTTACTTTGTTTCTTGTATGGGGGAGGGTGCCTTTAAACCAGTTTATATGCTCCTGGTAGGTGAGCGGAATTTCAATGTCCTCATAAGGACTGTATTCCTCCGGTGTTTCATCTTCAGTGTAAGAATGAAATGTATTTGATTGTGCATCTGCTTGTGGGAATTTATCCCTGTTCTATATGATTCGTGAGCCTCAATCACGAAAGTTACTGTTCCAACCCTAGCTGTGACTCCGTAGTCTGTTAGCTTTTGAGTAAGGGCATTTCTGACATTTTCTGAAATGTTAATTTCCCCTTCTTTTTCAAGGAAGAGTTTCAAGGAAACTGAGATAAGGTTTTATGCACAATAGGAACTTTTTGTCCTTCAAGCTTGATAAACCTACAGCCAATACATAGGATATTTTGCCTACTCAGCTGTGGCGGATAATACCCTTCCCACTCCAGACGTCTCTGGGAAAATGCAAGTAGGGGTCTCTGAGAATAGCACAACTGAACTACTCTGATTTGACTGTTAAATAAGTACCAAACCAACGTTAGCGGCGCCATGTCGTGTAGTTCCTATAAACCTATATAGGATCTGCGCATTTAGACAACATATACTGTAGGATTGGAGTCAGACTGATTCTGGACACCCCTACCAGATATGTCAGCCTGTATACCAGCTAGCTCACAGTGCCACTAGAAACTCCTCTTACCAAGGAGAGAATAGTTCCTGGCAACTATCGAACATGACAACCCTGATCCCTCAGGATCGTGGAAACAGTGTACTACTTTTTGCTCAGTCACTCGTGCTCACTTGGTCTCAGAGAGATACACAGAATAAACGGTGGTGACGTTTCTCAATAAGCATTTATTGAACCAGCGCCATTCTAGTGTATAATAGGTGTGCTGAAACAACCATTAGACAGTAACAGATATAAATGATTATAAGCACTAACAGAGTATAAGGATGGTAGATTTCTACCATTGTGCTAAAACAATGAATACAGGCAAGTATATAAAATACATGGCAGTAGAATGCGTACTCCTATGATCCGTCCCCAACTAGATGTACCTAAGTGTACCTAGCATGTATGTGGGTGTAAAGCCAAGAATCCCTCTAGGATGAAGTCAACCCCATTACCTGAAGTGCGAGACTGTGGGACCCCGTCTTGGTCTCGAGATGGACACCCCGCAAGGGATGTCAGACCACTGCGAGCTGGAGTCTCTGCGTGCAGGAGCCTCAGCGTCTCGCGTCACTGTGTCGGCATGGAAGTCCTTTTCTCCTCAGACTATCTCAGCAAGAAATGATGTATATATACCCAAAGTGGTACCCCCTGGGGATATACCTTGCTGTGTCATGTCGGACTGGGATGACGGAAGGAATGACCCTTATACATAGTTACTATGCAGGAGATGGTAGGCCTGCTGTCCTGCTGTGACTCCAAGAATCCTCAAGCATAATGAATAAGACTTAATCTTTTCGGAGAAAACCCCATGTTATCTTTGGACATTACCGTAACTAGGTAAAAGGTCAGTACTAAGAACCATTATGTAGTGTAATGGTAGGATGAATATAGGTGACGGGTTAGGTGACTACCTGAGCCTATATTAGGGTACCTATATGGAACATAAAAGGATGTTTTCTTCCACTGTGCTGCTGAAACACCTGGAAGAATTGCTTATAAAACTCATGCACTGATTGTTTTGTTTCTTGTGTAGGTCGTTTGATTTTTAGCCAATCAAGATCTTTTAGGAACACTTTGCCTTTCAGGAAAGTATTCACTGCTTCATAGTTCTCCATAACTACAGGAGATGGTACATTAGTGTGTGCTACTCTCGCTGGCTCTTCACTTGGCCATTGTAATTTCTTCACGCAAATAAATCAATTATTTTTCTGATATAGATTCAAATGCTCCATGTTGGAAATGGCCCTTTTTGCAGGGTTATTCCCAAACTTTTTGCTTCTTCCTCCTATTTTTTCCTGACCCGTGTTGGCTGGCTATAGGACTCTGGCCACTTTACCACTGCTGATCGGTGCTAAAGTGTATATGCTCTCTGTGTAAACTGTTATTGTGATTGGTTATCCATGATTGGCATATTTGTTTTACCAGTAGGTCCCTAGTAAAGTGCACTGAGTGTGCCAGGGCTGGTAAATCAAATGCTACTAGTGGGCCTGCAGCACTGATTGTGCCACCCACATGAGTAGCCCTGAAAAGATGTCTCAGGCCTGCCACCGTGGTGCCTGTGCGCAGTTTGTTAACTGCCATGTCGACTTGGCAAGTGCACCCACTTGCCAGGCCTTAACCTTCCCTTTTCTTACATATGTGGCACGCCTATGGTAGGCCCAAGGTACCCCCTTGGGCAGGGTGCAGTGTATGTGAAAGGTAGGACATGTACTGGTGTGCGTAACATGTCCTGATAGTGAAATACTGCCAATTTAGTTCTTCACTATTGAAAGGCTATCTTGCCCCATAGGACAGAATGGGGAATGCTTTGTAACATTTTACAAGCATAACTTCCCATAGGGATAAGACTGAAAAATGGAGTTTGGTATCCCTGAACTCAGGATTTAATAACACATCTTTTAGTAAAGATGGTTTTTAAATTGTGTGTTTGAAAATACCACTTTTAGAAAGTGGCTATTTTCTTGTTTAACCATCATGTGCGCCTCTGCCTGTTTGTGGATTGACTGTCTGGCTTTGGAGTGACAGGGGCTGGGGAGGTGCAGTGGCTCCAGGAATCTGGATGAGTCAGCACTAGGCTAAATAGACCTGTTCTTCATTTGGAGTGGTGGGAGGAGTAGCACCTGTACCTGAATAGGGCTGTGCCTGCCTTCCACTATGCTGGCTCTGCCCCCCTGAGGTGTGTCTGGGGCCAAGGCTCACACTGACAATGGATGTTGTTGTGCACTTGCAGAGTGCCCCCCAGAACTGGTCTGAACTGGGCTCTGAGCCCCTTACACAAAGAGAGCGAAGATATTTTGGGGTATAAGTATTAGACCTAAAACCCTTGAACTTTAGATCATTCCTGGAATTCAAGAGGAACCTTTGCCAAGTAGAAGAGCGGGAGAGACTGAGGAGAAGTACTGCTCTTGCTGTGTGTCTGGGGTTGGCCTGCAGTTGCTGTTTCTGCCAAGGAAAGGAAAAGGACTTTGCTGTGTGCTGTGTCCCGGGGTGACTGTTAAAGTATCCACGCATCATGTCTCAGAAGGGTAAACCAGCAAGTGATGTTGCAGAAGTGGAGTTTGATATCGAAATGTTAAGTAGTTATTAAGTAGGTCAACTCAAGCAGTTCTGCAGGATCTTTGGATATCCCATGAAGAGCAGCTTTAGGAAGGAGGAGCTACAGAAGGCCGTAAGGGCCCGGTGGGAGGCCAAAGAAGCTGGGGAGGCAGAGGATGCAGAGGTGGATGAGGATGCACAAGGGGATGGTTTCAGATCACAGGATCTGCCTGTGGGAAGAGCAGCCTCTGGGCTGGCAGCAATCATTCCTCTAGCAGTTTTTCCCCAGAGGAACTGGAGGAGAACCAAAGGGTCAGGGAGCAGGAGCTAGAAGTCCTGAGGATCAAAACAAAGCAGATGGAAATGGAAATCCAGGCCAAGGCAGAGGAGAGCAGGAGAGCTTATGCCTTGGAAGAAAAGAAATTTATCTTGGCAAATGAGCTGAGAATGAGAGAGCTCGATGAGGAGTTCGCGAGGCTTGAGTCCCTGAGTGTCTCAACCAAGCAAAAAGAAATGTGTGAAGCTCATGAAGTGAGCTTGGCTGAGTTGGAGGTGAAGTCCAGCTCAGATGGTAGCAGCAAAAATGTAGTGTCTAGTGCTGAGGGAGAAGTACACACACCCAGAGATGTGGCGCCTGACTTGAAGGAGGGGGTTAACATACACTAGGGGGTTCAGGTTTATGAGGTAGCTCCAGTGGTGTGCAGTGTCCCTGAAGTGGATTGGGGAACGGACACCGGTGATCATATTCCTAGTGGTGGGAGGGACACTCTACTGACTCTAGATGAGAGGTGCAGGGAGAGGGGTTCCCCCATTGTAGGAGTCCTGGTGTGAGTGTGGAGACCGCCTAGAAGAGTGTGGGTTGAGTGACAGACAGTCAGACACTGTCTTGCCAGTCTCAGGAGAGTGATGTGGGGTACTTGTGTGAGGCACTGAATGGTGAGGCAAAGGTTAGCTTGGTTAACAACTGTGGGGGCTGTGTGATGCAATTGTTGGAGAGCATATTTTAAGTCCCTGTTTTTCACAGCTATGCCAACACCCGGTGGAGTGTGAGTTCTCTGATTCCAGTGAGCTTGTGCTGGAGGCAGACCTTTTGGTGGAGTCCAGAGGGTCTGATGTGGCTTTTGGGAGTGATTCTGAAGGAGGTGGCTCAGGTTTTCCCCAACCAGGTGAGGTAGGGGAGGTTTTGAGTAACCCAGATAGGTCCCAGTGTAGTGGAATGGGTGAGGAGCCCCATGTCCTGTCTCTGAGTAGAGGGAGTGGAGGTAGGCTAAGTACCAAGGTGTCCGAGGCCCAGTTTCAGGGCCTGGTTGTTTCCATGAGTGAACACCAGGAGGGGAGCCTAGTCTGTAGGCCATTTCCTAAGGGGGATCCCAAGGTATTAGGTGAACTGGGGGAGACTGCTGTAACTAGCGTTCCACCAGGTCTGGTGTCTGGCAGCACCGCTCCAGTTGGGAGGGTGCATGAGTCCAGAGAAAGGGGTAAGAGGGGGAGACAGTCCTTAGTGGGAGGACCAGTGGGTCAGGGGTTTCCCGTTCTGAGGTCAGAGCACCCCAGGGCTGACCCTGGTGAGGCCACTTCTGGCCTGGGGGGTCTTCATGCTCTGTCCGGTGGACAGGAGGCTGTGGTGTGTCTGGGGCCAAGGCTCACACTGACAGTGGATGTTGTCGTGCACTTGCAGAGTGCCCCCAGAACTGGTTTGAACTGGGCTCAGAGCCCCTTGCACAAAGAGAGCGAAGATATTTGGGGTATAAGTATTAGACCTAAAACCCCTGAACTTTAGGTCATTCCTGGGAATCAGGAGGAGCCTTTGCCAACTAGAAGAGCGAGAGAGACTGAGGAGAAGTACTACCCTTGCTGTGTGTCTGGGATTGGCCTGCAGTTGCTGTTTCTGCCAAGGAAAGGAGAAGGACTTTGCTGTGTGCGGTGTCCCCTGCTTGAAGGAGATCTCCAAGGGCCTGAAGTGAGCTGGCCTCCTGTTTTGAAGTCTCAGGGACACAAAGACTTCACCCCCAGCTCCCCTGAACTCTGATGCTGTGAGGTCTAGCCTGCCAAGAGGTGCCTGCTTTGCGACTCTGGAGGTTGTTGCTGCTGTTTGGGAGCTGGAAGAAAGAAGAAACGTGAAGAACTGCTAAAATCGACGCATCGCTCTGCCAGCTAGAGACCCCCAATTCTAACATTCCATATCTAGCCATCCCCTAATGATCTCTTCTAATTCAATTTTTAATTTGGGACCTCTCCAGGGGTGTAACTCAAGCCCCTGAAGCCCCTATGGCACAGGGGGGGCCCGATCCTTCAGGGGACCCTCAAACCTTGAGGGGGGTGCCTTTCAGCCCAAGGACAATGACTAACTTGACGATTTGGGAGATTCAGGGGCCCCACTTCACATTCTGCAAGGGGGCATTATTTTACATTATGCCTCTTGGGAGAAAGGGCTAACCAATGATGAGCCCCTGCTTTCCCATGCATCTGTGACAGAAGAGTCTCTTGCCTTGTTCTGTCACCTACGTGGGAGCCTTCGGAGACATCGGTGTGTCATTAGGCCATCCCACAAAGATAAAAGGGTGTGGCCCGCTGTGAGAAGGTGGCCTGGTATAGGCTGTCCACTAATTAAAGTGGGCACCCTGTACCAGTCCAAACAACCCTTATGGTGATTTTAAGAGATCAAAGATAACCTTAGAAAGCTATCCAAGTGGTAGCTGTGGAGAGCAGCCTTCAGCCTTAGTCTAGAAGGAATGTTATGCAGCTTGTTTTACCAGAATGCAACCTTATAGTATTGGTTAAATTAAAGGAGAACCACACAGTAGTTATAAAAAAAGTATTTATTAATATAACACTCTCTAGTACGTCACAGTATCTTCTACACGAAGATAATCACAAAGCACACAATACTGTAACACAGAAACAATCATAAGTAGCACTAATACACAGTGGGCTCCAGGGGGAGACCAAACCATATACTAAAATAGTGGTATAAGAACCATGACAGTGTCTAGAGTATGTAGAATCGCTGGGAGCCCAAGGAACCACCCAAGGTGAGTAAGTAGGGACCCCACGGAGGATGAGTGCAGTGTGGGAACACGACCGCGTGCTCCGTACAATTCTATGGGGAAGTCGCGGTTGACGTTTTAGTTTTAAAGGACCCTTCCCAGTGGATTACGAGGAAGCCCTTTGGATCATAGGAGGTTGAAGAGCCACCCCACCTGTGCATACTGTAGTACCAGAGTTATCTATCCCAGGGAAGCCGGGTGCATAGGGCTGAAGTGGTGTCGGAAACCGCCGTCGATCTCAATGGAGGACTTCGAGAAAATGCCACTGCTGGAAAGAATAAAAGTGTCCGACGGAACCCAAAGGTGGATTCTTGATGAATGGAACCTGAAAGCAGAGGGGACAGAGTCTGGGTCACTCAGGAGTGACCAGGGGCTCAGTAGTCGAATGCCCACCGATGTCGGGTGCTTCAGGTGGGTTGATGGAGACCTTGACTCTACAGCCGCGGGGACCAGGAGATGTCGAGGACAACCAGGAGCTACATATGAGCTGTCCCACGAAGGATGTAGAGTGCTGAGGGGTCTTGTCCAGCGGGAACACCAACAAGCCTTGGCAAAGGCAACCCATGAAGAAGGTCAAGGAAGGTTACGGTCTGGACCAGCAAGGTCCAGGAGACTCACCACAGCAAGGGGAGTCAGGGCAGGCCTGGAGCAACCAGGGGAGCCCAAGAAAAGCAGAGTTGACCCACAAGGGGACTCACAGGCCGAGCAATTTCACAAAATGACAGCTTGCAGAGCACTCAGTGCGAAGAGGCCAAAGTTCTTTGTAGAAAACGGTGCCAGAGATTGGGGCTACTCATAGCCCAATGCACTTGTTCAGGAAATGCCAACAAGCATATGCACTTGCAAAAGTACATGGTGCACAGGGGTTCAGGTATTACAGCCCCCACAAGGGATTCTGACCTCAAACTCGGTGAGAGGACAGCTCGGACCTCGAGGGACATGGAACCTACCTCCTGTGTTGCTGGAGCCTTCGGAGTCTGAAGGAGCTCAGGATCAGCAGACCGGTCAGTTGTGTTATGGTGCCTGCGAATGCAGGGGAGTGACTCCTTCACCCCAAGGGAGAAATCTTTGGTTGTCCTTGATGCTCCACAGGTCCTGCACAGAGCCTGTATGGTGCACGGGCACAGACGATGCTTCAGACTGAGAGGGAGACGAATTTGGGCCCAAACGAAGTCCAGCGTAGTCCAGAGTGTCCAGACGGTCAAAGTTTAGTGGTTTCTTGATCAGAATCTTATCCACGTCGAATCTAGGGTCCTACAGCCAGGTCTGCCCTTTTGTACCCACAGGAGAGGGTTGGACAGATTTAGGGGACCCTCCCAGGGGAGGGTCTGGACAGTGGGGAGGTTACTCCCATGTCCTTTGTCCAGTTTCGCACCAGAGCAGAAGCCAACGGCTCCGAGGACTGGTTTGAACTGGACTATGCACAGGGACACCAAATGTGCCCCTCATGCAGACTTTCGGTCGCTGGCAATCGCACCCACCCAGGCCTAATGCACTAAATCCTGTCTTGGAGGTGGTCACACCTCCCTGTGACAGGATGCCTATTGTTCTGCCTTCCCCTGCTCGAGCCTGGCTCAGCAGCAGGAGGGCAGAAATGTGTCTCTGGTCAGCAGCAACCATTTTAGGCTGCCTGGGACTAGAAGGCTGGTACTGGGAACACCAGGGACCTCACAAAGCTCGTTTCTGAGGGGTAGAATCATACCTCCCACACCAGTTACCGGTGTGGGGGTATGATTCCACAATGTTTGACACCAAACACAATAGGGTTACTTTCAGCCGTTTTAGAGTTGGTCATCACGCGGTCGCATAATGCCACTCTATATGTCGTAAATGGCTGCAGCGCTAACAACCCAGGAGAATGGGCTCCGTAGGCTGCAAGGGTGTCCTGCTCATGCAGTGGCACCCTCTCACTTAGAACCAAGCACCCTGCCTTCACGATTGTTAAGGCCTGCTATAGGGGTGACTTATAGGTTTTAAGTGTAATGACCCTTAGATGTAGTAAACCTATATCTTAAGTAAGTGGTGCATGCACCAACTTACACAGGCTGCAATGGCAGGTCTGGAGTTCCAATTTGCATGGCCTCTCATGGGTGGCATAATACATGCTTCAGCCCATGCGAGGCCTTTGGGGTTCCTATGCACTGGGTACATGGGTACCATATACTAGGGACTGACAAGAGTACCCCAGTATCCAATCTGGAGTGTACCTGTTGGACTTGGGCCTTTTGGCAGGTTCACCCCTAAACGTTTTGCCTGTCTCCTAGCCTTTTCCCTGTGTAGAGTTGGTGGTTTTAGGCCTCTGGGCACTTTAGCACTGTGGCCCAGTGTAAAGTGCGTGCGCTCTCTGAGTGCGTGTGGTGAGATTGGCCTGCCCTCCCATAGGAATGCATGGGGGATATGTGTGTCCATGGTAATTCCTGGTATGAGAGGAGTGCAGGGGCGAGTTTAGTATGTATGAACTCGTGAGAATAAATGCTGCGCAATGGTGTGCGCAGATTTATTATAACTATTTTAGAAATGCCGCTTTTAGAAGTTGGCATTTCTGTGTGCTATGTGTCTGCCTGCCTGATGTGAATTGCGTGTCTGGCTTGTGAGTGACAGGGGCTGGGAGGTGTGTGTGGCTCCAGGAGGGGCAGGGTGAGTCAGCGCTAGGCTGAATGGGACACCTGGGCTGGGAGTAGAGGGAGGAGTAATCCCCTGACTCTGAATAGGATGGTGCCTGCCCTGGTGAATGCTGGCTCCGCCCCCCTGTGGTGTGTCTGATGACGAGCCCCCACCTGACAAAGGGGAAGAGGAGCCTGGTAAACAGAGTGCTCCAATTCCCCCATGAACCAGTTGCATCTGGTTTCCCCAGCCCAGTGCCACTACAGACAAAGGGGACATATGTATAAAAAGAGGGGCTGTGACCCCAGGAAAGTTGTTCTGTGCTTGTTTTGATGCTGAGGGGCTGCTGCTGCTGGGCTCCAGGAGGAACCGCCACGAGGGACTGCCTCCCTGCTGGAGGGCCCTGTGTGCTGGCCTGCCTGAGCCCAGCCTTGTGCCCCCTGACCTTTGCCCTTGGACTCTAGCGCCTGGTGAGCGCTTTTTGCTCTTGTTCTAGAGAGCGCTATCTGTGTCTGCCCAAGGACTCTTGATGGCTTGCCATGGACTTTGGACTCCAGCGCCCTGAGAGCGCTTTATCTTTATTCTGAAGAGCTTCTGGCTGCTAGAGAGGAGCTGGCGTATGGCAGCGCGCTGCTGAAGTACCTGCCGAGGGAATCCCGAGCATTGGGATTCCCCCTCCCTGCGTTGCTGATCCCGCGGGAGCCCACCCTGCGTGTTGCTAAAGGAGCGGGGGCTCGCCCGCACTGATTTTGATTTGAGAGCAGGTGCCCACCCCGCCTCAGCGTGCTCTCTTCCTTGCGGGAGCCCACCCCGCATTATCCGCATTTTGCCGAATCCCAGCGGGAGCCCACCCCGCTTATGTGCTGTTTAGCGGGTGCCCACCCCGCTTCGCCGCAAAAAGGAATCACCGCCGCGGCCGGGCCGAAGAAAATGTGAACCGCCGGGCCGCTGTCAACGCGACCTGGAAGTGAAGTGGAGCTGCCTGGCGGTGGGCGAGCTCCTGACGTAGGGACCGGAAGCCGCCTCAAGCCCCGGTGAGGCAGCCCCGCACGTCGCTGCACCGGGTGAAGAGCGGAGCCTGACTGGGACGGAGGTCTGAAGGGAGCCCCTAACCGCGGAGGCTGCAGGAGTGCCTGTCTCGCCAGGAGAGCAGATTCCCCCCTCCCAGAGAGCCGGTGAGTGGGGGCTGAAGTTTGGGACAGAGTTGGTGCTCGCAGTGCTTGTTTGGTTTCCGGTTGTGTCGCCGTAGCGGGCAACTGCAATGGGGGGGCTGAGTTTGGAGCATTTTTCGTGCGCCCCAGGCACAGTGGTGCCAGGGTCAATGGCCTACAGCTGCCCCGCTTGGCAGTGGGCAGCTGCCACGTTATAGGGCAATTTGTTTAGAGAGGCCATCATTTCTTTGGGGGCATTCTGTGGTATTCAAGGCCCCGAGGTGCCAGGGCCATTTGTGTAGAGTCCAGTGGAGGACTCAGGGCACAATCAGTGCCCAGGCCTACAATTCTTCACAGCTGCCAAGCAAGTAGTGGGCAGCTGCCACGTTTAGGCTTGCGCAATTGCGCACTTTGTGTTTGCTGCTGAGGCAGCCAGGGGGCACCTGTGTGAGGTCCCCTTAGAGCCCTGACATGGCGGGACATAGGGCATTTGAGCCCAGAGAGGAGGCCAGTCGGCCGGGGGTCCGTTTATGTTGGTAGGGCACAGGCCCTAAGGTGATACCTAATGTGATTTTGCATACTGTGGTTCATGCCAGTATTACGGTTGGGATGTGAATGCATTGTGTGTTTAGGTCTACAGAGCTTGCATAATGTGTTTATGCTAATGAGGTTTGGGCTTACTGTGGGTTTATGTCTAATGTGATATAATGCTTAGGTACCAGTGATTACTGGTTGTGGTCTACATTTTACTTACCTGTTCTGATGGTTCTGACCGTGGCCCGATTGGCCCGGTCCTGTATATAGTCCCCTGTGAATATTGCCCGTGCCAGTTGGCACAGTGTAAATGTGTGATTATGTTTCTAAGGTGTTTATGATAATACAAAGGCTATTTTTTAGATAACCTTGTGTGGAGTTCCTTTTGTGGTGTGCCTAGTGGGTTGCTGCTGTGTGAGTGTGTTGCGCAAACGCTTTACACATTGCCTCCGGGATAGGTGTGACTGCTCGTGCCAAGCTACCAAGGGGGTGAGCAGGGGTTATCTTGGGTGTGGAACTCCCTTGCCCTGACTAGAGTGGTGGTTTCTGCCTGGCTTTGGCGCAAGCCTTAGCCAACCAGAAATCCCATTTCTAACAGTACCTTAGTACATGACATAACAGTTTAGGGAGAAAGCAGATAGACTGGGGTCCTGATTAGCAGGATCCCAGTCAGAGTAGTCAAAACAGTAGAACATCAAGCAAAAAGTGGGGTTAACCATAAGAAGCAGATCCTACTTTCCTACACAACCCCCAGCCCCCAAACGTAAGAAGATGAGAATAACCTTGTCCAGTTGAGTCTTCATTTTCTAAGTGGAAATATCTGGAGAGTCCATCTGCATTGGCATGGTTACTCCCAGGTCTATGTTCCACTGTATAGTCCATCCCCTGTAGGGAAATGGACCACATCAAAAGTTTGGGGTATTCACCCTTCATCTGTTTTAGCCATAAGAGGGGCTTATGGTCTGTTTGAATAATGAAGTGAGTACCAAACAAGTCAGAGCCCAGACCACAGCAAAGGCTTCCCTCTCTGTGGCTGACCAACGTTTCTCTCTGGGGGTCAACCTTCTGCTAATAAAAGCTACTGGTTGATCCTGACCCTCTGCATTAAGTTGTGACAACACAGCCCCTACCCCCAACTCAGATGCATCTGTTTGGACAATAAGTTGCTTGGAGTAATCAGGGCTCTGCACAAATGGAGCAGTGCACATGGCCTGCTTGAAATCATCAAATGCCTTCTGACAGCTAGCTGACCACTGAACCTTCTTGGGCATTCTCTTTGATGTGAGATCATTCACGAGAGTCACTATAGACGCGTATCCTTTAACAAATCTCCTTTAATACCCAGTCAGGCCCAAGAAAGCTCTGACCTGAGTCTGGGTAGTAGGAGCAACCCAGTCCATGATGGTCTGGATTTTGCTCTGTAATGGTTGAACCTGGCCTCCACCCACAAGGTAGCCCAGGTACACAACCTTGCTCTGCTCTATCTGGCACTTAGTAGCCTTGATAGTGAGGCCTGCTTTCTGCAGAGCCTCCAAAACATTCTTCAGGTGGACCAGGTGATCCTCCCAGGTGGAGCTAAGGACAGCTATATCATCTAGATATGCTGCACTATAGGCTTCCAGACCTGTAAGGAATTTGTTCACCAGCCTTTGGAATGTGGCAGATACATTCTTCAAGCCAAATGGCATTACAATAAATTGATAATGCCCACTATGGGTTGAAAATGCTGTTTTTAGTTGGGCTTCTTCAGCTAGACAGATTTACCAATAGCCAGCAGTTAGGTCTAATGTACTAAGATACTTGGCTGAGGTCAAAGTATCAATAAGTTCATCTGCCTTAGGAATTGGGTGAGCATCAGTCCTAGTAACTGCATTGAGTCCCCTGTAGTCCACAGAAAACCTCATCTCTCTCTTACCACCCTGGGTGTGAGGTTTAGGTACCAGGACTACTGGACTAGCCCAAGGGCTATCTGAGGGCTCAATTACTCCCAGTTCCAGCATCTTTTGGACCTCTGTCCTGATGCAATCTCTGACATGGTCAGGCTGCCTGTAGATTTTATTGTTAACAGGTAGACTCACACCTGTGTCCACTTCATGGGTACGCCAGGTGGTTTGACTGGGTGTCAGGGAAAACTAATGCCATTATTGATTGAGGACCCTCCTACAATCAATCTGCTGTTGACCACCAGTGAGGCTGTCTGCCAAGACTACACGATCTACTGATCCATCATCAGGGTTCTGTGAGAGGAGGTCAGGGAGTGGGTCACTCTCTTCCTCCTGTCCCTCATCAGTAGCCATGAGCAAGCCCATGTCAGCCCTGTCCACATAGGGTTTGAGCCTGTTTACATGGAGCACCCTATGGGGGCTCCTGGGAGTTCCATGGTCCACCAAATAAGTGACCTCTCCCTTCTGCTCAAGTATAGTATGGGGTCCACTCCATTTGTCCTGGAGGGCTACTGGGACCACAGGCTCCAACACCCATACTTTCTACCCTGGCTGATAAACAGTCAGAACAGCCTTTTGGTCATGCCAAGTTTTCTGTAATTCTTGACTTGCCTCAAGGTTTTTACTGGCCTTCTTCATGTACTCAGCCATCCTGGAGCGGAGACCAAGTACATAGTCCACAATGTCTTGTTTAGGTGGTTTGAGAGGTAACTCCCATCCCTCTTTCACTAAACACAGGGGACCCCTAACTGGATGCCCAAACAAAAGTTAAAAAGGGCTGTAGCCAACCCCCCTTTTTGGGACCTCTCAGTAGGCAAAGAGAAGGCAGGGCAACAGGACATCCCATTTTCGCCTAAGCTTTTATGGGAGGCCCATGATCATGCCCTTTAGGTTTTTTTTTTTATCTTTCAACTAACCCATTGCATTGTGGGTGATAGGGTGTGGTGAATTTGTATTTCACTCGACACTCCTTCCACATAGCAGTAATATAACTAGACATGAAGTTTGTACCTCTGTCAGTTAAGACCTTCTTAGGGAAACCCACCTTGGAAAACATTCCCAGGAGGGCCCTTGCTACTGTTGCAGGGATTCTGCACATACACAGAACTATGCACAGGAAAACAGGACCTCGGTGTGTAGGGGCTGGGCCTTCCTACTGCCTCAGTACCCCAAATCCCAGAACGGACTAGTTATAGTGTCTCACTCGCTCTCCTACATAATCACAAAGCTACAAATGATTAGACAACGCAGAACACAACACTCCCGACTCTCTCAGGAATCGCGGTAGCAAGACATACCCTTTCGCTCACTCATACTTGTCTACAATAAGAATTGGCAGTCACTGTTATAGTTCAAAATGTTTATTTTAACTATAGTGCTCTATAATGCAGTATACGAACCATTACCAGAAGCAAAACGCATAAACCTAAAACAGTTAGCATTGTTGCAATTCCATAGATTATAAAGGGGGATGTCATCGTATACGGACAGTGGCTAAAGAACTATAAGGCCTAACCACCCTCCCCTTGGCTAGACGAAGTTTTATTATATAAAAGAAGATCTCTGGGCTTTGTCAGCAGACCCCATACCTTAGTGACTAGATGGTATTTCTACATCATAAGAACAGCATAGCTCTTCTCCCTGGAAAGGTCCCTCTCCAACTGTGTTTTAGAACAACATGCATCCCCATAATATCAAAGCATGAGTTTCCAGCAGTAGCAGCTGTGTTAGCATGTTTTGTCTAGGTGCTAGGGACTGACCAGAACAGAATAACAAGGGGAATTGTTTATCGACCTTGCACGCGGAGTTCAGACTAAACTCCAGGAACAGGCAGAGAACACTGAAAGCAGACTGTTCTCATGTGAAAGGCACAAACAGAGTCTTGCAGAATTAAGTTATGTAGTAACTTGCACAAAAGCATCATCATAGCAGCAGAGCTCATGCTAAATTACCAATGTTGACAATGACCCTAACGGCCATATGACACTACCACAGGGGCTGTGGTAGTTCTAAGGGGTATAGCCTCTGGATACCTAGTGACATGGTCCACCACCACTAGAATATAGCTGTGCCCAGGTGCAGTTGGAGGGTTCATGGTACCAATTATGTCAAGCCCAACCCTCTCAAAGGGAACCCCCACCACAGGTAGTGGTATCAGGGGGGTCTTTGTAGTACCACCTGCCTTACCACTGGTTTGGCAAGTGGCACAGGAGCAACAAAACTCCTTTGTGTCTTCAGACATGTGAGGCCAGTGAAAATGAGTGACAAGCCTGTCCCAGGTCTTACTTTGGCCTAGGTGTCCTGCCAAGGGAATGTCATGTGCTAGGGTGAGTAGGAAGCCCCTAAACGTTAGAGGTATGACCAACCTCCTTGTGGCACCAGGCTTAGGGTCTCTACCCCTGAGTATAGGAGTCCCTCATCCAAAATAGATCTTGTGAGGTCCACTGACACTCCCAGAAGCCTCAGCAGCAGCTTGCTGTCTGAGGGTTCAAGAGAAGGGCAGGTTTGCTGCTCCAGGCTCAAATCTGCCCTGGAAGGGCCCCCTGTTCCCAAGAACTCAACCTGATCAGGTTCAAGTTCCTCTGGAGACAGTTCCTTCACAGGGACTGGGGTCATCTCCCTCAAGAGACTGATCCTCATTCTGAGTCTGGGGGGAAGACTCAGCCTTACCCCCCCTGCTCCTTTTCTTGGAAGGCACCTGGTTCCTTTTTCCAGGATCCAGCGCCTGTTCAGTGTTAGCCAACTTGGCCTGTGTCCTGGTCACAGCAAACACATCTGCAGTGTTGCCCAGCATTGCTGCATGAGTCCTAAATTCCACATCAGCCCAGGCAGATGACTCCAAATCATTGCCCAACAATCTACTGGTAGGTCTGAGCTAACCACAACTCTCTTAGGGCCAGTTACCCCTCCCCAGCTGAAATTAACAACTGCCAAGGAATGGTCAGTACTGACATTGTTTGCATTGGTCGCTTGGTACATCCCACCAAGTATGATTTGTCCAGGAGACACAAGTTTCTCTGTCACCATTGTGACACTGGCCCCTGTGTCCCTGTATGCCATGGCTGCTGCTCCATTTATTAAAGGCTGTTGCCTGTACATGCCCAGGTTATTGGGACTAACAAGTAGGGTGGCAATATTTATGCCACCATCACAGACTAACACAGCCTGAGCTGGAGTCCTGACTAGGCCAGAACCTACCTCAGAACCCAAGGTTAACCCTACTAATACCTTGTTCCCTGTACCACCACTTGTAACTATACTAGGGGGAGCAGTTGCCTTAGGGGCAGTGGTGGTTGGAGTAGTTTCCTTTGCCTTTGGACATTTGGCATCTTTTGTCCAATGGGTCTTTTCCTTACATAAGAAACACCAGGGTTTCTTTTTGCCTTTTCCTTTGTTAGATTGTGACTCCCCCCAGAAGCAGGTTTTTGGGGCCCTGATGAAGACTTTTGATCTTTACCCTTGTCCCCACCCCTATCTGGAGTTTTAGAATCGGTCTTCTTTTGGTCACCACCATTGTTCTAGTTTTTCTGCTTCACCCTGGTTCTGACCCACTTATCTGCCTTCTTTCCCAATTCTTGGGGAGAAGTCAGATCAGAGTCAACCAGGTACTGATGCAATAACTGATTTTGGCAATTACTAAGAACCTGCTCCCTCATAATCAAACTGTACAATCCCTTGAAATCATTCACTTTGCTGCCAAGCAACCAGCCTTCCAGAGCCTTAATAGCACTATCCACAAATTCTACCCAGTCTTGATTCTGTGTCTTCTGGGTGTCTCTGAACTTAATTCTGTACTGTTCAGTGGTTAAGCCAAATCCATCAATGAGAGCACTCTTCAGGACTGAATAATTGTCAGCATCCTCTTCTCTAACAGTGAGGAGCTTATCTCTACCTTTGTCAGCAAAGGAGAGCCACAAGATAGCTGCCCACTGCTCTTGAGGGACCCTCTGAACTTTACAGGCCCTCTCTAAAGCAGTTATCCATTTATGGATGTCATCCCCAACATGGTAGGGAGGGACAATCTTGATCAGGGTCCTATTATCAAAGGAATGTTCCTTCATTCTAGGGACACTGTTGCTGCCACCATGGGACTCTAGTCCCAACTTTTTTCTAGATCTCTGGACTTCTAGGGACTCCTTATCAAGGGCCAATTGCTCTTGCCTGAGCCTAAGCCTAGCTTTCTCAAGCTCAAGAAATTGGTATTCCATTTCATAAGAGTGGTCCCTCTTGCTAGATACAGAGGTCCCTACAGACTATCCTGAGTGATTAGATTCTGCAGAGGGAGATCTAGATCTCCTTGGTAAACTCTGAACTCTTCCAGGAGGGGTGAAGAGAGGCTCCCTAGAGCCATCTCCCTAACCCTCTTGAAGATCTGAGTTATCCAGCTGGGAACCATCTTGCTCCTCCTGGCCAGGGTTTGAGTCTAGGTCATAAAAGGTGTCACCTCCTGTCCTGTCCTCATTCCCTGTCCCGCCCACTCTCTCCTGTTCATCTGACCCAGGAGTCTTCCTAAGGTCATCAAGAAGTAACATCTCTACCAGACGTTGAGTGTTTGCACTTCTTCCTGTCTTCAGCTTTCTAGAGGCACACCCTCCTTTCAAATCTTGGAATGAAAGCTCACTGTATCTAGAGGGCAGAGAGCTACTGGCATCTCCTTTAGAAGACATACTGTGGGGCATATTATCAAGCACTTTATCGCCGCGTCATCAGCACTTTTCTGCCGCTAACGCGGCGATATCAATAACACAGTATTAGCAAGCTGCAGCTAACGGGCCTTAGCGCGAGTTTTTTGCCGATAGCGGCCCGTTTTTTGAAGCCAAACATGTCAGCGATATTTAACGCTAATGGCATGCAAAGTAGGCGTTCCCGTGCAAAAATGCACGAAAACACCACTATCCGTATTATAAAGGGGCCCCTTGAAATTCTGAAGAGCCAAAAAGCTGGCTCTAACTGGCTCTAACTGCAGTTAGAGCCAGTTACTTAAAACCAGAAAATAGCTGGTCTTAAAAATGGGGATAACACTTGGGCCCATATCCCTGCAGGTTTTGGCGCTAGTCAGAGCTGCAAGCAATGCGATACAAAAGGGGCTTGGCAGTTCGTGCTGGACTGTTCCCATGAGGCACAGGGTCAGACTGATTTGCATATGGCCATGTCTGAACTGGGGTGGTGGAGTGAGCTAAAGAATGATGATGGATTAAACCCAGATCAGTTGACTGGGGGTGAGTGTTTGATTGGCTCAAACGTTCCGTCCATCATCCCCTTTTGTATCGCAAGCAATGTTGCAGCGTTGCCCTGTGACAAAACCACAGTGCAGGAATGCGCACAATCAATAAGATAGTGCGCATTCCTGTGCCACAGTCATGAAAAGTGTTGCTGCGCTGCGACAAGACAGCGTTGCAACACTTCTCACTACGCCCTTCTTGCGACAGCATGGATGCGCTGTAATCACTGGACAGCGCTCCATGACGCAATTAATGAGGTATCTGCCTGCGCTAAAGTCACGCATTGCTGCAGTTGTGTCACAACCATGACGCAACTCCAGCAATGCATGGAGACAGCCTATCCCTGTGGCACTGCCTCACCCTCACGCATGCCATCAGGCATGCGGAAGATACTGACGCAGTGCTGTTCATGAGGGGTGCCCGAATGTTGGCGCTGTTGGAGATCCATCGGTGGTGGTTGCGCGCTGCGGTGTCATCATTTGGAAGCATTGGTGGAGTGTTGGTGCGGAGGGAGTTGACGAGATGTCCTTCGGTGGCCTTGATCCAGCTGCGAGGGGGTGCGATGATGGCGGTGGCGTCCGGTGGGCAAGGTGAAGACGTGATGTTACCAATGATGGTCGGTCCAGGAGAGTCCGGTGTTGTGGCTGCAGTTGAAGTTCACGCTGGCGGAGGTGACGTGCTTGACCATGTGTCTTGCTATGTGGCTTGTTGCGGTGACTTGCTGCTTGCATCTGATGTAGGGGACCTTCCCCATGAGGGGGTGGTGTCCTGGTCACTGGGGTTGTCCAGGTGGAACTTGAGTTCACCGAGTAGGATGTCGTCGGTGGATGGGAGACCCTGGGGTGCAATGAGGTCTACAATGGTATTGGAGAATGGGGGGCCAAGGCCCGGTGGGCCTGCACATGAGGGTGCGGCAGAGGATGTCCTTGGGCCTGGTCCGGATCTTGGAGTTGACGTAGTCCATGGTCAGCCTTGAGTCATTAGAGTGCGTGGTCAGTCGGAGTGTGCTTCTGCTGGTGATGGCAATGCCTCCTCCCTGACGGTCGGGGTGACCCTTGCGGGTGATACTGCAGCCGTCAGTGATGGCGATGGCGATGTCCGGTCCGAAGCAGAGGTTGGTCCTGGCAGGCGAGGTGGTGTCCAGGGTTGATGGCGAGGAGGCTGCTGGTGTCGTATCGGTGGAGTGTCCAAGAGGAATGCTCCTTGGTGCTGAGCGCGGTACAGGGGCATACGAACGCAAACGGCGTAGCCTATGGTTGCCTTTGGCACAGGAGACGACATTACAACGCGGGCAGTACATCGTTAACAACGCAACTCTGACAAGGCAGGTGCCTTAACATCGCATTTGAATACAACGCATTGTGAGGTCAGTAATGGGGTAATTTAAAGTTATTCAGGTGTTTATGGGTTTCGGATGTATAAATTCAAAATTGGGGTGTGTTTTGGGGTAAAATATGAAAAATGGGGTGTGTTTTGGGGTAAAATATGAGAAATGGGGTGTGTTTTGGGGTAAAATATGAAAAATGGGGTGTGTTTTGGGGTAAAATATGAAAAATGGGGTGTGCATTTGTCTCAGATGAGGTTTTTGGGTATGTTGTGGGGGCTCAAAAAGGAATTCCAGGCTTCACAGTTGGGTTTGTGGTGCAAAGGTAAGTTTTGGGTTGCACTCACTGAAGTGGGAACAGTGATCTTTATGTCTCCGGTATGCAACACCTACTCTACTGTTGCAATGTGCCTAGTATTAGTATGCATTGTAATGGAATGGGATGTTATGGCATGCGTCGCAACTACGTATGTGCCTTTGGCACACGAGTGGTACGCCCGCTGTGCATGGGCGCACAGCGGCCACCATTGAGAAGTGTGGGGGGGGGCTGTACAGCTGTGAGGTGGTAAACGCCGGAAAGAACACTGGATGGTGCGTGGATGTGGGGGTGTGTGTGTGAGCGGGTGTTGCAAAAAATATATTGAGGGAAGTCTTACCTCGAAGCTGTGTCCCATGTCTTCGTAGCTCCTGCTCTCCTGCGTCTGCTTCCAGGAAAAGGAAGTAGGCAGCCAGGCTCCCTCCCCTGAGTCAATCACAACGCTGCGATGCGGTGGTGGGATTGGTAATTGGCAATGGGACAAGTCATGCAGCCAGGGGCCGGAGGGGTGGGGCATGTTCTCCATGCAGGCTGTAATGCAGCCTGCATTGCGAACAGGGAAGTGCACATGACTGCTTTGGGCGTCCTGAGTGGGCCGACCAAACAGTGCACTTGAGTGGGCATGCCAATCCACCCATGCCCTGCTCCGTGTTTGAAGCAGTCCTACCCACTCTCCCACCCCCTGAGGATACATAGCATGATCACATCAGTTAGTTATCCCTTGTTTTTCCCTTTTCAATCTGTTTTTTTGGCTTCTCCGAGCCCGCACTTCCCGCTTCCCGCCGATGCTGCCCCTGCGGCCCCGTACCCCTGTCCTCGCCCATTCCCGCATCCCAGATGATCGTTCCTCCCCCCTCTCCTACTTAATGGCGGCCGCTGCACGGTCCGCAGCAGACGCGCGCCGGTGGTGCGCCGAAGGCGCGCCTAAGGCAAGCCTGTCTGCGTCCGTCCTTGTCCTGACCGCGACCAGCGCCAGGAACCCTGGATCTCGAGCCAGCCACTGCTACAGCTCAGCCACCCTCCACGCACTCAACCACGGAAAACTCAGAGACTGACAACAGGCCTCGCCAAACACGACCACGGCCAGTTCACCTGCCTCCAGTGCCGCCAGACCTTAACCACCACCCCGGCCTCCAACACAGCCGACGCCAGCATCGCAGCCAGTGAACTCCACACTTGGATCTCCAACTGTGCATACAAGCTCGCCCCGCTACGCAAGCCTGACAAACAGCGCCCCAGGAAAGCCGCCTGGTTCACCACTGATCTCCAAGAAGCAAGACGCACCTGCAGATGCCTGGAGAAGAACTGGAGAAACACCAAGACACCCAAAATCTACACCACCTACAAGGACGCCATGACGGACTACCACAACCAAATCCAACAACAACTCCACCAACTCCAGGCAACTCTTCAAGGTCATTCATGAATTCACCAACCCACGCAGCGTAGCCACAGATATCACCCCGTCCCAAGACCTCTGCGATAAGCGTGGAACCTACTTCCACCTCAAGATCAAAAATACTCCACAACAACTTTGCCGACCATCCACTAGATGCCACAGCCTGCCCACCGCCCCCCCAACACACCAGCCAGCCCACCATCTCCACCTGGACGCCGGTCACAGCCGAATACACCGCCTCAACCATGAAAGGCATCCACTCGGGGCCCCCACCGACACCTGCCCTCCTCACATCTACCACAGCACCGAGATCACCCTACTCGCCGCCACAGACAACATCCGCACCCTCCTGGACCAAGGCCACTCCGCAGACCTCTTCCTACTCAAACTTTCAGCGGCCTTCGACACCGTCTCCCACCGCACACTAGTCGCCAGACTACACGACGCCGGCATACAAGGAACAGCCCTAGACTGGATCCGATCATTCCTCACCGGAAGAGGCCAAAGGATCAGACTGCCACCCTTCCTCTCCGATCCCACGTAAATCACCTGCGGAGTCCCACAGGGGTCATCTCGCCCTCAGCATCGTATCCTACGCTGATGACACCCAGCTCATCCTCTCCCTCATCAAAGACCCCAACACCTCCAGACTCAACTTCCAGAAAGGAATGCATGACATCGAAGTCTGGATGACCAACAGCTGCCTGTAGCTCAACGCCGAGAAGACAACAGTCCTCGTCCTTGGAACCACCCCTTCAGCATGGGACAACACCTGGTGTCCGCCGCCCTCCGCAGCCCACCTACCCCCTCGGACAACGCCAAAAACATCGGCATCGTACTAGACTCATCCCTCACCATGAACCAACAGGCCTACGCCGTCACCTCCAGCTGCTTCAACACCCTCTGCATCCTCCGCAAGACCTTCAAATGGAGCCCCCCGGAGTCAAGGAAGACAGTCATCCATGCACTCATCACCAGCAGACTGGCACGCTAACTGCGGTTAGCGATAGTTATCACCAGGCATTGATAATATGCCCCGTAGTCTTTGGAAAACCAAGGATATGAGGTGATGCTTGAGGTGATAAACATCCCCCCCTCTGGTCCCAGCACCAAGGAAGGAATCCAGCCCTCCCAGGAGGAAGTAGAAGTGTGGCAGTAAGATCGGCAGTGTCTCTACGACAGGAGGTCGTAGAACGGGCACAATGAAAGGCAGTGGTTATCAGGGGAACGAGAGCTGACCCCCACCCTACTGTGATAGCTGCTTATGGACAGCGGTGATGGGGAGGTAGTGCAGCATTTTGTCTGTCTACAATTGGAAGTGATACATGAGTACGCCTTAGATATTAACCCACCTCACGCGCCAAGAGACCTTTTTGGTGAATGTGCGCATTAACATGACATAATATAACATAACAAGTACTGTGGAAAGGTTATTGGCAGAAAGAGCATCCTGGATATCTGAGGCGCATCGGACCTGTTGCACTGACTGGAGCTTGGGAGGATTTTAGCACCACTTTAAGAGGGGTGACAGCTTTTACCATTAAGACTGTGAGATGATGGTGTGCAGTACTTCATTCTCTTAATAGCTGTCTTCACACACAGAGTGAAGATTCACGTCTTCTCAACATGGTCAGTGCGTCAGCTATAGAAGGCTCCAGAGTCTGCCAGGGCACGTGCATGGAAACACTCAGCTCACAGCAATCAGAATGGACAGAGTGGAGGGCAGCAGAGGAGGACTGAGTTCTGCAATTTACAATTGCTGAAAGCAGGTGCAGTGGAGAGAGTGGGCTGCAGAAAAGAGGTCCTTGTCAGCCTCCGAGCAGGGTCACGGTTTTCCCGAGGTTGTGCTTGTCTGCACAGTGGATGATGTAGCAAGGGGCGGTGCGGGTGGAACTGGGCAGCCCTGAGTTCCACTTGTTTGCATCTCACAATGCGGTGGAATTAGGAACCAGAAGACAAAGGGGAAACCTTGCACTTAGAATAGTCACTTCACTACCTATGGGAACATGGCTGCCTACCAAACAATTTGTTATTCCAAATATTTATCTAGCTAGAAGATTCCATGTCACAACTTAGATTGAGGTTCCAATTCCTCTTGAGTAAGGAAACCTAATCCTGTCCCTAGCCAAGGCAGTCCTTGGCACTACCCAAGAATTCCATTACCTTTTGCAGGTCAATGTTCACCACTTCCTATTTAAGAATGGGCTTTTCTTTCAGTGCATCACAATCTCACTTATTCCCGCTTGTTGCGTGTGCTGGAGTGCGCCAACCTTGTTTCTTTGCTCCAGCTTCATTGTATAGCTTTTTCATGGATCTTCTGTTTCTTCTGTGCCTTTGTAGGATTTTTCTCGCAATCCTTTTTCTTTCCCCTGTTTTCTAAAAATGCATCACTTTATTCATCATTTACTTTGGAAATGAGAGAGCTGGTGGCCTATATAGAGTATGGTTAAGTGCATCTAGCCAGTCACACTGGCTGCTACTGGAAAATATTTAACTTCAGCTTTCAAAGTGAGTTTGAAAGTCCTCCCTCAGGAAATGTCAATTAAGTTACTGGTGAATGGTGCACACTGCTGCACTTGCCTAAAGAACGCCATGCAGGGTTGCAGTCTCCTAGTATCTTCATCAAGCGAAGTGGTGATCTATTAGTGACTGCACTACACAGCGATGTGGTCTACGCACCGCAGCACTGTTCATGATGACCCTGCATGGCCAGGATTCTGCTGCTGTCTTCTGCACTACACTGCACTTTATTAATGGTTTTCCTCAGTGTGCAGCACTGTGTTAGCTGGTTCGCCAAACACTGCATCCGGTCTGTGTTTTGCTTGGAGACTGAGGGAGTTAGTGGCATAGGGAGCATTCTAAATTTCATCACAATGGCCAGTACTTGAACAAGTTTTAGGAACTCTTTCACTGGGGCTTGGAGGATTCCACCAAGGTAGTATTTGAGAATGCCGCTGGCAAACGGTGCACTGTACTGAACTCTTTAACAGTAGTGCATTCTAGTCTTGATGTCCCCCAGAGGACTATGGTCCTGTATTTGTTTACGTACACAATACTTCACTCGGGCGCGGTTTGTGCTCGCAGTCAGGGTTCTGTTAAAGAGTTCCATGCGGTACTGCACTATATTAATCATTCGCCCAAAGTTAGTACAGCGCCCTGTTTGTGACTCTTGCACACAGTGCGTGCTGTGCTATATTTGTTATAACACCACAAAGATGCACTCTGGGCAGATGTCCCACATATTGCTGTCACGAGTTTCCTGGCAGCACTGTTCCCGATAAGTGGTTTTTCCACACATCGCAGCAGGATTCCACAGCACTGAGGTCTATTTGTATCTCTCCACACGGTTCTGCCCTCCATTAATGATTCCCCTACACTGTGAGGTTGTTTTATGTATTTTTCCATGCTGTTCAATTCAGTTTAACATATGCCTTTGAATGCTTTGCCGTCCCATTTTACCCATGTGGTGTCGCGGGACGAGGGAGGGATTCCAGGACATCTTAATCAAACTGTTTTCATTATGGGTGATGGTCTAACTCTAGGGAGACATGCTGACTGTACAGTGGCAGTGACATTGACCTCACACACCCATTAGCTGCCATGCCAGCTGCTCTGACGTTGAAGGTTTACAGAAGGAATTACTCTGTAGAGAAGAGGCCCAAGTGTGCATTCCAGGGAACAGGGAAAGAACTACATAATGTGAGCATGCAAACCAAAGGGGCATATTATCAAGCCCATTATCGCTGCTTTAGCGGGACTTTTCCTGCCGCTAATGCGGCGATCGCTAGGTGTCGCCCGCTACCGCCTAAATCACTATCGCCATCGCGCAGAAGTTAGCGGGAGTTTTCACCGCTGTTCCCTGACACTATCGCCTGTTATCAACGTGTTGGTAATACATCGCTAACAAGGCGATAAATTTCAGGGATAGACGGCGATAAAAAAACTCCTGCTAACTGGCGTTGGCGATAGTTATCGCAAGGCATTGATAATATGCCCCTAAGTGTGGTGAGGTGTTGCACCTACCTAACCTAGTGGGAACTAAACTCTCTGAGGTTGGAGAAAGGGCGTGCTAGAACCTTGACTTACCCAACCCTAAGTTCAGTAGAACTTCCTTATTCTAAGCTAGTATTATATGAACCTAGTACTTAGTGGTTTTCAGTTAATCAATACAAAGATTTTTGGGGATTTTTTTTTAAGCCAAAAGTAAGACAAGCATTATGTAAATTACATTAGAAGTGCAAACAAAACATAAATCGCCATTCTAAGCTTAAATCGTAGTACAAAGATGTATCTGGTAAAACAATGCAGGCTTGAATCCCAACCGCTGCACACCAATGTGAGAAGTTGGCCTGGTATATGCTGTCCACTAATTAAAGTGGGCACCCTGTACCAGTCCAAACAACCCTTATGGTGATTTTAAGAGGTCAAAGATAACCTTAGAAAGCTATCCAAGTGGTAGCTGTGGAGAGCAGCCTTCAGGCTTAGTCTTGAAGGAATGTTAAGCAGCTTGTTTTACCAGAATGCAACCTTATAGTATTGGTTAAATGAAAGGAGAACCACACAGTAGTTATAAAAATATTTATTTATTAATATAACACTCTCTAGTACGTCACAGTATCTTCTACACGAAGATAATCACAAAGCACACAATACTGTAGCACAGAAACAATCGTAAGTAGCACTAATACACAGTGGGCTCCAGGGGGAGACCAAACCATATACTAAAATACTGGTATAAGAACCACGACTCGAGTCAAGACAGTGTCTAGAGTACGTAGAATCGCTGGGACCCCAAGGAACCACCCAAGGTGAGTAAGTAGGGACCCCACGGAGGATGGGTGCAGTGTGGGAACACAACCGCGTGCTCCGTACAATTCTTTGGGGAAGTCGCGGTTGACGTTTTAGTACTTAAGGACCCTTCCCAGTGGATTACGAGGAATCCCTTTGGATCATAGGAGGTTGAAGAGCCACCCCACCCGTGGATACCGTAGTACCAGAGTTACCTATCCCAGGGAAGCCGGGTGCATAGGGCTGAAGTGGTGTCAGAAAACATCAATCTCAATGGAGGACTTCAAGGAAATGCCACTGCTGGAAAGAAGAAAAGTGTCCGATGGAACCCAAAGGTGGATTCTTGATGAAGGGAACCTGAAAGCAGAGGGGACATAGTCTGGGTCACTCAGGAGTGCCAGGGGCTCGGTAGTCGAATGCCTACCGATGTCGGGTGCTTCAGGTGGGTTGATGGAGACCTTGACTCTGCAGCCACGGGGACCAGGAGACATTGAGGATGACCAGGAGCCGGATACAAGCTGTTCCACAAAGGATGTCAAGTGCTGAGGGGTCGGTGTCCGGCAGGAACACCAACAAGCCTTGGCAACGGCAACCCATGAAGAAGGTCAAGGAAGGTTACGGTCTGGACCAGCAAGGTCCAGGAGACTCACCACAGCAAGGGGAGTCAGGGTAGGCCTGGTGCAATCAGGGCAGCTCAAGAAAAGCATAGTTGACCCTCAAGGGGACTCACAGGCCAGAGGAACAGGAGTCGCAAAAGGACCTCAAGTGATTTCACAAAACGACAGCTTGCAGAGCACTCAGTGAGAAGAGGCCAAAGTTCTTTGTAGAAAACGGTGCCAGAAGTTGGGGCTACTCGTAGCCAAATGCACTTGTTTGGAAATGCCAACAAGCATATGCACTTGCAAAAGTACCCGGTGCACAGGGGTTCAAGTATTACAGCCCCCACGAAGGTATCTGGCCTCAAACTCGGTGAGAGGACAGCTCAAACCTCGAGGTATATGGAACTTACCTCCTGTGTTGCGGAAGCCTTCGGAGTCCGCAGGAGCTCAGGATCAGCAGACCGGTCAGTTGTGTTATGGTGCCTGCGAATGCAGGGGAGTGACTCCTTCACTCCAAGGGAGATATCTTTGGTTGTCCTTGATGCTCCACAGGTCCTGCATGGAGCCTGTATGGTGCACGGGCACAGACGATGCTTCAGACTGAGAGGGAGACGAAGTCGGGCCCAACGAAGTCCAGAGTGTCCAGACGGTCGAAGTTCAGTGGTTTCTTGATCAGAATCTTGTCCAAATTGAATCTAGGGTCCTACAGTCAGGTAAGCCCTTGTGTACCCATGGGAGAGGGTTGGACAGAACCAGGGGACCTTCCCAGGGGAGGGTATGGACAGTGGGGAGGTTACTCCCATGTCCTTTGTCCAGTTTTGTGCCAGAGCAGGAGCCAACGGCTCCCAGGACTGGTTTGAACTGGACTATGCACAGGGACACCAAATGTGCCCCTCATGCAGACTTTCGGTCGCTGGCAAGCGCACCCACCCAGGCCTAATACACTAAATTCTGCCTGGGAGGTGGTCACACCTCCCTGTGACAGGATGCCTATTGTTCTGACTTCCCCTGCTCGAGCCTGGCTCAGCAGCAGGAGGTCAGAAATGTGCCTCTGGTCGGCACCAACCATTTTGGGCTGCCTGGGACGACAAGGCTGGTACCGGGAACACCAGGGGCCTCACAAAGCTCATTTCTGAGGGGTGGAATCATACCTCCCACACCAGTTACTGATGTGGGGGTATGATTCCACAATGTTTGACACCAAACACAATAGGGTTACTTGCAGCCGTTTTAGAGTCGGTCATCACGCGGTCACATAATGCCACTCTATATGTCATAAATGACTGCAGCACTAACAACCCGGGAGAATGGACTCCATAGGCTGCAGGGGTGTCCTGCTCATGCAGTGGCACCCTCTCACTTAGAACCATGCACCCTGCCTTCTGGATTGTTAAGGCCTGCTATAGGGGTGACTTATAGGTTTTAAGTGTAGTGACCCTTAGATATAGTATACCTATATCTTAAGTAAGTGGTGCATGCACTAACTTACACAGGCTGCAATGGCAGGCCTGGATTTCCTTTTTGCATGGCCTCTCATGGGTGGCATAATACATGCTTCAGCCCATGGGAGGCCTCTGGGGTACCTATGCCCTGGGTACATTGGTACCATATACTATAGACTGACAAGAGTACCCCAGTATCCAATCTGGAGTGTACCTAAGTACATGACATAACAGTTTAGGGAGAAAGCAGATAGACTGGGGTCCTGATTAGCATGATCCCAGTCAGACTAGTCAAAACAGTGTAACATCAAGCAAAAAGTGGGGGTAACCATAAGAAGCAGATCCTATTTTCCTACATCCGCCCCATCAGTGTCTTTGGTCCAGTAGATCTGCCGGAGGGTTCCTATACGCCACCTCAGCCACCTACTCTCAGTCCATTTGGCCCACTCTGTCTGCTCTCAGCTGGCTCCATTGTGCAGGAATGTGCAGTTATGGGCAGAGTCACAGCATTAGTGACCACATGGGACATTATTTTGTAGACAACAGGGTTACTGTTCGGCAATGTGGACAGACAGTATGGACAGGATGGCCGGGCACAGGTCTGCAGCACCATTAAGATGTGATTCCCATCTTAGCTGCTCTGGCTATGCCCCCTGAAGTACAACTCGTAAATATGTTACACTGTTTCATTTCTGAGTATAATGTGTGAACTTAGGAAAAAGGGCAACTTGTACATGAACAGCAAGGTTGCAACACTTGAATTGGTGAAACGCCATACAATGACTCCTTAACTGGAGCACAGACAGCTCCAACTTTGTACTGTTTACTAATGTATGATGTATGATGAAATTAATCGAACAAGGGTAAAAATAAGAATGAAAATAACCATCTGTTTTGCATTTACTCACACCAGGGATGGTATATCAGTTCCTCAAACCTCAAAAACATGCCAGATACTTAGTAGCCTTTTTAGGCTGATATGCTGCTTTCAAAATATATTCGATACCCTTGTTTATCTTCTTCGTACACTCGACTGCTCCCATATGTCCTATTTAGTGCTCCTCTAAAACCTCTTTTACTTCTTTTATTTGCTTACATCAGAATCAAGCTTTGCTCTGCTCTGTACAATCCATTGAGCCACGCTGCCTGACAGCACATCAAAGCCAAAGAGCTCTTCTTCTGGGACCTTGAATCCATAGGGATAGATTCCAACACGCTTCAGAACGGCGAGGATAAAGGACAAATATCTGCTCATGTGTCAAGACAAGGACATGATGCATAACCCACGTAACATCTGAGCGTGTGTTCAAACTGCATTGTGTAGTTATGTAGAACAAAGAAACTCACAAGGAGCACAGCCTGAGGGTGTCAGTTGGATGCTTTTATTAACCACAGCAAGACACTGATTGGGCTTAGCTCGCACCCAAAGAGGTAAGTGTCCCAAAATACATTCATTTGTGCCCGAGGCCCTGCTAGTCCTTCGCCATCTTTGTCTCATTTAATAGCCGACACTCACTTAGGTGTTACACATAGAATAAGGATGAGCTACTCAGACATCACAGTCGAATGTGACAGAAAAATCAGTCTTTCTGATCACAACATGCTTGAAATAGGGCCTTCTTGTCCTCTCACAGGTAGGACGGTAACCACGTGTAATAAGAATTAGAGGGAAAGAATCACCTGTTGCTGATTACCATCTTCTCGCACGCGCCTCTATCCCAACCTTCCCTTTATTTTTTCAAATTTTGGAGCGCGCGTGCCAGTCTAGCGTCCGGCCAATGTTACACGTTTCTTCAATGAAATTACGAGTTTACAGTTGCTATCCAACAGCAGATCCAGAATTTTCGATTTTTAGCTCAGGCTTTCACATCTGAAAAGAGACTGTAGTGGAATTTGTTTACAGTAGGCAGTTTCAGTAGTGAGTGCAAGTGATGTACTTGTTTCTCTCCTCAGTGTGTGGAAGTTTCGCCTGGTATATAATTTGTGAACAGAGATGGTCTAGGTCCCCCTTCGTATGAGTTGTTGCAATCTAAATATATGTACATTTATACTTATACTTTATGTGCTTGTTCAATTGTGAATTGCATTGCTAGATTTTGCAGAATATCCAAGGTAGATCTTGTGTGTTTATGTATATTTCGATAATATTGGATATTTTTGGGAAGTACTGGGGGCCAGATGTACGACCATTGAATTTTGTAACTCGCAAATTGAGACAAATTGCGAGTCGCAAAATTCAATGTACAACAGTGTCTCAGACACTGTTTGCAATTCCCAATGGGGTCGCAAATTGCATGCCTCATGAATATTAATGAGGCTGTTGCAATTTGCGAGCCCATTGGGAATTGCAAACAGTGTCTGAGACACTGTTGTACATTGAATTTTGCGACTGCAATTTGTCTCAATTTGCGAGTTACAAAATTCAATGGTCGTACATCTGGCCCCCAGTACTTCCCAAAAATATCCAATATTATCGAAATATACATAAATGGGATGGTGGCCTGCTGGGGTCAGCAGACCACCATGTCTGTGACTGCTTTTTAAATAAAGCAGGTTTTTTTTTTTTAATGCAGCCCGTTTTCCTTAAAGGAAAACGGGATGCATTTAAAAGAAAAATTAAACTTTGCAGTTTAATTTTTAAGGGCAGGCAGTGGTCCCTGGGACTACTGCCTGCTCTTAAAAATATTTGCGCACCCATTCACAAAGGGAAGGGGTCCCCTGGGGACCCCATCCCGTTTGCGAGTGGCTTACCACCCTTCTGAGAAGGGTGGTAAACTGCGAGTGTTTTGCGACCGCAATTGCGGTCGCAAAACAATCATACATAGGTTATGGACTCGCTACTAGGAAGAGACGCCCCTGGCACGCCCCTTCCGTATAGGAAGTCGCTAACCATATTTTGTGAGTCGGTAATTGGTTAGCAACTAGCAAAATAGGGTTAGTACATTGGGCAGATGTTTTTTGCGGTCGCAAAAGGGCCAAATTCCCCTTTGTGACCGCAAAAAACGGTCGTACATCTGCCCCTGGATCTTTTATATAGAAATGCTTACTAGGGGGATGTTAGTAAATGTCTATCTGCGTATGCACATATCAATCACAGCGACAGGTGTTACACTTTGACAATGAAGCATGGGACATAAAGTAATGCGGAATGTATTATTTTTACCATTGTGATTCCGCCCTACACTTATAAATAAAAGCTTTGCGAATCTCCCGCTAATTTTCTTCTGGTGGTTACTGGGTGCCGCAGGTTTAGTGATCCCACAAGCTAACCAAGCTGGTGTCGCTGTAGGGAAGCATTTGTGCCAAGTAAAATCACCATTCCATGAGATTCACCAACACGTGCTGCATAGTCTTACGCCATCTTCTTGCAGCCTCTGGTGAGAAGTGGTATTAGCTTCTAAATACTTTGAGTTAGTTCTCTGGACTTCTGGGGCTGGCTTTGGTTTTCCAGGCAGACACCAGCAAGGCAGACCACTAGAGCTCTGCATGGCTACAGAATAAGAAGCTGATTTATCAGAGGTTTGCATTCCCCCTGCCTCACGCAAGGTGACGTAAGGGCATCGCAAGCTTTAAATCAGATTTACAAAGCCAGGCAAACCCACCTTGCATGGCACTGCGTTGCTTGGTAAATCAGTAGTAGCGCAAGACAGTGCAGGTCACTGCCTTGCGTTACTTTGGGCTGGAAAGGCATTACATGGGTGGAGAATGGGTGTTCCCACGCATCCATTCAGGTATTTTGGCGCATTCCCAGATTTCCCAAGACAAGTAAACCTGGGAATGAGTCAAAATTGTATATATTCCTGATAGAGGTGCAAAGAGAAAAAATATCTTTATTTCTTCTCATGTTTTCCTCTTTCTAAATGTACTACATTCTTCAGCACATTTAGAAAGAGGAACACACCTCTAAGGATTGTTTTTGTGCAGGATGGTGCCCCTTCACGCACAAAAAAATCCTGCTCGCAACACAGGCACCCTTGCACCTTGACACAAGGATGCTTGCATTGGCGCTAGGCTGCACTGAGGGCACCAGCGCAGAGAGAGAGCAAGAATGCGCCATATGTTAGCAAATATGGTGCATTCCTGCTCACTCCATTTGACTTGTCTTGCCTCACTGCATCAAATAATGATAAATCTGGCCCCTAATCTTGAGGAGAAAGGCAGCGCATAGGTCAAATGCATTCCTTTAAACTTATCAAGACAAAAACGAGGAAATGAGGCTGATATTTGTGCAGTGCAGAGAACACCCTTGGTGAGCAGGAGATGTTGAGGGTTGTTCGCTGTGACAGCTCACCTTTATGTGTGGGGGTTCCGCCCTCCTAGTTTTCTGCCATTTTGGTTAACTATGTAATCAGCAATCAGTCTCAGTATATGAATCTGATGGTCCAGAGCCAAGGTCCAATGGGACCAGGTGCCACTTCATTGTGATGCACTGCAACTTCACAAATGCAGGTAGCCCAATGGAGGGGAGGGAGGGAGGGGGAGAAAATATATGCACAAGGAAATAGAAGACTTGAATGCAGAAAGAGGTGGTGATGGGGAGGTGGGGGCAGGCAGGTTGTCATAAATCAAAAGATAGACAAGGAGAGACAATGAGAAAGATAAGGGTAAGGTGTGGGTAGCTGATGCATGCCTATTTTTACATTTGTTACATTTGTCAAAATATTTTACAGCCACCATACATAAACATCAGCCATGAAGCGTAAGCTCTCAGAACCTTGTAACAGGGAGGATGAAGCGGAGTAGGCCATTGTAGAATTATTTAGAGCAGTCAGGGATGGACTACTCTTGAGCTAGGAGCATGCCGGGTCGTTCTCTATCTGTTATTCTCCCTGAGTCTTAGAGTTGGCCAGACTGCTTCTGACACCCTGTGATGGAGGTGCCCAGGGCTCCAGGGCCTTCTTGATTCACTTCTATCACTCCATCCTTGAGCTGGAACAGTATGTCCCAGTGCTTTATGTGGGATGAAAAAGGTTGCAGGTCTCTAAAAGTATCTTGGTCAAAGAGGCACCACTAGGAATCCTTGCCTAGGCGTGACCTATGTAATTAAGATCATGGCTTAAAACATATGAATTATTATTTTGGGATTTATGCAACATACCATCTGACCAATATTTGGGCCCCCCTCTGTGAGGTTCTCATTATTGCATCCAGATTTATAATACAACAACTAACAATTGCCTAAAACAAGTCTGGCTTTTAGAGTGAATGAATGAATGAAAATGTTATTGCGCGATTACTTAAAATCATTGCAATTTCCCAAATTTATAAAACACATTGAGCTAAGATCAAATAGAATATAAACCGTACTGATACGTACATATTTTGACTGTAGCTTGTCAATAGCACTCAATTCGGTCATTATTGCACGATTACTTAAAATCATTGCAATTTCTCAAATTTATAGAAACACACTGAGTGATGGTAAAATAGGAGGGAAACCATACATATATTGACTGTATCTTGTCAATTACACTTAATTCAGTCACAATGTAGTGGATAGGAGGTAAAAAATAAAGCAACATGACAATGCATTTGTCTTCAGTTTGTTGTTTGATCATGCATTGTTGGTTACGGTGTCAAACAATATGACGACGCATACATTCCTAGCTAAGAATGCCGTAACAATGTGCTTATTGTACCTGGAACTGTTAAAAGGAGCTTATGTTTAACACCTAAAAACTTGTATATCTCCCAACCCACTCAGGCCTGGTATACGGTTACTTGTCATTTGATCATACTTAATTGGTTGAAGTGCCTATCATCATAAAGTGGCATATGTTCTTAGCTAAAAACTGCCTATCCTCTAAAGTGACGATGTGCCTCTTGCAATAGAACTTTTGAAAACAGATTGGGTTTAACGCCTATAAAACCTTTGTATCTCCCAACCCCACTCACGCCTGATATACAGATTACTTAAGATAACTCCTTCGTTGTTCTAGTTGTGCGATTTGCTGGCATTTAAGGTGTGAAATCTATGTGCAAGTGTGCCTTGAAATTGTTAAAAAAAACTTCGAGCAGTATACAGTGCTCAATGGTGAAGTACAAAGAAAGAAAGTCTGCCTTGGTCATTGGAGAGCCTTCACTGCCTCTGCCGGCTGTCTGGGGCAGGTGCATCTTCCTTTTCTTTACTGTCACCGGGTCCCTTTAATTCACTCAGCCGAGATCCTACCTCTATCCTGTATTTCCCGAATTTGGCCAACTCTAGAGGAGAGGTACTGGACAAAAGAGTTGATACTGCTTCTGCACATGTCCATACCCCTTTTGGCAGGAAGATGGGTTTTAGTAACTCCCGTTGTTGTTGTAGCAAAGCTGGGCAGCAGCTACCAGGTGCAACAGCGACTCCTCTCTCTGCTTGTAGAGCCCACATTTGACTACATGTACTAAAGATTTCCACCCTGAGTTTAGCTCTTTTGTTGCAAGGGCACCAACCTGGACCATTGGATCTCTTTTAGGCATTTCCTTCCCAGGGCTTGGTTCAAATATGGCTGTATTTTGTTTGCGTCGTAGGATGCAATTAGACCTTGTTGCCATTATTGCCCTTGTATCTGGTCACATCCTCTTCCTGTGATAGTTGGTGGGTTTGTTTGCTTATGGCGGTGCGGGTTGTGCATTTCCATGGCCAGTTTTCAGTTTTAAGTTTTAGTGACACCACAGCTTTTTGCATGTAGCTGTTCCAGGGGTTAGCCTTTCCTTCATATATTGCTTTGAGCACGTTCTTCATAGATCCTGCTGGGGCTTTGAGGACCTGGTAATAGTATTTTGCCCGAGTGCCCAGAATTTCAAAGTAACTACAATGATTTTGTTATGAATTAAAGTGAAAAATCTTTCTGAAAATATGATAAGTTTAATTAAACATCACTGAGGTCTGTGGAGTGGATAGTTGTCTACAGTCTCAGTCTCTCCCATTCTCCACTACACGCTAATTTTCTCTGCAATCGGTCACTCTGTTAGGCACTTAAATCCTTTCCATCCTGCATCTTTCTGAAATCATCTACACGCATAGCACCCATATAGGGCCTGATTCATAAAGGGCCTCCGCACTCATGTCAGAGGCCTCTCAGTCATGGGGGAGTCTCCACACTCAGGCGAAATCTTCACAATGAGAATTCTCATTGCGTAAATTCTGCCCCGAGTGCAGAGACTCTGCCACGACTACGGGGTCTCCAACACAAGTGCAGAGGCTCTTTGTGCATCAAGTCCTCAATTTGTTTCTACTTCATTACTGCCTTTATACTCTGTCCTTCTGCATGTACTTTTCTGCAACACATCCGCTTTACCATATCCTCTCTCTCAAGCACACATATGCACTCTCTTGCCCTCCCCAACTTGAAACATAGCATTTTCTTTTTCTTTCACACTGTCAATATTTTGCTAGCTGACAATCTCCTTCACTCACTTTCACATAAAATGGTAGTTATAACTGACACATATGTGATAATCGGTCTGTGTGCTGTACAGGAAGGCAAAGGATTGAACGAGCACATAGTCTAAGTACCTTTAAGATCAACTGGCAGGCACTATCATAAACTCGCACTGCCTTCTGCCTCAGCTCCAGAGCTCTCAATTGTGCCCTGTTATGAACACCTACCCAGCTGAGAGTTAGGTGTGCCATATGTCACTGTATTAGAAGTGTACTGAGCAATCACAGATAGCAACCACTACTGGTGTGGCCATAGAGAAGCTCCCAATCCAAGATGGTAGATATACAGCACGAAGTACGAGAGGGGAATAACTCTTGGGAAAAGCTGCTAGGGCTAGCATGAAATAGCTACAATGAACAGCATCTGGTGCCAGGCAACACTGAGCTGTAAGGTTTTTCACTTCTTGCTGAGTTCGTCACTTGGCCCCACACCTCTTTTTCTCTTTTTTTGCTTTCCTGTGATTTCCTCTTGTATTCCTATTGCAGTCCTATTGGCAATGTGTTTTGTCCTTGCATTGCTAATTTTTGTGTTCCTTACTACAGGCCATCTTCCAGTAAGGCAATGAAAGAGATCCTTGGTACCTTGGTCCAGTCCCTTCAGTGTCACTCACCATCGACCCAGAAGTTAATACAGGCAACCTTTCTCTAGCCGGTTAATACATTGGTGCCAATGCACACAATATTATATATCCATTATCTGCTTACATTTCAGAACCTGGAAAGGTCTCCAGAGGATTGGATGGTTTGTTGTCTCTCTTTACCTGCCCTGTCTTTTTATCTCCTGCTCCTCCAGGGTCTGGCTTTTCTGACACGTTGTCTCTACCGTTACTTGAGGCCTTAGGCATTATTGAGTCTAGAGATTAGTGGCACAAGTTCTCTACTTGTCCTTAATTATGACAGTGAGCTTTTCTTGCATTATGGATGTATTATAGGAAGAGAAGACTAGTACAGATTCCTGCGTGCATTGTATTGCCCAGCTGCCTACAAGCAATTAACCCTCCAGAAGGATAGGTTACTCTGCAGAAGGGATGTTATTGTGAGGAACTATGGATTACCCACACGGATAATGCTAGGAGAAAAGAGAGGAAGTGAAGGATAGTCAGACCTGCAACTTTTCTTGAGGCAGCATCCATCCTTCATTGTAGGAACATCAATATGTATGATCACTCCGTGTACTCACTCTTTCTGGTGTTTGTGATGAGCATTCTACTTACAATCATGTCACTTCTCGTAAGAGCTCTGGAGGACATCAAAGAGTAAGCAGAGCTTGAAGTTTACGAAAGTAGTCAGTAGCTCTGTTTCCTGGATTCCATTTATACTGCACCATCAGAAACTAATATATTGCTACTAACCATAACTTGGAATGATTGTGCTGGATAGTCTCTCTTGTATCGGGGCCACCAAGGGTGTCCCTGTAGAGCACTAGAAGCGTTGCTCCCTTACATCTGTGAGGCCTTAACATGTACAATCCTGTAATAATTCAGAAGACAAAAGGGAAAAATGCCATATTAGGACCACTAGAAAATTATCGACTTTCACTCTTGGAACACTTCCTCTGCCGATCTGAGCAATTTCCAATCAGCTTTCTTATATTGAAAGACATTTACCTCTAGAGATCTGATGAATAAAAACTAGCATCAAAGACTTGACAATTTAATGACATGTTTGACATCTTTTGTATGCTAACAAAATATTTTTTTCATATTTTTTCAATCACGCAACAGGAAGGAGTGGGAGGATTGTTGTAGAGACCATTCTATTTCCTCCCATTCTTCCACAAATTGGGGCCAACTACGATGCGGCCCGGAAAGGCTCCGACCGTTGGTCAGAGCCTTTCCGGGCCGCATCTCGGTTTAATTTCCGACCACTGCATTACAATGCTGGCGGTTGGAAACTAAACCGGCAGGTCATTATGACTGGCTTATGACGGACTCACGTAGCCCATCGGCCAATCAGCGGCTGCCCCTAATCCCAAAGGGTGGCCTTTCCGCCCTTGTGATCATGATACTCAGTCTCCGGCAGGCTTATCATGCTGGGCTTCCCGACATGGAAAGCCTGTCGGAAGGTGAGTATGGGGGCCCCTAGCAGGGCCCCCTTTCCTTGGCGGCCTGTGGTTGGTGGCTGAGGGGGCACCTATTGTGCCCCCCTGTTAATCCCTGCACCCCGTGGCAGGCACCTTGAGGTTGCTGCCATGGGTGTGCAGGGATTAACACCACCTCCCCTTTCCCTATGGGAGCATGTACTACAACCAGACATGCTCCCATAAGAAAATGTCGAAATGCGACCGAACAGTGTTCGGCCGCATCCTAATCAGCCAGTCGGGACCGCCGACCGGATGTCGGTCGGTCCCGTTTCCGAGACGGTGTGTCCGCCCGATATCATAATAGGCCCCAAAATGATGATAATCTCAGATTTAAATAGAACCATATGGTCCCGGTATATTATGTGGTTGAGCATTTTCCAAATAAATCATAGCTCCAACCCTAGTGTAGAGGGGGTATGGTTAGGTGGATTTGCATGATTTATTGTCAAAGTTGTTGAGTATTTTTGCAAGTATTGAAAAGAAGCAGCTATTCAGTTGGACTTCTCTCCCAAATTGTTAGCTGTGATCAATTATATTACCATCTGTTTGACCTGTTCATGGAGACCATGTTATTTATTTCCGACTTTTTACGTTATTGTCAGTACAATATAGATTGTACTGCATTTATTGTAGGTCCTAATCTCCTCTGGAAAGGGGCCTTGTGCTCAGCTTGCTACCACTAAATTAGGAGCATGTTAATTTTCAATAAATATCCGTATGTATTTGTGCAATCCAAAAATAATCGTTGTCTGATTTATGGTTTAATAATTATTGTAACGTTGGAATATTGGGATCCCCATTGAAGACAGTGAAGGTGCTCAGGGCTAATAATGACTGATATAAGCCTTTTGTTCCAACCTTCCAATATTTGTATTTCTGATTCTCCCCATTTCATTTAGAACATTATACCCCGAGTCAGGTGGAATGTTCTAATAGCCTTATAGCCCTTCTGGCTCAGTATATATACCAGTTGTTGAAGGCCTTTTCGCACGTTGTAGGCATTTTCGTGCAGCTGGAGCAGGTTCAGGGCATTTAACAACCGGTTTATCCACTCGGCAGCGGATTGTAAGGCTATGGTGCAGTTCCTACAGTAATCCATTGTTTTCACTGTGTGCAAAAATCATAATTTTGATCCTTCAAAGTTTTGCCTAATCTTCAGTAAAATCATGGATTTCGTAAAACAGTGTTATTTTTATAGTAATGTTCAATTTTTTCAAAATGATATATGACTTTACTTTGATCTCCAGTTTTAAAATGTCATAAGGAAACATTAGCTATTCTGTGAATTTTCTTAATTCCATACATTAATAACGAATTGCTTGGGACATCTCTTGACTTTGTGTATTTTCTAATCTGTGGCGGTGGATATTGGGATTTTTGCTATTCATCACAATGCTGCCTAATATTACTCTAGCTGGTGAAGCAGTCAATTCTGCATTGTGAAAGAATATGATCGAGGTTAATTGACACCTTTGAGTCTTAATCAGCAGTGCTGTAGAAAATGGTTTGCAGTGATTAGATCACACATTCACAGTACTGAATGGCTCTTCTACTAGGTGACTTTAGCGGTAATGATAATATATTTGTCAAAGTCGCTATTAAGTTGGGCTAAGCCTTCTGCCTCATCTACAATAATATACTACCTCATTGCAAAGAAAGCTCTGGGTGCAGTGGAAGACTGTTAGCAAATTGGAATCGTGGGTTTTCAGGAGCAAGATGAAAGCATGTCAGGTTCCAATGCATTTGGTGATTGTGCGTTAAGCCCTCAGTTTTTCACAAAAGGACAAAAGGTTAAGAAACATGATTAAAAAAAAAGCAGAAACATCTCATTAAGTGATCCGGAACAAGGTAACTTCTAACCGAGGAGCATGCCATCTCATACTGATGACCATCAGTCTAGTGACATCACAACACAAGACTAATCAGCAGACAAGTCACTATTCGCTGTTGTCTTGTATTTATCTTACTGAATTTAAGGCGTTCTTCCAGTCTATGATATGCATATGATTCAATTAAATTACGAGTAAGTATGCCACCTTCAATGGATCCCCTCCCTGATCGACCAATACAGAGGTAGAGAAAGATTGATATTAAGAAGAAACAATATTGGGCATAGAGAAAGATCACTGATAAAGAATGTACTTAAACACGTTTTGGTCAACACAACATCACTAGCAGCTTCTACTTCTTTCTAACACGTGCAATTAAAAGCAAACAATATATTCTCATCACAAAAAGCTTCAAGGAACAACAAAAAACGGGGGCTAATTCAAGTCGATTTGAATGAAGTGTATACGCAATAGAATGCCACCTTACCCTAGGGCCCAGTTGAGGTATGTATCAATACAATGCTGCACAATCACCTTGTCACTCTTCAGCAACAAATGCAGCCCATTGTAAAGCACCAAGGTCCTCATTTATGAGATTTTGCCATAGAGCGCGCAGTAGGCCTCCCTACGGCAAAAGAAAAGGGCAGGAATGCGCCGTATCTATAAGATACGGCGCATTCCTTTCCTTTTCCCCTGCGCCGGCGCACAATTGGCTGCCGTGCGCCAACGCAGGCACCTTTGCACCATGGTGCAAGGGTGCCTGCGTTGCGGGGATGATTCTTTTTGTACAGGAAGGGAAACCTTTCTGTACAAAAATAATCACAAGAGGCTTCTTCCTCTTTCTATGTGTGCTGCAGAATGCAGCACGCATAGAAAAAGTAACAAGCATTGGCATAGCCAATAGGTCTCGCTTTTGGGACCTTATAAGTATTTAGTTATGCAGCACAATATCCTTACTGCAACAACATTAACTGTTGCATGGCTAAACACTTATAAGGTCCCAAAGGCGAGACCTATTGGCTATGCCAATGCTTGTTACGTTTTCCTATGAAAAGGAATTTCGGGCAGCATCCGGAATAGCATCATGGTATAGAAAAATCTACACAAACGTATGGCAAATATTATTTGGCTAATTGTGAAGGCGCCATGTGATGTGTTTACAAGCTAGAGAGAAAGGCAACATTTAAAGTGAGCGTTCAGTGCCGCATGATGACGCATAAATGTACAGCTGTGCACATTCTCATTTCTCTGCACATACTTGTCGCGTGGTTGCTCGGCGGGGTACATGTGGCCGGTGCTTTGCTTTACTCAGCATTGTTGTGCATGTATATAGAAAGCTGTCTCTTCATAACCGTCATGGTAAACCCACAATAACGCCCTTCCCCGGAACAGGCGATGACGTGTGTTCTTTAATGTGTGTTTTACACATGGCATTAAGACAAGCCGCTGACCTTACTAATGCGCGTTCTCTATTCCCATGCCGATTCCAGTTAAGTGAGCATTCTCCACATTAAATGCACTCGCAAAGTAAACAAATGTGTCAACTGGCACAACCCTACTGTGCTAAGGGGCTTTTATGGCTCAGACGAGAGCACAGCAAGTATTACCTCAGGGCGGGGCGGCCATAAACTAAGCCCTGGGAGTCAGCGCGACCTCGGCCACTTTCGAAATGTCAACATACGTCAGGCTGGGAAGCAGCGTGCCCTGGAGGTCTGGCGCGCGTGATGACGGAGCCACTGCAAAATACATGCGTTTTAATTGCAGGGCAGATGTTGATCATCCCGCCCCACCACCCACCCCCAAAAAGCTAGTCTCTTAAGAGGGCACGTGGGCAGAGCGCTGCGCTCTAGAGAAAAAAGTGTCAAATTCTAGAGTACTGCACTGTACAAAAAAAATCTCAAATTGACCTGTTGGACAGTGAAAATAATGATCAATCGGGATCAAATGTTATTTAAGAACGTTCAGCAATTACCAGTGACGCTTCAAATGTCACGTTGAATTGAAAAAAAATCCTATTAAGCAAACCCATGGAATGATTCTTTGTATGTTTCAAACAATCAAAAGGTCTAAAATTTAATAAAACCAAAACATCACCTTGCTCCTATTATAGGGTAAGAGTGACAACAAGTAATTTTCGATTTAGTACTGTAGGGGGCACCTTAATAATGATTTTTTTTTCCTATTGATGTTAAATGCTCAATACATTTTAGTGCACTGGTCTAATAATTTGTGGTAACGCGGTAGCTAGGTTCCGACGAAGCATTCTTCAAATAAGATGCCGCAGCAGAATTTATATTGACCAATTAAGTATCAGTCAATTGTTACTTAGACCCGGTAGCCAGTTAATATATATTGACTGTGGAAAATGCAGATATGCGCTGCTTGCTCGCTTGAAAGCGCCCGGAAGCAGTATATTGTTCTGTGGGTGGAGCGGTGGCCTGCTAGGAGGGAGAATCAAGGTGCAATATGGTCTGATTAAAGCCCCAACCCACAGGAAGTGTTCAGTTGCCGCCTTGCTCGTGGGATAAAGGGTTACTTAATTCCTTTATTAGTCGCGTAGGGAAATTGCTCGGCCATAATAAGCGGTTATGTGGCATGATTGAAAGAAGTGACTTTCTTAACTTTTGGTAACCCAGGGCGAATTTACTTTTTAGTTGGTGTGATCTGACAATCCGACCTGGTTTTCAGTGACTGAAGGTGCAGCTTTTTAATTGATAATGTTCGATTTGGATTATATATGGGCACCAACAGAAATTGGTTGGTACAAAAGAAGAAACAACAAGGGAGACCGAGAAGCGCTAAAAGTTAAAAAAAAGACGCGCGGCCGAGAGACGCGCTCTCTGGGGAGGGAGGGGGAGGAGCGGGTGAGAGAGGGGGAGGAAAGCCAGATGGCGCCTCAGCGATGCGAGGAATGGATGGCAGCTGTGCACATGCATGCCATCGTGAACGCAAGCTGGAGGCCAGCAAAAGCCACTGGGTTAGCACTTTCAAAACCCATTTACTAAATCTCTCGCCGAGGGCAGCGCAAGCGCTGGCTCAGGCAAGACCTAAAAACAAGGAGAAATAAAGATATTTCTCCTCGTTGTGCCTCCCTTACGCCTCACCTGGGGAGGCGTAAGCTTTTGGCGCTGCCTCAGATTAACGATTTCTCGTAAATCTGGGGCAGTGTCAAAAGGCCATGGATGTTGCTGGGAACGCCCCCAGCAACACCCATTGCACGCCCCTTTAACACAGAACACTGCGTTTAAGGGACTGATATTTATCAGGCAGCATTAAGCCAAAAAAGTGGCTTAGTGCTGCCTGGTAAATATCACGCAGGCTTCTGCGCCACAGAACGTCACAGAAAGTGACGTTCCGGAGGCGCAAGGAGTCTCATAAATGAGGCCCCAAGAGTGCAGTGATAAATGTGAAACATGGCCCCAATCACTGACACAGAACACCCAGTGTTGCCCACATAGTGATATGTCGGACCGCCATGAAAAGGCAGTCGGAAAAGGACATCCTAATCTCTACGGCAGTGCCTGCGCAGACACCGCCTCCATTGAAGGGATAAGATTCCGACCGATGTCCCAACTGGATTCTTGATCCTTGCAGAGGCGGTGGTCTTTCCCCCTGACCACTGCGGTCTGACTGTCTGCATTGTAATGCGGCACTCGGACCGAATACCTGGATGTCGGTGGGACCGCAACCGACGGCCTGTCGGTGGCGGTCCCACCGACATTGTAAAGAGGCCCTAAGTTCCCATCATATCCCCCTACAAACCCAACAACTCACTACACCATCATAAATTACTATTAAAAGTTAAATAAAATATTCTAAATCACTTAAAATTACAAACTAGATTTTAAAAACAATTAATAATATTTATATAAACAATAGTAACACATACAATTATTATATCAACTAAAACATTAAATAAATAAAAAACAATATTTTTAACTACTATATTAGTGAAAACTATATTAAAAACATCAATATTATGTAAAATGATATTAGTTACCTCAAAAAATGATGTACTTGTTAATGATATTTGTGCATCATGATATTTGACAGGATCGAGTGGAGACACGTTTCCAGATACTGGGAGTTGTACAGCAGGGATTCTGCTGCTGGACTACTGCACCTTTACATGAGGAACTTTATGGCTTGTGATACCTGGCTATGAGCGAGTACACTTCACTGACTTCGCACAAATTAAAGCTTACTGTGTCCAACAAAGAACGGTAAACTCCGTGGACTAGTGAAGTTCGGTGACATATCGTAATCAATTGAGGGAATATTAAGAATTTTAAAACGTCTTTAGCATCATAAACTTTTGAGCCTTGAAGAAGTCGTCTTACGACGAAACACGTGTCGGCTGTCAACATTTACAAACATCTACTGCGTGTCAACTATTTCAAGAATTCTTTTTGCCTTTATTGAACAGTTTCTTTGACTTGTTATGTATTCATAGGATCATTAGCTTTATTATGAATGATTTTTCTGACTATTATTATTAAATAACTGACAACAAAGTCAGCTTTTTGAAAACTTATCAATGGTTGTGCTCTGTAATTAAGTTCATGATATTTGTGTGTCATGATATTTAATTTCTCATTTTTTTGTCACAGGAAATTTTTAACTCAATATTTGTCCAGTCACCCACAAGCTTCTCGACACTGTTGGAATAACACAACCTAAGGAAGATCACTGAATACAAATGTAGGGAATACTATTAATTAAAAATTCATTTTCAAACAATTTCTTAAAGGTGCTTAAAGAGATTTTGGCCTGTAGCTAAAGAGGTATTGAGTTCCAAAGCCTAGGCGCTGTAACCCAAATGGCCATTGACTGTGTGTAAATGATATTCTCTTGGGTATTGATGGTAAAAAAAAAGGTTGGCCGAATGCAATGATCTAGCTGGGGTGTGTCCGGACAATTTGGAGGCTGGGCACAAAAGGGTTTCTGATGAATAGCCTATGTACGTTTGTCATGACCTTAAAGATAAGACTGTTTCATATGGATAACCAGGGTAGTGGGCTCAAAACTGGCGTAATGTGTTCACACCTGAAACAGCCTGCTGCATGCTGAACTAACTGACCTGGTGTATATCTTTAGCTGTTAGCCGCCTTAATTACCTGGACATCCAGGAAGAAAGAGAGGAATCTAGGCAGACATCCATGTTTCTTACTACATTCACCCGTTTTGGGGATGGGCCCATTGAAGGCAGCTAAATAGTGTTATACCTTTGACCCTCTTCAACTGTTTTATAAGAAGAAAGCTCCAAGAGGTTAGTTGGCATCCTCCATAAGGTGATGATCAAACAGCTGTTCGAATCGTACTGTTTATATCGTAAAATTGAGGGGGTTTGATGGCAGGAAATGGAAAAGATAAACTTGGTGTCATCTCATACATACAGAAGTACATAAAGATGCACGCCCTTGCAGGGGCAACTCCTCCGCTATGGCGGAGGAGCATTGTCCCACTGCTTTTAAGCAGTGAGAAACATAAAATGGCAATAACTTAGAGTTATTGCCATTTAATTTTTCATGTTATGCTGCTTTGCGGAGGGTGGGTGGGCGGGCCTGCTCTGCTCTCCGAGTGGGGGAGGAGTGGTTTGCCCACTCCTAAGTGCGCAATGACTGTTTGGTCGGCCCTCTCGGGCCGCCCAAATGAGTCATGCGCAATTCCCTGTTCTCCATGCTGGCTGCATTACAGTCTGCATGGAGAACATGCCCACCCCTCCAGCCCCTGGCTTAGCACCATGTCACGGCGCTCAGACCAATCACAACGCTGCATTGCAGTGTTGTGATTGGCTTAGGGGAGGGAGCCTGGCTGCCTGCTTCCTTTTCCTGTCGGAGTCAGGAGAACAGGAGCAAAGAAGATGTGGGACCCGGCCTCGAGGTAAGTTTTTATTTATTTTAATTTCCGATCCCCCCTCCCCCGCGTGACACCCGTCCCTTCCCCACCGTCCGCCCTGCCACTCGCGAGCCATGCCGGCTATGACTGCGCCCTTGCTAAGGAAGTAGGCTAGCCAGGAGGCACATTTACACATTGAAAAGCCAAGGTGAAAAGTATTGAACCTTTAAAGGACCAGTTTAAATGTTTTGCCTTATAGGTGAGAAGAGCTGACAACAATTGTGTCCTATCTGTTAAAAGTGATTGGACTCATTTTAAAGCATGGCTGGGAAACCACAGGTCATTAAGGGTTTTGATGAAGAAAGATCTAATAATACCATGGCTACTAACACACTGCTATCCACCAGTCCTCTTAGATCAGCGAATGCAGAGTTTCCTCTCTGCTTGTTGAACCCTTAATTTCAATGTGTTTAATTCTGGAGAAAACCAGGTGTTCTGTACATTGCACCACAGAACAGATGCCTTTTGACTGAAGAAGGTAATAAGTCATTTGATAAGTCATTCACCGTTATGAAGATGGTTGAGTAAAGAGGTGGGTCCATGATACTAATGGAGTCAGTATCAGAGGTCAGAGCACATTTTATAGCTGACCAACTAGGGAAGAGTTGAATTTGTTTCAGTACTGTCCAGAGCACAGTTAACGTGGGTACCAGTGGGTTTTAATGTAATATCATTTTTACTTGTGATGGAAAATGGGATACCGTAGTGGTCAGCCCATTAAAACTGAGTTAGTGCACTAAAGACAAAAAAGTCTGAAAATGACCGTTGAAGGTGCCTAATAGATTCCCTGCTGTTAGACTTGGCATCTTTTGGCGTGTTTCCCCTGTCTTTTTGCTTTCTGACCTCCCGGTTTTTACTCTGTTTTTGCTGGGTTAGTGTCTCTGCGCACTTTCTCACTGCTGTTCAGTGTTAAAGTGCAAGTGCTCCTGTTGTAAATTATGTTATGGATCGGTGTTTCCATGATTGGCATAATTGAGTTACTGGTGAGGCCCTAGTAAAGTGCACTGAGGGTGCCAGGGCTGGTAAATCAAATCCTACTAGTGGGCTTGCAGCACTGGTTGTGCCACCCACAGACGTAGCCCTGAAAAGGTAACTCAGACCTGCCACCGCAGAGTCTGTACGCAGTTTGTAACTGCCATGTCAACATGGCAAGTGCACCCACTTGCCAGGCCCCAACCTTCCCTTTTTCTACGTCAGTCACCCCTAAGGTAGGCCCAAGGTACCCCTGTGGGCAGGGTTCTGTGTATGTTAGAGGTAGGACATGTACTGATGTGTGTAACATGTTCTGGTGGTGAATTACAGTGTATTTAGTTTTTCACCATTGCAAGCCTGCCTGTTCCCATAGGACAGAATGGGGAGCTTGTTTATACCATCTTATAAACATAACTATCCCTGGGAACAAGGTAGAAAAATAAAGTTTAGTATGTCTGGACTCAGAATGTTAAAATGCATCTTTTAGTGAAGATGATTTTTACATTCTGTGTTTGAAAATACCACTTTTAAAAAGTAGGTATTTTCTTGCTTAGCCATCCTGTGTGCCTCTGCTGGGGTTGTGGATTGACTGTCTGGCTTTGGGATGACAGGGGCTGGAGAAGGGCAGTGGCTCCAGAGAGTTTGATGGGTCAGGGCTGGGCTGAATAGACCTGGTCTGCATTTAGAGTAGTGGGAGGAGATTTCCTTGCACCTGAATGGGCCTCATCTGCCTTGCACAATGCCATTTCCACCCCCTGCCAGGAAGCTGCACCAGTGAGAACAGAACTGGTTTGGGCTGGGTACAAACACTCTCTGCCTTCAGAGAACAAAGGATTTGGTGGTATAAATATTGGGGCCCAGACCCCAGAACTTTAGAACTCTTTTGGACCAAGAAGACTGCCAAGAAGAAGAGCTGGAGAAGCTGTGAGGAGGAACTACCACTTTGCTGTGTGTTTTGCTGTGTTGGCCTGCAGTGGCTGCTTCTGTCTTGGGCAGTGTAAGGACTGGAATTGAACTTTCTGCAATCTATTTTTGTGAGTTTCTCCAAGGGCTTGAGGTAGAGCTTGCCCCCTGTTCGAGAAGTCTCAGGAACAGCAAAGACTTCACGTTCTTCTGCCATCAGCACTGGGGACTGTGTGTTCTGTGCTGCAACAGAAGAAAAAGCAACTCGACGCAGTCTACAACGCCGCTGCCGACTCCGTGTCCTGAAGGCACCGCAGAGGGCACCGCCGCAATGCCGCACTGCGACCCTGGTCTCACCGATGACGCCATCTGATGCCGCCACCGAGCCGCTGCTCGCACCGCGACCTGTGGGCACCACACTTCGCACCGCCTCGCTTCACGGCACCACCTTGGTATCCCAGACGACGATCCACGACGAATTCGACGCCGCTGCTTGCACCATGGTTCGAGGACACCGTTCGTAAGTTACACGACGCACCGTCCTCATCCCGCACCGCAGCCTTGGCCTACCGACGCCGGCTCCATCGACTCCAGTTCGTCAGCCGACGACAGCGCTTCAGCAACGACGACGCCCCTGCTTGCACCGTGGCCTGCCACCACCGCGATGAGCACCGCATCACTTCGCGCCGCGACCCTGGTCTCACCGACGACGCCATCTGATGCCGCCACCGAGCCGCTGCTCGCACCGCGACCTGAGGGCATCGCATGCCGCACCGCTGCACTTTGCACCACAGCAACTGACGCCTGCCAACGCCAGCGCTCCTGACTTCAACCGCGAGGAGTTCGATCATCAACGCTTGTGACTTCAAGGGCCCGACGACTCCTGCATCGACCTCCGGAACCGACGCCTGCGGACCCCATGCTTTCAGAGCTCAACAAGAGGCCACTGATGCCCTGCATTTCTAAAGGTACTGTTTTGCGGGTCTTCCCGACACCGTAGTTGGCCCGCGACGCCGCGGTCAGCAAGAACTGTTTCGATATGTTTGTTCACGACACCGTGTTAGCCCCGGACGGAGCTATCGACTTCAAGGAACTGTATTTCAAGGTTATTTTGATAACTGAAGATTTCTAAGTACTGTATTGTGGATGTTTATCGTTTTTGGTCTAGTCTTAAGCATATAAAAATATTGGATATTTTTCTAAACTGGTGTGGTGTGTCCTTTTATAGTGTATTACTGTTGGTTATGTGCAAATGCTTTACACACTGCCTCTACGATAAGCCTGACTGCTCATGCCAAGCTACCAAGGGGGTGAGCAGGGGTTATTTTAGGAGTGTAACTCCCTTATCCTGACTAGAAGGAAGGGTCCCTACTTGGAAAAGGTGCAAACCATTGCGAACTAGAGACCCCCATTTCTAACATTGGTGGCAGCGGTGGGATAGGACTTGCATTTGCACTTGACTTACAGTGATTGGTGTGCACTACTACCATATCGCAGACCATTACGTACCATATACTGTTTTTTGGTCTATTTTTGCCTTTCCATTGGTCTTGAACTTGAACTTTCCAGTACAACCTGCCTGAACCACTTGCATCATCTGCTGCATCCTTGGAAGTGGCCTTTGAGGAGTAGAGGTTAGAAACCTACAATGTGAAGGACTTGAAGGCAATGTGCAAAAACCCGAAAGTCCAAATCAGGGGCCTCACCAGAAAAGAGGAGCTACAAAAGGCGCTGAGGGCCTGGGTAGCAGCCAGACATGCTAGTGAGCTGTCTGGGGATCTTGGCATGGAGGCAGAAGAGCCTATTCCAAGGGTGGATGTGCTTTTGGGAGGGGGCACCCTCTAAAGCAGGCAGCAGTGGCTTGTCCCCAGAGGAGCTGGAGAACAGACGGGAAGCAAGGAGAGTTGCTATGGAACTGGAGAAGCTTAAGTTAGTCATGGAGGAGAAAAGGATGATGCTAGACCATGAGATCAGAATAAAGAAGCTGGATCAGAGGAGTAGAACCAGCTCAGATGGTGGCAGCAATTCATCAGGGCAGTCAGACAGAATTGTGCACATCCCCAAGAATATAGGCGAGGAATTCAAGAAGGGGGATGACATACAAAGGTGGTTCCAGGGGTATGAGGCGTCTATTCATATGAATGGGGTCCCTGAAAGGAATTGGGGGACAGGGTTGTGGCCTCTCTTTCCAGAAGAAGCTAGGGATACTCTGATAGCTTTGGGTAAAGGGCAGAACCTCACCTATGCTGATATCAAGGACGCTCTCCGCACCAAGTATGGTCTCACTCCTGAGAAGTATAGGGCTCAGTTTAGGTCTAGCAAGAAAACTGATGCCAGCACTTGGTTGGAATGTGTAGATTCTTTCTGTAGGTCTCTGGATGGCTGGGTGAAGGGCAGTAATGTAACAGATTTTCAGGGGCTGTACAATTTGATTGCATGGGAGCACTTGTCTAGTCTATGTTTTGCAGAGCTGGGCCAGCACTTGGTTGATAGTAAGCTGACTGACCCCAGGAAGCTTGCTATGGAGGCGGACCGCTGGGTGAGTACCAGGGTCCACAAGAAAGGATTTGGGGGAGACTCAGCCAAAGGTGGGCAGGGTCCCCAGCAGAAAAGTGGGGGGGACAAGGGTAAAGCACATGAGTTCTCTAAAGGGCCCCAATCTAACACACCAAGGGTAAAGGTTGCCAACCCCCAGGAGATAAGAAAAAAGGGGTCCCTTCAGGAAAGTTGCTGAGACTTGCCCCCGCAAGTGTTTTTCATGTGACCAGGTGGGTCACTTGAAGGGGGACCCCAAGTGTCCCAAGAGGGCACAGCCAACCACCGGTGGGCAGTCCAAGGTGTTGGCTAGTGTAGCGCTTGGGGAGGAGGGGTGCCCACAGGAGGGTGGGGATCCTGCAGAAATGACCCTCGTCTCACTAGGGGACAGTGAGATGGTCCCAGGAAACTAGGTGCCCCCTAACACAAAGAAATACAGCACCTTGGTGACCATCAATGAGAAAAGGGTTGAGGCTCTCATACTGGAGCCAGTGTGACCTGAAGAGCAGGTTGTCCCAGGGGCATTCCACCAAGTAGTTGCTGTGGACAACTCAGAGCGCCAGTGAATGGTGGCGCAGGTTCCCTTTGAATGGGAGGGTCTCAGGTCCCTTGAGGGTACTTCTAAGCCCTACCAGCCCTACATGCCTGTAGATTGTCTGCTAGGTAACGACCTGGAGTAGTCCTTGTGGAAGGATGTTGAGCTCAGGGCTCACTTGGAGATGCTCAGGTTGCCAGAGTGGGCATGCGTGTCCACTCGGTCAATGGCGGCCAGAAAGGGTGATCAAAAGGACCTAGAGCCCGAAACAGTGGCCCAGGTCCCTGCCAAGAGAACGGGCAGGGGGCGCGGGAAACCGGCCACTGAGGTTCCCGTGGACCGGAAGGAGGCTGACCTTAAGGGGGACGCCCCGGTGCCTACAGGGGATCAGGTAGCTGAACAGGGGAACGTCTCTGAGCTGACCCATTGGCAGCAAGAAGGTAGTCCCACCAGGGAAGAATTCTGCAGGGAGCAGAAATAATGCCCTTCTCTAGAGGGTCTGTGGCGACAGGCAGCTGGTGATCAGTCTGGATCACAGTGGATCTACTGGGAGAATGGTCTCCTGTATAGCAAGCCTAAGGTTGCTGAGCCTGGGTCAGCCCGTAGGCTGGTGGCACCCCAGCGCTTCAGGACCTTCCTACTGGGTCTGGCTCATGACGTGCCTTTGGCAGGACATTTGGGGCGGGACAAGACCTTTGACAGGCTTGTCACCCACTTCTTCTGGCCCCAAATGCGAAGGCAGTCAGATGAACATTGCAGGTCTTGCCCAACTTCCCAGGCAAGTGGTAAGAGTGGGAGGAAGGTCAAAGCTCCTCTCTAACCTTTTCCAGTTGTTGGAACCCCTTTTCAAAGGGTAGGGATGGACATTGTCTTGGGATCCAGTGGGACCACAGCCATGAGCAACAGGTACATCCTGGTCTTGGTGGACCATGCCACCCGGTACCCGGAGGCAATCCCTCTCAGGACAACGACACGCCAGTGGTGGGCCAGGCGTTTATGGGGACCTTTTCCCACATGGGTTTCCCCAGAGGTGGTTTCTGACCGTGGGACCAATTTCATATCGAAGTGCATGACATACCTGTGGAAGGAGTGTGGTGTAACCTAAAAGTTCACCACTCCTTACCACCCACAAGGTAACGGTTTGGTGGAGAGATTCAACCAAACCTTGAACGGCATGATTAAGGGTCTAACAGAACCCATGAGGCGTAAGTGGGACATCCTCTTGCCATGCCTTCTCTTTGCATACAGGGAGGTGCCTCAGAAGTCTCTTAGGTTCAGTCCCTTTGAGCTCCTGTATGGTCACCCTGTGAGAGGACGTCTGAGTTTGGTGAAGGAAGGCTGGGAGTCAACTCCCAGGAAAACTCCCCAGGATGTGTTTAGTTACATGCTGGCCTTCAGAAACCAAACTGCGCGCTTCAGGAAACTCGCTCAGGCGAACCTGGAAGCAAGCCAGGAAAAAATGAAAAAGTGGTATGACCAGAATGCCACTTTGGTCGAATTTCAACCTGGGCAAAAAGTGTGGGTCACGGCCCCAGTGGAATGTTGTGCCTTGCAGGACAAGTGGACTGGGCCTTTTGAGGTGGTGGAGCGCAAAAGTGATGTCACCTATGTGTTGAATTTGCAGACTCCCAGGAATCCTTTGAGGGTTCTCCACGTGAACCGCCTCAAGCCCCACTTCGAGAGGTCCGAAGTGAGCATGCTCTTGGCGACAGATGTCGGGGTGGAAGAGAAGAGAGAGCCTCTCCCTGACCTCCTGTCCACCAAGGAGCATGATGGGTCAGTGGAAGGTGTGATCCTCTCCCCTACACTGACCCCAGAGTTTGCCCCACTGTTCTCTCTGACTCCAGGTGTTACTCACTGGTGTACCCATGACAAGAACACTGGTGACAGCCCGCCTGTGAAGCACAAGATTTACAGGTTGACTGACTGGGTCAGGATCAGCATCAAGGAGGAAGTCTCTAAGATGTTGGCATTAGGGGTGATAGAGCCCTCCAGCAGTTCTTGGGCCAGCCCAGTGGTCCTGGTCCCAAAGGCTGCTGCACCCGGTGCCACTCCAGAACTGCGGTTTTGTGTGGACTACCGTGGGCTCAATGCCATCACCAGGACTGACGCACACCCCATCCCCAGAGCTGATGAGCTCATTGATCGGTTGGAAGCTGCCAGGTTCCTCAGCGCGTTTGATTTAACGTCTGGGTACTGGCAGTTTGCCTTAACCGATGGGGCCAAGGAGAGGTCAGCATTCTCAACCCCAGAAGGACATTACCAGTTCCGGGTGATGCCCTTTGGGTTGAAGAATGCCCCTGCCACCTTTCAGAGGTTGGTCAACCAGGTGTTGGCTGGACTGGAGGATTTTAGTGCTGCATACCTGGATGACATTGCAGTGTTCAGTTCCAGCTGGGAAGAACACTTGCAGCACCTCGGGGAAGTGTTGAGGGCTCTGCAGAGGGCAGGCCTCACGATCAAGGCCAATAAGAGCAAGATCAGGCAGGGCTCGGTGGTGTACTTGGGACACCAGGTAGGAAGCGGCCAGGTGGCGCCCCTACAACCCAAGATTGACACCATTCTGGCTTGGGGGCCCCCCAAGCCCCAGACAGAGGTGAGAGCATATTTAGGTCTCACCAGTTACTACAGGAGATTTGTTAAGGGCTATGGCACCATTGTTGCACCTTAACAGAGCTGACTTCTAGGAAGTAGCCCAAAAAGGTGATCTGGAATGAGTCCTGCCAGAAAGCTTTTGATGCCCTGAAGGCAGCCATGTGCACGGCGCCCGTGCTCAAGGCACCGGACTTCTCCAAGGAATTTGTCATGCAGACTGATGCTTCAGAGCATGGTGTGGGAGCGGTGCTCGCAAAACTGAACGAAGAGGGTCTAGACCAGCCTGTAGTCTTCCATAGCAGGAGACTACTTCCCAGGGAACAGAGGTGGAGTGCCATAGAAAGGGAAGCTTTTGCTGTGGTCTGGGCACTGAAGAAGCTGAGACCCTACCTGTTTGGGACTCACTTCCGTGTTCAGAGAGACCACAGGCCCCTCAGATGGTTGATGCAAATGAGGGGTGAGAATCCAAAACTGTTGAGGCGGTCCATCTCCCTACAGGGAATGGACTTTACGGTGGAACACCGCCCTGGCACAGAACACGCCAACGCAGATGGTCTGTCCAGGTTCTTCCGCCTTAGTGAAGAGAACTCCCAGGAGGTTGGGTAGTTCTCCCTACTTTTAGCTGGAGGGGACATGTGTTAGACTTGGCATATTTCCCCTGTCTTTTTGCTTTCTCACCTCATGGTTTTGTCTCTGTTTTTGCTGGTCTAGTGTCTCTGCGCACTTTCTCACTGCTGTTCAGTGTTAAATTGCAAGTGCTCCTGTTGTAAATTATGTTATGGATTGGTGTTTCCATGATTGGCATATTTGAGTTACTGGTGAGGCCCTAGTAAAGTGCACTGAGAGTGCCAGGGCTGGTAAATCAAATGCTACTAGTGGGCTTGCAGCACTTGTTGTGCCACCCACAGAAGTAGCCCTGAAAAGGTAACTCAGACCTGCCACCGCAGAGTCTTTGCGCAGTTTGTAACTCCCATGTTGACCTGGCAAGTGCACCCACTTGCCAGGCCCCAACCTTCCATTTTTCTACATTTCAGACACCCCCAAGGTAGGCCCAAGGTACCCCTGTGGGCAGGGTGCTGTGTATGTTAGAGGTAGGACATGTACTGATGTGTGTGACATGTCCTGGTGGTGAATTACAGTGTATTTCGTTTTTCTCCATTGCAAGGCTGCCTGTTCCCATAGGACAGAATGGGGAGTTTGTTTATACCATCTTATAAACATAACTACCCCTGGGAACAAGGTAAAAAAATAAAGTTTAGTTTGTCTGGACTCAGAATGTTAAAATGCATCTTTTAGTGAAGATGATTTTTACATTCTGTGTTTGAAAATACCACTTTTAGAAAGTAGGTATTTTCTTGCTTAGCCATCCTGTGTGCCTCTCCTGGGGTTGCGAATTGACTGTCTGGCTTTGGGATGACAGGGGCTGGAGAGGGGCAGTGGCTCCAGAGAGCCTGATGGGTCAGGGCTGAGCTGAATAGACCTGGGCTGCATTTAGAGTAGTGGGAGGACATTTCCTTGCACCTGAATGGGCCTCGTCTGCCTTGCACAATGCCGTCTCCACCCCCTGCCATGAAGCTGCAAAAGTGATGACAGAACTGGTTTGGGCTGTGTGCAGATGCTCTGCCTTCAGAGAACAAAGGATTTAGTGGTATAAATATTGGGGCCCAGACCCCAGAACTTTATAACTCTTTTGGACCAAGAAGACTGCCAAGAAAAAGAGCTGGAGAAGCTGTGAGGAGGAACTACCACTTTGCTGTGTGCTTTGCTGTGTTGGCCTGCAGTGGCTGCTTCTGTCTTGGGCAGTGAAAGGAGTGGACTTGAACTCTCTGCAATCTATTTTTGTGAGTTTCTCCAAGGGCTTGAGGCAGAGCTTGCCCCCTGTTTAAGAAGTCTCAGGAACAGCGAAGACTTCAAGTTCTTCTGCCGTCAGCACTGGGGACTGTGTGTTCTGTGCTGCAACAGAAGAAAAGCAACCCGACACCATCTACGACGCCGCTGCTGACTCCGTGTCCTGATGGCACCGCCGCAACGCTGCACCGCGACCCTGGTCTCACCGATGCCACCATCTGACACCGACACGAAGCCTCTGCTCGCACCGCGACCTGTGGGTACCGCACTTCGCACCGCCTTGCTTCACGACGCCGCCTTGGTATCCCCGACAACGACGCTCCATGCCGAAATCGAAGCTGCTGCCTGCACCGTGGTTCGAGGGCATTGCTCGTAAGTTACACAATGCACCGTCCTCATCCCGCACCGCAGCCTTGGCCTACCGACGCCAGCTCCATCGACTCCAGTTCGTCAGCCGACGACAACGCTTCAGCAACGATGACGCCGCTGCCTGCACCGTGGCCTGTCAGCACCGCGACGAGCACCGCATCACTTCGCACCGCGACCCTGGTCTCAACGGCATCTGACGCCGCCACTGAGCCGCTGCTCGCACCGCTACCCGAGAGCATTGCACGCCGCACCGCTGCACTTTGCACCACAGCACCCAACGCCTGCCGACGCCAGCGCTCCTGACTTCAACACGAGGAGTTCGATCTGCAACACGACTCCTGCACCGACCTCCGGTACCGACGCCTGCGGATGTCGTGCTTTCGGAGCGCAACGAGAGGCCGCCGACGCCCTGCATTTCTAAAGGTACTGTTTTGTGGGTTTTCCCGACACTGTAGTTGGCCCGCAACGCCGTGGTCAGCCAGAACTGTTTGGATTTGTTTGTTCACAACGCCGTGATAGCCCCGGACAGAGCTATCGACTTTAAGGAAATGTATTTCAAGGTTATTTTGATAACCGAAGATTTCTAAGTACTGTATTGTGGATTTTTATCGTTTTTGGTCTTGTCTTAAGTATATAAATATATTGGATATTTTTCTGAACTGATGTGGTGTCCTTTTGTAGTGCTTACACTGTATTACTGTTGGTTATGTGCAAATGCTTTACACACTGCCTCTAAGATAAGCCTGACTGCTCGTGCCAAGCTACCAAGGGGGTGGGCAGGGGTTATTTTAGGAGTGTAACTCCCTTATCCTGACTAGAAGGAAGGGTCCCTACTTGGCCAAGGTGCAAACCATTGCCAACTAGAGACCCCCTTTTCTAACACCTGCCTGATGAGTGGGCTTAACAATGGGAAGACTTGTCTAACAGACTTGCATGCCATTCAAAATGTAAGTACCGAGGGAGTCAGAGTTTATAACCAAAGGATCAGGTTTCCATGAGCAGTTAAGTTACAATTTTCCATAGTGAGTTGGGCAAATTCACAAGTTGCAACTGGCAGCACTTAGTGATTGACAAATTATAATGACGTTCATCCTAGTCTTTTTAACTTTAGATAACAATGCTAAGCAGAAATGGGCTGAGTATGCAGCGGGGAAATCTCTGTACCTTCAACTCCCCCTCCCCCACCATATTCTCTGTACAGCAGCTCTTGTAATTACAGCCACAATTTAGACTAAAAAAAGGGTGGATTTGGAGGAAAACAGGTCTCTCTGATACAAAGAAAATCAACTGTATAGGTAGAAAGAAAGTCAACATTTGATGTCTATGTTTTTCTGCTGAGCATTACATAGCATAGCCTTTAGGTTAATACTGTTATTATGATATGTAGATGTTGTGTTCTGTACCAAGGATCAGATGTCTGTTCATCAACAAAGACAAAGCAATATCGGGACCCCAAGCCCAACTGCATGCAATCCCTTGAATAGTGCCCAGAAGAAGAACTACTAGTGAAGAAACAGTGGGAACCCAAGGTCGGCCTCTAATCAACGAAGAACCCCGACATCGAGCACTCAATGCCCGTCACCTGCAGCCATAAGCAGAAGAGACATGACAGCGGGATATTAAGCCCAATCTCCCACATGGTACAAGAAGCTGAGTGACAGCGGGACCCCATACTCTGTCACTTGACATCACAGGACCCATAAAAACAACACAAAGTTAAGCAATCTGCTGCAAATTTCCAAAACTGCAAGTGTGCACTGAAATCAACAAAGAGACATTGAAGCATTGCGATACAAGACTACTGAAGTCTTGTGAGATGCTGAAACTCATGTGGCCATCTTGAAGTCAGGTAGCACCCCATAGAAGTCAATGGGTAAGCCATTTTAAACGGTCAGGGAGGCACAACAGCTCAGAAAGAAACAATTTTGAGGTCCGACAACATCATTGGAAATAAAGGGGTAGCCATTTTCAAAGGTCAGGCACCGTTAAACAAACTAACAGAAAAGCATATAACTGAATTCATAAAGAAAAGGAGGAGAGAAACACAAAATAATCACTGGAAGAGGTGGCAAAGCACCACACAGAATGTTGACAACTGCCGTAATGACACAGGGTGTAGAGCAGAAACCAAAGGGGGGGGGGAGGGTCTCGGAGCAAGATGGCTGCCGCTTAGCTCGCCACAGTAGCCGCTTCCCCGTCCCTGCTCTAGGCCTCCAGGGCCGATGCTTGTACTCACCGATTTCGTCGAGCGTGCCGGTGTGCAGCTATGACGACACCTTCGCTACGCCATCAGACTGCTGGTTTTGGGCTGGACCACCTGGAGAGCAGTGCTTCTCTCCGATAGCATCTGCGGTGCCTTCCCTCAGCTCCGACCGCCGCGGAGCCCTCTGATGCCGCGGAAAACAGCTAAACCGCCGAAGGAGCGGGCGGAGCTTCAGGGGGCGCCGCCTGTGCACTCTTCTCCGCACAGCAAGAGGCTGACAATGTGGAAGATGGAGGAAACAATAGGAATTGCATCTGGGAAGTCCCTCAGTGGCAAAGAGGGACTGAAGGAAGTTTCCCGGAGAGCACAAGGGACCTCGCCAGCCCTGGAAACATCCAGAGAAAGACAACCTTCCATACCAGAATTGTTTTCTGGTAAACGTGGGGGGCTACAACTGAAGGAGCAGGGTAAGTCCTTTCCCCCGCACCCACCTCTGCACCAACCCCGGCTGCACCTGCGATGACAGAAAGTAACTCCTGCAGGGATTGAAGGGACTGGTTTAAGTTTGCCGAGTTGTACCATGCAAAGCGAAATGGAAAAGGGAAAAGTCATGGATATGGGGGAAAATGGGGGAGAAAGGAGAGAGTTTTCTGTTGAGAAGGCTGGGGCTCAGGGGCTAGCACCCTGTATTGTCGCATCTTCTGATGGGGGTTTGAATAGGGGCAACAAGAGCTGTCCCTCGGGATGGATCAGGATCTAGGGGCAACAGGAGGATCCCCGAGGCTGCAGAAAAGTTCTACTCCTTAACAGACTATTCAGACCTCTCGGGCCTCAGCGAGGAAATGACTGATGTTCCATATACATCGGGGGATAGCCGTGGTGGGGGAAAGGTGAAACCTTCAACGCAAAAGCGTCTCTCTCTCTCAAAACGGCATAGTGAGAGATCAAGGAGGAGTGAGAAGGATTCTGAACCTGAGTTAAGCATTTCCAGACAATTGAAGAGAGACTATTCGGCAACTCGCCAGATTTATAGCGATGTGGAGGGAGAGAGATTGGGTACACCAAGGGGGGTCCCACCACCAGATATGAATCCTGCACCTACAATGGACTCAATTTTCTCTATACTGAAACAGATGCAGTCCGAGGCAAGGTTGAACACAAGAGAGTGCATCTGGCCACAAAGAAAATACAAGGTGCAGTGCGCAAAGTTACCAAAAAATTTTCCGAGATGGCAGAGCGGGTCACCTAAGTGGAGGAGTGGACGGCAGCAGCAGAGGCGGTGGTGGCAACAGTCGAGAAAAGACAAAATCTACAAGAGACCCAGCTTGTTGACGTGATGTGGAAGCTGGAGGATTTCGAGAACCGGCAACATAGAAATAACTTACGGTTTCTCGGCCTCGCAGAGAATGTGGAGGGAAGTAACATCAGACACTTCATGCTTGAGCTACTTAAGGGTGCCTTCCCCGAGCTTGCCCGATGGGATTGGGAATCCGAGGTGCAAAGGGTTCACCGGTTCCCCCTGACCCCCAAGAAAAACCTCTCTCTCCAGCCAGAATGACCAAGAGCCATTCTGGTTTATTTCGGTAATTTCCTTCTATGCCAGGCGATCTTGGACAAGGCAAGACCGGAAGCAAAAAGATCATATGATGGACATACCTTTTTTATCCGCCCAGACTTTTGCCATGTGACAGTACAGAGGAGATGGAGACTCCGGCAGCTATTTTCTCCCTTCCAACAGCTAGGATGTCAAGTATTTCTGCTAAACCCGGCTCGTCTCAAGGTGCTCTTCAAAGGAAATACTCAGACTTTTCTCTCGGAGGTCAAGGCACAAGAATATTTGAAAGAAATCTCTAACGAAATTGGACTGGGCTGATAAAAGATCCTTTTGCTGTATTTTTTCATTTCTGGCACAAAAGGAGTATTTTGTTAGGTTGCAGTGTTTCTTCCTCTTAGGTGTTCTTCTTTCTTTGGAAAATATATCTTTTGGATTCTTTGAAGGGCTATCCAGGCTTTCTGTAGAAGAGATTTCTCCCCCTTTATTTTTTCTCACTCTTCCTTCTCTGGCTTTGACGGGGGCTGAGTGGTTCAGGGCGGTGTGCAGTGGAAGCAGGATCGGCACACAGGTTAGCACCATCATCAGGGTCAGGAGTGACCCTTTTGCTAATGGCATGGGTTGGGGGGGTTGGAGGGGGGTTGGATTGGGGAGGTGGGGGGAGGGGGTGGTTCCAAGCATGGTGGTGGGTTGAGTTTGTGGTTGGTAACCTTCAGGCAACTTTATTTTATATTAAATGATGACTAGTGTAAGAATAGCTTCAATCAATATCTGTGGCCAAAATAATTTTCGGAAGAGGCAGAGGGTTAACATTGATGTGCAGTATTTAAAAGCTGATATACTCTATATGCAGGAAACACACGTTGAGGGGTATCAGAAGTATTTATTGGAATTCACAGGGTATCAAGTTATCTCCAGGACTCTGCAAGGCACCCGTACTGGTGGGGTGGCGATACTTGCACGTAAAGGCAAGATCCGATTCACTAGATCCAGGGCGGATAAATTCAGAAGATGTGCCATTGTAGAATGCACTCATGATGGAGGGGTTTTTACACTTTGTTCTTTATATGGCCCCGTCATTGATGATTCGGCACTATTGGAATGGATCAGTGTTGAACTGGTTGGGTGGCCCCTTCCCTTAGTTGTGTGTGGGGATTTTAATATGAATCTAAAAAGGGGTGCCTTGACGACGAGCGCTGCGATGTAGCAAGGGCGTAAGCCCAAAGTCTTCCGGTCACTGGTTCAGTTGGTTAATCTACATGGGCTTCTTGATGTTTGGGCTGATAAAGAACCATTGGACCCAGGCTATACTTACTATTCCGCCCCTCATAAGGTGCATGCGCGCCTGGACTATTTTTTTATTTCCAGTAGGTTGATCTCTGCCTCTCGTATATTTAAATATCCCCGGGTGATGTCCGACCACAATCCCCTAGTGTAAGAACTTGATATTCATACTACCTCGCAATCTAAGCGGGATGGTCATTTGAAAGGGAACTGTTGCTGGATGAAGATTATATTTTATATATAAAGAAGTGGATTCCATTATCTATGGCTGAAAATTTAGGGACTGCTCCCATTGAAGTAGTATCGGATACCTTTAAAGCCGGGATTCGTGGGGAAACTGCGAGATATAGTTGGAATAGACAGAAAAAGGAGAAACACCAATTGCAGGGACTATCAGGGCTGATCGCAGGCTGAGACAGGTTTGGTAGAAGCTGTTACTATGGGACTTGACATTGAGGCAGCCCAGCTTCGGGTTATATTGGCTAAAACAGCAATAGGGGACATCTCGGCTAAAAAAGTGGTTGAAAAATATACGGTATGAAAAAATAAAACCTTTGAACTGAATGAAAAGGTAGGGCATACCTTAGTTCTGCGTGCTAAACATCAGGCAACATAGGACGATATTAAACAAATTCAAGACCCCGAGCTTGGTCCCATCTCCGAAGCAGGGAAGATACGCTCCGCTTTTCAAAGATTCTATCAGACATTGTATGCTGATGAGAAGGTAGATCCAGAAGGGATAGAGACATATTTAGATCAGGTGACTATAGATAGATTGGGCAGGGAGGATCGGGAGCTTTTATATTTACCCATATCGATAGAAGAAATTACAGCTACAGTGTCGGGATTAGCATCTGGAAAAGCCGTGGGGACAGACTTCATACGGGGGAATTTTATAAAGTTTTTGCTACCACCCTTTATAACTTTATGTTGGAGGTATTTTTGGCTGTTCAGAGGGGCAGTCCTCCTCCTGATTCATGGGCTTCTGCTAGGATGGTGGTATTACCCAAAAAGGGAAAACCGGTGAATCAGTTAGGATCTTATCGGCCTATTACGTTAATTAATTCTGATACCAAGGTTTTTGCTAAAATCTTAGCCTCAAGGCAATCTAAGGTTATAAAAAAATTGTCTCACCCGTACAACACGGTTTTATTCCGGGAATGGGTACCACAGACCACATCCACCGGGTAATCACTTTATTTGTTGTGGCCAAAATCCAAGGAGACCCTATGGCACTGTTATTTTTAGAAGCTGAGAAAGCGTTCAATAGGGTCTGCTGGCCCTATTTGTGGGCGAAATTAGAGAAGAAGGGTCTAGGCTCGGACTTTATAACGTGGGTTAAAATGTTATATATTAAGTCTATGGCTAAAATCTCGTTAATGGGCGGGGGACTCAGAGATAGTTAAACTCCAGCGGGGGACAAGGCAGGGCTGTCCGTGTTCCCCCCTGTTATTTACCCTCTATATAAACCCTCTAATCCTCCGGATTCAAGGTAATGCTCTAATCCCGCTGATGGTAACTAGGGGCTGGGAGACTAAAATCTTAGCTTACGCGGACGACCTTGCGATTGTTACTCCTGCCCCCATCGAAGCAGTCAGGGAGATCAAAGTGGAGGCCGACCTCTTTGGACGTATCACGGGATACAGACTTAATAGGGATAAAACACAGATGCTTATAAATGAGAACACCAATTTTGAAGACACACGGGTGGTCCCCAACGCAGTATATCTGGGCATCAATATCAGCGCAGACACAGATGATGTGGTAGAGGGTAATTTGGGTCCATTAATTAATAAGACCAAGACCAAGTTGCTTAGATGGAATAATCTCAAACTCTCCCTGATTGGGAGGTGTAACTTAATTAAAATTATGTTCCTTCCAAGAATCTTGTATTTCTTTAGGGCTATACCCCTTGAGGCAGATAACTTGTGGTTCAAGGCTGTGGACAGCATGATTGGGAGGTTTCTCTGGGTGTATGCCAGGCCCCGGAGGGCCCTGAAGTTCTTCTCCCTTCCCAGGGAACGGGGCGGATGGGCCGTAACAAACCTCCGGCTGCATTACTGGGCCTCGGCACTGCAAAAAATAATACCCCTGCTGTTTGACCTGCCTCAGTAAGGGCTCAGTCGAAATACTGTACCGTCATGCTTTGGATTAACCCTTGGAACTGTGGTTTGTGGCTGCCTGTTGCGGCAATTAGAATTTGGCTATTTTAAAAAGGTTAGGTTCAAGACACTTCTATATGCTTTTAGAGTGTTGACTAGTGTCTGGAAAAAACTTGGGGTTGGTCATTATAGTTTCTATACTCCCCTTCATGATAATCCTCTTTTACCGGATATATTTCATGATCTTTATATTAGGAGATGGAGGTAAAATCTTGGTCCATTTATTTTTGGGCGATTTTTTTATTGATAAAAGTTTTACAACCTTTTAAAATATGAGGAGTAAATTCCTCTTCAGGAAATAATTAATTCTTTAAATTTTTGCAAATCGTGGATTTCATAGGGAAGAAAAGGGGATGTGTGGAGGGGTTCTATAGGATTCAACTTGTATATTTACTAGCCAGGCATACATCGTCGATTGGAAATATTTACAAACTATTAAATGACAGGATAGGTGATGATATTGAGAAACATGCTACTCGATGGGTGAGGTTTCTGCAGTCAACAGAGGAGGATATTCTCTTCTCCTTAGCATTAGCTCGGTCAATACTTATATCTGCCAACCTACAGATCCAACATTATAAGACTTGGTGCAATCTATATATTATCCCGGCCAGAATTTGTAAATGGGGGGGGAGTTTCTGGTACAAATTGTCCACGGTGTCAGGAAACACGGGCAGATTTGGTGCATATGTTGGCGGAATGTCCGGGTCTAGCGAATTTGAGAAGGGAGATATCCCATTTTTTTGAGGTACAATTAAACCTGCTTATCAAGGTTACCTCCCAATCGATTTTGTTAGGAGTCCAGGAGCCGGAAGCTCTTCCCTCGGCTCTTCCCTTGGCTCCTTTTCTCTTTTTATTTCTCGCCATGGCAGTACTTAGACTGTGCCTGGCAACAGCTTGGCTTGACCCCGCCCCTCCGTCATTCAATCACTGGTTGGCCCGGTTAATCTCAATCTATCACATTGAAAGGGCCGTTTATGCACACAAAGGGATAGAGCTCGGAAAAGGGGACTTCAAATTTGGGCCTCTTTGAGGGACTGGCTTGTATCACAGGAACAGGAATGTACTCCCCGCTTCTCCTTGACCACACGGGCTCCTCAGATACTTTCTTTGGTTTCTTTGCTCCTTTTCTCTCTTCCCCTTTTGGTTACCCGGTGTTATGTTATGATGTAATGTGATCAGATTAGTTATATGTTGTTATTATATATATAGCTCCACCATATTTCCTGGCCAATAACTCAACCTTTATCTGTTTCTGTTGTTATGTGTTTGTTTGGATGGGGAGGGTGGGGGGTAATCAAATGTTATGATGAAATGCAATAAAGACGGTTTAAAAAAAACAAAAACAAAGGGGTACTGAGCTTCTTATCTACGCTTGCCAGATCATCTACCCCTCAGCACAGGCAGCAGTATGGTACTGCGATGAAAAAGTGGCTAGATGATTAATAGCCCTTAAGAATCCAGTAGAGAAAGACATCAGTTAGGTAATAAAATAATTGCCCTCAGAGTCAGCAGTGACCTAACAACAAGTATGTGAAGCACTTAACCAAACAATTCCTACTTAAGCGGAACATTGATTATGAACAATACACATTTAATCTGGCCTCATTAAAAAAAAAGACAAGGCTGTGGGGGACTTTACAACCCACCTAACACATCTAGTACAACACTGCGACTTTGACAATTTCATGACTGAAAATGCCTTCCATCTTTGAATCATCGAAGGCTACCGGCCGATCTCAATCACTCTGCCAATAACTGCTGAAGAAGGGCTACTCACTGGATGACATTGAGGAGATAACACAAGCCAATGACCAGGTTGAGGCACAAGCAAAAAAGAATATAAGCAGGAAAAGCCAAGAAGTGCAAGCAGGCTTTTCTGCTGCAAGCACAGGTTTTCAACAAATGCTATTAAGATCACCAGAGAAGATCAAGGTATGGAGAGTGTGCTGGAAATAGAAAACAACTTGAAAAACATTGCTGAATATAAAAGAGAGTGCTACTGATGTGTACTAGCATATCCATGCTCCAGCAATTGCCCAGCTGTGGGCCAGGAAGGCAGGCAAATGTGTAAAATGGAACCACTAGGAAAAGGTGTGTATGGCATCCCCATAGGATATTACACTGAGAGAAAAAGATTGCAATCCGGACACTGCGAGGGCAGTAAGGAACAAGTGTGATCGGTCATCAAGCTGCCCAAGGTCTGTGTGAAGTCACAAGCTACATCAAAATCATATCTATCGCCATCACAATAGTTATGCTTCTGAAACCCCTTTCTCTGATCTCACAAGACAGTGACAAATATGCCTTCTTGGTGTCAAACCAAGAAAGGAAGAAGAAATACTTCCAGTTGACCATCCAAATGGGAAATCATCATGTTCAGTTCTTCCTTGACAGTGCAGCGATGCTTAACTAGATCTGAGCAACAGATGCCAAGATAAAACCTCACCCCCGGCTAAGGCAAGCAGATATGAGAGTGTAAACATGGATGGGTAAAGATCCCATGCCATGTCTAGGACAATTCAAACCAATGTCCACATATCAAGCACGGTCAATAGAATCTAGCATTCATGTGATTGATGGACCCACAGCAGCAAACTATCTTCTAAGTCTGCAGATGCCAGAACAACTGAAATGGGTGGTCATCTTACACATGATGAAGACAAGCCTCCAATTGAACTCAAATTTCCAGCACTTTTCTCCGGTGTAGGAAATATGGCAAATTTGTACATCAATGAGCAGTTAAACTGGTAGCACAGCACCATCAACAGGTGTTATTTCAACCTTCAGAAGGTGGTAGAGAAAGAACTCTGGGAACTCTTAGATGCAGACATTATTGAAAGATCCAAGAAGCCAATACCAAGTTTATCTCCGGTGGTCATGGTGTCAGAGATGAATGCAGATGGGAAAGTATGCCTATGTGTAGACATGATGCTGTTTAACATGCCCATTGAAGGGAAGAGACACCGAGGTCCACACATCCGTGACCTTATCACACTTTTAAATAGTGCCAAAATATTCTCCAAGCTAGACCTAAACAAAGAACACAACAAACTGGAGCTGCATGAGGTCTCTGTATATATCATAACCCATCAAGGACTATTCCACTACAAGCGTCTAAGCTTTGGCATATTGTCAGCTGTGGAAATCTTCCTGGATGCCATCTGAAGAGTCAATTGTCCTGTAATAAACACCTTAAATTGCAGTGCCAATATCTTGATCTTTGGACCCATGGCAGAAGTTCATAATGCCCTGACAGTATCGCATTGCACTCACACCGCTCACCATGCACTCACACTGTTCAACCTGCACTCACCCTGAACTCACATGACCACACTGCTCACCTTGCATTCATGTGGCACTTCACTCACCTGCCACTCTCTCTGCTCATCCTGCAATCTCACTCAAACAAGCACATCACTCACCTTGCTTTAATTTCTTCCACTCTGCACCTTAACCTGCTCCAAAACTCATATGGTCACATCACTCACCCTACAGTCACTCCTCTCACCCTAGTCTCACACTGCCACATTGCTCACATAGGCACTCCCATCACTCGCACAGTTCACCCTTCACTCATATGGGCACATCACTCACCCTGCACTCACACCTCACAAACAGGCATATCACTCACCCTGTACTTCCTCCTCTCACCCTGCACTCACACGTAGCCAAACCACTCACCCTGCATTCACACAGCTCACACCACCCTGCACTCACTCCACTCGCTCTGCACAAACTCCTCTCACCCAACAATCACATGGGCCCTTCTCCCACATTGTATTTGTGCAGCTCACCCTACACTCATATAGGCACATTTTTTATCCTACACTCGCACCACTCATGCTGCACTCATTCACTCTATTCACCATCACCCAGCACTTACATGAGCACACCTCTTATGCAGCACATATAAAAATTACACAATTCTACAGAGGCACCCACAGAATACCGGGTCTTTCCATAGTACTAGATGCCTACTTATTTCCATCTGTAACAACCGCCGGTGAATGAGGGGAGAGCGGATTGAAGATGTGGGATAGCACAAGAAGGGATGACTAGGGCTGAGGCTTTGGGGTATGGTGCTGGATTGAGAATTGTCTCACACCTTCAGTCAGTCCTGGCTTTCTATTCACCACAATGCTTCACTCCAGGACACGTCGTTTTTTTCCAACATTGTAAGTTGGGTCTGAAAATCCCAAAATGCAAATTGTTACTGGATAAAATCCATGGCTGCTGAAGAAGTTAAGCATTTCAGAGTGGGAGAGCCTTGCTCTTCTGCTGTTCCACTGTTGTCTGTCTGCTTTGTTGTGCCCGTTTTGTCTTTGTATCTTTCATCTGTCTTTTATTGTATTTTTACTGTAATTTCTGTGCCTGTTTGTCTGTGACTCTGTTTTCTGCCCTTCTTTCGTTTTTGTGCCTGTGCCCTTGTTTTCTCCTTCGTGCCCGTTTCTCGCTGCCCTTTTCCCACTGCTGCTCCCCTGGAGTCCCTCCCCCCTGCCATTCTCGCTCCCGCCTCCCAGTTGAGCTTCCCTCCCCCTTCCCTATTTAAATACGACCAGTGCCAGAGACCCTGGATCTCTGACCACCCACAGCTACGACTCTGCCGCCCTCCCCGCACTCAACCCCGGAAGAAACAACAACTGCCATCTGTGTTCACCGAAATCCACCCACGGCCAGTTCTCTTGCCAACACTGTCGCCAATCCTTCACCACCCTCTGCACCTCCACGGCTGTCGCCCCCACGCCGGACCACGAAAGGCATCCACTCAGGAGCACCCATGAACCCCTGCCCTCCGCACATCTTCCACAGAGCCGCCGCCATCGCACCGGAACTACAATGCACCATCAACACCACCTTCAAAACTGGCACCTTCCCCAGCGACAGCAACACGCAGAAGTGAAGCCCCTGCTCAAGAAGCCCTCGGCAGACCCTTCGGACCTCAAGAACTACCGACCCATCTACCTCCTCCGCTTAGCGGCCAAAGTCACTGAGAAGACCGTCATCGCCCAACTAACGAAATTCATCAAAGAGAACTCCATCCTAGACCCCTCCCAATCTGGATTCCGCAGCAACCACAGCACCGAGACCGCTCTATCCGCCACCACAGATGACATCTGCACCCTCCTCGACCTAGGCCACACCATGGCCCTGATCCTACTCGACCTCTCCGCAGCCTTCGACACCGTCTCCCACCGCCAGACTCCATGACGCCGGCATACAGGGAACCGTCCTCAAATGGCTCCGCTCCTTCCTCACCTGCAGAACCCAGAGCATCAGACTGCCACCCTTCCTCTCCGAACCCACAGAGATCAACTGCGGAGTACCCCAAGAATCGTCACTCAGCCCAACTCTCTTCAACATCTAAATGGCCCCCCTCGCCGCCATCGTCAGACAGCACAGACTCAACATAGTCTCCTACGCCGATGACACCCAGCTCATCCTCTCCCTCACCAAGGATCCCGTCACCACCAGACTCAGCTTCCAGTAAGGAATGAAGGATGTTGCATCCTGGATGAGCAGCAGCTGCCTGAAGCTCAACTCGGAGAAGACGGAGTTCCCCGTCCTCGGACCCGCTTCCACTGCATGGGACAACACCTGGTGGCCCACCGCCCTCAGAAGCCCCCCCACCCCTAAGGACCACACCTGGAACCTTGGCATCGTACTCGGCTCCTCCCTCTCCATGACCCGACAGATCAATGCCGTCGCCCCCACCTGCTTCAACACCCTCTGCATCCTTCGCAAGACCTTCAAATGGATCCCCCCCGAATCAAGAAATATTGTCACCCATGCACTCATAACCAGCATGCTGGACTACAGAAACACCCTCTACGGCGGAATCAACAAGTCTCTGCTCCGCAAACTCCAGACCATGCAGAACACCACAGCCAGACTCGTCCTCGGCATCTCTCGACATGCACACATCACCCAACACCTGCGAGACCTCCACTGGCTCCATGTCTAGAAGAGGGTAACCTTCAAGATACTCACCCACGCCTACAAATGCCTCCACAACACGGGACCCCAATACCTCAACGAGAGAATCTCCTTCCACGTACCCAAGAGAAACCTCCGATCCACCGACCTCACCCTCGCCAAAACCCTGCGCATCCGCAGAGCCAGAACGGGTGAAAGAGCCTTCTCCTGCATTGCGGCCAAGACCTTGAACCAGATCCCGATCGACATCAGGCGCGCCCGCTCTCTGAACATCTTCAGGTAGACCCTCAAGACCTGGCTATTCGACTGAACGGAGCTGCTTAGCCACCCCACCCAGCGCCTTGAGACCCTCACAGGTGAGTAGCACGCTTGACAATTCCCAGATTGATTGATTGATTGATAAGATCGTTTGGATGCTCTGGTATTACATGTTAGAAAGCAGATTAGTTCATTTCCAATACTGTAACTGCTTCATCTACATGAGAAACCAAATATAAGCCCCGTACAGCTATTTTAAGGAAGTGTATTTTTCATTAAAATCATACTTGTAACAAACATTAATATGGCAATATGTTATTATTGTTTTAATCGTGTGTAGAGAATATGTTTTTATTAAGCTTCACTAAAAGGCAAGACAGGTATAGCAGAAGCAGCAGTGTAAGCTTTTCTAACACAATAAAAGCAGATTTACTAATGGGAGTGTGAGTTGCAGTGTATGTGTGTGTGTGCGTGAGTGAGAGTGACAGACTACAATTGTACGAAAGAGTGCAAGCGATATGGCGAGAATGAGTGTGTGTGTGAAAGAATGATTGTGAGAGAGTGTGTGTGTGTGTGTGTGTGTGTGTATGAGTGTGGGTCAGTGTATGTGTGTTATGCTTGCAAGTGTGCTGCTGGTCTGGCATACTGGAGGTTAATCTTGCCTTATGGACAAGGGCACTAATAGCATATGGATGGAAGGTTTTACCTATGTCAAACTGTAGTTCCTGACATGCTTCTATTAAGAGACCATCATTGGGTGTGGGGACTCGAACCGTCTAACTGAGAAAGTCTCTAGCCCAGCCATACTCAGAGGCAGGGTCACAGGACATGCTCCATCACACCTGGCAAAAGGCCCTGACATGGTGCATATACTTCTTAGCACATGGGGTGGATCCATAGCAAAATGCTGGAACTGACATTTGAGGTAATTCTTGTCATAAGAGATCTTGTACTTATTTTATTGGGGTGTCAATGGCAAAATGTCGACCCTTGCATACCGGAGGGAATTTTTCGAGGTACCCATTACTATGGCTGAAGTATCCATGGCAAATTTCTGGCACTGTCATATTGCATATTTTCCTTGGCATAAGGGGCTCACCCATCAAAAAATGCTGACCTTGGTATAGTCAAAGTAATTTCTAACTTAAGTCAGTTAAAAAAAATGGGATCCACTCCTAGGAAAGACCAGGCTTCCCTGGTGCACCATGAAGGTAATGGGATATTTCATGAATGCCCTTTAAGGGTCTGTGGCATATTAGCACATTTGACCCCAAAAGTTTAAAAACATTTACAGGGGAGAAGCCCACTCTCCCTGAAACCACTTACAAGAAGTCTACTCATTTTGCTCGCTGGGATTTGGGGGAAGTCTCACACCCCATCACTTACATAGATCTTTTGTCTGCACTAGTGAACAGAATTTGCAGGGTGTAGAGGGGACAGTTTAAGAGTAGAGTGCGCACGTTATTCTTAAACTGTTCCCTCTACACCCTGAAAATTCTGCACACTAGTGCAAATGAGAGATCTATGTAAGTGGTGCGGTGTGATACTTCCCCCCCAAATCCCAGTGAGCAAAATGAGTACACTTCTCTTAGGTGGCTGAAAGGATAGGGGCAGAAATTTCACAATGAAATAACAGCATTGTCTGACCATAAAATGGATATAATTGCTTACATTTAAAAAGTGGCTAAGCCTGTCGCTCTCTTAACCTACCTGTACTTTTTTTTCCCAATTTATAGTCAAATTGAGCCATGAGGTCCGGGCTAACCCAATACCTTTGAATCTGGCTCCTATGGCTTCCAGGAGCTGGTGTTCAGGCAGCTGCAGTTGGGGAAGGCAAAGTGAGACAGCGCTTTGATGTGGCATGAAGGATCAGCATGAGGCATGTTGGGTCTGCAGCAACAGGTTTGTCTGTCAGAGCACTAGGTTGGAAGGGCAGAACCAATTGCTTATTCATCACAGCACAAACGTAAATGGGGAAGAAAAAAACCTGCAGACTCCTTTGCAGCATTAATGTGAATGACACAGCCATTTTGAATGAGGGAACATTCTTAATGAAAACCTCTATTCCCCAATAGGAGTAGCCTATCCATAAAAACATGGTCACACTGTGTAGTTAATACACACAGTGAGCATGTCATGACGCTTTAGGAATATTATTGGCCAATACTATTACCACATTGTAAAGGATTCTTCCCATTGAAAAATGCCACATCATTAGGTTTTTTTAGGTGACTGAATTCCCCTCAGGAAATAACAGCAGTACGACAACCACTGTTTCTCAATTGCAGCACACGCCTTCTGTCCAATCAAATATTGTACTCAAAGTAACCAACATGTGGTTGGAGGCAAAGTCCCTCTCTGGTGTGTGTTTCTTAAATCTCTTTTTCTGTTGATAACATATGGTCAGGTGACTGCTGGGATGTGCACCCAGACCTAAAATGTAAAAGTTTGAGGGCCATATGTACAAGGACTGGCGAAAACTACCGCTAACGCTAGTTAGCAGCAGTTTTCTTACCGCTGTGTATCGCTGAAAACTATCGCCTTGTTAGCGACGTATGTACAAGACGTCGCTACATGGCGATAGCTTCAGGGATCAGCGGTGAAAACTGCCGCTAACATTAGCGTGATGGCGATAGGAATTCCGGCGTTAGCGGGCGAAAACCAACGAAAGGCCCATTAGCTGCAAAAAAATGCACGTTAGTCAGCCCAACGTGAGTTTTTTTGCCTCTATTGGAAAAAATAGCCTATCAGTCGACCTCCAATAGAAAATAGGGGAAAAAAAACAATGAAATGCACAATGGAGCAGCCAGGGCCAAGTGCAGCACACATCAACAACCCCCTCAAGCCACCCAAAATCCAGGATGACCAGGATGAGAGCCTGGATGCCTCGCAGGACCTGCGCCTGGAGCCTGGATGCCTCACAGGACCTGCGTCTGGAGCCTGGATGCCTCGCTGGACCTGCGTCTGGAGCCTGGATGCCTCGCTGGACCTGAGTCTGGAGCCTGGATGTCTCACTGGACCTGCGCCTGGAGCCTGGATGTCTTGCTGGACCTGCGTCTGGAGCCTGGAGTGGGATGCGGAGGTGCTGTGGAGTCGATGAGCCGTGGCGGTAGACATTGAGGCGCGGCGATCGCCCGTGCCTGGTGGGGAAGTCTGGCAAGTCGTATGGAGACACTTTGCTGACCTGTGTGAGAAGACCACTGAGCACCTTGGAGCTGTAAATGGTAGAGGCCTCCCTGCACACCAACGTAGGGAGGTCTGCATCGCATATTACGATCCACCACTACACCGGGGTTCATGTAGGGGATTACCAACGGTGGGCGGCACCGCTCTGCATCACAGGCCGGATGATGTTGCGCTGGCCGGACGCTGTGGAGTGTGAGGCCCCTGAGCTGCGCCGAACTTATGTGGTGGAAGCGCTGCATCTTCACGCATAAGGGGGCCCTGTTGCATCTCCTGCATCGGGAGGTTCCCCAGCAGACTTGGGGGCGACTGCTGTACCGAGGCTTGTGAAACCTGCCTGGCTGAGGCTCCTGCTGGCTGAGTCACAGATTTGGAGAGAGTGCAGCGGATTGCGCCACGGTGTCAATGTCTAGGTAAGGAGAAGGTGGGATGCATAGCGCAGGAGGCCCGGGGGTCGAGTCGCCCAGGCCTAGCACCTGTAGATGACGCCACCCCCAGTGGCAGCTCATCCGCTATGAGGGAAGAGCGTCGCCCCACTGCTTTCAAGCAGTGCAAGAAGAGGAAAAATCATCACATGATGATAACTTCCTGATGTAATCGTGCCATCTTTCCTTTGCGGGTGAGAGGGTGGGTAGGGCAGCTCCACTCACGGAGCAGGGCAGGGGCGGAGTGGCATGCCCACTCAAGTGCGCAGTGACTGTTTGGTCGGCCCGCTCAGGCCACCCAAAGCAGTCATGCGCACTGTCCTGTTCACAATGAAGGCTGCATTACAGCCTGCATAGAGAACATGCCCACCCCTCCAGCCCCTGGCCGAACGCCTTGTCCCGGCGCCAATGACCAATCCCAACACCGCATTGCAGCGTTGTGATTGGCTTAGGGGAGGGAGCCTGGCTGCCTACTTCCTGTTCCTGGAAGCAGACTCAGGAGAGCAGGAGCAACGAACACACGGGACCCGGCCTCGAGGTAAGATTTCTCTTATTTAAATATTTACAATACCCGCTCACACACACACCAATGCGCACACGCCCCATCCAGTGTTCTTTCTGGCGTTTCCTTCCTCCCAACTGTCCAGTCCCCCCCCCCCCGCAGCACTTCTCAATGGCGGCCGCTGTGCGGCCATGCGCAGCGGGCGTACCACTGGTACCACATACAATTACCATTGCATTGCATTACATCGCATTCCATTACAATGCATACTAATACTAGGCATATTGCAACAGTAGGGAAGGTGTTGGATAGTGGAGATGTAAAAATTACTATTCCCACTTCAGTGAGTGCAACCCTAAAACTGACCCTTGCACCCCAAAGCAAACACTGGACCCTAAAATTCATCTTTGAGCCCCCAAAACACACCCTAAAAATCATATTTGACCCAAATGCAATCCCCAATTTTCATAATTGACCCAAATGCACACCCCAATTTTCATAATTGACCCCAAAACACACCCCAAAACACATTTCAAATTTTATCCCATAATACACCCCAAATTTCACCTCTGACACACGAAACCCATACCCACCCTAAAACTTAAAAATACCCCATTACTGACCTCACAATGTGTTGTAATGGAAAGCGATGTGAAAGGCACCTGCGTTGTTGGAGTAGCGTTGTAAAGGCATTATGATATAATGCCTGCGTTGTAATGGACGTTTCCCGTGCCAAAGGCAAGCCATAGGCAAGCCCGTCTGCGTCCTTCTACCCCTGGACCACGCTCAGCACCAAGGACCCTTCCTCTCGGACACTCCACCGCTACGACGCCAGCACCCTTCTCGCCATCAACCCTGGACGCCACATCGCCTGCCAGGACCAACCTCTGCTCTGGGCCGGACATCGCCATTGCCATTGCCATCACTAAAGGCTACTTAATCACCCGCAAGGACCACCCCGACCGTCCAGGCGGAGGCATTGCCATCACCTACAGAAGCACACTCCGACTGACCACGCACTCTAATGACCCAACGGTGAGCATGGAACACCTCAACTTCCAGATCTGAACCAACCCCAAGGCCATCCTCTGCGGCACCCTCATCTGCAGGCCCCCCGTGCCATGGAGCCCCATTCTCCGATACCATTGTAGACCTCATTGCACCCCAGGCTCTCCCATCCACCGACGACATCCTTCTCGGTGAACTCAAGTTGCACCTGGACAACCCCAGTGACCAGAACACCACCCCCTCCTGGGGAAGCTCCCCAACATCAGACTCAAGCAGCTAGTCACCGCAGCAAGCCACATAGCAGGACACACGGTCGAGCCCGTCTCCTCTGCCAGCGTGAACTTCAACTACAGCCACACCACCGGACTCTCCTGGACCGACCATCATTGTATACATCACGTCTTCACCATGCCCACCGTACACCACCTCCATCATCGCCCCCCCCTCGCAGCTGGATCAAGGCCACCGAAGAACGTCTCCTCAACTCCCTCAGCACCACCACTCCGCCAACGCTTACAGACGATGACACCGCAGCGCGCAGCCGCCACCGATGGATCTCCAACTGCCCGACACCCGGGCACCCCTCAAGAACGGCACTGCGTCAGTATCTTACGCCTGCCTGATGGCAGGCGTAAGGGTGACACAGTGCCACAGGGATAGGCTGGCCCCATGCATTGCTGGAGTTGCGTCATGCTTGTGACACAACTACAGCAATGCGTGACTTTAGCGCTGACAGATACGTCAGGATTCCAGACGTATCTGTCATTACTTGCGCTGTCCAGTAAATCCAGCGCATCCATGGTGTCGCAAGAAGGGCGTAGTGAAAAGTGTTGCAGCGCTGTCTTGTCGCAGCGCTGCAACACTTTTCATGAGTGAGGCCCAGTATGCGCACTATCTTATTGATGGTGCGCATTCCTGTCCTGTAGTTTTGTCGCAGGGCAGCACAGCAACATTGCTTGCAGCGCAGTCCAGCACCAAAACCTGCTGAAATGAGGCCCCAAGTGTTATCTCCATTTTTAAGACCAGCGTTTTTCTGGTCTTAAAAACTGCCTCTAACTGCAGTTAGAGGCAGTGTTTTTGGTCTTCCACACTTCAAGAATTCCCTCGTAAATATTGCAAAGTGGGGTTAGCGGCCGTTTTTGCACGGGAACGCCTCCCTTGCATGTCATTATCGCTAACAGAAGGGGCGATCTTTAAAATGGACGTTTTCGCCAGAAAACTGCCGCTAACAGAGGTTAGCGACAGCTTGTACATACGGCGATAAAAATATTGTCGCAAAACCGTCTGAAAAATGCAGCTAAAGCAGCGTTAACTCCTTGTACATATGCCCCTGAATCTCAAAAGTTCTGAAACATATCCATTTACTACGGTGCTTTAGAAAACACTATATGAGTATTTTAACTCTTCGAGACTGATGCATGGAGATATGTCAATGGTTGCAGAGCATTATTAGTCCTTATCCAGAAGCAATGCAGTGGTTTGATAACACTCTGCTTTATTCAAAATCACATTGTTTTCATTTATGGCTGATAATCTTGCACAGTTCCTACTTGCACCCACAGTGCCTTTAACTCATTGAAATCTTAGTAAGTGGGTGGCTGTGACTACAAGGGGCTAGGTAGTGCACAGTTGTCCTGCCAGAATATGTATCCTTTCTAGTAAAGCATATTCATGCAAAATTGTATTTTTCCAAAATTAATATGGGCTCCCTTATGTTTTGTTCACTCCGTACATGTTCAGTGGACTCCATTAAATGTGTCATAGCATGGATACTAAACTGATGCATATTTGTGTCTCAGTGTGTAATCATTGAACTAAATATATATTATTTCCAATAATTGCCTTTTAGAAATTGGGTTTCTGGTTGGCAGAGGTATGCACTGTGTCCAAGCAGGAACCACAATCCTAGTCAGGGTACGTCAGATACACATCATAAATTAAACTGTGCTCACCCTCTGGTAGCTTGGCACATAGCAGGCAGGCTTAATTTAAGAGGCAATGTGTAATGTATTTGTGCAACACTTCAAACAGTAACACAGTGAAAACACCACAAAAAGACTCCACACCAGTTTTGAAAAGTAGATTATCATTATATAAATTAAACAAGAACAAAATGTCAAAAATCCAATAGATAGAAGTTGAGATATAAATTTTAACGATTAAAAGTAAAAATAGCGCTTGGAAGCAGTAAGCGCCTATGGGTGCTATCTGGTTGCGCTGGGCTGGGGCAAAGTCAAGAGTTTATTCTGAACGCGATGGAGCATGTGCCTGATACAGTAGCCACTCAAGGCCTGCTGAACAAAAGTACCTTGATCGTGGCAGCAACAGCGAAATGCAGGGTGCAGCCGAGCGATGCGTCGGTGTCAATCCTGCAGTCGAGTTGATGCGGCAATTTTCTCCATGCAGCAATGGTGTCAGTCCTGAAGACGAAGTGCTGGTTTCGAGATGCGTTGGTTCCGAGTGCAATGCACCGGGTTTCTCCATGCAGTTTAGGGGATGTTTTGATCATCTCTACTGCAGCTGCGAAGATGTGAGAGTTCAGATGTGTCGGATCCAATGGCAATGTGCTGGTTCCAAGTGTGATGCACCAGTTCTGTTCCCGCAACAGCAGAGAAGCGTTGATTCTGCCTCATGCAGCAGAGGATGCATCAGTTCCACTGGAGTAAGCACATGGATTCACTTCCAATGGACAAGGCACAGGATTGGGGGATAAGACTTTGATATCCCTGAGTCTTAAAAAAGGAGGGAAGCCAGCATGCCCTTGGAGATCCCTCTGGGTTCAAGTCAAAGAGTGCAGTTCTTCCTCAGCAGGCCAGGGGGTGACAGGCAGCAGGGCAGTACAGTAGAAGAGCAGTTCTCTCAGTGCAGCAGTCCATCAGAGTAGCAGTCTTTATAGCAGCATAGCGGTCATTCCTCCTGGCAGAGTTTCTTCACAGGTCGAGTAGTGTCTGATTTTGTGAGGTCAGAGACCCAGTACATATAACCAGCTGTGCCTTTGAAGTTGAGGTGACTTCTTTGAAGTGCACAGATATCCCCCTCTCAGCTTTGGCTCCAGACTCACTACAGGGGGGTATGCAGCCCTTTGTGTGGGGACAGGACACTACCTATTCAGGTTAAAGTGTGAGCTCCTCCCTCCCATCCTGCCCAGGATGCCCCATCAGGATGTGGATGGCCAATCAATCACACCAAACCTTCTTTTGTGCGTTTGGCTGTCTATAGGGAATGCACAAAGTCCAGCTTTCATCCACCCCAGAAATGTATTGGAGACAGGCTGCAGGCATACAGAGCTAAGAGCGGAGAAATGCCATCTTTCTAAAAGTGGCATGTCTAAAATAGTAAAGATAAATTCAGCTTTGCCAGCAAAGAGGATTTATCATTACTATTGTAATTATGTGAAACATGACAGAGCTACTCCTTCTCAATCAGGAATTACAGCTTATAACTGTAATAAGGAATTCCCAATGTTAACCTATGAGAGGGGTAGGCCTCACAGCAGTAAAAACGAATTTGGGTCCTTTTCACTAGCAGGACATGTAGAAACTTAAAATTACATATCCTACCTTTTGATTACCCAGCACCCTGCCCTATGGGCTATCTAGGGCCTACCTTAGGGGTGACTTAGATGTAAGAAAATGGGTGTTTAAGGCTTAGCAAGGGGTTTTAAATGCCAAGTCGACATGGAAGTATACACTGTACACACAGGCCCTGCAGTGGCAGGCCAGAGACATGTTTAAAGTGCTACTTGTGTGGGTGGCTAGTAGCATTTCATTTACAGGCCCTGGGTATAGGGGTATATGTTATACCACTCTACAAGGAACCTACAAGTAAATTAAATATGCCAATTAGGTATATGTCAATCAAACCATGTTTTAGGGGAGAAGCACATGCACTTTAGCACTGGTTGGCAGCGGTAAAGTGCTCAGAGTCCTAAAGTAAACAAAAGAATTCCACAAAAAGGTGAGGGAAGCAGGCAAAATGTTTGGGGGAAGACCACCCTAAGGTTCTCAGGTCTAACATGTGTCCTATCCCAAGATGAAAGTGGGGAGAGCTACACAACCTCTAAGGAGTTCTCGTCACTAAAACGGAAGAACCTGGAAGGATCATCAGCATTGGTTTGGTCTACCCCAGGTCTGTGTTCCACTCTAAAGTCCATTCCCTGTTGGGAGATGGACCACCTCAACAATTTGGGATTCTCACCCCTTATTTGCCTTAGCCACCTGAGGGGCCTGTGGTTTGTCTGAATCAGGAAGTGAGTCCCAAACAGGTATGGTCTCAACTTCTACAGGCCCTAGACCACAGTAAACGCTTCCCTTTCAATAGCACTCCACCTCTGTTCCCTGGAAAGTAACCTTCTAGAGATAAACGTTCAAGGTTGATCTAGGGCCTCTTCATTAAGTTGCGAAAGTACTACCCCTATGCCATGTTCTGAGGCATCTGTTTGAACAATGAATTCCCTGGAAAAGTCAGGGTCCTTGAGCACAGGGCCTGCTTTAGGGAGCCAAAAGCATTTTGACATGTCTCTGTCCAAATCACATTTCTGGACTGGTTATTTGAAGTCAGCTCTGTCAAGGAGGCATCAATGGTGCCATATCCCTTGACAAACCTCTTATAGTACGCTGTGAAGCCTAAGAAGGATTTCACCTCAGTGTGGGTTTTGGGGGACTCCCAGGCCATGATAGTCTCTGTCTTGGCCTGGAGGAGCTGCACCTTACCCCTGCCCACCAGGTGTCCTAAGTATACCACAGCCCCCTGCCCTAACTGGCACATGCCAGCCTTGATAGTCAGGTCTGCCTGTTGCAGGGCCTGAAGGACTGCAGGTGAAAAAAGTGATTCTTCCAGCCACTACTAAAGACAGCTATGTCATCCAAGTAAGAAGCACTGAAGGCCTCCAGACCTGCCAAAACCTGGTTCACCAGCCTCTCAAAGGTGTGGCAGGGGTGTTGTTTAATACAAAGGGCATCACTCTGAATTGGTAATGGCCCTCTGAAGTAGAGAAGGCTGACCTCTCCTTGGCTCCTTCAGTTAGGGCGATCTGCCATTACCCTGAAATAAAGTCAAAGGTACTCAGGAACTGGACAGCCCCTTAACTGTCAATCAGCATATCCGCCCGGGGGATGGGATGAGCATCAGTCTTGGTGACTAAATTGATCCCCCAGTAATCTATACAGAACCTGAGTTCTGGTGTAGTACCCCGTGGGGCAGCTTTTGGTACGAGCACCACAGGGCTGGGCCAGGGGCTACTAGATGGTTGAATCACCCAAAACTCCAGCATCTTAGAAACCTCATCTTTGATGCTGGCCCTCACTTTGTCAGACAGCCAGTAGGTTGATTTCTTGACAGGAAGGCTGTATCCTGTGTCCACGTCATGGGTAGACAGGTAGGTAGTCCTAGAAGTGAGGGGAAACAGAGAGGAGAACTGTCCGAGCAACTGACAGTCCCTCTGCTGTTCTGAAGTCAGGGTACAGGAGAGGTTCATACCTTCCACTGATCCATCCTTCTCTTTAGAGGCTAAGAGATCAGGGAGGGGTTCACTCTCCTCTTCCTCCCCTCCATCTGTCACCAGCAACATTATGACTTCAGACCTCTCACAGTGGGGTTTGGGATGGTTGATATTGAGTACCCTGTGGGGGTGCCTGGAGGTCTTCAGGTCCACTAGGTAGGTGGCCTCACCCCTTTCTCTCAACTATTTCATAGTCCCCAGTCCAACGGTCTTGAAGGGCCCTGGGCTCCATGGATTCAATCAGTCAAACTTTCTGCCCAGGCTGTAATTCCACAGTAGTAGCCGTTTGGTCATACCACTGTTTTATTACCACCTGGCAGGACTCTAAGTTGTCAGAAGCTTGGTTCCACAACTTGGGCATCTGGCTCCTGAAGGCCAGCATGTAGCTAACTACATCATTGGGAGGTTTCATGGGAGTATGCTCCCACCCTTCCTTCACCAGACTGAGAGGTCCCCTTACAGAATGGCCATACAGAAGCTCAAAGGGGCTTAATCCACCCCCTTCTGTGGTACCTCTTTGTAAGCAAAGAGAAGGCATGGCAAGAGGACATCCCACTTATGCCTCAGACAGGCATTTATCATGCCTTTAAGAGTCTTGTTGAATCTCTCAACAAGCCCATTGGTTTGTGGATGTTAGGGGGTGGAGAATGTGTAAGTAACTCCACACTCCTACCACGTTGACTGCATATAAGCAGACATGAAATTGGTGCCCCTGTCAGACACCACTTCCTTGGGGAACACCACTCTGGTACAAATCCCCATTAGGACCTTAGCCAATGCAGATGCAGTTCCAGTCCTCAAAGGCATGGCCTCTGGGTACCTTGTGCCATGGTCCACCAGTACTAGGATAAACCTGTTGCCAGAGGATGTCTAGGGAGCCATAGGCTCTACAATCTCGATGCTCACCCTTTCAAAGGAGTGCCAACAACAGGCAAGGGATTAAGGGGAGTTTCAGCCTCTTCCCTGTCTTCCCACTAGCCTGGCAGTTCAAGTAAGTCCTGCATAAAGTAACTGAGGAAATCTTCATCGGGGGCCAATAAAAGTGGGGGCAAGCCTGGCAAAGGTTTTGTCCAGCCCCGGATGTCCTGTCAGGGGTATCTCATGAGCCAGCTCCTGTAGGTAGGCCCTGTAGCATTAGGGCACGACCAGTGCCCCTGTTGCCCCATGCACAGCTACCTTAGGCTCACTATGCATGAGGTTTCCCTCCCAGTAAATGTGGTGATTCCCATGCATCACCTGCTGCCTGGGCTTCGGCATGTTGCCTCATACCCTCCAGGGTTGTCCACTCCTTCTGTGCCCTGCCTGGTGGGTCCCACTCCTACTTGCCATCCAGCAACTTCAGGCAGGTCACCAAGGGAAGAAATGCCCTTCTCAGTGGGTTCCGAGGAGGCCTCCACTGGCGCCCCATTCAGTTTAGCTGGGAGACATTCAGGGGCTGGTTTCCCTACCCCTTGCCCTTCTCTCTTTTGGCAGATGTCTGGGCAACGTTTCCAGGCACCAGACCTTCTTGACTCCCTTCCTGGGCAGCCATGGACCTAGTGGTAGCACATATCCACTCAGGCAACCCTAACATTTCCAGGTGTGACTTGAGCTTCACTTCCTTCCATGTAGTGCACTCAAGATCATTCCCTAACAAACAATCCACAGACATGGCAGGGCTCACAGCAACTTGACCTGAGACTCCCTCCCACTCAAATGGAACAAGGGCCACTGGATAGTGACCCATATGTTTGTCAGCCACCACATCCTGGTGGAATGCATTAGAGATAACTTGCTCTGGGGATACCAGCTGACTACTTACCATAGTCATGCTGGCTCCTGTGTCCCTCTCAGAGCCTCAAAACCTTGCCCATTGATGGAAATCCACTGCCTATACTTTGCAGCATTGGAGGACACATGGATTTTAGGATCAATCTCATTGTCACCCAGGGACACTAGGATGAGCCCCCCCACCCACTTACTGAGACAAACTCCTCCCCAAGCACTATGCTCTCCACCCCTGGTGTCATACCTCCAGTGGGAGGCAGTGCTCTTTTTAGGCACTTACCTATCCTACTTGTAATGTCCATACTCAAAGCAATCATAGCATTTGGGATTCATTGGCTGACTCTTGTCATGGAAGCTCATTTTCTAGAGGCCAGATTGAGAATTAGAACCTTTCCGCTGCCAACTACTTTGGGGGCCTTCAGAGAACCCCTTCTTTTTTTCCCCATCCTTCTTCTGGTGGGAACCCTGACCACACTTTTGGGAGCACCCCCAGATGCCTTCTTGGACACTCTGGTGCTGGCCTAGATGTCAGCCTCCTCAGCAAGTTTCCTGGGGTCAGCTTGCTATCAACCAGGTGCTTGTGCAGCTCTGGAGCACAAATATCTAGCATGTGCTCCTTCAAAATCAAGTTGTATAGCCCAGAATAATCATCAACCTTGCTGCCCCTCACCCAGCCCTTTGCTAGCATAATCAAGGAAGTCCATCCATATTTGTGTAGAGGGTCTGTGGCTCGCCCTGAACCTCTGTCTATACCTCTTAGGGGGTCAGCCCAAACTTACTGACTAGAATGTTCTTCATGTGGGTGTACTAGGTTTGATCCTTTGCCTCTAGTGTCAGGAGTGTGTCCCTCCCATCGGGGGTGTGCATCTCCACAACATACCACACCCAGAAATCCTCAGGAACCTTGTGCACCCTCAGAGCCACTTCAAAGGATGATAACCATTTGTCAATGTCATCTCATAACAAAACTGGGTACCAAATCCTTTGGGATGAGAACTCTCCCTTTTGCAGCAGACACTGCAGGTACACTTCCACCACTACTGCTGGACTCCACTTGCATGGCTCTAATGTTCCGCTCTCTAAGACTTAGCTCATGGGCCATTCTCCGTTCCTCCTTTGTCAGTCTCTTCTTTTCTAGAGCTTGCTCCTTCTCCAATTTGGCGTTTGCTCTTTCTCTAGTTTTGCAAGTTCTAGTTTCAGCTTTCACTCCTCCCACCTGTCCTCCAGCCACTCTGGGGACAGGTTCCTATAGGACAGTTACACTGCTCCTTACATATGGATGGACTTCCAGTCCTGGGAGGATGTTCCCTCCCTCACCAACAGGTCACATGTGAAGACCCTCCTGCATGTCTTGTTTTAGTTCTTCCTCAGAACCTGTTCCTTCCTCCTCATTATCTGTGTAGTTCTTGTGGGCTTCTGCCCATGGTCTCAAAGCTGTTTGAACCTCTACATTCTTGGCACTTCCCTTTGTAAACAACCTCTTCTCTTGGCAGAACCCCTTGAGCTGTGCCAACGTGTAGTTCTCTAGGTTGACCAGCTCAAACACCATCCTATCAGGTGAGATCACAGACACAACAGAAAAAATTGGGACTAGGAAAGTATTTGGAAAAATCAAAAATGTCAATTAGGGATAACTGGCTCGAATTTGTCTAGATATGGAGTAGTAGTGTACACCAAGTAACACTGCATGGCAATGCACAAACAAAAGTCACAGCTGATCCCCAATGTTAGAAATTGGGTTTCTGGTTGCGTATGCACCCTGTCCAAGCATGAACCACAATCCTAGTCGGGGTAAGTCAGATACACAGCATAAATTAACCTGTGCCCACTCTCTGGTAGCTTGGCACAGAGCAGGCAGGTTTAACTTAAGAGGCAAGTTGTAAAGTATTTGTGCAACACTTCAAACAGTAAAACAGTGAAAACACCTCAAAAAGACTCCACACCAGTTTAGACAAATAGATTAGGATTTTATTAATAAAACAGGACCAAAACAACAAAAATCCAACAAGTTGAAGTCAAGATATGATTTTTTAAAGATTAAAAGTAAAAATAGCACTTAGAAGCAATAAGCGCCTATTGAGGTTTTCTGCTAGCGCTGGACCAGGGCAGAGTAAAGAGTTCAGGCTGACTGCTATGGAGTGCGAGCCGGATACAGGAGCCAAGCAAAGCCAGAAGAACAAAAGTACCTTGATCCTGGTTGCAACAGCGAGATGGGGGATGCAGCTGAGCGATGCATCAGTGTCAATCCCACAGTCTAGGTGATGCGTTGGTTTTCTCCATACATCAATGGTAATGCACTGATTCTGAAGACGAAGGGTTGGTTCTGAAATGCGTTGGTTCCGAGTGTGATGCGCCGGGTTTCTCCATGGAGTTGAGGAGATGTGTCGATCATCTCTCCTGCAGCGGCAGTGATGCGGTGGTTCCGATGCGTGAGTTTCGATGACGATGCTCTGGTTCCAAGTGTGATGCGCCGTTCTGTTCCCGCGACAGCGGCGATGTGTCGATTCTGTCTCATGCAGCAGAGGATACGTCAGTTCCACTGGAGGAAGTACCTGGATCCACTTCCAATGCACCAGGCACAAGAGCAGGGGGTAAGACTTTGATATCCCTGTGTCTTAAAACAGGAGGCATGCCAGCATGCCCTTGGAGATCACTCTGGGTTCAATCCAAAGAGTCCAGTTCTTCCTCAGCAGGGCAGAGGGTAACAGGCAGCAGGGCAGCACAGCAGAAGGGCAGTTCTTTCAGAGCAGCAGTCCATCAGATTGGCAGTACTTGTAGCAGCACAGCAGACCTTCCTCCTAGCAGAGTTTCTTCACAGGTCTAGTAGTGTCTGATTTGGTGGGGTCAGAGACCCAGTACTTATACCCAGTTGTGCCTTTGAAGTGGAGGTGACTTCAAAGAGGGGCTTTGAAGTGCACAGAGGTCCTTCCTCCCAGCTCTGGCTCCAGACTCACTACAAAAGCAGTGTTTAAGGCTTAGCAAGGGGTTTAAAATACCAAGTCAACGTGGCTGTGTAAACTGCACATACAGGCTCTGCAGTGTCAGGCCTCAGACATGTTTAAAGTGCTACTTGTGTAGGTGGCACAATCAGTGCTGCAGGCCCACTAGTAGCATTTAATTTATATGCCCTGGGTATATGGTATACCACTCTACAAGGGACTTACAAATAAATTTAATATGACAATTAGGTATATGTCAATCAAACCATGTTTTAGGGGAGAAGCACATGCACTTTAGCACTGGTTGGCAGTGATAAAGTGCTTCTAGTCCTACGGCAAACAAAAGAATTCAGCAAAAAGTTGAGGCAAGCAGGCAAAACTTTAAATAGTGAGCAAAATGGATGTTTACTTTTCTTTACTTCTGAAGAACAACCTAGGAGTAGTAGCAGAAAAACCTGACTGGACGCATGAATGCCATGAGACCTGATTCATGCCTTGCTTAAGAGTAATCTGCCCTATGTCCTGAAAAGGTGACCTGCGGCCTGAAGAGTAGACAGTGGTCAAGAGACATAAGGCAGGAGGTCTGAACAGGGAGAGCTAATGATGGGCCTCAATGACTCAAAAACAGACCTATGAGAAGAATTCACAGGAAAAAAGGCTCTCCAACCACAGTACTTGAAGTGGCAGTGCCTTAGGACATCCTGATGCCTTGGCAACACAGTCATAGGCGTCAAAACTTGCCCTTGCTGTGCACCTGGCACACATGCATTCCTTCCAGCCTTCCAAATAATTTTAGACTCCCTGCTTCCCTCTTCATTGCTCAATCACAATTCCAGCAGTGCTGTGCAGATTACTAGAAAACAAATCATGAAAACACAGTTACTCACCTTTACCTTGTGATCACACAGGACTTCATCAAGGCTGAAAAAAGCTGGTAAGCCTGCATGGTCACTGGCAGACCCATGTCCTGCTCATATATGCAAGAATATCCTCATTAAGAGCTCTGCGGCTATTCCAGCCAGAAATATCAAGAACTAATTTGCTAAAGGTCTATTCCCAACAGATCTTCCTAAAACAAAGAGGCCTTCACACAAAGGGTCCTTCTAATTTCTGCACAATAACGAATTGTTTCTAGGCAAAATAAATGAAAGATCGGCTTCAAGACAAACGTCTACAATCATCACACAAGGTAACCTTCTCTCAGATTACCAACACAGATTCTTGTATGGCTGAGGCACAAAAGCAGCAATGACATCCAAATGGGATGATTTAAACACTGTAATGGATTCAAATGGAGAACCAGAACACCTATCCTTCACCTCTCCCTTGCCTTTGATTCTTTGCATCTCCATTGGGAATTGGACCAATCTTCCTAAACAAATAACTTTGCATCTGTATTCTAGCTAGACCTCTACCATCAAGGCGAGCACCTCTTCCCATAATACTCCCTCTTGTCAACCTTTTTTGCCAGATCGTTAATAACAGCCTGGTGCATTCCCGCATGGATGTTGCTCAATATGCTACATATGCGGGAACTGCTCAATGTGGCATGGTAACAATAACTATTGGATTTTTATTCAGTGTAGCACAGGTGTGTGGCAGTGCATTCACAGGCAGCAAAATTACCAACTTATTGCAATTGCACATAATTAACTGAAAAAGAAAGAATGGCATTTTGGGAATTGAATCTGTGAGTTACCAGTTTACACCCCCAAATTAATGTGTGGTAACCCACTAAGCAGTCCTTAATTTGTAAAATAATAAATGCCAGGCCCCAAGTCTTGCTCGGGAGCCTGTACCCAGCAATTTCAAATGTCGTGAGAGCCGTATACCAAGACTGCCTAGACATGAATGTACTGTGTGCCACTTTCAACCACCACCAGGCACTCCCTGCCCTTTTAGCTCACTCTTGCAGGTCTTTTTTCATCTTTGTTTTCTTCCTTTATCATAGTTTTGCCATCATTCTCTTTTTCCTGTTTCCCTTTTGTGTTTTTCTCTCTCTTGTTCCGTAACAAAGTCTAATTAGGAAAAATATATGTGGGACCCTGAAAATGAGTGCCAATGGGCCGGCTCAAACTAAGCCAGGGGTCTTCAAACTGTGGGGCGCGACCCCCAGGGGGGCCGTGGAGCGATGCAAAGGGGGTCGCGCCTTCCCAGTCACACTTCTGCCGAGGCCCAAGGGCTTCAGCCCCCCCCTCTTCCCCGTCCTGCGTCTCAGCCCGGGCTGCTGCAGTGCAACTCGAGCTGCTGGGGGCTCAGCTGGGCAGTGTCTGGAGTCTTATCTCCGGCACGCCCGAGTTTTTCACAGGTCTTTAAAGACCATTTGCATATTTACATGCCTTTGTAAACTGGTTACAGAGGCTTAGATTTTTCCTGGTTCCAGTACCCCCTGGGCCCCCACTCTGCCTATTCCTTACATTTGTATTTTACCTTTACTGCTGCAGTGTGAGAATGCATTTCATGAAAAGGAATATAAAGTAGGGTTGCCAAAAGAAAAATGCCTGCCGTGTTTTGTTTAAAGAGCCCGCAAAGACCTCCTCTTGACACTAAATAGACTTATAAATAAAAAAGTATGTATGCATTCGTTATGTGACTTTTCTGTCTTTGTTCTCTTTAATTATCAGTCATGGATCATTGAGGCAGCCCTAGAACACAATTAAAAGTGCTTTCTATTTATATTTGCTGTTCGAAGTATGCACAGATAAGTGCTTAAAATACAGCTTTAGGTGACTGCTTATTTTTGTACCGACTGGGCCATCAAAATAATCTGCTGGCAACCCTAACCATAGGACTGGAAGTTTGTTGCAGGATCAGCACATTATTTATTTCCTCGATCCCCGATTAATGCCATAATAGCAATAGTTTAACTTAGATCTTAAACCCTACGCCGCCGTCCATAACATGCTGAGTTACTTCAAGTGTCTGGGAATGCACTCTGCATTCAGACAACTCACTCGTCATTCTCGCCCTTCACTTTCACGCTCACCCTGCATTCACAGCGATCACAATGCACTCGCACCATTCACCCGCTCACCCTGCACTCACAGTGATCACTCTGCACTCACAATGCACTTGCGCTGTTCATCCTATACCTCACCCTGCAGCCACACGAGTACACTACTCATCCTGCACTCATGTGACACTTCACTCACCTGTCCCCCTCACTGCTCAATATGCAACTCACTCAAACAAGCCCATCAGTAATCATACACTCATTCGTCCCATTCTGAACTTGCATCCGCACCTAAATTCATAAGCCACCTCACTCACCCTGCAGTCACTCCTCTTACCCTACTCTCACACTGTTGCATCGCTCACCGTGCACTCACATGGGCACTCTTGTCACCCACACAGTGCAGAGGGTTAACATTCCTGCTACAAAGAATATGTACCATGCAGATCACAGAAATGAGTGTGAGTAAACTATGAGTAGCGCTATAAAAAAATGAAATGTTTGTCAGAAAGGTGCTATAGAGAGATTAGGTGAATTGTTGGTGAGTGGCAGTGAAGGAATTCATGGAGAAGGAGGAAACGGGGTGGGGCACCAAAAAGACTGTTGCACCGTGTGCGACCAGTGTTAGGACCATCCCTGGCTGGGAGTGTTAAAGGTGAAGTGAGAGGTTGAATGGGGAGAGTTCAGAAGTTGTAAAAGGGGTGAAATAAAATGGCCTGCAAAGTGAGAGAGGGATCCGGGGTTAGGAGAGGACAGAGGGATGGAAGGGAGGGGGTGAGAGGAAAGCTGCATGGGTAAACTGCTTAACTCTGCACAAAACCGCCAGGGTTTTAAGGGACCCCTGCTTCTCCCGGCCAGGGCCAAGTGAGCTTCTAATGTGGCAGCACGTATTCCTGCGGAGTGGAAGGCCCTTCACAAAGGTTGACTAGAAATCTTTCTGATGTTAATTGCTGTATTTTGGTTATACACTGGTACTGATGGGGTGAAATCTTTCCTCAGTGTTACTGTGTACGCGGCATCACATAACATCATTTACCTTTTCTTCCCACACAATTTAGTCAAGCCTGTCACGTAATTTGGTCCTCACCTGCCTCATAATTCCAGTAGCCCTGCCTACAGGTTTAGAAATTTTTGTCAGCAGGGGGTCCTTACGCCTCAAAATGTTGACAGGGGGGTCTCGGCATCCAAAAGTTTGAAGACCTCTGAACTAAGCACTGGTACTAAGCCTAATATTTTGAGACCTGTACATATTGCAGCCTTAACATGGCATCTCATTGAGTAAACTAAAACTCTTCCTTCAGCCAACAATGGGTCAGGAGCATTTTTCTGGACTTGCAATGAGTTGAAACCTAGGAACAGTGTAAAATCTACAAAAAACATGTTTGTTGTAGTATCAAGTTTGTCTAATATGTTTAAATTGTACAATGTGTCATTTCTTTCTTTTCATATAATGGCTATGAGGTTAGCTCCAAACCCATTTCTGGAAATGCTTGTCTTGCCCCATGCTGGGAGTGTTAAATCTCCCCCCCACCCCCGCAGTTTGGGTCTAGTTGCCCCCCTGCCCCTCCCCGCCCCACCCCCCAACCCACAATGTAGCTTGCTGTCTGTCCGCTAATGTGGTTCAACACCTGGTCAGGTGTATAAAGAGATATGTAAATGCCATCACAATAAATTCCACACACGAGCTATCCGTTTCTTTGTGATTAACTATCCTTCTCGTCAGAGTCCCTTGGTTGAGGTAAGGATTGCTTATTTGCTCTTATTAGTTCCATGAGGCGTAATCTGTAATCAAGCGCTTTACAAATTCAAATTAAGAACATTAAAACTTCTTTACATGGACAGGTTTTTCTACATAGCCTTGCCTTCACTTGCCCGATCCCAGCTCCTCTGTCCTCTGAGAAAACTGGTTGGATAAAGACAGCTCATGCTTTGATTTTCTCGGTAATTAGCAGAGTGTTTCATGTTTTATATATAGGTTATATATAATACTCATATAAACCCCTCCGAAATAATAACGCCATTTTGATAACGGACTTGTGGTATCGAGTGTCATCGTGTCTGACTGAATGCAGACGGAATACTTTGCTTCAAGGCACACCTGACCTACCTACATAAAATGCTTCACCCAGATCTTTTATTAAACACGTGAAAGGCTTGATCCGGTTAAGATTATAATGGAATCATTTAATAGCTGATACGTTGAACGAACAACGCCCTGTTTGCAGCCTGGGTGGGGCCGGCCTGACAGACTGACAGTCGCCTCTTGATTTGCTTGTCTGTACAGGGAGAGGCACCTTTCATTAAAGTGTGTCAGTCATGAGGCATGAACGAGTGTTGATCCCTCGGCCTTCCTGAAATACATTATGCCTTCTTTCTTGTGAAGGTGATAAGCACGCTCCCTCTGAAGAGCCGCACTGACAATTAGCAGACGCAGTCGACATGAAAGGACAAGGCCTCAGTCAGTGGCGTCATCATAACTTACAGGGCGTGGAGGGCATCTCTCCCAGGCGACTTTTGCTTCAGTCAGAGCACCGTGGCTGGCTCATCGCTCAGGCCAGTCAAAGGGAAGGCAGGCATACATCTCTGTGAATAAAAAGACAAGTACACTTTTACCTAGGACGAGCTCTGATGCGCTCAGGGAGTGAGCGCAGGCAACTGAGCCCCTACCAATATTTAAAAAAAGTTTACAGAATCAATATGTCCTATCATCTGCTTAGCAGAAACAAATACGCAAGTGAAAAAAGCTTTGTTGTTCCTTCCAGTATGTTATCAATTAAAATCTGAAACAGATTGCTCCAGTGGCAGTCCGTCGTTTCCTTTTAGAATATGAGTGTGGTGAGCTCTGAGGCGGGAGGGAAATATATTAACTCGAAGTATGTAAACCATAAAACAAGAAAGGAACATTTCAGTTGCATTGGCAGTTTACTCATGAACGTTTTAATTGAGTTAAAAGACGATGGAAACCATGTTCACGTGGTCCAAATCAATCCATTTGCGTCACAGGCGTCGCCGAGGCTCGCCCCAGTGGGGTTGCCCTGGGACTTAGGAGGCAAGGGATGGTTCTAGAACGTTTTCATGCGAGTGTGTTGTTGATGCTCCCTCCTCGTCACCCAGCTTCACACACCTGGGGTCATTTAAACAAGATGGCGATTATTACATTTGAAAATATCGAAGTATCCTGGTTTCAATTAGAAAAATACAAAACGTGCGCAATACGTACACATATAAACTGTACAGTTTGGTTCCTTTCATCAGAAGTCAATGTGGAATTGCTTTTCTTTTTTTTGTTAAATACTTTTCCACATTTTTACATGGACAATCTCCCTTTCTGCTCTGCAAATACTACATCGACTTTGATTTAAGTGGTTCTGCTATCATGTAACTAACTACACGTTAATGTATTGTATTCAACTGTCAGCTAACAAGACGTTTATTACTGTGAAAGACTTTTCTGTGCGATTCATAAATTATGAAAGCCATACATCATCTGCAAAGTTGGCTGGCAGATTTAAACAGAAGCTGCATTTTGTACTGTCGTGTTTTTCAACAAGAAGTATGGATTTGTTGAAGTAAGCAGCACAAATTTCATGCAGGAAAAACTTTGTTAAACATAGAAGCTCATACTCCGGGCACAGGAATTATGCAGCAGGGGAGCGCAAAATTATGCGGCAAGGTTGACTAAATTATGCAACAATAAAAGCCAAATTATGTGGCATAATGCAGCACTTTTATAGTATTACTTCATTATTTCGTCATTTTTGCACATGGCAACACTGTCTGGGCAAAGATTTCACCTAATTTGTACCAGTTTAAGAAACAGATACAGAAATAAGTAAATGAAAGATGACCAGTTAACCGATGTGAAGGTTACACAAGTCAGCTTAACCCCCACAACTATGTTGTTGGTGTTGCCAGGACCTGAGCCACTGAAGTGTGCCCCCCACCTCCAGTTACACTAGTGGCCTTTAAGTGTTCTCTGCCCCCCACCTGGCTTGGGATTTGTCAGAGTTGTGGCGGATGTGGAATGTCACAAGATTTTGATGGGCCAGCCTGCATCCCAGTGGTGTGCTGGGCCAAGAAGAATGCACAACTGCATTCCTGTGGTCCACCAAAGATCAGTAATGCATCTTGGGCGCTCTGAAGAATTAGTCACTACCATTGGCAGGAAACTGTGCAACATATGACAATGCTGTTTGGAGTCTCATTAGTCAGCCCCCAGGGCAGTCTCTGACCTGGTGTCATGAGACAGTGAGTCCAAGGTGGGGTTCCTGGGACCAGTTCTAACCACTACCCCCCATCCTTTACAGACCCCTGTGAATCTATCTACCCGTGGACATATGGATGGGCTCTTCATCTTGGGTGCAGGTTTTTGTTTGGGTCAGATCTTCACTAGAGACTGATGCTGTTTCCTCAGCACAACTGTGGAGTATGGAGTGCTGACCACAGCAGTGGGAACCGCACAACTGAAGCTGAGCTGCAAGCCATAGGCAAATCTTAAGGCACAGACACTGCTCGAGAGTCCAGGGGTACACCAGAGAACTACTTCTGATACTATATCTATTAGGTAATGGGGTACAAGCACAACAGATTGGCCTATGGCTAGCAAATGCAGCAGCAATCTACTCGCATCCTCTGTGAGACTGCACCACTGAATACCGCCTTAAATGCTTTTCCTGTAGTACCGGCACTGATCAATGAATTCCACCTCACATGCTATAACTATGCAGATAACACACAAATACTCCTTAAACTGGAAAGCCCCAAAGATATTGGAAACTCACACATTTTCAATTGCCTCATAGCCCTGGATCAGTGAGTGACATGGAGCCATCTCAAATTGAATGCTTCCAAAACGGAAATACTCACATATGGCGATTGGAAAAATTATGACCTACTCGCCGCCTGACGATCTGGGAACACAGCCTAAAGTATCAAAGGAAGTAAGAAAGCTTGGAATTGCCATGGACTCCAAGCTATCAATGAATGCCCAAGTGGACAAACTAGCAAGATCAAGCTTCGTTATTATAAAAACTATGCAACGCATCTTCATCCACCTGGGATTTCCACACAAGGTCCAGGCTATTATCTCTTTTGTTCTGTCTAAACTTGATTACGCCAATAGCCTCTACCACGGATCATCTCTAACAACTATGAAAAGACTACAACAGATTCAGAACTCTGCTACTAGACTACTCTTACATAAAAAGCCACAAGCCCACATCTCCCCTGCCTTGAAGGTCTTACATTGGTTACCGGCAGCCAGAAGATCCACATTCAAGCTACTTTGTTTCACCCACAAAGCGATACATGGAACAGGGCCGCTCTTCATCAGGAATAAAATCACCAAATACATTCAACAAAGGAACCTTCGGTCTAGATTGGCACCGCGCCTCAAAATCCCACCATACAAGAAAAAAAAAAACATAGGTAGCACATCCTTCTCTGTTCAAGCAGCCAAACTATGGAACTTTTACCCCCAAACTTAAGATCCATTGATAACTACCTTATCTTCAGAAGATTACTCAAGAGTTGGCTCTTCCACATATTACCACCACACACAAATATAAATATACAGCATATCCCTGTGTATATAAGCATTTATTTGGATTACATATCTGTACCTAGATGTGTATTCCTTTGTATAAATATTCATAATAATTATGTCTGTAAAGATATAAATATTTGTTAGTTCTGCTTGAGAAATGGATATACTACTTATAGTTATATTATTCTATGTTTAACATGTATAAAGGTCAATGCATACATAAGTAAATTCTTATAACTATTTATCTACAATTGCTTCACTATTGAATTAAAAAAATATATCCGCTCTGCAACGAACTGCTCCTGGTGCTTTTTCGCTGTCCCTGGCCCCTAACCTGCACTAGCGCACTTTTGCTCCGCCTCCCTGGAGGACGCTACAAGGCACAGAGCCGGCACCGCGACGGCGGGATCCGCTCTGCAACGAACTGCTCCTGGTGCTTTTTCGCTGTCCCTGGCCCCTAACCTGCACTAGCGCACTTTTGCTCCGCTCCCTGGAGGACGCTACAAGGCACAGAGCCGGCACCGCGACGGCGGGATCCGCTCTGCAACGAACTGCTCCTGGTGCTTTTTCGCTGTCCCTGGCCCCTAACCTGCACTAGCGCACTTTTGCTCCGCTCCCTGGAGGACGCTACAAGGCACAGAGCCGGCACCGCGACGGCGGGATCCGCTCTGCAACGAACTGCTCCTGGTGCTTTTCGCTGTCCCTGGCCCCTAACCTGCACTAGCGCACTTTTGCTCCGCTCCCTGGAGGACGCTACAAGGCACAGAGCCGGCACCGCGACGGCGGGATCCGCTCTGCAACGAACTGCTCCTGGTGCTTTTCGCTGTCCCTGGCCCCTAACCTGCACTAGCGCACTTTTGCTCCGCTCCCTGGAGGACGCTACAAGGCACAGAGCCGGCACCGCGACGGCGGGATCCGCTCTGCAACGAACTGCTCCTGGTGCTTTTCGCTGTCCCTGGCCCCTAACCTGCACTAGCGCACTTTTGCTCCGCTCCCTGGAGGACGCTACAAGGCACAGAGCCGGCACCGCGACGGGCGGGATCCGCTCTGCAACGAACTGCTCCTGGTGCTTTTTCGCTGTCCCTGGCCCCTAACCTGCACTAGCGCACTTTTGCTCCGCTCCCTGGAGGACGCTACAAGGCACAGAGCCGGCACCGCGACGGCGGGATCCGCTCTGCAACGAACTGCTCCTGGTGCTTTTTCGCTGTCCCTGGCCCCTAACCTGCACTAGCGCACTTTTGCTCCGCTCCCTGGAGGACGCTACAAGGCACAGAGTCGGCAACGCAACGCGGGACGCGCGCGGGCTCGGCACGGGCGAAGACCGGGCCAAGACGGGCCCGTCTTAGCCCGTCAGAGTCCGGAGGAGGCTGGGCTGGGCCAGGTCTCTTGGCTTGAATTGCTTTGTATGTGCGCTCATTAAGACTGTATTATTTAGTGAATGCTTAACTGTTAGATTTTGTAAGACCTTCCCCCCTGATTGTTCAGTTTTAAATAATAAGTAATCACGGTGTGCTGTGTAGTGGGAAGTATATATCATTAGCTTAACCTCAAGAGATAGTAAAATGGGGAAGAGGAAAATTCAAAGTGTGAGCCTAGTACAACCTGGTAGTAAATCAGCAGATGTGAATAAAACTATCTTGAAATATCTTAAGGGGGCGGTTGGAGCATTAGATAAACAAATATCCACGGTTGAGGAGTCCATAAAAGGGAACTCTCAGGAAGTGGATATTACGAGTAAAACCATTAACCTACAACAGACGGAGTTTGAAGAGGCGGGGGAGAAGGGGCCTTTGGGAATTCATAATAGGGAGTCCACTAATGGTTGCATCCAGACTAGTGGTGAAGAGAATATCATCAGTGATCTGGATGCTGAGCGGTCGCCACCATCTAAAAGATGCCGCATCCCGAAATTAAAAAAAGGGCCGAGTAGCCCAAAGGTTTTGATACAGAATGTTCCAACTGGGCAGAATCCGCAGATGCTGGTAGCAGAGAACAAACAGGAGAACAAACAGGGGAACAGTAACTTGATACAGTCCAAAAATAAAGGTTTGGATAGGAAAATTAAAAAAAGGAGGGGGAAAGGGAATTTTAACGTGGCTGTAACCAATACAGGGAATGAATTAGTTGATCTAAGTAATTTTATTAAACAATCGTTTGAGGCTGTAGAATTAAGATTAGCCAAAATAGAGCTGGACTTGGCAGTATTGGTTAAAAATCGAGATAGGCCTCCTATAGTGGACCTCAAGGATAATATAAAAGATCCAGAGAGAAGGAGTGACATCCCTAACTTATGCCATCTGAATACAAAAGGTAATAACAATGAACAGCCAGTTAGGATTACTGATAGGATGGATATATGTCAGGATAACAGTCAACAGAGGGAATCAGGTTTAAATACAGGGAAAGAGAAGATAACATTACCAGAGCAATTGGAGAATAGGCAAATCTTAAATTTACCTCCTGCGGCGCAACCTTACTCAGTGGTTCTGATAAATGTTCCCCCGTTACTTGAAGGAGAAAAGGAAACCTGGGACATATTGAGAAATAGGACCATACACTTCTTGGGAATAAGAACGGGTCTAGTCCAGGATATGTTTTCGGCATTCAAGATGGTTAGAAGGGTCGCCTGGGTAGGAACAACTGGAAAAAATACGCAAGGGGATTGCATAGTCCTTTCATAAGGAAGTCCTACTCTGGTCTGGGAAATTTTCCATAGGCTGGGTAACAATAGTGGTAATTTGGAAGTAGGTATTAGGGTATATCCCTTGAGCTTTTTCTACCAACCTGGCCCTAGAAATCAGATTCGGGACAGGCATCTCCATGCACAGTCCTGGAGAAAGCAGGCACATAGTATAGAGGTTTCCAATAGATTTTTGCCACTCCAATTTCTGGACGAGAATGATTGACTTCAGGTTATTGGGGACGAGTATAATTATGCTGAACAAACTGCATCCCTAGAAATAAATGAGACGATACGAGAGCGTGATAAGGGGGAGTGCAATCCTGTCCCTAGTAGGATAAAGGACTATAGTGATGAGGCAAATAAGGTAGTAGAGGTGGAAGCTAGTGTGGGAGGCTCTATAAATGCTATTAATGATGGTGAGATAAATGAACACACCAAGGGAAGTACAACCCATGATAGTCCAACTGTTTGTGTTTCTGATGGAATACGGGTACTCTTCTGGAATATTGCCGGTCTACAATCAAAAATTAACAATCCTATTTGGTTAGATTTTATACATAGTTTTGACATCTTATGTTTTCAGGAGACCTGGTTATTGAAACAGATTAATTTAGATGGGTATAAGACGTTCCATATACCGGCTGTTAGATCTATGCATGGAAGACACAAAGGAGGTCTGAGTGTTTATATTTCAAACCTGATAACGGTTAGGAAAATAGAAAAGCTTAGTTCAACGAGTTACTACCAATTGTTGGGCATCTATCTGAACTCTCCAGTAGTATTATGTTTAGTGAATTTTTATAATAACATCGAACAGGACGAACTGGGTAAAGTTATAAACTCGCTTAGCGAGGAAATGTACAAAATAAGGGTACCAGATGAAGTTGATGTGATTTTTATATGTGGAGGGGATTTTAATACTGGTATATGTGGTATCTCGGAAAAAGGGCAGTGTGGGCTACATGATGAAGTTGATATGTATATCCCACATTTTATACATAATGTAAGGGGAGATACATTTAATGATTTTATGGCAGGACATGATTTGGGCTTTGTAAACTATCTGAGCACTCCATGCGTCGATTTTTCTCCAACTTTTATTGGCAGAGGTTTTGCCTCGCTAATAGATTTTATAATCATTCCCAATAGATACGCAACCTGGTTCGATAAATGTAATACTCACTCCATTACCCTCAGCGATCATCTGCCTCTGAGCATCCGCGTAATTATTCCACATAAAGTTGAACAACCAAATTGTAGTTATCTGGCACTGTCACAAAATATTACCCTAGCGCGCCAAAATGGCTATTCTTTACGATGGGGGAAAAAAATTAAAGTTGAAGAAGTGATGAAACAAATTATAATTAATGCTAACGAACATTTAGCGGTATGTTTACAAGAGAGTGCAGACTATAGTGATATTTTGAGGGCTTATTCCTCTATTACTCTGGAGATCCAAAACTCACTAGGAGCAAAAAGATGACATCCCAAATAAGGACTAATGGGTGGTTTGACACAAAGTGTACGAAAGCATATAACATGCTGAAGGGCGCCCTCCACAAAGATGTGAGAAATAAGGAGGAAATTAGTGCATGTAGAAAGAAGTATAATCTGGCTAGGAAAAATAGGAAAAAAGAAATTAAAGAAGAGGCATGGGACTTGCTTTATGAGGCTTCAAAGAAAAGGGACAGTACTATGTTCTGGCGGGCAGTGAACGCTCCATTTTTTGTAAATAATGAGGGACCCAGGATTGAAGTTGCAATAGACGAGGAGTCTTGGATCAAATTTTTTTCGAGGGTGTATAGTTCCAGGGGGCAGATAAATGCACAACTGATTATGATCTACAGTTACAAGATGGGCTGGATAGATTTGTGACCATTGGGATAAATATAACACTAGATGAAGTCACGGCAGCTATTAATGAAAGTAAAGGTGGAAAGGCACCTGGGCCAGACGGAGTGCCTATGGATTTATTTAAACACTCTCCAGCACTATGGTCCCCTTTGCTGACACAGGTTTTGAATGCATGCTGCGAGAAGGGCTTCATCAAGACGTGGTCTGAATCTGTGATCATTCCAATTTTTAAAAAGGGAGAACGCGATAACCCTGCTTGTTATCGCCCGATATCCCTTTTGGACTCCCTGGTTAAGGTAGTAGGCAGAATAGTCCTGAACAGACTACAAACTTGGGCGGAGGACAATAACATCTTAAGTAAAGTGCAGTATGGTTTTAGACAGGGGCTGGGGACCATTGAGCAGGTATTGAACTTTATAATGATATCAGGGAAATACACCCAAGCTAAAGAAGGGAAAATGTACGTAGCATTTGTGGACCTTACGTCCGCTTTTGATTGCGTAAACCACGATAGACTCTGGGACATTTTGCAGGAATTAAAGGTAGACCCAATTTTAGTTCAGTTTTTGAGGCAATTATATAAGGGGGCCTCAGCAAAAGTGAGACATGGAATTGGTGGTGAATGCACTGCGTCATTTCCGGTAGAAAAGGGCGTGAGGCAGGGGTGCGTCCTGGCTCCGTTCCTCTTCTCACTATATACCAACGCGTTGGAAGATGAGTTAACGGCCAGGACAAAAGACCCTCCTTACTATAACAGCAAGCCCATAGTATCACTTCTTTACGCGGATGACGCAGTGCTTATGGCCAGAACTCAGTTGGGTCTTCAGAGTGCTCTTAATGCATACATTGGATTTATGGATAGCCGGGGCCTAAAACTTAACATTAAGAAGACCTTTGTGATGACATGTGGGAAAGGGAGAAAAAGCTGCAAAAGTCTCCCTGTGGGAAAAGCTAGGATAGATGCAACCAACACATTTTCCTATCTGGGTGTATTACTGGATCATGCTGGATCATGGAGTCCAGCGGTCAAAAGTAGAACTCTTCTTTTTAAAAGGTCAATTGGGGCACTGATGAATTTTTCTATTAAAATGGGTAAAAGACCCCGGGGATCCTCCTTAAAATTTACAAAGCAAAATGTATGAGTGTAGCGATGTACGGGGCTGGTGTTTGGGGTTATCAGGACGTGGCTACATTACAAAAAGAGGAAAATAAGTTTTTACGATTTATTTTAGCAATCCCACAGAGTACATCAGTTTATAATTGCCACAGCGAATTGGGGATTCCATACATTTCAGACCTGATAAAGATGCAGCCATTGTTGTTATGGCACAGAGTATGGACGTCACATCACACACAGTTAAATAGAGAGATTATAAGTGATGCTATGAGTTTAACCCACGCGAACAAGATTTTATGGCTAAGGTACATTAGAAGCTTTTTAATAGACATGGGAAAACCTGATTTTTATAGAAACCCTGTTACACTGACCACAATTTCTAGGAAGGAGTTCAAAGTTCTTTGTCAGGATCATCTGGAATCTCTAAGGGCGGCCTCAGAAATGTATAAAAATACAGTTATTAAACATCAGATAACTCTTGTATGTCCCACCATTCAACCTTATTTGGAATGGTGCTTAGGAAGTTATGATAGGTTTGTCCTCACTAGATTAAGATTTGACAACTTCCACCGTTTAGTTAGCTTCCCTATACAAAATGATTGGAACAGCAAGCTTTGTAGGTGCCCCTGTGACGAAATGTCTCCCCAAACGACTATACATGTGATCTTATTTTGTAAATTTTATAGAGTAGAAAGATCTAGATGGATTTTGCCAATGTTGAAGGGCGGGGGATGGAGACAATGTCGACCTGCCTTTCTTTATTTACAAAGATTGGATAATGTTTACTGTGTGGGAGCTATGTCTGGTCTCTTGAAGGCCATTTTGAAAAAAAAGGAAAAGTATTACACGGGAAACATAGCATGAGACAGATTGATTTCTAGAACACATGGGGCATCGATTAATTGAGGATGTGATTTTAAGATTTTAGCGATATTTTAAGATGTATATATGCAAGGTATTAGTCTTTTTAAACAGTAGATTGTATATTCTTTATTGTGCAACTTTTATGATTTTTTTCTACTAAAAATCGAATAAAGTTTATTTGATTTGATTTGAATTAAAAAATATATAAATTATGAAAACAAATAAATTAGCTTAAAGTCCAGCAACACTTGAAAGTCTGAGTTTATTAAATACAACTTAAATCTAGATATATGACCTTCCTTATACATATATACCTCCCATGTACCTATGTATCTTTATATTTATTACTTTACTCCTCATTCAGCATCTCCAATGCACTACCCTATATCACCCTACACCTCTCTCAGTATATCCTCTGCCTTCACTCTGACTCACTCCAAACCTTATTCTACTACTCTCTCCAATGCACTACCCTATTTCTCATCCTATACCTCTCTCAATATATCCTCTACCTCCACTCTCTGGCTCATCCCAAACCCCATTCTTCTACTCTGATCCCCAAAATAACCCTTTGTAGACTTCCCTCTTCTACCCCTCCTTGCATCATCTCATACCTCTTTTACTATTCAGATCTCCCAAATAAGCCTTTCTAAACCCTCCTCTCTGGCTCTTCCCCCTCCATCTCCCCTTTACTCATCCCAAACCTCCTCCTACTGCTGTGACCTCCAAATAAACACTTTCGAGACCCTTCCCTCTTCTATCTTCCACTATCCTTTTCAATCAAACTAACTGACTCACGTGTCCACAGCTATAATTAATTTCATATTTCCCTCTACTCATTCATGAATAATCCTGTTTTTGGGTGCCCGAGTAGCCTGGCACTCACCAAAAAGTGCTTCAACGCCTCATCAAGGGTAAAAAAGCACTATAGAAATGTAAACCCTTCTCTCTTTTAACCCTCCACTATTCTTTTTCAATCCAAATAACAGACTCACATGTCCACCACTCAAATTAATTTCATATTTCCCTATACAAATTCACCTCTAATCCTTTTTGGGTTCCGGAGTAGAATGCTACCCATTGAAAGGGATTTGACGCCTCGTCAGGGGTAGAAAGTGCTATATAAGTGCAATGACAATTACAATTACAAGTCACCACGTTTTCAGTAGCTTTTGATTGGTTTGAGCTAGAACAAATCTGGAGATTTTGCAGCAGATGATGGAATATGTAACACTACCATGACTTCCTCCATTCCTTTCAGGCAAGCATTAGCAAAGTAAATAGGTCCACCATCGATGACTGTGTTTGCATGCATTAGCACATCAAAGCCAGACCTGTTGGCTTTGCCAATGCATGTTGGATTTTCAGGGCTCTAAACTCTACTCTTATTGACTCCCGTTTACCATGGGGAGAGTGCTCTAAGGCCAGGATTTTGAAAGGATTGTAGATGTAGTCTGATAAAATACAGTTCGAGAGTGTTAGATATTTGTGTAAGGTGCGTCTTTATGACTTCATGTTAGGGGAATAACCTTTATTGCAGGTAGGAAAGGTGCAATGTTGCATGATGAAATTTGAGGATGAATAAGTGGATGAATTCCCCTTTTGTCCAGTGAAGGTGTATCAGTCCAGCTGGATTCTTCTTTAATGAAGAAGATAAAATCAGTTTTAATTTAACATGGCGAAGACTGTTATTTGCCACTCATTAAGGTTTCTGGGTTAGCTTCCAGGGCTCAGCATTTGTAGCATCTGAGAGTAGCTTTTTATAAGGTGTGGGAAATAAGATCAGTGTTGTGCATTTACATGCATTCTGTAATCTAAGCTCAAATTGTCTCTGTTTCAGGTCTGCGGCCATAATAGGATTGCACAAAAAGTGTAGGCTGATCTTGAGAAGCAGTTTCAATATGGGACAGCAGCAAAATGCCATCATGGAGTATCACTCAGTAATGCAATGTGCAGTACTAAAATGTCACATATGGGGTAATATGTGTGCATCAGTACGGCCTCAGATTGGGTTTATGGGACACTGAGGTCCAAAATCCCACTTAGTACAACATCAGCCTGAATGTAGAAAATATTTAGCACAACGCATTTAATTTATGTACAAAATCACATTTAAGTGCAAAAATCTTGTTTAGGTGAAAAATCACAGTCGGGTGCAAATGACTCATGGAATAAAGTAAGTAGGACTAAGAAATCATGTTTAGAAGAGCAACTAATAATTCAGAGGGAAGCACACCTAAGCATAAAATGAAATTTAACTGCAAAATCACTTAAAAGCAACATTTCATTTGGTGCAATATCAGCAGCAGAGTGGCAGCACTTATCAGAGCACAAGATGCATTTCAGAGAAAAGCACATTTAGGTGTAGCAACAGGAGTATGTAACACATATAGTAGCAAAGTTCAACTTAGGTGAAACAACACCATTGTGGCAACATCACCAGGAGTGTGGAAATACTTTTAAAAACACAGCACATACAGGAGCAACAATGTGTTTAGGTGCAAAACCAACCTTGGTGCTACATCAACAGGAATATAAAAACATTTGCAGAACCAAAAAATACATTTCTGTGCAAAAATAAATTTTAGTGCAAACGCCAATGTAGATGCAAAATCACCTTTCTGCAAAATTAGGAAAAGTGTAGTATCACATTTAGGTGTAAAATCAATGAATACAAGAGGAACGTGATTGTAATATGTCACTCTATATGTAAAAGGTATGCATCAGCACGGCATCACATTTGGTTGACAACACATTTGGGTTCAAAATCATTAGTTGAGCATTACCATGAGTGTGCAAAACATTTCACCAGCACAAATCACTCAATCAGGTCGTACTTGTACAGCACAACTTGGCACCCCGGAGGGTATCCAGGCGCATGCTTCATGTTTCAGTCGAAGAGTCAGGTCTTGAGCCCCTTCCTGATGTGGGTCAGTGAGGGTGCAGTGCGGACTGGCTAATACAGTGCTGAGACCAACAGGTGGTCCCCTGACCTCGGGAATGGGGCTGGAACTGGCAGCTTCGGGGTTGCGATTGATTTGGCAGTCACACGGAGCTATGCAGCGGGGGGAGTAGCGCAAGACCAGGGGTCAAGGACTACAAATCACATCTAAGTGTAAATAGCTTTGCTGTGCAAACATACTTTTAGGTGCAAACTTGCATTTGGTGCAAAGTAAATAAAGATGTGATAGCCCACTGGAAGCAAAATAACATTTAGGTGTATATTCAGCCATAGTGCAACTTCAGCAGGAATGTGGAAACACTTTCACAACTTAGTGCAAAATCACCATTGGTGATCATCAGCAGAAATATGGAGCACAAAAGTGCCATCATCGCAATGCATGTACAATTTGCTTCACTGTCCATGCACTACAATGGCTATCACTTATTAGTCTGGTAGGCTGACACACCTAAGGGCCAAAATCAAATAATGGTAGTAAAATACTCCCCAGGCTTGAACCAAAATGTCAGTGGCGGAAGTCCCCTGACCCATATGAACCAATGGCTAAAAGGGGTTGACCTAAACCACTGTCAGTGTTTGTCCTGTGTGTTCATGATGTGCTCTGGGAGTCAGCTAAAGGTGTCTTTGCCTGACCTAAAAAAAGGAAGCAGGGAAATTATCTGAGAGACACACAGTCTAGTTTTCCTGTTGGGTAAGTACAGCATTTATTAAGGCAGGACTAGTTCAACATTTAACTCTGAAGATAGTTTCAAACGTTCAATTCTTTCAACTTATATTTCTTCTGGCCTTCATTCACCTTATCATCAACCTTTTCAACCCTATTACCAGTCTTCTAATCTTTAACTGGAAATCAACTGATTTGATCACCTCTAATTTCAGTTGTAAATTGATAATAGGGGCATGTTGGTTTTGTTTTGTATTCAATGTGTCATACATTGGCCCAGTCTTACCTTTCCAGTTCAGTTTGTGTTTTGTTTATCATATTGCCTGGTATAATATCAGCATATTTTGTTATAACCTGCCTTTTCATACTTTTTTACCCTCTCCAAATTTTTTTTATTCAGGCCCATTCAACATCCTAGTTTTTCTATCCGTTACAAACAACTAAACCTCCTTTATTAGAGTCATTAATTATATTTCAGTACCCAGAGTGTATTGATGCATAACACCCTGTCTATACAAACCAGGTGTGTGGAAATCTATTTCATTGTAACTAAAGAAGCTCAGTCCTCTCTTCCTGCAAAAATCTAACGTTTCTCTATTAATTACTCATCTCACATCAACTACCACACATGCTTTCTCACTATATGCAGTTCTCAGAATCCTGGAATCAGGTTAGTCCACCCTGCCACCATTCTAGGTCATTTCTTCTTTGTCTGCAAAAAGGTCAAATTATATCATCAGGAGCCAAAGTCAAGGACTATGCTAATTCCATCAGTTATCAGCCAACAAAAGCAGAATGCTCATAAAGTTTATCAAGCATTACACCAACTCCCTTCACTATAGTCAAGTGTGATGTCACCTACATCTTTAGTGAAAAATCACAGAATATTCAACAGTACTCTAACACAAAGCCTGCACCTCTTACATTCACTGCTCCATGCTGCATCAACACAATGATCATCCTTCTAAATCCTGTCTCTTATAGACCTCACCAATATCCACAACGCCCTCAAAACAACATCTTATGAAGAAGGTGTCTTAATCTCATCCATCATCAAAGTCCTCTAAGAAGAAGCTCCCTCTTTCATACTCCTCAGTTTCGCTCTTCCTCAATGTACTTTCCAGAAGCTCTCAAGAGAGTTCAGATCCTCCCTCTCCTAAAGAAAGCCAGACTAGATTCTAATGATCTCACCAACTACCCCCCAACACTCACATGTAGTTCAAGAGCAAGATCAGGGAAAATGGAGTATACACACAAATCCAAGATCACATCAACACCAACCATTTCCTGTACGACTTCCAATCTAGCTTCATATCAAGCAGCAGCAAGGAATTATATACCTTAAAAATAATATGACAATGCCTACATGGCCACAGATAAACACGATCTATGCCTCCTCATCCCTGGGCCATTCAGCCACATCTGACACAGTCAACCATCACACTCATTTGCACCATAAACTCTCAAATTGGATTTACTAACAACATTTTCTACTGGATTTCTTTCTCCCTTTTCAACAAATATTAGTGCATTCACCTGCACTCCTCCAGACCTCAAAGCTTCCAAAACATCTGTGGAGTCTTCCAAGGATCCTTTTTTCTCATGTCATCTTTAACCCATATATGGAGCCCCTTGGAAAACCACTAATCAGTAGCATAACATCCATCAATCAGCACCTCAAGCACTGCCTGAATCTCATCCAAATATAGATGTCCAGAAACTACTGGAAACTTAACCACCTCCTATTCGCTTAGAATAACAAGTAGCAACTAGTCACAATCTGGCTGGAGGACATGGACCTGGACTTAGTCAAACCACAACTTTTGGCCAGCATCCCTGACAGTGACCTCAACATTATGGACCACATTGCCAAGAAAACCAAAACAGCATGGTACCATTTCTCTCTACTGAAAAAAGTGACACTATTCTGCTCAAAGATCTGCTTCAAAACTCCCAATCAAGCCCTCATATTTTTGTATGTGGTTGGTGGCAAATCCCTGCTCGACCACATCACAGACTCCACACTTTCCTGCCTTAAGCATGCCCTTTATGCAACAGCATGCCTCATTAAGGGTCTAAGGAAACATGACCACATGACCCCACTATGATGAAACTAACTAATACCTCCGAATTCTATCAACACAATGAGGCACCCAACTCTACATGAATGTCTCCAATACCTGTAGAGCATCAGCATCTCTTCCAAATCTAGATGTCTAGCAAATACCTGAAACTTAACCCACAAAAACGGAATTCTTCCTAATCACCAAAAAACAAGCATCTTTTAGCTACAATCTGGCTTGAGGATATGGACCTGGACTGATTCAAAGCATGGCTTTTGACCGACATCAAGTCACTTGATAGCAAACTCACCCTCAAGGAATACATTGTCAAGAACATCAAGACAGCTTGGTGCCAGCTCGCTCTACTAAATAAAATGAGACTGTTTTTTCAAAAGAGCAACTACAGGACTGCCAATCAATCCCTGGTATTCTTTCATCTGATTGGTGGCAAAGCCTGCTGCATGGCCACCCAGACCCCAGCCTACCCTCTGTTAAAAGTATCTTTTATATCGTAGCTGCCCCCTTAATTGCTTAAAGAACTATGACCAATCAGCCCCAAATTGACAGAACTTCACTGGCTCCATTTGCTGGATGGCACTACTTTAAAACCTAGTTGCATCACATACAAAGCAAGACAGACCACAACCTATATGACTTCTATGCACCCAGGATCTAGAACGACATGTAAGTGTCTCGCAGGACTGCCCTTATCTTTATTTAATTTAGGAAAGAGCTGGAGAAACAGGTCTTTAAAAACAATACATCATGATGCAGTAAACAGTTCATCCTCCCCCATATACCAATACCCCATCATCTCTGATTGAACAAGTGCTTTCTACTTTCTACAGTGCTCTGCTACCTTGTGGCTAGGTTCCATTTGTGCCATGCAAATAACACATACATACATCCATACATACATACATACACACATACATGCACATGATTAACTCCAAACCTGGTATTTACATCAAAGCAATATCCTCAAGATGAATGGTCACCATATACACAGGCCTATCTCTCAACACAAATTTGGTCATCATGGGCAACGCTTTTTGCCTCCCTTCCTTCCAAAATCACTTTTGCCTATTCGAATGAATCCAACCCTGAGTGGAAGTATCTGGCCTTAGAAGGAAGGACGCCACCCCTGCAAGATCTGCCTGACTTGGCAAAGTTGCAAGGAGCCAGCAAACCCACAAGAGAGAAGCTGTGCCAAGGACAAAGGGATTGTCCCACTCTCAAGGGCTTTAGGCACACTGCCTCCAGGCAAAAGAAGGGTGATGTCAGTGGTTACCACAGAGTCTATTGGGAGGATGGAGTCCTCTATACCAAGGCCAGGGATCCCAAACCACTGACAACCAGGAGAGGGGTGGTCCTCCAGAGGTATAGAGATTTCCTCCTCACATTCGATCAAGACATCCCCTTAGCCGGGCATTTGGGACAGACCAAGACATGGAACAGGCTGAGCAACCATTTCTATTGGCCTCCTATGTCTGACACGCTAAAGGAGTTTTGCAGCTCCTATGTCACATGTCAAACAAGTGGCAAGACAGGGGGAAAGTCAAAGGTTCCCTTGATACCACTGGCAGTAGTTGGGACTCCCTTTGGGAGGGTGGGGATTGACATTGTTGGTCCCCTAGACCCACCAACTACCTCTGGGAACAGATATATCTTGGTGGTAGTGGACCATGCCACCGGATACACAGAAGCAATACCCCTCAAAATGGTCACTGCTTCCAAAGTGGCCATTTCCCTATTTGACATCCTCTCCAGAGTGGGCTTTCCAAAGGAGGTGGTCTCAGACAGCGTGACTAACTTTATGTCTGCCTGTCTAAAAGCGATGTGGGATGAATTTACCTACAAGTTCATCACCTCATATCATCTCCAGACCTATGGTCTGATGGAAAGATTCAATAAGTCCCTGAAGGGCATAATCATGGGTCATCAGGAGGATTTGGGATGTTTTCCTCCTATTCCTGTTGTTTGCTTACAGAGCGGTGCCACAGAAAGGGGTTGGTTTTAACCCCTTTGAGTTACTGTTTGTCTATCCTGTAAAAGGGCCACTGGGTCTGATTAGAGAAGCTTGGGAGAAGCCTCTCAAAGAGCCTAAACATGATGCGCTAGATTATGTGCTAGGTTTCCTGTCCCACATGACAGAGTACATGGGGTGAGCAAGCAACAACCTGGAGGCCAGCCAAGAGCTTATTAAGCTTTGGAATAACCAGAAGGCTACTATCCCCGAGTACAATCCAGGGCTGTTGGGGTGGGTATTGGAGCTTGTGGCTCTTAGTGCCGTCTGGGACATGTGGACTGGACTCTACCCCATTCTGGAGAAAAAAGGGTGAAGTCACCTACTTGGTGGACCTTGGCAACCCCAGGAGTCCCCGCTGGGTTCTCCATGTCAACAGATTGAAACCCAACTAAAACATGGCAAACATGACCATGCTGATGGTCACAGATGAAGGATGAGAAGAGGAGCGTGTGCCTCTACCAGACCTTCTCTCCACTAATGCACAAGATGGGTCAGTGGAGGAGAGAATAGTACTCTCTTCCAAGTTGACAGACCATCAGCAGAAAGAATGCAGACAAGTGTTGGAGGAGTTTGCTGGGCTGTTCTCCTTGAACTATGGATTCACCACTTGGTGTGTCCATGACATTGACACTGGTGGCAGCCTACCTGTCAAAAACAAGTTGTACAGTTTGTCTGACCAGGTCAAAGCCAGCATTAAGCCTGAAGTAGCCAAGATGATGGAGTTGGGGTTAATTGAGCCCTCTGACAGTCCGTTGACAAGTCCAGTGGTACTGGTGCCAAAGCCTAATCCCCATGGGGTGAAAAAAGAATTGAGGTTTTGTGTGGACTGCAGAGGTTTGAATGCAGTCACCAAGACTGATCCTCACCCCATACCTAGAGCTGATGACCTCATTGACAGGATGGGGGCAGCAAAGTACCTGAGCATATTTGATTTGACCTCAGGTTACTGGCAGATTGCCCTAAGTCCAGGAGCACAGGAGAGGTCTGCAGTTTCCACCCCAGAGGGCCATTTTCAGTTCAAGTTGATGACCTTCGGCTTGAAAAATGCTCCTGCCACCTTTCAAAGGTTGGTGAACTGAGTCCTGTCTGGGTTGGAAACTGTTAGTGCAGCTTATATAGATGAGATAGCTGTATTCAGTTCCACCTGATCCATCTGAAGGAAGTGCTTCAGGTCCTGCAGCAGGAGGGTCTTACTATCTAGCCAAGCAAATGCCAGAAAGGGCAAAGCTCAGTGGTGTACCTGGGCCATGCTTGTAGGCCATGTACAACTTCTCAAGTCCAAGATACAGACCATTCTGGATTAAGAAGCTCCTAAGACCCAGATACAGGTCAGGGCCTTGCTTAGCCTGACTGGGTACTACAGGAGGTTTGTGAAGACCTATGGTACCATGGTGGCTCTCCTGACGAAACTTACCTCAAAGAAGCTGCCCAAAAAGTTCATATGGACCCCAGAGTATCAGAAGGCTTTTTACAATTTGAAGGAGGCTATGTGTTTGAAACCAGTCCTAATGGCCCATGACTACAATGCTTCAGATCAAGGGTTTGGGTCAGTACTGGCACAAGAAAATGAATGGGGCCAAGATCAATCAGTTGTCTTCATTAGCAGGCAACTACTACACAGAGAGCAAAGATAGAGTGCCATTGAGAGGGAAGCCTTTGCTGTGGCCTGGTCCCTGAAAAAGCTGAGACCATGCCTGTGTGGTACTCACTTCCGTGTTTAAACAGACCACAGACCTCTCAGATGGCTCATGCAGATGAGTGGGGAGAACCCAAAATTGTTGAGGTGGTCCATTTCCATACAGGGGATGAACTTCACAGCAGAACACAAACCTGGGACTGTCCATGCAAATGCAGATGGACATTCCAGGTTTTTCCACTTAGATAATAGGTACTACCAGGGTGTAAGTTAGTTGCCCATCACCTTTCGTCAGGGAGAGGCATATAGGAAAGTCATCCTTCTTGCCCTGATCAGCCCCATTTTTGACTGATAGATACTGACTCTGACATCTTTGGTGCCAGCTATCACGTAGCCTATATAGTTGACGTAGTCAACTATATAGGCTCCACCCAGACACGCCGACATCACATCAGTAATTTTCTTTTCGCACCAGTTAGCGCTGATCCAGATAAGAGCTACCCCTCTGTCTCTTTTTGACAATCTTTTTCCGATGTTTTGGGGTAGATTTTATTTATTTATTGTGTGTTGAGGATGAAAGGTAGGGTTTAAGCCGTATGGTGCCTGTCTCTGCTGCATGTCGGTTACCGACCCCCACCTGGTATGCTTATGGTTTCTCGAGGGTGATCAAGACTTGAAGTTGTGCTTTGACTGCCGGGCCTGCTGGGCCATGGTGCCGAAGGTTTTGAGGGAGCAGTCCCTAAAGCTGCTTGTGGCCTGGCAGGCGATGCCATCGAGCGCAACTCCTCGGAGGGGACGGTCATGATTGAGGAAGAGAAGGTCGCGACACCACTCCATGAGCTCCAAGAACAAGTCCAAATCGACTTTGACTTCCCCTCATCTGTCATCGTCAACGGGACGAGTGGGGAACATCGACGTTCAAGGCACGGTTTTGCGGAGCTGCTCCCAGGTTGGCCTCCGCAACTCACCCAGTTTCCGGGAGCCAGAGCGACCCCCGATCAAATTAAAGAGTTTTATGAGGCTATTCACTGAGTATTTGAGAGGGCTGACCCCTCTGGTGCGTCTTCGAGCCCCGCAGGGTGGAAAGAGGCCCTATCAGATTCCACTCGGACGACTCAGGCCTCGGCACTTGTGGGGTCTCATGGATCCAATTCTGGGTCCGGATCAGCACCGGTCATGCCAACGCGACCTTCCCTGGCACCAGTCCCAAAGTTGATGCTCCCGGTGTCACATGTGCCCACCGACGGCACCAGCCCCATTCTGATTCTCGACAACTTGGCATCGGATCAGTGTCGATCGATGCATGTCCGTCGCCGACAGAGCCCATGGGCTCTAGGTCTTTGCCTGAACATTTTGAGGTTTCAGGCCTAGAAGAAGAGTGGGAGGGGACCCTTTAGAACACCAGTTGAGCATTTATGGTGAAGAATTGGACTGGTATGAGGAGCTTGCGGAGGCCAGTAGACTAGACTCCTCTCTAGATACTGGTATGCTCTCTCTACCCAACATGGCTACAGAGGAGGGAGCTGCCTATGCTGTGGTGGTAAAGAGGGCTGCAGAGGTTCTTGGCCTGGAGATGCCCTCGATGCAGGTCAAGACTAATCTCTTGACTGAAGTGCTTCAACCTGTGGCTTCCTCATCTGAACCCTTTTTGCCCCTTAATGTTGCACTGACAGATGCTCATCTAGGCACATGTTCCAAGCCTAGCACAGGGGCTCCTGTGAACAGGGCAATAGCATGCCGCCATTGCCCTGCCCCGGTGATCCAGGTTTCCTCAGCCAACATCCTACCCTTGAGAGCTTAGTGATCCAAGCCATGGCGCATTCCCTTCCGCTCCCCTGGACAGGGAATCCAAAAGGCTGGAAGCACTTGGGAAGAAGATGTTTTCTTCTGCCAGGCTAGCATTGGGGTCAGTGAACACCAAATGCCTTTTGGGCAGTTTCTCACATACCTTATGGTAAAAGGTTGCACAAGTGCTGCCACAGGTCCCGGAGGAGGCCCAGGCTGTGCTCTACCAAGCAGTGAGAAAGGGGAGGGATGCAGCAATGTTCACCATCAGGTGTGGGCTGGATATGACTGATTCGCTGGGCAGAGCAGTTTCACTGACAGTGGCCTTGCAGGGCAATGCCTGGCTGCGAACATCTGGCTTTTCAGGGGATATCCAGGCCTACGTCATGGACATGCCCTTCGATGGGACTCATCTCTTTGGAGAGAAGGCAGACTAGGTGCTGGAGCGCATAAAGGACTTGCGGGCTAAAGCCAGGTCCTTGGGCGTCCCAGTTACACCTCGCCCCATCTGCCTTTCGCCCCTTTCATGACAATGGAAGGGGCTTTAAACTGTGTCAGCCATACCCCAGCCACCATCCTCCACAGACTTCCCAAGTTGTGCGAGGACGTGGACATGGTGCAGTAGAAATGGAAATGGTAGCCAGACGTCGTCCGCCACTAACCCGCCCCCTCCACCCCCCACACAACTGCAGGCTCAAAATCCTCCTGCTTTGATTCTGCAAGACCATGTGTGTCCAGTTGGAGGGAGACTCTAACATCATCTCCTCCACTGGCCGTCTGTGATATCAGACAAATGGGTCTTGCAGATCATTCAAAATGGTAGCTCCCTTCCTTTCCAATCTTTCCCCCTTCCTTTACTGCCATCTCAAGAACAGCTGGTGGAGGATCATTTTTTCTTGCTCTGTGAGGAAGTTACAGCTTTCCTGGCCAAGGGGTCTATAGAAAGGGATCCGATTTCAGAAGTAGGCAGTGGTTGTTCTTCCTGCTACTTTCTGATACCCAAAAAGAACAAAGGTCTTTGTCCTTTTCTAGACCTCCGGACCATCAATCTCTTCTTTAAAAAGGAGAAATTCAAGATGCTCACGTTGGCTCATATCTTGTCTTCCCTAGACCAAGGAGACTGGCTGGTAGCATTGGATTTGCAGGATGCGTATTTTCACATCCCCATCCTGCCTGCCCACAGGCATTACCTGTGGTTCAAGGTAGGCCATGAACACTTTCTGTTCACTGTGCTACCCTTTGGGCTTTCCAGCCTCCGGTGTTCACCAAGGAGATGGCAGCGGTTGCAGTTTATCTGTGCAGGTTAGGCGTTTCCATCTTCCCCTACCTCAACAGCTGGCTGTTGAAGGCGTGTTTGCCCCAGACTGTCGTCTCCCACCTCCAGACTACGGCAGCCCATCTGCATTCGCTGGGATTCACTATAAATATGCTAAAGTCACATCTGACTCCTTCTCAGATGCTCCCTTTCATCGGAGCAGTTCTGGGCACAGTGCAGTTTCAGGCTTATCCTCCCAAGCAGCGAGTCCAGGATATTCAGGTTATGATAGCAATGTTTCAGCCTCTATTCTGGATTTCAGTGAGAATGATTCTGATGCTGCTGGGCCTCATGGCCTCCTGCATCCTGTTGGTAAATCATGCTATATGGCATATGCGGGCTCTGCAGTGGGACCTAAAGCTCCAGTGGGCGCAGCATCAGGGGAATCTCTCTGATGTGGTTCAGATCTTAGAGGGAACTGCAAAAGATCTGCAGTGGTGGCTAACAGATGGAAATTGGGTCAGAGGCAGACCCCTCTCCCTTTCCCAACTAGAACTCACAGTAGTGACAGATAAATCACTCCTGGGATGGAGTGGCCATGTGGGAGGGATGGAGATCAGAGGACTCTGGTCTCAGGTTGGAATCAGGGGTCCATATCAACTTGTTGGAGCTCCAGGCGATCTGACTAGCCTTGAAAGCATTTCTTTCCTCTGTCAAGGGGAAGTTAGTGCAGGTGTTCAAGGAGAATACCACCGCCATGTAGTACTGCAACAAGCAGGGCGGGGTGGGGTCATGAAGCCTTTATTAGGAGGCCCTGCATTTCTGAACATGGCTGGAACAGCTGGGTGTAACCCTGGTAGTTCAACACCTGGCAGGTTCTCTGAATGGCAGGGCAGATGAACTTAGCCGTAGATGCCTAGCGGATCACAAATGGCGTCTCCAGCCGGAGTTGGTGCAAGGTCTCTTTCAGCAGTGGGAGAGCCTTGGTTAGAACTGTTCTCCTTCAAAAGGAATGCGCAATGTCCGCAGTATTGCATGTTGGAGTTTCCAAGGCGGCTTTGGCTCTGCAACGCTTTTCATCATGAGGGGAGCTCAGGCCTCCTATATGCTTTCCAGAGCATGCCACTTCTGCCCAGAGTTCTCAAGAAGATCAGGAACGACCGGGTCCAAATCATTCATGTGGCTCCGGATATGGCGCAAGAGTGTGTATCCCGAGCTTCTTCGAATGAGCACTGATCTTCCGATTAGGCTGCCTCTTTGGGAGGATCTTCTATCGCAGCAGCAGGGGAGGGTCCTCCACCTGAACCTGTCAACTCTACACCTCCTTGCGTGGAGATTGAGCGGTGGCTGTTGACAGCATTTGACCTTCCGCCCAAAATCTGCAAACTTATTTTGGTGGCCAGGCGCCCCTCCACTAAAGCAGTATACGCCTGCCATTGGAAAAAATGTGTATAAAATTGTACAGAAAAGTGTGTTGACCTTTCTGCCTCGCTTTCTGATATTCTTCTCTTCATTCTCACCCTTGCCAGCTAGGCTCCGCTCTGGGCACTTTCAAGGGTTATCTTTCTGCTCTGTCCACTTTCCTGCGGCTGTCTGACTAAGCCTCTTTGTTCAAGTCCACTATTGTTAGTAGTTTTCTGTAAGGGCTTGTACATGTTTCCCCCTATGCCCTTCATTATGCCTCAGTGGGATGTGAACCTGTTTCTCACTTATCTTATGTGTGCTCCCTTTGAACTGCTACATAATTGTCCTCTCTAGTTGCTTGCCATCAAGACAGCATTTCTAGTGGCAATATCTTCTGACTGCAGGGTGAGTGAACTGCAGGTTTTATCATCCAAGCATCCCTATCTTCTGCTATTACCGGATAAGTTGGTGATTCGCACCCGAGCTTCTTTCCTACCTAAAGTGGTGACCCCATTCCATCTGGGTCAGTCAGTTACGCTGCCCACCTTTTATGCTCCTCCACATCCCTTTAAGGAAGAGGAGCAAACCCATCATCTGTCCCCAAAAAGAGCATTGTCTTTCAGTCAGTCAGTCAAATAGCTTTATTTCGATAAACAAGTATCTTAAAAGCATTAACTATCTTACATTATTCTGCAAGGACAGTACAAATTACCAGAAAAGCATCAATCAATAATAAAAGCCCAATAAAATCATTTTATACATCACTATTCCTAATAATAAAAAAATAAATAAAAAAAAAAAAGATAAGCGCGAGCTATAAAAAGAGTTTAAAACATCATAAAAGTGAGTTCATTCTAGTATATTTTCATTAAATAGATACAATTTTAGTATTTGTTTAGCAAAAGATTAACTATATTATAGGTTACAATGCAATATACATCTATAAAAACAAGGATAAAAGATATCGTAAAAACATAGTAATTCATTAGGGTGCTATGCGTAGAGTTTTGAACCTTATAATCCAGGCACAACTGAGATATTTTGCAACACCACAGGCAAAGAGGGTGCGTGCATCTGATTTTAGAATGCGTAGAGCAGTGCAATGCTCGTGTGCCCAATTGTCTGCAGATAGGTTTAAGCCATCTCGTTCTAGCATTCTTATAAGCAGGGCAGGCAAACATAAGGTGGGCTAAGCTCTCTGTTGGTGCTCTGCAGCAGGGACACCCCGCTAATGTCTGATATGGTGCACTCCATTTTGCAGTTAGCTCCCGAACCAGGAGCAAACCTACCCTGAACTGTATAAAAAGTGCTCTATCTCGTGGTGACTGAATAAAATCTAAATATGGTTCAAGAAGAATATATTGCTTATGAAGATAAAATTCTTCTGTAAGTCTTCCCACTCTTTGATTACTGAGCTCCTTCCTGGGCATTAACCCAGGCCCAGTAAAACCTTTTAAGATCAGCCTTGCAAGGTGGAGTTTGCGTGTCCCATGACTCTTTGAGCCCAAGAGCAAAGAGAGTTTTTTTAAGTTTGAGCACCCAGCCAATTCTTTGATTGCCATCCAAGGCCATTACTTCAGTGAGCGCGGAGGCATAGCTAGTTAGCTCAGGAGTCCGACACAAACGAGCCCAAAATAGCAATGGCCGTAACCTGGCTATATCTTTAAAGGAGTGCCTACCCATATCGCTCATTAATGGTTTCAAAGGCACATTGCAGGGGAGCATCACCAGATCTCTAAAAAATGTGTGTTCTGATCTGCTGATGCTATCCACATTCTCGAAGCCCCATAATTCGGCACCATAAAATGCCGAACTAAGTGCTTTGGCTGCATAAATTGTTAAGGCAGGCGCCACAGGTCTACTCTGTGAGGAGCGATGTTCTCTTATCAAAGCTCCAGCCACGCGCTTATGATTTAAGAGCATTTTATCAATGTGGTATTTCCACTGCATTGTCTCATCCAGCCTTAATCCTAGGTAATCAAATGTTGTTACTTTCTCCAGACTAGTTCCGTCTAAAGTAAAATTACTTCTATATGACCTAAAGGGATTGAATACCATTAGCTTAGTCTTTGAAGTATTAACAATCAGCCCCCGGGACTCGCAAAAGAGATAGAATCTATCTAAAAGCTTTTGTAACCCTACTGGTGTCTTAGAAATAAGCAGAGTGTCATCTGCGAAGAGAAGGGTAGGGACCCTATCACCAGCCAGGGCAGGGGCGTCAGATGGAAACTCTTGGAGAAAGCTAACCACCCCGTTCATATATAAGGAGAACCTTGACCGGACAAAAGAGTTCCGGGTGGACGACCAACTCTTCATGGGATATGTGGGAGCTAAAAAAGGTCGGACAGTTCAGAAACGAACTATTTTGCACTGGGTCATTCTCTGTATTAAGATCTGCTATGCCCTGCCTAAAAAGCAATCTCCTGAGGGCTTACAGGCCCATTTCACCCAGGGAAAAGCTGCGACCACGGCGTTGGCTCATGGTTTTCCAGTACTGGATATCTGCCAGGTAGCAAAATGGGCATCTAGGCACACATTTGCCAAGAACTACTGCCTGGACAATTAGGTCCGCGGGGACGGGCATTTCGCCCGTTTGGTCCTGCATTACTTTTTAGTCTAGTAATTTGTCCACAGCCCACCGCCAGGATGGTATGGCTTGGGTATCTATTCAAAGGTAAGGAATCTGCAGCTTGAAGTCTCTATCAGATGAACAAGTTACTTACCTTCCGTAATGCATTATCTGGTAGAGACAATATCTAGCTGCAGATTCCTTACAGACTCACCCATGCCTCCCTGCTCTGCAGACACATTTTTAGAGCTAGAGTTGATCCCCTTTTCAGGACCCTAGTTTGGACACACACTGGTCAGTCTAATTCTTGGCTCTGCGCTCCTGGCGTGGAAAGTTGTGAAAAGAAACTGACATCCGTGCGCCTGGGTAGCCCCTATATAGGTGTCTGCAATGTCAGTCAGTCAGTCAAATCACTTTATTCGATGCTTAAAATTTAAGATCATAAAAGTACAAAAGTACACATTATAAGATAGGCTTTAAAAAAGTGCAATTTTAATAATACAGACGTTAAAAACAACGGTTTACAGTCAAATAGAAAAGCACAATTCATTAAGTGAGATTACATAATCGTCTAGTCTTCCATGAAAGGAGTAAGAATGAGGCCACGGAATAACATACTAATTGGTTAGGCAGTGACTTTAAAAAGTACAACACAGGGCGACATTGGCTAAAACAATATTTATGCATAAGCGGCCGGATAAATCTAGTGCGATGATTCTTGTAAAATATACAAAAGAAAAAGATATGTAAATTTGATTGGGTAGAGATTCCATCACACGGGCAAGGGGGGAAGTCAGAGATAGAATACATTCCGGCTGGAAAGGAGAAAATGCAGGGAATTAAAGTCATTCTGAACCTCACTAATATAAATCTATGGCGTTGGTTGGTCACAAAGGATAATTAAAGGCTACGCCTTCCTGGTCTATTGGGCCTTCCGGGTATTATTTTACAGACACCTTTGTACTGTTCATCTTATGTCGCTCAGCTGTTCTTTGGTTAAGATATGGTATCTTAATTTCTTTTTTTGAAACTGTAGTGCAGTGTAATGTCGATGTGAACAAATGTCCTAGGCCAAGGGAGACGAGGCTATTTTTGATATATGTTAGCCACGGGATCCTGTGGACATGGTCAAGGGAGAGGCAATCTTCTATCAGCCTCTGTGTAATATTCACAGATTGTCTCCTCCAGATCGAGTGTCATAAAAGTATTGGTGCCAACCTAATAGTATCAGTGATATAAAGAATGTCTAGTTCTGCATGGCAAATAAAATTAGAACAGCTGGGAGGGAGACCAACAAGCCTTTTCTAAAAAGAGTCCTCGATGGACTGCGATGTCATATCCGGTGCAAACGATGCCAAGGACACCACGTGGACCCGAATGGAGCCATCTGACAGCGCAGGGGTGCTGCTCACGCAAATGTTTCCGGGTCAAGTCTAATGCCTGGGAATTTCAAAGGTAAGGAATCTGCAGCTAGATATTGTCTCTACCAGATAATGCATTACCAAAGGTAAGTAACTAACTTGTTCTTTATGTTCCCTAGTAAGGAAAAACAGCCAATGTCATTTCCCCCTATTGTAGTGCTGCTAGCCCTATAGGCTAACACAGGTAAGGCTTAATTGAACTTAATAAAGTCTATCTTTGCTCTGGAGCTATTTAGCAATATCATTCATAGTATCAAAAAAATAGTTACAATCCATCCAACTACTTGTTGAGGTCGATTTATAATAACTATTTCAGGAAAGTACTCTTAGGACTTAGTATCCTGAAGTTACCTAAAGCAGCCCTGTAGCAGCCTCTTCTGATTGGTCAGCCTTTGACAGCCTGAGCCAAGCTTCTCCCTGAGTAGGTGAAACAATATAGCCATTTGGTGGGAGGAATTTTGGTGCCACATGCATCAAGTGGAAAAACGAAGCAGAACGGGCAGATTCGCAGAATCTGCCCCTAGCGACTCGGTATTTTTGCATTTGGGATGCATCATCCCCAATGCAAAATCGCAATTTAAGGAATCGCAAAATTTGCGATTACTTAATTGCAATTGCATTTAAGGAATTGCAAATTGCGATTCCTTAAATGCAATGCATTAACCAGTAAAAGTTTGCGATTTAGCAAATAGGAATCGCAAATTACCGTCAATCACAAGTTGATGGTAATTTGCGATTCCTTTGAAAAATGCACTAAAGTGCATTTTTCAAAGTCCCATGTTACACACACACATGCCCTTGGGGCATGTGTGTGCGCAACATGTGGATAAATTGAAATTTCAGGGGTGCAACAGGGTGTCCTTTTGGCACCCTTGAAATTGCATGCGCATTTTGCGAGTACCTTTTGGGTACTCGCAAATTGCGCATGCAATTCCTCCAGGCCCATAGGAATGAATGGGAAGCAATTCCATAATTGTGACTCGCAATTAGCGAGTCGCAATTAAGGAATGTGTAGGAATCGCAAATCTTTTTCCGATTCCTACGTGCATAGGCAATAGCGATTCTTTAATTGCGATTCCCTAAAAATCGCAATTAAAGAATCACTATTGACTATTTTGATGCAGTTCAGTTCAGAAAAGCTTTATTCGGTTATAAGAAACAACCATAAAAGCGAATGTACATACACATATATATAATGACATCCTATTACAGAAAAGTTACTTTAAAATGATCCAGCAATACGAGAATATAATTCCATTAAATTACTTTAAAAACCATGCTTTTCCGTGCATAAATTGACGTTAAAATGAATGTTGCTACAAAAAAACAGATATCTGGCTCTTTAAGTGTAAACATTAGACTCACAGCTGCATTGGAAGTTGTAACATTATATTTCTTAAACAATGGTTTTAAGTATACAAATCTATAATTAGAATACAGTTCACAAAAAAGTAAAAAGTGCAGAGTGCTTTGCTTTGTGCGATTATCACACGGGCATGGAGTGACTGGGTGCTGTTTCATTTCTGGGAACGCCACTAAGTGATGTACAAAACCCAATCTCATCCTTGTCAGTACAAATCGGTGGGATGATCTTGATACTGATGTTAAGTAGCTTTGAAACCCAATGGTGTCTATGTGCAGTTGGTATTGCTGGTAGGTAGATTGTAACTCCACTTGTCTCGACCTGCCCTCCTTCCTTTGTGCCAAAAATATATTCCTCATCTCCTGTTTAGAGAAATCTAAAACCTCCATTGGGTTGTCCAGGGTTCTTAACTTAAATAGTTCTCTAGTGGTATTTACTATGTATTTTAACCAAGGGATCTTGAGGCAGTTATCCACTATTTTGATGCATGTGCACCTTGGCTCCTGGAGAAGGCAGGGAGAGGAAAGGGGCTGGGGAAATAAAATGGACTTCAAAGGCAGGAAAACAGATGTCACAGGATCCCAGGACCCAGGCCAGCCCCCACTTACTTGATCCCCAGGCAGATGGGAGCCCTCCTAATTAGAATAGGAGAGGGGCTGGAAGCCACAAACACCAAGGAGAGATTTTCTCTATTTTTATTTTTGTGGAAACAGTGCATTCTGTATCAAAAAGATGCACCACTTAACAGGAAGTGGTCATAGCACAGAGAGGTAACTTTACCTCTGTTGGTTGGGGTGCCCCTCTCTTACCTGCCCAGAATGGAAGATAAATATGGGAGAGCTGCAGGAGCTCCTCCGATCACTGTTTGGAACATCAGAAGAAAAAGGACTGACCTACTGGACCCTTGGACTGCACTAGTGAAGGCTTGCACTCAGAAGGACTGCACTTGCTGCACTCGAGAAAGGACTGTGCCTGACTTAAAAGATAAGGAGTGGACCCTCTGTTCAGCAACAGGTACAACAGAGCTGAAAGAAGTCACCTGCCAAGCCAAAGAGAGGATCACACCAGCTGATAGTTGCAACTGGAATTTTTCATGGAATGTGCAGTTGCATTGTAAGGAATTGAGTCCTAGCCCCCCAGGAGGTAATCCAGAGTTTCTGATCCCTTGCAACTGGATTTTATCTGGACTGTGCAGGTGCTTTGTGAGAATTTGAGTCCTAGCCCCCCAAGAGGCAATTCAGAGTGTCTGAACCCTTGTCTGATGCTACTGGATCCCTATTTTACCCAAAGGAACCAAAAAGATCTCAAAGTTTGGAAACTTTCTGCAACGTTTTAAAGAAAAGCTGCAGGAGGAGACCAGTTCAATGTCAAGAGGCAAACCGATGTCTTCGACTCGTGAATCAGTCTGACCATGCTGGTTTGTCCCACTGTATGCTCTGGATGTCCTTGTCATCAAGGACAAAAGCAAAGAGTTCCAGAGGCTCACTTAGGTATTGCGCTGCAGGCCAGCACCTCGAATCGAACTCCAGATCTAAGGAACCAGAGGACTCGTCATCGTGAGAAAAGTTCCATGTAAAGGACTAAGTCTGAAGGTAAACTTTTGACTGGAACCTAACCCTCAACTTCTCTGACCTGCGCTCCATTGTGGTCAGTCTAAAACGCTGACTTTGTCCAGGCCCAGCGCAACTAGATAGCCATGATTGGTGCTTCATGCTTTTTGGCACTAGAATGCCCAGTTTTTTAATTAATCTTAAAAAAATCATATCTTCGGTTCCCTGGTAGGACATCAAGAAAACTCTATCGCATCTCCTGTGCTTTCTAAAGACTTCCAAGCAGAAGCACTAGCACTATCTCTCGATCTTGAGAAAACATTCAATAGGATCGAATGCAGTATATGTTCTACACCCTACAGACAGCAGGCCTTGAGCCTGATTTCATCAACATGATAAGGTGGTTAAATTCTGTCCCTACAGCTCATGTGAACTGTGGAAGCTTACTTTCTAATTTCTTAGCTATCCAGCATGGGGTACAGCAGAGTGGCCCATTTTCCTCCTTCTGTTCCTACTAGACCTAGAACCACTGGCTGCAGCTATACAACAAAATATGGAAATAGCGGGAATTCACTCTAAAGCAATAACTTAAAGATATGTTTGTATGATGACAATTTCGTTTTTACTCTCACGGACCTTAGTTCTTCTCTGTTGACACTTTTATCAGTCATCAATGACTTTTTACTCTTTGTCCTTATCCCCCTTTGTGGGACACAGGGTCAATTGGGATAGAAGTGCAGCAGTACCCCTCTCTAGAATCCCCACACAGGTGTTCATAGCAGGCTAAAGCTTTCAATGGCAGCAGAAAAAACTGCAATACTTAGGCATATTCCTCAACAATTGCCAAGAGCATTTGATATAGGACAATTTGAATCCGCTGATGAGAGATATCTAATAACTTGCCTTGGGCACAACCTCAACAGTGATATTAGTTCTTGTGGGGAAACATGAGACCATGACTGAAACTCTTTAAACTGTTAGCAGATAGACCATCATGTAGTTTAAGTTTGCTACATATAGAATTCTTTTACAAGGCACTAAGACTGTCAGGGCTAACATGCATACTGCCACAAGCCAGGGAAATTCCTTTCAGTGCATTGCTAGAGCAGGCTATATCTGACAGTGCCCCCACTGGAGGAAGTTTACCAAATCTTAAATATCTGCTGTTGACATTTGCTAGAAGTGGCAATCACAAATCAGTCATATGAGCAAAAGTATCTATGGGAATTACTGTTATCTCTCGGGTCTTTCCAGGAAGTACAAAGGCAATTGCCATTCTTACTCCTTCCAGTTCAAACTCTGAAAAGTTTAATGAGGGTCTATAAATTGTATTGAGTGCCTCCAAAGTCAGCTGTGCACAGTTTTGGTTCGGAAAAGCTCACTCAGTCTGGTAGGCCGGCTGGTGGCCATCAGAGTTGGGCCTACCACCTACCCTCAAAAAATGCGCAAAGAATCTGGGAGTTCTCATAGTTGATAATCTTTCCATGAGTGAGCATGTCAAAACCATCTCCAGAACCACCTCCGGAACCTGTTTCGGTCTATGCGAATGCTTAAGAAAGTCTTTCAATGGACCCCACTACAGGCCAGGAAAACTCTTGTTCAAGCCCTGATAATAAGTTGCATTGACTATGGTAATGCCTTATATGTGGGAATCAATGAAAACCTCTTAACCAGGCTCCAGGTAGTGCAGAACTCAGCCGCACGCATGGTCCTGAAACTTTCCCCTCACTCCCCTTCGGAACCCACCCTCCGCTTCTTCCCTCCATTGGCTTCCGATTAAACCACGCATTTTCTTCAAACTTCTCTGTCTGGTCTGTAAAACTCTCCAAGGTAACGGCCCCCTTTACCTCAGGAACAAACTTCAGCCATACATCCCGGCTCGCTGGCTCACATCCAGTGACCTACTACTTTTACACCCGAAATGTATTCGAACGACCAGGTTCGGGAGCCGGTCTTTCTCATACCTCACTCCTTATCACTAGAATCAGCCGCCCTTGTCTATTTGTGCATGCTCTGAGCTCACCAGTTTAAAAAAAACCTGGATGTTCACCCTATAATCTCATTTCGTACAGTGTGATATCCCCTGCTGTAAAGGCGCCTAGAGATCCCCTCTGGGATGATTCATGTGCCAAATAAATGAATAAATAAATAAATGCCAAGAGGACCGTATGCTCCTCAGAATGCTTCAAGACATCATTGTTTACAGCCATATATACCACTCTTCATGAAAAGTATCTTAAGCCCCAAATACTGACTCCACGTTTTCAATGTTTTTTCCTTTAAGAAGCCTTGTTTTATCTCCTGGATTACATTTTATAATTTGTGCCAGCAACTTCTATGGCCAGATCATGTGGGTATGCAGATGCAATTATGATCTAACCTACATGAGGAATCAGACCTTTCTTTTGAAGATGATTGTGTGTACTTGCATTTCACCCCAATAGTTACCAAAATATCTTCAACAACTAAATTTACTTCTATTGGATATGCTCCAGCAATAAACATTTCAATACAATGAAAAAAACAATTGTTATTACTTTAGTAATAGTTTCATTGGGATCAACAAACTGCCATTTGAGCTGTCTAGTGTTTTGTGTACAGTTGTACATTTTAGTGCTAAATGGTCAAGCAGCAGAGTCTGCCTATGGTTACACATTTCTGAGAGGACAGGGTCAGACCACAGAGGTTGTGTTATGGGTTGTTTTATGGGTGGCTAGTTTGCAGAGGGGACATATACCATTATGACAGTTTCATAGACATTGCGACCTCAATTACTTGTGCCAAATACAACTCCAATATGTACAAAACTCCTGCCTCTTCTGGGTGGACTTCACCTAGTATTTCCTGTGGTTGCTAAATGGTACCAGCATTCTGGTCAGAGCGTAGTTTAGTTAATAATGTTAGGGGGGGTGAGTCCGTGGTGCACCCAACTAAAATAGGTTGGGCTTGCCAGGTTAATGGACAGGTTAAGAACATCAGTTTTGAGTTATTTAATAAAAATGGTTGCTCAGCTTAGGGATAGACTGGGCTTCGTGGTCTGCTCCAGTCCAGTTCCTCTGCACAGCAATGTAGAAGAGGGAGGGCAAGGGGAGCAGGCCAGCCACAAGCACATGCCTAACATGAGTAGACTAGGTTTGGGGAGGGCAGCGAGAGTTGGCTTAGTAGTAACCCATGTGTTCAGTCCTGCAGATCTTCAAAGAATATGGTGGCACACACCGGATTCTCACAGTCAAGCTCGCCTGATTAAAATCCATACCCAGATACACACCTTGGGCTCCAATAGGCAGGTACACCATAACATGTGTGTCTTTTGCTTCTGAGACCATGGAAGGGCAGTTGCAAGTTTCCCTACCTCATGTAATAGGCAAAATACACCATCAGCGGTGTAAGCATTCCATATATAACAGGTATAGCTGGCCATAAACAGTGGAAGTTTCAAGTACAACACAGCAGATTGAATGCAAGCTCTACTCTTTCACAGAAAGGTTATAGCACACTATCTGCAGCTTTAGCATCCATTCCTCACAAAATAGGTTCAGCACCACAGCAGAAGTGCAAGCCTCTCCCTCATAGAACAGGTACAAAATACCATCAACAGTGCAAGCAGCCCACATAGAACAGGTACAATTGGTTATCAGCAGTGCAAGCTTCCCTCTCTCATGAACAGGTAGAGCATGATAGCAGTACAAGCGTTTCTCCCTGACAAAAAAGTTCTAGCACTACATCCATCAGCAAAAAAAGTTAACTATATATAACACGTCTAGCACAGTCTGCCTCAACAGTGCAAACACCCGTACTTATTTGCTGTGTATGTCTTGGTATGGTTGCGTGGATAGGTAAGTGTATGCATGGCTGAGATGAGTGGGTAAACAGCCAAATGTGGGTGGGTAATTGTGGGGTGAATGGCTGTATCGCTATGCGAGTTGATTGAGGAGTAGGTGGTAGGATGATGGATTGAGCTGGTGGGCAATTGGGGGAGTCAGAGCCATGATGGCACATAAATTTATGTTTGGATGAATGTTGAATTTGTGTGGATAGATAGATGGATGACCAGATGTGTGTGGGTGAAGAATATGTTAAGCTATGATGTCTGTGGATTGATGGGTATTTGTGCAAAGGTGAACTATGGTCAGTTTTTGTGTTTATGGATGGATAAAATGTCACTTTATGTATAAGGTATATGAGTGTGTCTATGGTGTGTGGGCGGATGGATGTGTGGGCAGATCATGTGGGCGTACAGATGGATCAATGCACCTTGATGCTGCTGATGCACTTGGAGCTGCTCTTCTTGGCACATGGTGAGCTGTACAAAAGGTCTCATTACCTTCCAGGGCACTTACATCTGCCTCCTTGGCAACAAAACACTGTGCATCACTGTGATGAGATAGCACCTCCAGCTAATACCATATGGGAATCCATATACTACAAACTGACTGTGGTGCTTGCTTTGGTGCACTTAAGTGTCATTAACCAGTGTTAGAATATTCAGAATGTGACAAACATAATGTCCTTCATATGAAGCTGTGTCTCTGACACTATGGGCTGTGAGATAAAGACATTACAGGAAAGCTCATATCTTAAAGAATAAAAGTAAGGCATCTCAGAATGTGGTATAACATTGCCAACATTGACAATAACGGGGTTGGCATGCATATTCCAAGAAGTGAGCTATCTCAGAATGAGGTATAACCTGTAGTGGCACTGGAAAAAATAGGGTACACATGCAAATTCCAAGAAGTGAGCCTCATGGGGATGTGGTATAACATATTGTGTTGTCATGTGTTTCCTATATAGCCCATTGTTGTTTCCTTATTTTAGCCAAATTATGCACTTTGTAGGCTGCTTTTGCTTTGCACACAATACCGAATTTCACTCTTGTTTTTGTGCCACATAGTCAGCACATGTTTTTGTATTTTGTTCTTTTCCTGGGATTTAGCCGGAACAGCATAGGCAAGGCCAAACAACATAGTTCATTGTTATTCTCTGTGGTTATACACTAGCACCTAGACATAATAGAAAAACCCAGCAGCTGTTTTCGAACACACATTTTGTCCTATAACCCGGGACATGTCGTCCAAAAAAAACACAGAGCAGAGACTTGCAGACAGAACAAAGGTCCTGAGATCAGAGGGCTGTGTCAGCTGGGATGTAGAGCAACTAACTATGCTAAAATATGGGGTCCACCACTAACCCCAGAGATCTATAATTTATAATCTATATTCACTTAGCCTTTTTAGTGAGGATGGATTTAGTCAAGTCTCTTAGATAATATGACAGCGCTTTTTACTGTATAGGGTCTGCTAATCATGCTAATAACTTTACTGACCTGTATCTGTTTTCTAGTCGTGGCGCAATTATTGCATATTAGAGCATGATAGTTTGAACAAATATTGGAAACTTACTTTGTGTCTCTTTTATATTTATTGTGTACAAGTACGAGTGAATGAATGAAAGGGGGTGACCTGCTACCGTGATCCCTGAGAGGATCGAGTGTTGTGTTCTGGGGTACCAAAATCACTTGTCTCTCTGGAAAGGTTAAGAGGGCAAGTGAGGCACTATAGGCTAATCAGATTTGGGCCCATAGGTACCTATGTGGTTTGGTGACTCAGTCCCTACATGCTGATGTTCTACAGTCCCAAGCACAATTCTGTTCCTAAGCAGAATCCCTACAACAGTGGAAGCATTGAAAATATAGGGGTTGATATGCACATCCCAAGAAGTAAGACATCTCAGAATGATGTATACCATTGCAATGACACTGAAAATAATGAGGTTGACATGCATATTCCAAGAAGTGAGCCATCTTGGGATGAGGTACAACTTGTGGGGACACTGAAAATAAAGGGGTTGAAATGCACATTCCAAGAAGTGAAGCATCTCAAAATGATGTGTAACATGCACCGAAAATAAAGGAGTGACATGCTATAGCAGTGAAAATAATGGGATGAAATGCATCTTTCAAAAGGTGAGACTTCTAAGAATGAGGTAGAACATGCAATAGCACTGAAATATTGAGGTTGCATGCACATTCCAAAACGTGAGCCATTTCAGAAAAAGATATAACACGTGGTGGCACTGAAAATAAAAGGGTTGACATTCACATTCCAAAAAGTGAGCCATTTAAGAATAAGTTATTACATGCGGTGGCACTGAAAATAAAGGGTTGACATGAACATTCCAAGGAGTGAGCCATCACAGAACGAGGATTAACATGCAGTAGCACTGAAAACAAAGGGACTGACATGCACATTCCAAGAAGCGAGCCATCTCAGAATGAGATATAACATGCTGTAGTACTGCTAACAGAGGGGTTAACATGAACATTCCAAGAAGTAAGCCATCACAGAATGAGGTATAACATGCAGTAGCACTGAAATAAAAGAGTGGCGTGCACATTGCAAGAAGTTAGACATCTCAGAATGACGTATAACAGGAGGTAGCACTTATAAAGGGGTGACATGCATATTCCAAGAAGTAAGTCACCTCAAAATGAGGTATAACATACATTAGCACTGTAACAAAGGGGTGACATACACACTTCAAGAAGTAAACCATCTCAGAATGAGGTACATATTTGCATATGGCCAGGTCTAAACTGGGGTGGCATGGTGAGCAAAAGAATGATGGATTTAACCCAGATCTCTTGACTGGGGGTGAATGTTTTGATTTGTTCTGCATTCCGTCCATCAATTGTGTGTCTTTTGCTTTCTCGCCCTAAGTGCGCCGGGTATGCCCAGACGTGGGTCCTTGGCTCACTGTGCCACTGGATTCAAGCTATCCTGGCTGATATGGGGTGAAACCCCGAAACCGGTCCTAGGATGCTTGTTTCAGGTCCAGGGAGGACCTGGCTTGGCAGTTCGGGCTGGACTGTTCCCATGAGGCGCCGGGTCAAGACTGATTTGCATATGGCCAGGTCTAAACTGGGGTGGCATGGTGAGCAAAAGAATGATGGATTTAACCCAGATCTCTTGACTGGGGGTGAATGTTTTGATTTGTTCTGCATTCCGTCCATCGATTGTGTGTCTTTTGAGGTACAACATGGGCAGTACTGGTAAAGTGGTTACATACACATTCTGAGAAGTGAGCAATCTCTGAATGAGGTACAATAAGCACTACCACTGGTAATAAAGGTGTTGACATGCAGATTCTATGAAGCGTACCATCTCAGAAAGAGGCTTAACATGCAGTGGCACTTAAAACATAGGGATTGACTTTCACATTTCAAGACATGAGTCATCCTGGAATGAGATATAGCATGAGGTGCATGGGAAAAAATGGGTTGGCTTGCACATTCCAAGAAGTAAGCCATCTCAGAATGAGGAATAACATGCAGTGGCACTGAAAATAAAAGGGCTGACATGCACATTCAAAGAAGTGACCCATATCGGAATGAGGTACAACATACAGTGGCAGCATCGAAAATAAAGGGGTTGACCTGCACATTCCAAGAAGTGAGACATCTCAGAACAAGACGTAACATGCATTGACACTGAAAATAAAGGGGTGACATGCTGTGGCAATGAAAATAAAGGGATTGACATGCATGTTTCAAGAAGTGAGATATCTAAGGATTAGGTAAAACACGTGGTAGCACTGCATACAGATTCCAAGAAGTGAGTCATTTCAGTATAAGATATAACATGTGGTGGTGCTGCAAATAAACGAGTTGACTGTCACTTTCAATGAAGTAAGCCATTCGGAATGAGGTATGACATGCGGTAGCACTAAAATAAGCAGGTGGTATGCATGTTGCAAGAAGTGAGACATTTCAGAATGAGGTATAATTTTATATTGTTCCCACAAGAAAATGTAGGAGTGTGTATTAGGACAACAGGACTTGAGCATGCAGGGACTGAGTCTATTTACATCACCAGAAACTGTTGGCCCTATTCCTAGCTAGCTCACAGTGCCTCACCCAAACCCCTAACCCTCCTGGAGTGGCAGGGGATTTTGGCAACCACGAACATGACACGCTGATCCCTAAGGGAATCATGGTAACAGATCTCACCCCTTTCGCGGCTTGCTCATGCATGCCCTTGGTAAAAGACAGGAAGAATACAAATAGAGTTTTCAATATATTTATTGAAACAATCATGGTCTTGCCTAGAAATAAGGAGCTGTGATTATAAGGCAGATAATACAAAGCAAAGTAACCTGCATTGTGAACAGTCCAACCATGGCAGTCTGATTTCTATATATCTATTTTCCTACCTAACACTACCCCTGTTCTGAGAGCATAGTGGGTGTACCCTCTGCACTATCTCTTAGCATAGCCTTGGACCCCATACCTGAGTGACTTGGTCTGGAGTTGGATTAGCAACCCCTCTCCGCAGGATCAGCATGGAAGATCAGCATTGTCAGAGCTGCATGTCGGGCACGACATTTGTCCCAGGACCATTGAAGCTGGAGTGTCCCTTCTGACCCAGAAAGGGACAGTGCACTGTTTATATAATGAAACCACTGTGTTAGCAGAACAGCTCTGATGGAATGAAGTGTCTAGATGTTAGAAGCTCTCTCCGAGCAGACAACGTATGTACTAGGATATCTCGTTCTATGTTCCTAGCCTTGAACAAAGAGTACAGATTATGTAGCAGGAAATGCTTTCTAAAATCAAGCAGCATGTGCAGCGTTGCTTAGAATCATATAGTGAAAATAAAATATGTAATAGGTAACAGGGCTAAGATGAAGTCTGCTAAAATATATGCAATGTAAAGCTTAAGGAGAACCCAAAGGACTTCACCACACCCTCCCTTTGGCCGTGAAAAGACTCAGCTTCTACATATAAACTAGTCTAAAAATAAAGTATATAATAAATAATAGATACTTTCACAACCCAAGCAAACTAAAAACATCTAAAAATATACCAATTTAAAATTTTTATATAAAAAGAAGAAACATTAAATTCAATTTATAAAAACAATGGCTGAATTAAAAAAATCTCAGGAGGCTCCCAAAATGTAATCCATACTTCCAGTGTCAAGAGACTCCAGGAAGAATTTGTCATACGCCGATGATATTTCAACAATGGCCGCATTAATTAGTTCCAGAGAACACACGTGGTCTGCACCCCTAATCACCACTGAAGGCGCGTTATCCTGCAGTGCATCCACAATAGAAGAGTCAGAATCCATATCAAAAGAAAAAGGCTCACTGAGCGCATCCCGAAGCAATGGCAAGTCCCTGAGACATCTCCAAAAATGGGTCCTCATCGGATGCATCAGCAGATCCATGACCATAGAATGTACAAATTGCATTGCACAAGCAGATGTTGAGTGCACACTCGAAAGGGTACTACAAACAGTGGAACGCAGGCTGCATGCAGGTAAACCACACAGCTCGAAATGTTAGGAACCAGTCATAGGCAAAAACAACAGTTGATGGACAGAATGCAGAACAATGTCATACATTCACCCCAGTACAGAGATCTGGGCCTAAATCCATCGTTTTTTTGCTCACCATGCCATTCCAGTTTGAACCCAGCCATATGCAAATCAGTCTTGACCCTGTGCCTCATGGGAACAGTCCAGCCCGAACTGCCAAGCCAGGTCCTCCCTGGACTGGAAACAAGCATCCTAGGACCGGTTTCGGGGTTTCACCCTCTTCAGCCAGGGTAGCTTGATTCCAGTAGCATGGAGAGCACGGGACCCACGTCTGGGCATACCCGTCCCACTCGGGGTGACAAATGCAAAAACAACAGTTGATGGACAGAATGCAGAACAATGACATACATTCACCCCAGTACAGAGATCTGGGCCTAAATCCATCGTTTTTTTGCTCACCATGCCATTCCAGTTTGAACCCAGCCATATGCAAATCAGTCTTGACCCTGTGCCTTATGGGAACAGTCCAGCCCAAACTGCCAAGCCAGGTCCTCCCTGGACTGGAAACAAGCATCCTAGGACCGGTTTCGGGGTTTCACCCCTCTTCAGCCAGGGTAGCTTGATTCCAGTGGCATGGAGAGCACGGGACCCACTTCTGGGCCAGTCATAGTTCAGTTCCTGAAGCACAAAAACTAAAAAAAACTGTATCATGCTTTCACAACACAGTTGGATGTGCAGTAAATCCATCACCATTTGGCCTCAAGGTGAAACATCCATTGCGGAGCAGCAAAAATAGAACCAAAATACCACAGATCAGAAATAACACAAGTGGTATCCCTCCAAAAACACTTGAAAATATGGAATGAATGAAGAACGGAATCACTCCAAAAATGGTATGAAATGTGCTGACAAAGTCAAATCCCACTGCTTTAAAGAAATGTACCACACCAGCGGTGTTGGAAGCATTAAATATGCATTGCACAAGTTCACCAAAATGGCTAAGAAACGTTCTGCACAGTAGCGATTGTATTCCGGAGGACAATCTTGCTACTTGTAAGTCAAAGGTTTCTCGGGCAGGAATTAGTGCCACGTCCTTCTGAAACAAAAGGCTTGTAGGGCCACATGTATCAACCAATTTAGCCTGCGCAAACAGGCCAAATCGCAGAATCGGCCCATTTGCGAATGCAAAAAAGGCTATTTACAGTATCAAACCTTATTTTGTGATTCAGTAACCTGTTACCAAATTGCACAATGGGTTAGCTATTCGATATTTGGTAGGGGCGTGTTTAGGGCATCCCTTCCAAATAGCGAATCGCAGTGGTATGTATGAATGTTTTGTTACCGTGAATGTGTTGCAAAACATTTGCAATTTACCACCAACTTCAAGTTGGTGGTAACCCATTCGCAAATTGGGAATGGTGGCGAACTGCCTGCTCTTAAAAAATGAAAAGAAAACTTTTCATTTTTGTTTTTTAAATGCCACCTGTTTTCCTTTAAGGAAAATGGGCTGCATTGTAAAAAAAAAAGCCTGCTTTATTTACAATCAATCATGGACATGGTGGTCTGCGGACCCCTGCAGGGCACCATTCCCTTGATTTTAGAGTTTCCTAGGGGTTCTCAAATTGCAACCTACCTCATTAATTTTAATGAGGTAGGTCGATTTGTGAGCCTCTACAAATCACTTAATGAAACTCTTGGAGTTTCATACATTTGGAATAGTGATTACCTAATTGCAATTCGCAGAAAATCGCAATTAGGTAATCGCTATTCCAAATCTTGAAACATGTGGCCCAGAGTCTGCTCTGTTTGTCTAAGCCCCTTTAAGGTTGGAATAGATAGGTTATAGGCTTACTCCCGAAACCATGTACGTTGTGGGGAATAGCACAGAATTGCAACATGTGACTATCTGAGAGACCGAAACCACATATAGGGCACCTGCTCTCATCGTACAGCCACTTTAATCATTCAACATTAAATTTCTTCTATTCGAAAGTAACCTTATGACTGGACGAATCGAAGATGCTGGTACTCCCTTTTAATAACATGCCCAATTGCCATCAAAACATTGCACATTCCATGGTGTCATCTCTTTACAAATGAGTGAGCGGCCAATCGAAGATTCACATTAGTTTCCACTAATGAACACCTCTCATTCCCCACGAACACACTTGTAATTGAGGGCAATGACCATACTTCATGGATAAAACGCTCTCCTAAAGACTCTTATCTACCTATTGGAAAATGTTTCATGAAAGATGTAAAGTGGAACGTGGATGTTGGTAACAAAATTAACCCAAGCATTAACCATACTGCTGATATGGTGTTTTGGCTACTGTGAAAGGCAACTGTTCTAATTTCTCGATGTTTCACATTGTGTATGTAGCTTCCTTCTTAGCCATTAATTGTTGCCTACATGTCAAATTAAAAGGCAAAAATAGCTCTGTTGAGTTCAAATATTTCCAGGGCATGCAGTGAGATTTTAAGACATGTAGTGCCCAGCTCAACTGCATAATTGACCTAAGCTGACTCTGCCCATGGTATATAGAAGACATGTCATTTTTCATAATGTCAATAGCAGACGGTACAATGTTATTCAAATTGTAAATATGAGTTGACAACATATTCATGCTATCATCAACAACATCAAGGGCCTGATTCACAGAACTAACTTACGTCAAAAACGTAAAATTAGTACTTTTTGGTATTCACAGAAAACACTTACTCATTTTGGTATTCACAGAAGTTAGTAGTCCTAACTTTAGGACTCCTAAATGCCTTCTGTGAATACCGAAAGTCTTAAAGTTAGGATTTCTCTCAGTTTAGGAGTAGTAAACCCAAAGAAGCAAGAAAAATAATGAGATGGCAATTCAAGTGTAACGCCATGGAGGGATCAGATAAGTGTGTTTTAACCAAAGAAGAAAGTTACGTATACCATGTTGTGAAGAATGAGATGAGTCAGAAGAAAAGTCATCAACATCGACAGAATAACCAGAAGCAGTCTGTTGAGAAACAGGAGTTGTAGTAGGCATTAGAGAACTATAGACACCTCCAGAGGTGGTTCATCATAAACAACTGTGGGGGATATTCTCAAGAACGTGCGATAATCATCGCCAAAATAGGTTAACGCAATTTTTCATATCGCAGGAAAATAACTCTGTTTTAACGTCTTATTCTCAACACGGCGGTAACATGCGATAGTTTCCCGATAACACGTCAAATGTCCGCGATAAAATTACCAGGACGGCGATAAAAATCTAAAGCCGAACGTGAAAAAAGTGGTGATGGGCCCAACCGCGATAAAAAAAAATCTGCGATAAGCTGCACCAGGCCTGCAATTCACACGTCAGGTGGGAAAAATCACCATAAAACCAGAAAAAAAAAACACAAACAAAACCAAAACAACTGCGAAGCACAATGGAGGCAGCCGGAGAAAGTACAGAGGACAACCAGAACCCCACAAGCCCCACGGAGGACCAGCCTGGGACCTCGGGGTCAGGGAAGGGCAAGGAGAAGAAGAAGAGGAAGACGCGGTTCAGTCCGCAGGAAAACAGGATCCTGATAACGGAGGTGATAGAACACCATCAACAACTGTTCGTCACCTCCACTGTGTCATTGGCAACAAAAAATGCAACATGGCAGTCCATTGTGGACAAGGTGAATGCAGTCGGAGTGCTGAGGGGGACAATGGAAGAGCTCAAGAGGCGCTGGAATGAAGTGAAGCGCAAAACCAAGCAGAAACTCGGCAACAACCAGAAGGCAGCAATGCAGACTGGAGGAGGAGCTGGATGAGATGGAGGAAATGGTGTCCACAGTCATCAGTGTGGAGACGGTGGCAGGAGTTGGGGGACCGGACACTGCTCAACATGACCTGACACAACAGCAACAGGGTGAGTAATGACCAGGGACTGGGGGGACGGGGGGAGATGGGCACAATGTTACACATGCACAATTAAGTATAGCACAGTGCACACCCACAATGACTCTGGATCATGTCCCTGATCCCCTTGGCACACTGCAGCACACCTAGAAACAGCAAGTAGGCCCCCGTCGACTATGTTCACAGAGGGGGCCCTTCCCACACATCACCAATCTCACAACCAACCCATGCACATGTGCCAAACCCAGCAAAGCGGCGTGTCTGTGAACCACACTGACAATGCAAGTGACACTGCATGACGAATAGCATGGCTGCAGTCAATATATCATGACATGTTGCATGCCACGACACTGAGGTGGCTGAGTGTGGACCACATCCGTAAAGGAGCAGGTCACACTCTGACACATCCACGTGCACAAACAACCCCTGACGTCAACAACACATCTGCGGACAAACCATGCCCCAGAGTCCCAACTCCCACCAAGAGCCCAATTTACCCAAGTATGCAACATCTCAGCACTGTATAAGCACAGAAGTCAAAGGCACACCGCCTGAAAGGGATAAGGGGCAGCAAAATCAGAGCTGCAGGGGTGAATCTCCCAAAATTCAGCACACACAATCAATCAATCAATCATGTCACTTATCAAGCGCACTACATACCCGCGAGGGTCTCAAGGCGCTGGGGGAAGAGGGGGGTGGTGCTGCTACTGATCGAAGAGCCAGGTCTTGAGGAGTCTTCTGAAGGCCAGTAGGTCTTGGGTCTGTCGGAGGTTGGTGGGGAGGGTGTTCCAGGTCTTGGTGGCGAGGTGGGAGAAGGATCTGCCGCCGGCGGTCGTTTTCCGGATGCGGGGGACTGTGGCGAGGGCGAGGCTGGTCGAGCGGAGCTGGCGGGTGGGGGTGTAGAAGCTGAGTCGTCTGTTGAGGTAGGCTGGTCCGGAGTTGTGGAGTGCTTTGTGTGCGTGGGTGAGGAGCTTGAAGGTTATCCTCTTGTTGACAGGGAGCCAGTGCAGGTCTCAGGTGGGGTGTGATGTGGCTGCGTCGGGGGATGTCGAGGATAAGACGTGCAGAGGCGTTCTGGATGCGTTGCAGCCATCTCAGGAGCTTAGCCGTCGTTCCTGCGTAGAGGGCGTTTCCGTAGTCCAGCCTGCTGGTGACGAGGGCCTGGGTGACTGTTTTTCTTGTTTCGGTGGGGATCCACTTGAAGATCCTGCAGAGCATTCGGAGGATGTTGAAGCAGGATGAGGAAACGGCGTTGACCTGCTTAGTCATGGAGAGGGTGGGGTCGAGGATGACCCCTAGGTTGCGTACGTGGTCGGTGGGTGGCGGGGCTGTTCCCAGTGATGTTGGCCACCAGGAGTCGTCCCAGGCTGAAGGGTTGGAACCAAGGATGAGGACCTCCGTCTTGTCAGAGTTCAGCTTCAGGCGGCTGGTCCTCATCCATTCGGCGACGGCCTTCATTCCTTCGTGGAGGTGGGCTTTGGCGGTGTGAGGGTCTTTGGTGAGGGAGAGGATCAGCTGGGTGTCGTCGGCGTAGGAGATGATGTTGAGGTTGTGCTGTCGGGCGACGTGGGCGAGGGGTGCCATGTAGATGTTGAACAGCGTTGGGCTGAGGGAGGAGCCTTGGGGTACGCCGCAGATGATCTTGGTGGCCTTGGATCAGAAGGGGGCGAGGCGGACGCTTTGTGTTCTGCCGGAAAGGAAGGATGTGGTCCAGTCCAGGGCCTTCTCTTGGATCCCGGCGTCGTGAAGGCGTGTTCATAGTGTGTGGTGGCAGACCGTGTCGAAGGCGGCTGATAGGTCCAGGAGGATGAGGGCTGCTGTTTCTCCGTTGTCTAGCAGGGTCCTGATGTCATCGATGGCGGCGATGAGGGCGGTTTCGGTGCTGTGGTTGCTGCGGAAGCCGGACTGGGAAGGGTCCAGGATGTTGTTCTCCTCGAGGTAGCGGGTCAGTTGTTTGTTGACGATTTTCTCGGTGACCTTCGCGGGGAACGGGAGCAGAGAGATGGGTCGGAAGTTCTTGAGGTCCTTGGGGTCTGCCTTGGGTTTCTTGAGTAAGGCGGTGATCTCGGCGTGCTTCCAGCTTTCCGGGAAGGTTGCTGTCTCGAAGGAGATGTTGATTATTTTCCGGAGATGGGGCGCGATGGCTGTACTGGCTTTGTTGAAGATGTGGTGAGGGCACGGGTCTAGCGGTGAACCGGAGTGGATGGTGTTCATGATCTCGCTGGTGTCCTCGTCGTTGATGTTGTTCCAGGAGAGCAGGCGGTTGGTGGTTGTGGGGGCAGTGGTCTCGGTGGTTGCCGGGGCGGTCGTGGTGTTGAAGCTGTCGTGGATGTCGGCGATTTTGCGGTGGAAGGAGGTGGCCAGTGAGTCGCACAGGTCTTGCGACGGCTGGATGTCGTTGGTGTTGGAGCTGGGGTTGGAGAGTTCCTTCATGATGTTGAAGAGCTCTTTGCTGTTGTGTGCGTTGTTGTCTAGGCGGTCTTTGAGTGAGGCCCTTTTGGCGGATCTGATGAGGTGATGGTGATTGCGGGTGGCGCTCGTGGGCGGCGTAGCTGTCCGCTGTCCGTTCGTGGAGCCAGATCTTCTCCAGTTTTCGGCATGTTCGTTTGGAGGCCTGGAGGTCTTTGGTGAACCAGGTGGCTTTCTTGCTGGTGTGGCTGTTGGGCGGATTCTTGAGCGGGGCGAGGGTGCTGGCGCAGTCGTCGATCCACTGTCTGAGGTTGCGGGCGGCGGTGTCGGGGTCGGAGGGTTCGGCGGGTGGGCTCAGGGCGAGGGTTGTGGTTAGCTGGTCTTCCGTGACTCTGCTCCAGCAGCGGCGAGGCATTTGTTCGGTGCGGTGGTGCGTGGTGGGCTTCCTGTAGGTGAAGTGGATGCAGTGGTGGTCAGTCCAGTGGGGTTCGGAGGTGTGGTTGAAGGAGACATGTGGGCTTGCGGAAAAGATGGAGTCTAGCGTGTGGCCGGCGGCGTGGGTGGGTGTAGTCACGAGCTGTCTGAGTCCGAGGGTGGCGAGGTTGTCGATCAGGGTGGTGGAGTTGGTGTCCTTGTTGTTCTCGAGGTGGAAGTTCAGGTCCCCGAGGAGGATGTAGTTCGTGGAGGCGATGGCGTGTGTGCTGACGAAGTCAGCGATGGAATCGCTGAACTGTGGTCGGGAGTCCGGGGGTCTGTAGATGAGGGTTCCTCTGAGGGTGGTGTTGGGATCGGTGTGGATCTGGAAGTGCATGTGTTCGGCGGTGCTGAGGGTGTCGTCGGTGTTGGTTGAGACTCTGAGGGTGTTCCTGTGGACGATGGCGATGCCTCCTCCGACTCCGTTGGTGCGGTCCCTGCGGGTGATCTTGTATCCGTCCGGGATGGCAATGGCGATGTCGGGGGCTGAAGCGGGATTCAGCCAGGTCTCCGTCAGGAATGTGACGTCTGGGGAGGTTGAGTCGAGAAGGTCCCAGAGTTCGATGGCGTGTTTGCGGGCGGAGCGGGTGTTGAGGAGGATGCATCTGAGGTAGTTGGGTTCTTTCCTGGGCGGTGGTTTGGCGGGGCGGGTGCTGGCGAAGCTGCAGTTCCGGCAGTAAAAGGGCCCTTGGGTGCGCTTCGGGGTGGCCTGGTAGCAGGCGTGATCTTTTCCGGGGTTGAGTGCGTGGAGGGTGCTGGCGTCGTATCGGCGTCTGTTGATGTGGCGGGCGCGGGGGATGCCCGGACCAGGGGGTCTGGCGCTGGGCGCGGCCACTGCGCGGACGGGCGCAGACGGGCTTGCCTTAGGCGCGCCTTCGGCCGCCATAAATGGGGAGGTGGGAGGGAGGAGCAGGGAATGGGGTAGCGAATGGGCAGTGAGGGGGCGGGGCCGCAGGGGCGCTGCGGCGGGAAACAGGCACAGAAAGGAAAAAACGATCACAATCAGGGGCAGCAAGGGGGCACAGAAAGGAAAAAACGATCACAATCAGGGGCAGCAAGGGGGCACAGAAAGGAAAAAACGATCACAATCAGGGGCAGCAAGGGGGCACAGAAAGGAAAAAACGAGCACAATCAGGGGCAGCAAGGGGGCACAGAAAGGAAAAAACGATCACAATCAGGGGCAGCAAGGGGGCACAGAAAGGAAAAAACGAACACAATCAGGGGCAGCAAGGGGGCACAGAAAGGAAAAAACGATCACAATCAGGGGCAGCAAGGGGGCACAGAAAGGAAAAAACGATCACAATCAGGGGCAGCAAGGGGGCACAGAAAGGAAAAAACTATCACAATCAGGGGCAGCAAGGGGGCACAGAAAGGAAAAAACGATCACAATCAGGGGAGCAAGGGGGCACAGAAAGGAAAAAACGATCACAATCAAGGGCAGCAAGGGGGCACAAAGGAAAAAACGATCACAATCAGGGGCAGCAAGGGGGCACAGAAAGGAAAAAACGATCACAATCAGGGGCAGCAAGGGGGCACAGAAAGGAAAAAAACGAGCACAATCAGGGGCAGCAGCAGGGCACACAGACGGAGCTGTGCGGTGGGGGAGCGACCTACCAGTCAAGGTCAGGGGTCGCACATAACATTCAGAGCACATCAACATTGACAACAATGTGGTACAAACTGCAACACGTTCACAACAGAACAGAGGACACAACTGGTGCCGCTTGTGTGTAGAAACTGGCCAATCACATTTGGCATAGCAGGGAAATGTGAGATGATAATGTACAAGTACAAACACACATCTGTGATGTTGTCGAAATGTCCACTGTCCCGCATCAAATAGGCAGCTCCTCCCAAACAGTCACAATGTACATTGTCATGCAGTCTGTATGTAAACATGTACAATGCGTCAACATACATGTGAACACAATGTTAAACTGCATCTCACCTTCACATTGCAGAGGGAAAATCAATACCTCCTGCAGAGCAGACCGAACATCTCTTCACTGATGATGAAGAGGACCTCCCCACCTTCGACACCGACGCCCTCCAAGAGCTCATGGACAGCTTCGGCACCTCACCTCCAGGAGCAGGGCAGCCCAGCTGCATCGAGGAGACCTCACCCCCTGCACAGACCACACAGCAGGAAGCACCCACCACCCCAGCTGTCTCCCAGGACCCCCACGAACAACACATGGCCTTCCAACGCCATGTGTTAGGGTGCCAGGAGAAGATGGCTGATCAGGTGCGGGTGGGGTTCGACCTCATGGCAGCCAAACTAGAAGCCATACGTGGGTGTCTAAGTCCCATCAGGGACCACTTACAGTCCCTAATGGACACCCACAGTCCGCTCCATGCTCTCCAACGATCCATGGCTGACATCGCTGGAGTCCTGACTCTGAGACAAGGACAACTGTCTAGTCAGAGTGGCTCCAGCGATGTCAGCCGGGAGTTGGGACACATACAAAAGGATCATGGAGAACAGGGAGCGGATGTAGGCGGAAAGAATGGCTGCCACGGCTGCACACCAGCGAGATGTAGCTGGGATCTTCAATGCCCTGCAGACCCTCATCATGGCATTGCTGCCACAAGGCCTGGCGCCGATGAATGCTGCTGCTGCTTCTACATCCACATCTCCGCCCCCTGATGTGTCAGTGCCTCACAGTGCGGCAGACAATCCACCTCCGGCCCCTGATGTGTCAGTGCCACACAGTGATGCAGACAAAACAACACTACCCACATGTGAGGCACATGAAACATCAGAGGACGAAGATGCGGATGATTCTGCCTTAGTGGTAAGAAGGAAGCGGTAGCATTCATCTCCGCCATATGGCCTGTTTCTGCCCTCTGCATCATCACCTTCCACTGTCCCCGATACACTCTGCGACACTCACCTTGGACCTCGACATGGACTGCCATATTCTGTTTGGTTACCAATGACACAGCAATCAGACTGCGGACTGACCTCTTCCGATGAACTTGTCATTCCCTGAAGGACTCTGGCTGGCCCTCCACGGGGCAACAATGTAAAGTGGGGTTTGCATGGCCCTGTACTGCTCCAGCTTCAACACTCCACTGAATGTGAATAAAACATTCAAATTCACACAGATGTGTCATGTCTATGATCATTCAAGTATGAAAGTATGGATGAATATAGGGTCAGTGATTCCCCTTACGTCCATGTTGCTCATGTTGTGGGACTTGAGTCACAGGGTGCAACATTGCCGATTGCGGTCCGGGTGGCGCCGACACTACAACAGAGACACACGCATTAGTTACTTCCTTGTCCAGCCCAGAACTGAACCACGCCCAGAGCCCCGGGCTCATTGTTCACACCCCTACGCTGAACTGGCATACGCCAGCCCAGCCCACTCCGCTTACGCTTATAGGGGGGGGGACAAAGCTGCATGTCCCAGGTCTTCCCTGTAGTGATCTGCTGATCACTTGTCTAGTTGTCAGCATGTCACAGCCACTCCCTGAGGGCTGGTTTACACCCACACCACACCCATCCAGCACAGGCGTCACAGGATATGTGACCCTGCCAATAAAAGGGGCCTACCACATCACATTCCCCACTGCCGGAGGTCACATCATGGCGTCCGTACCACGAGACTCAATCATAAAGGGTCCATGACTTGTGGCGCACTGGGTTAGTGGCACCTGATGCACTGCGGCCGGCATGGGCCTACCGCCACGGGACGGTGACTTGCGGTGCACTGAGGTTGGGGCACCTGAAGATCTGAGCGGGTGTGCAGCCTGCAATGATGCGTAGACCTCGATACGCCGTCCTGCCAATCAAGATTCGATTTGAATTGAGAGCCCTGCTGGACCGCAGTGTACGCCAAAGGCAGCAGTCAGCACACACATGACTCCGCGGTGCGGTGCCGCAGGGTGCACTGGGGGCCTGTGGTGCGGAATCCAGCGATCGGCTGAGGAGGTTGCACTGGCACGTGGTGGGCCCTCTCGGAGACACGCCGGTGGTGGCAGGTGAGCATTGAGGCCTGGGTGCGCAGGGGCGGTCAGTCATCACTGGGCGGCGGACCGGTCTTGGGACCAGAGTTGAGGTGCAGCAGGCGCACAGGATTGCGCAGGCACCACCGGTCATGGCGGCGGCCTCGTGGCTGGGTGGGGTGCGCCGCCCTGGCAGACCCGACCCTGCATGCGATGACGAGATGTACGCGGGTTTGCTTGGGACGTAGCCACCTCGTCTCCAGTGTAAATCTGGCCGTTGAAGGTGGTCGGCCACATGTGTGTAGGCCTATGGACAGGATATGGCAGACACAGAGACACATGCAGTAGTTACTTTGGTGGCCATCCCGGAACTGAACCACGCCCAGAGCCCCAGGCTATTTATTGACGACATACACCGGCCAAGGCCACTGCGCTCACGCTTACAGGGGGGGGGACGACAAAGCTACATGTCCAAGGTCTTCCACACTGCCTGGGAAGTTTGTGACGACATTCGTGAACAGGCCCCGGTAGTCCACTTTTGCCTGCACATTGATGGAATGCGTGTGGTTTCTGTTGCGGTTGTGTGCAGTGTCTGCAGGGGGCACAAGTAGTACATGACATGTGTGCAGTCAATTGCCCCCAACACGTGCGGGAAGCCAGCTATGGCGTAGTTACCTTGCTTGGTCTCCAGCTGTTCCTGCGCAGTGTGGGGGAAGTGAAGGTGCAGGGGTATCAAGCTGATACAAACCGTGATGCTTACAGGTATGATAAATCCTGCATAATAAGACCGTAACAGAAGTTTGTGTGGTCGTAACCTTCCTTTTCTTTCCTACGAAGGTTACGACCACACAAACTTCTGTTACGATCTTTTTATGCAGGATTTATCATACCTGTTAGCATTCCGGTTTGTCCAAGTGCAATACACTGTGCCAGATTATGTTTGTGACTATACGGACGCTTGACCATTGTCACCATTTATCCAACAGGTTTCTGAATACTGACTTTCGGAATATGGAATTGTATTGGGGAGTTCCCGCAGCATATGCAGTTAATTGAATCCACACTTTGCCCTGATGAAGTTCCCCATTGGGAATGGAACGCGTTGGCTGAGCTTTTCGTATTGTTGATTTTTGTATTTGTAATAAATAACTGTTTTTACACTACTGTTGACTACTGGACTTCATGACCTGGCGCACCCCCATTTCAGTAACTACAATCTTGGATCTGGAGCACAGAGGCGTCAAGCAATGGCTGGCATTGGGTTTGGTTGCGCAAGAACACTACGAATTGGAACTAGCATCTGGTGTGGATACAGGGGCCCGCCGTTGCTTTTGTGGACATGCATCCAAGACAGGTGTGAGGAAATTTGATAGGGCTGGCTGTGGGACTCCTCCAACTCTGGCAGTTGTTGGTTGGAAGGTACCAGAGGCCAACAGGTGCAGCACAGCCAGCAGCTTTGTCTGCGGAGGGATGTTGGTTCTCCGCTGTGTTGGTACCGTCAGCCTGTGGGCAATGTGGGTCAGGATGCGGAGGATGGTTGTCCTTTTGAGCCTGTACTGGGCAATGGCATCCTCTGGCGTTGAGTGTCTGAGGCTGGTGCGTTTTAGGAACGTCCGCTGTCTTCTTCTGCGCTGCCTAGGTGGTAGTCCGGGGGGGTTTGATCCGGGGGGGGTCCTGGGGGTTGTGGCGGTGGGTGTTGTGGCCCTCTTGGGTCTCCAAGCTGCATGATCATTGGCTCCATGGCATCTGTTGGTCATCAGATGTGGCTCTGGGCTGGGCTCCCTTTCTACTGCTTAGCACCAGTAAAAGGCAGGTTTTAAATCCCTGCTGCTAACGCGCCTTATCGCCTGTTTTTGGATCGCATCGCAGATCTGGCTGGTCGTTGAGAATATCGCGAAGTGGTGTTTTCGTGTTTTTGAACGGGAACGCCTACTCTGCATATCATTAGCGTTAGTTGTCGCTCTCATCCGTGGCGATGTTTTTTGTGGAAGCTATCGCTGGATAACTGGCGATATCGGCAGTTTGCACCAGCTTGAGAATAGGGCGATAAATCTATTGCCACTTTTGCGGCACTAAAGTGCTGATAAATCGGTGATAAGTCCTTGAGAATATGCCCCTGTGTTGTTAGAAGTAGCAGAAGCAAGTTATATACTCACATCTGAAGTGTGGATTGTATTTGTAGTGGTAACTGAAATCAACAATAGTTCATTCTCCGCTCTCCCCAGCTGTGGAGAAACAACAATGGTGTTGCTTAATACTTGTAGAGTGAGTTCCTGCAGGGTAGTGAGAGGAGTAAGGGAACTACCCAGGAATCCTTGTGGCCTGCTGTGTAGTATTGGCCACATGATGTAACTTAACTTGATCAATAGAGATAAGACGTTTGTCTTTACAACCAGCAAGGGGTGGCAAAATTACGGTTCTCATACCTTGAATGCGGAGGACTGGCACCGGTACACGGTATGATGGGCCAAACTACTTCTTTACGGCAATCTTTTCTCAAACTAGATCCTTAACTTTTGGAAGCTAGACGGAAGGTGCAGGTTGCTCCTACACTCCATCAGTGGCAGAATGTTTGAGAAGTTCATTAGATCACTCATCCTGGAAGTCTTGTAATTCCTGTAAAACAGCCATACGTTCATTAATGTCAAAAGATGTATCTGCTGCTACTGCGCCAGGACAGTCAAGATGTGGTTTGTACATCTGGATGCCAAATAAGACCTCGTATGGGTCGGCCACACAGAAATCATCTAGGCAGATTATTTAATGCTCTCTGGACACCATACAAGTGATGGATCCAACTATGACCTGAACCAAATACTCTAGCTGTTAAGGATTGCTTTAAGTCAAGTTTCTTCCTCTCCACTGTTGAATTTCCCTCAGGATGATATGGAGAGAAATAATGCACAGCCACACCCAGAGTTCCCATAGTATCCCTAAAAGCCTCAGAGGCAAAAGCAGGGCCCTTGTCCGAGTGGAATGCAGCTACTGCATATATGTCGATGAACATGTGAGCGTCAGTCGATTGTTGTGGCCCCACCCATAGGAATCTAGAGCAAGAATCTACAGCAAGTAGAATACATTTAAAAGCACCGTCTGAATTTAGATGAATGCAACGGTCTAGAAAAACGCATTGGAGAGGTTTGTTGGAAACTAAAAGAAGTGTCTGGGGTGGGCATGCAATGGTGGAGATCTTTATTTGTTGGCAGATGTCACATCTAAGGACATACTTTTTTGTCTGCCACCAATAGCTTTTTTGCAATAGTGAAATTGTGGCCACCAAACCAGCATGGGTAGACGTTACACCCTAATTTACTGCCATGACTAACTCCTGTCCACGGTCTTGGTTGAGTATCACATGATCACCCACCCCAGAGGCGGTAGCAAAAGAAATTTCTTGGCACTTAAGTCGTAGGAATATATCACAGGATATTTTTTAGACAAAGAAGCACGAAGCATTGATGGCAGCCAATATATTCTCATCTACCCTCATGTGAGAATGAGTAGTTGTAGCTACAGTTACAGTCTTGACTGCAGATTTGGCAGCTTTATCTGCCAATGAATTTCCTACGATTTGTATTTCAAAATGCTGATGACTCAATGTGTGTATCACATGGGCCTGTGGCAAACTGACTTAAGTTTGCCACCTTTCCCCAAAGCAGTTTGTGCTTTACAGTATTATCCTTTGGGTCTCTGAAACCATTCAGGTGCCAGTAATGCAAGTTTTCATTAGAAGATTGGACACAGTAATATGAATCACACACTATGAGTGTGGGGATTTCAGGATCAATAGTTTCTTGTGCCAGAATCAAAGCTTTCAGTTTAGCCATTTGTGCAGTACAATCCCCTAGGGAATGCATAAATGTTTTTTGAGGACAAAACTTTCCATCCACCATGACACCGTGTACTGCAGCGCAAGCCACAGAATACTGGTGTTTTGTACCTAAAGCAGGTTGAGCTGAAAGATCATTGTATGTGATGTGTTTGTATTGATCAAAAGGCAAAATGTTTCTAGGGTATGGTGTATTCATGTTCATAACAGAGAAATTTTTGAGTTTGTAAGGTAGAGTCAAAAACATAGTCTACATCAGTAGCTGTCAGGGAAGTGGTCCATTGTATCCATCTAGAATATAAGGCTTTCGCATTAGGAATGCTGCCCATTATAACAACCTCCAAGACTGGGACGAGAGTACCGACAATTATTTGTTTCCCTTGAGCCAGTAGTCTGTCTTTAATGACATCCATCTGAACAGCAGTCATCATTTCTTCAGTGAATGCAAAACACAATTCTGCATTGGCATATAGATGTGATTTATATACAATCAACATTGTGTCACCTTCATTGAATTTGATGTAAGTAAAGCCAAGGGCATCCACAATGATACAGATTAGCAAATTTGTTTTGTTTATTCGTGTATGTAAATTTCTTGATGCTAGCATGTCAGTGTATATTCTGATATCCAATGTGTACTGGAATAATCAGGGCGTAATAAATCGTACAAAGGTTTTATGCGTTGGCCATACTCTGGTATATATATTCTGCCAAAGTTGAAGAATCCTAACAAGGATTGCAATTTTTTAAGTGTATTTGATGAGTGTAAAAGAGCACATTTGTCTAGGAAATGCAGCGCCAGGATCTTGCCCACATTCCAAAGTACGTATCCTAGGATTAGGACCCTGAGAAAAGCAATTTTGGTTTTCTTTAAATTGAATTTATAGTCATGTTCACCAAATCCCAATACAATGCGATCTACTCTGGCTAATTGTGTGTTTAAGTCATTGCCCGTCAGATATATGTCATGAACATAGGACAATGCTTCTGCATCAATATCATGTAGAATTGGTATTACTCAGGCAGCAAACAGCCCTGGACTTTTCTTATACCCTTGAGGCAATTAACAGAAACAGCATTGTGAACCCAGCACCGAGAACCCTGTCAAGTCTCTGCTTTCAGGCGCTATATATTGGCAGAAAAAACATTGGAAATATCCAATGCTGTTTTGTATTTTTTACAGACAATGTTGTTATTAGAGCCATACTGTGATAATTTTGTGTTGCATTCAATAATTCCCTGATACTCAAGCTTCCACTTCATGTTTAATTGGGTATTGTGGTTGCACTTGCGGGCTTGACCTGATAGGTATAACGTGATAAGTGGAGTCCTTATCCTAGCCAACATGGTTGTGGTACAGTGCTGGGGTTTGTGCAAGAGCCCTTTCTGGGGCTTATGCTTGTTTAACCTCTTTGGGGACAAGCACTGAAAAAGATGTTAAAATTACTTCCTCTCCTTTTGGGGCAGTTTTTACAAACCCAGGGGGCCAATCGACCTCTTCTAAGAGAATGGCCTAAGTAAGTGTTAAGTTTTCCCAGAATATTACTTTAATATTCCACATTTTATCACCCTCAATTTGTATATTTAATTTATAAAGTCTGTCCGGAGGGCTGACAAATGGATCTAGGGTTTTGACTTCTATAAAGTCGTCAGTTGTTTTCGCATCCAGAAACTGGAAAAGTGACTCAGGAGTAGAATATCTCAGCTCTATAAGTATCGTGGGCCTCAACCATGAAGGTAACAGCTCCACCCCCATTATGTAGCCTATGTAATATTAAATGTGCTGTAGCCACAGGTCCTCAATTAGCAGGAATATTAATTTGGTTCGCCATTGTGACAAATGGTATTCAGAGAGGGAATAACTATAGTGGGGTATCCTTTTCAACGTTCAAGCTTGAACAACTTACAGCCAAGAATTGGTGCTTCCTATTATGTTGAGGAGGATTTGTCCAAGCCACCATGGACATCTCCATATAAAAGGTGACTGGGGTACCTTGGCAGACACACAAACTACTCAGGAGGCCCGTTAAATACGTTCCTGACCTACAAACGCTGGTGGCGCCATGTTATACGGTTCCCACAAAAAATGTAGGACTGTGTATTAGGACAACAGGACTTCAGAACGCAGGGACTGAGTCCATCTGCATCATCAGAAACTGTTGGCCCAATTCCTAGCTAGCTCACAGTGCCTCAACTGAACCCCTAACCCTTCTGGGGGGGCAGGTGATTTTGGCAACCTCGAACATGACACTCTGATCCCCAAAAGGAATCGTGGACATAGATCTTACTCCATTTGTGGCTTACTCATGCATGCCCTTGGTAATAGACAGGAAGAATACAAATGGAGTTTACAATACATTTATTGAAACAATCATAGTCCTGCATAGAAAGAATGAGCTGCAATTATTAGGCACATAAAACGAAGCAAAGTAACCAGCATTGTGAACATGGTGAAAAGAATAAACAGTCCAACCATGGCAGTCTGGTTTCTATATATCTATATTCCTGCCTAACGCTACCCCTGGTCTGAGAGCATAGTGGGTGTACCCTCGGCCTGATCTCTTAGGGTAGCCTGAGTCCCCATACTTGAGTGACTTGGTCTGGAGTTGGATTGGCAATCCCTCTCTGCAAGAGATCAGCATGGAAAGTCAGCATTGGCAAGGCTGCATGTCAAACACGACATTCCTCCTAGGACCATTGTGGCTGAAGTACCCCCTCTAACCCACAAAGGGACAGTGCACTGTTTATATAATAAAACCACCATTTAGGGATCCAGCTCTAATGCAATGACATGTCTAGATGTTAGAAGCTGTCTCAGAGCAGACAACATATGTACTAGGATATCTCGTTCTATGTTCCTAGCCTTGAATGAAGAGTACAGATTATGTAGCTGGAAATGCTTTCTAAAAACAAGCAGCATGTGCAGTGTTGCTTAGAATCATATAGTGAAAATAAAATATGTAAAAGTTAACGAGGCCTGCTAAAATGTGTAAAATGTAAAACTAAAACGGAGAACCAAAGTGGGCCCAAGAGGGCTTCACCACAGTAACATGTGGTGGCACCGAAAATAAAGGGGTTGACATGGACATTCCAAGGAGTGAGCCATCTCAGAATGAGGTATAACATGAAGTGCCACTGAAAATAACGGGACTTACATGCACTTTCGAAGAAATGAGCCATCTCAGAATGAGGTATGACATGCACTGGCACTGAAAATAAAGGGGCTGACATACACATTCCAAGAAGTGAACCATATGGTAGGGATGTATAACATGCGGTGGCACTGAACAAAAAAGGGTTGACATGCATATTCCATGAAGTGAACCATCTCTGAATGAGGTATAACATTCAGTAGCACTAAAATATGGAGGTGGCAGGCACAGTTCAAGAAGTGAAACCATCTCAGTATGTGGTACAACATGAGGTGGCACTGAAAATAAGGGGGTTTACATGCACCTTGCAATTCTGAGGCCACATAAACACAATTGTGACTCCAACAAGTTTCTTAACCAAGTGACTAGTTATCAGAACACTTTATTTACAGTGCTTATGAATGACTTAGCATGGAGAGCTATAAGAACTAATCATTCGTATGCTAAGGAATTGTGATTACCTGAACATGCTTGTACCGATATCCTCAGCATAGGGTAGCATAGTGCACAGAATTGAAGACACAACTTTAACGGCTGGGGCATAGAGTGCAGGAGTGGAGTGAGAGAGAGGAAGGGGCCCTCTGCACTGGTTATGACGGGCATTAGGACCCGATTGGCACTGCCAGGCCATAACTTGACCAAGGAAATACTCAGGGGTTTTCTACTCTGTAACTCCCCCCCTAAAGCTATGGCCCTTCTTGTGGTTGGCTCCTTGGTAGTTTCTCGAGGGGGCGTCTTGGTCACTCTTCTGGTTGGACTCTTTAGAGCCTACACACAGGTGAATTCCAGTTATCCAGAGTGAGTGGCTGTTCAATGTTTTGTTACAGACCACTCCATAAAAATAGCAGATATCCACATGCACAATTGCATTTAATCTCAGCATTTCAGAACACATCTACAAATAAAACACACCTCATCAACCACCTCCATATAGGCTATTCTACAATCAATACTTTTTCCAACTATGGATACAGAGTGTCAAGGAAAAATGAAAGGTGTGGGTACGAAGATCTATATATGTGCTACAGTACAAATAAATTAGACCCAAAGATTGCCATCAAGATATGCACGGTAGCATTCTATATGTATAACATTTGAAAAAATATTTGTGGGTTGCACATTTTGGTGTTGTTTATACTGACAAAGTGTATTGTACTGTGCTTAAAACTTTGTGCACCATAACATTATAACCTAATTCCTTCTGTCAGTACAAGAAAACTAAAATATAAAGAATGAGAAAAACATGTTATGCAGTTTTACTGAGTATGATTTTATTTTAAAAACCCAGAATTCAAACATTGCTGATTGTAGGCACAGAAAATACCTACGAAAATAATGTCAATGTATTTACATTCATTTTGTTGTCGACATTTCACTGTTCATGGGCTACATTTTTTTAAACGTATATTCTGTCATCTTGTTTTCCTGATGAGCAACGAAAGAGGTTTCCCATCTCTTTTTATTTTTAACTTTTCCTTTTCTTTTTAACGTGCCATTTTGCCGCTGTAGGTTCTGCCCTTGTCTTCTTTGTTTGGAGTGTCTTTTCTTGAACACTCCACCGCAGTGCCACCCTCATCTCAAGTAATACACCAGGAGAAATACTAATTTATGTTTTGGACGGCGCCTGTAAAACTCTGGTGTGGAGCAAGTTTTTGGAGGTATGGACTGGTTTGTTCTTGTGCTATGTGTGGCTACAGCAGGATCTGTAGTGTGGTGTTTCTACTAACTCTTATGAGGGTATGGAAGGGTTTCATTATCTCTAGGTGCTAAACTAAATCTCACTTTCACTAGATTGTGAGTGGGAAACATCAGCTCAAAATCACTTTCCTTTACTTTAATCACCATCTTATGTCAAAAAATCACCTACATTCAAAGATGAATAAGACACAATAATACAACAAACACACACCAGTACTGTACCAATAATATAGTACTTCACAATAACATTCGTTTATATTTGTGGCCCCTTTCTTGTGCCTGCATTTGCAAAAGTGTAAAGAACTTTTTCAAAGTGAGCCAGCAGTACTGCACAACCATACCTGCCTCTGCGTTTCTTACGGTTACACATTATTCCCTATGCCTAAATATCTCAGATGTTAAAGGTAACACACCGTTTAATATAGACATCTCACAGCATCTGCAGTCGATTGCATTTAACACTGTGTGTCTTTCCTTTCGCTGTTTTTCAGCTTCTCATAAAGATCTGCCCATTCCTATTAGTTCTGTGTTCAACGATGAACAATTATATGTGTTGAACCAGAATAGCTCATTTTCTACAGCTGTTAGCCATCTGACAACTTATTGGCAAACACATTTAAAATAGAAACCATGTTGCTCCATTTAAAGTCTTCCATGTTTGCTTCATTAATTTGCCCTTTGGAGGATATATTCTAAAACCAAAGTAGAAAACAAGTCGAGAATAGAGGATCGATATGTCTGTTCTGTGTTCTTAAATGGAACTGTCTGGATATCTAGGGACGACAGTGTTTAAGCTGCCTTTGCCATCGCTAAATCTGCCTTCCCACAAGCTGAAAGCACAATATAGAATTTTAAAGCCATGTTTTCTATGTTTGAAAATGCAGGGTAAACTGAAATACAAGACCAGCGGCTGCCAAACAAAGTTGCCGGATCCTGTCAAGTAAGCAAGCAGTCAGGCAGGATACAGAACAGCCCTCGTTGTTGGTAGGAAAACTACAACTGCATGCTCAACTGCTTTGTTTGATTGTTATGTGTTGTTACTGGGTGCTTTTGTATTCACTAATTATTTGGGCTCTTGGAATTTTATCCAGACTTCGGTTTACAGATGTGTTCCAGTCGCGGCTCCTGGAGGGAGTGCTGCGGGGCGGTGGGACGGAGGGGCAGGGTGGGGGGTAGTAAACTCCGGCATACGGTGCCGAACGGAGTTAAGTACATAAATAAAACGAATTACATTGCGCGCGCTGCAACGCCAAATGGCGTTGCAGCGAGCGCAATGTAATTCATTTTATTTATTTATGTACTTAACTCCGTTCTGCCGTATGCCGGAGTTTACTACCCCCCACCCTACCCCTCCCCCGCCCCGCAGCACTCCCTCCAGGAGCCGAGACTGTGTTTCAGTGAGGTTTTCACTGGTGGATTACTACCCAAACCACAATTTTATGGCCCCGGAACCTATTGCCCTGACGCTCACCTCTCTTATGAATGCAATTTTCGCAGAAGGGTATTTCCCGAAAGTCTGGAAAATCGCATCAATACTACCCCTGCTTAAGAAGCCCAGTTTGGATCCTAAGGATCCAAACAGCTTTCGACCTATCTCGCGTCTCCCTCTGTCAGCTAAGCTGGTAGAGAAAAGAATGAATGCACAATTGAGTGCTTATTTACAAGACGCACTAGTACTGGATCCCACGCAATATGGGTTTAGAGAGGGGCACAGTACGGAATCTGCTCTCTTAAAATCTATGGAGGAGTTTAGGGCAGTTTTAGACCTGGAAGGTAAGGCCGCTATGATTATGTTGGACCTTTCCGCGGCCTTCGATACAGTCCATCATGATTTGTTGATGGCCCGGTTGCGGGAGTGCGGAGTCCAGGGTAAAGCCTGAAAACTTCTGAACTCCTTCCTTTCAGACAGAGTGCAAATTGTCTCATTTGGCGAATTTTGTTCCAAACATTTCTCGCTGCCTTGTGGAGTCCCACAGGGGTCGTCCATGAGCCCTACACTTTTTAATGTTTATGTGTCCTCATTGGCCCCACTCATCCAATCCTTTGGGTTTTGCCGTACTGCGTATGCTGACGACACTCAATTGTGGCGTTGCTGCTACCTGGGCAGGAAACAGGGACAGCAAAACGGTTCCATGGTTGTATGGAAGCTGTGGGTAATTGGATGTCTCAAAATTGTTTGAAACTCAATTGAAATAAAACGGAGGTTATCCTGTTTGGGAATGATCCAAACTTCTGGGCCCCAAGTTGGTGGCCGGATACCTTGGGCTCTCTTCCAACCCCTACCAGGAAGGTAAAAAACTTGGGCGTTTTTATCGATGATAAACTCAATTTTGGTGACCAAGTGAATGCAGTAACCTCAGCCACGTCGTATGTTCTTAAAACGTGCAAGAAAATACTTCCTTTTTTGCCTAAGGATAGTCAACGAACAGTAATTACAGCATTAACTATGTCAATGCTAGACTATTGTAATAGTCTATACCTGAACATTCAAGATAGATTTCTGCATAGACTTCAACTTCTGCAGAACGCAGCCGCTAGACTGCTCACGGGTACATCCAAATTTGCTTCAGTCTCCGGGGATATTAGAAGACTTCACTGGCTACCAGTTAAGAAACAAGTGCAGTTTAAATCACTCTGCATGGTTTACAAAGCCCTTCATGGTGTAGGTCCTGACCACCTAAAGCGTCAATTTCAGTGGTATGTGCCTAAAAGACCACTTCGCTCCCTTGGAGCAAAACTGGTGACAGTTCCACCTACAAAAAAAGCCAGCTGGGGAGGCAGAAGTTTTGTGGCTGGGGGAGCTAAGGCCTGGAATGACCTCCCTTTCCATCTAAGAAGTATCTCGGATTTACTCGCATTCAGGAAGGCCTTAAAAACCTGGCTATTTGATGTACAATCCCAGTCTCATATTTACGTTTCTTCTTGAGGACAGTAGCTAGCGCCAGGACACCCTAGGGTAACAGTTGCACTTTACAAATATCACTAACATAACATGTGGGTGGCCTGTAGGGAGTGGATTATCCGTATTGGGTATTCCACAAGAGGGGATGAGTTTTCCAATCTTCCATCCTAGACAATGGGAATGTCCCGGTTACTTACGGTAGCCATCATTACTCCTAGTCCAGTTCTTCCTCGCCACAGTATTCACTCAATGAGATTTAGCCTCCCTGACAGAAAACTCCAAAGTCAAAAGTTAGCATACTAGTTTCCCATCGCTCCAATATGGCCGACTTTCCTTTCCTCCATTATATGAAAAGGAAGTCAACCCCTCCCACATCCTGTTTCCAAAAGCCACCAACAGAAAAATGAAGCCATTCACAACAGGCCAGGGAGGGATGGGAAACCATAGTGTGGCGAGGAAGACCTGTGCTCGGAGTAATAGAAAGTACCAGTAAGTAACCAGGGCATTACCTCCTCGTCTATCTTCCTCGCCCAAGTCTTTACTCAATGAGCTGATACCAAAACTCGAATCGGCTTCATTATTATTGGAATGAAAACATATACGCATGGAAGATACTGCATCATGCATGTTTTAATCCAAAATAATACAATACGTTCCATCACATATACATCAAACTATACTTTAATTCAGTACAGAAGTAGCAAAAGACATAGAAGCTCCTCCTACTTCCAACCTACAGTGTTCCATAAAAGTATGAGGAATCGCCCATGTGGAAGCATTACTCCATTGTTACACCTTTGCATGCAGTCCAGGAAGTGGATATTATGGCCTAGTTGATCTCCCCTGAACCTGACTCTCCACCTCCACCTCTGATCCTGAGACCTGTACGTCAACAGAATCGCTTGCTTAATCCACAGACTAAGCATAGAATTTGAGGGTTTCAAACCATTTCTCACTGGCCCAAAAGTCACAAAAGTCTGACTGTTTTTCTGAAACTCTGTCTCCTGGAAAGGTAAACCAAAAAAGCCCTTTTCACATCCAAAAGGTGCAACAAGGCCTCAGACGTAGGATCAGGAAAGAACACAGGCAGCACTACCTCCACAGGGCTGTAGAAATAGGAGGGCACCTTAGGTATGAATGTTGGGTTAGCTTTTAAAATCAACTTATCCAACAAAATCCTCAAAAAAAGGTTCAAACCTCAAGAAAGTACCCAACTCACCAATTCTCCTGGCTGAAGAGATGGCCACCAAAAATACCACTTAAGGGGCAGGATGTTTAAATCTACTGACTCGAGAGGTTCAGAAGGCTTCCTCTCTAGGGCATTTAGCACCAAAGGTAAGACACACAACGGCGCTGCTGCCATAAGTCTAGGTCTTTGTCAAAGAAAAGGACTTTAACAATTGTCCCACAGAGGCTCTAGATGATCAAACAGACGACTTTCAAATGTCCTAAGTGCTGCCCACTGAGGTCTAATAGTCGAAGTGGCCAAACCCCAAGCAAACCCATCTGATAAGAAATCAAGAACTTTCATGGGTTCCACGTCATCACATTCAAAACCCTTCCTTACACACCACTTTCACAAAATTCACCCAATGCTTGGCATATGCTTTTAACATAGAAGGGCGTCTAGATTGTTTGGTCATTTCTGCCCCTACAGTAGAACAACCTTTAACCATCAAACCATCAAATTAATCTTTTTAACAACCAGGCCTGAAGGTGCATTGTCTATAGCATGCTGACTGGTAGATGGGGACCCACCAGTAGATATGGGTGACATGGAACATGGAACCTCCCACTGCTGCTGAACTGCAAATTCTAACAGGGGAAACTAAAGCCCCTTTGCCACCCTGGAACAATCAGGACTACATAGCCCCACCAACCATGTGAATGACATTCTGTCCAATTTCCAGGCCTCCTGGCAAGGAATAATTGTGCAAAATCATGACAGCTTGGCATTCTCCTTCGAGGCAAACAAGTCTATCCTCGGGATCCCAAACTTTCTATGCAAATGCAGGAATACATCCTTTGTCAAAGACAACAAGCTCATTGAAGGTAAAAGATGACTGAGCTTGTCTGCCACCCAGTTCTCCTTCCCTGGTAGGTAAATCGCAGTCAGAGACCAGAGCTCTTGTTTTGCCCTGCTGCAAATATCCTGACACAATTGACTGAGGGACTAGACCTGCAACCCCCCTTGGTGATTCACATATCCCATGACCACCCTATTGTCCGTCTGGACCTGTACATGAGGACTCACCAACTGAGGGGCAAATGCCAGGTGACCCAACAGTACTGCCTTCAATTCCCTGTAATTCAACGAGCAAGCATGTTGGACCTGTGCTGGCAATGTTTCCAGGGTGGCGCCCCAAGCCTGCTTGCTGTCATCTGTGGTGACAATCTTGGAGGGTACTGCATGGAAAGATGCCCCTTTGACAGATTCGCATAGTTCACACACCAGCTCAAACTGTCCCTAAATTTTGCTGTTACCGGAATACCCTGAGTGTAATACTGAGAACTCGGCAACCACTGGGACATTAAGTAATTGATCATATGGTACATATGCAGGCGTGTCCAAGGAGGAACCATTAAGAAATCTGACATCAAGCACTGGAGTCTTAACCATTGTCTTACTTTGGGGGCATTGTTGTGCTAATATGGACTGCTGCCACCAGAGTCCACTTCCGTTCCACTGGCAGGAACACCTTCCCCACCAATGTCCTGAAATGTGCACCAATTAAAGGCAAGTCTTGTGTTGGAGTGAGACACGATTTCTTGTGATTCACTAAGAACTTGTAATCCTGCAACACATTGCAGACCTCATTGATCTGATGTTCCTCCTTAGAGAAAGAAGAAGCAGAAAGCAGCAAATCATCCAGATAAGAAAAAACCTTAAACCCTCTTCACATGCATGATACCCATCAGGGGAACCAACACTTTAGCAAAAACCCTAGGTGAGAGTAAATGGCAATACCTTGAATTAATAATGCTGACACTGCACACAAAATCTGAGCAATCTCTGCGAACTCTGATGAACTGGGACATGCAGATACACATCCTGCAAGTCCAACGATGCTAGAAAATCCCCCTGGTTGATAAAGGGGGGATTATTTTGAAGTGCCATCGTTTTGAAATTCACGTGGTATGAACTGGTTCAACCATTTCAGATCTACCACTGGTCTGAATTCGCCTGAATGTTTTTCCACCAGTAAGAAAATAGAATACACGCCCTTTCGTCTTTGTGAATAGGTATGATTGCTCCTTTCTCCAGGAGCTTTTGAATTCCATCTTGCAGGGCTTGCCTTTTTGCTCCATTCACCGGACATGATGCTGCCTGAAAAACATCTGGTGGGGAAGTCACAAAACCAATCCGGAAACCTTCCTCTACCACTTGTAGTACCTATCAAACTGATACTGTCCTTTCCCAAACATGGCAGAACAGACAAATCTGTCCTCCAACTTGGCTGTGTATATCAGCCATATAGTCAGGGTTTTTTTTACAGTGGGCTAAGAGGATGCAGCTCAAGCTTGAAACCATGAATTATTGGTGTAAGGGGCACACCGGCCTCGCCCCCTACCCCGAAAGGGCTGGCTCGGCTTCCCTTTCTTGGCTGCACCAAATGTCCTTTTATTACTAAAAAACTTCTGCCTCATCACCTTCTCTGGGGCCTATAGCTTGCAGTCCTCAGTTGACTTCTTAATTATCTCCTTCAAGGAGGCCCCAAAGAGTTTAACACCAGAAAAGATAATTTTCATCAATAATGGCTTCTGTGCAGTATCCGCCTTCCAAGATCTAAACCATAGCTGATGGCTGGGCATGCTGCTGTGGATGTAGCTGTGTACAGGGAATCAAAGGAATTGTTTCTTCCCTCCCCCAGCGCCTTGAGACCCTTACGTGTGAGTAGTCATGCTTTACCAGCCTTTGATTGATTGATTGAATTGTTTGATAACAGTCTAACCTGCTGTTCCATCATGGCTAGTGTAGGAGAAATGTCCTCCCCTTGATCCATCAACTCCGCAAGTGACTGAAAATCTTTCAGCAGTGATTGAATGGCACAGGATGAATATGCTGCTGCCCCAATAGCAAAGTTTGATGCTGCAAATGTACGTTTCACAGCCACATCAACCCTTTTATCCACCGGACCTGAAGGAGCGGCATCCTCAGAAATGATAGTACCCTGGGATGCCAACCCTGCCATTAAACAATCCACCTTGATGGATGCAGGAAACTTCTCAGCAAACTCCTGCAATGGATTCTGTTTCGCCAAAAATCTATGAAAGGCATGCTGGTCTACCTCTTAGCATTCATTCTCAATTACTTTTTTAACTAATGAATGGAGAGGGAGGTATTCAGGCTGATATTGGGAGAAGAAATCTTCACTCTCCTCGCCACTCTGGAAACTCCAGGTTATGTCTAATGTGTTGCAGGACTTCTTTCAATTCTTGTCCTTGCGCATAGCTACCTTTAATTTCATTTTCCTCTGTATCAGATTTTGCAGGGGCCACAGCCTCCAAAAGAGGTCTCTTAGGAGAAAATACTTGCTCCCTTTCTTAAAAAGCAGCAGCCACTGCTGCCTGGATCATCTGCTGTAATACAACCAAAGAAGGAGCAGCCTCTTGCGCTCCAGGCTCCTCCACACTGTGGGTCTTCTCAGTAGCATTACCTCCAGTCTCCATACTGCAACTGTTACAAAGCTATCATAAGCTGAAAACTTCCCACTTTTACGGCTGCTAGGAGATTCTCATGATGACTGCAGAAAGCATCATAATCTCCTAGCAACCACTCAAACCCATACCTACAATTCATTGCGCCCCTCTGCCGAGGCGTCTAAAGCTAAAAACCGTGTGCACGCTGGCACGCGATTAATCTACAATGCGTCTGTTAATGCTTAAATGTGCTTGCTCATCCAGAGCGCTTCTTCAAGGCAGCCCGTCAACGCACTCCTGCCCGGTGCTTCAGTCCTGGCAATGACTCACCGTGCTTGTTCCCTCTGAGTGCATTCTTCAAAGCAGGGCCAGAACAGACACCGGCACGCTATACCTGCCCCCGAGTCTGCTCAGTAGTACCTCAGATCAGGTAACAGGAGTGCCTTGGATGATGCAATTTGCTATACAGCAATAAACGGCTATTGCACGGCCCTGCCGCAAACAAATAACACTTTTTTTTAATGGTTAGTGCTGCTTCTGCTAGTGCTACACCTCAATTTGCTGGGCATAAATGAGTCTTCTAAAGCGAGGCCTCTGCCCCAATTCACTTACCTGCTCTAATTTGATTGAAGAATCACTTGACTTGAAGTTTCACAGAAACTAAAAAACAGGATGTGGGTGAAGTTGACTTCCTTCTTATATAATGAAGGGGAAACGGGAAGTCAGCCATATTGGAGGGATGGGAAGTTAGGACGCAAACTTCTGACTTTTGAGTTTTCTGTCAGGGAGGTTAAAGCTCATTGAGTAAATACTGGTGCGACAAAGACGGACGTGGAGGTAATGTCAAATGTGTAGTGGGTTGTCCGTGCAAAGCGATTCGCTGTGGAGGTTCTGGTCTTGCAGCCCGCCATCAAACCTCGGTGCCATTTTGATCGCCCTCTTCTCGTTGACAATTTTTTGTATTCTTCTTAAGGCAATGGGTGGCTGTAACAGATAATTGCATTGTGGTGCTTCTAATAACTCTTTTAGTTTGAGGGTAACGATCTTTGTGATGGGATACGATTGGAGGTGATTGAATCATAGGTTGTGATGACTGCTCTGAAGTGACTCATACGAAATGCCTATGACAATCAGTTCATTTAATTGCAGCTATTAGTAGTGACAAACAGCTTGTTCTCTGGTTCGATTGGCAAACGCTTACAAAAAAGTTTTAAAAAAGTAATAAAATCCTTCCTCATGGTCACCCCAAATTTTGGAGAAGGAATTATACATTTTGGGAAAATCACAAAGAATTTTATGACTAAACAAGCAAATTTATAACAGACATTTATTTGAGCATTAAAATGTGTAAGCAGTTCATTCTGCACGTGCAAATGTAACAAGAATACAAGTCTGTTTGCCCAAATCAAACACAAATTTGCAGTTTCTCATGTAGCTTTTCTCTCCATTAGGAAAATATTTATGCAAATGCAGAAATCCCTTCTTTGACACCTTTGCCAATTTTAGGGGAAGTCCATTACCCTGTCGAAAACTCACTCAGTCCTTCAGTTATCAGCAGTACATCCATGTGTTCCCAGGGTGGGAAAATACTTGAAAACCATTTGGGCATTTACCACTTTTTCCAGGCAAATCCCTAAAATCCAACAAATGCTCATTTAATGCTGAATTTATGCATGTGAAAGTTCTATATTGACAAATTATATTTTTCTTTCCAGTTTAGAAGCCTTTGAGAATCCATCTCAGGCCACTTCCTTTATTGTTTGTTCAAGGCCATTTTAACACAATCTGTTCAAGGCCATATTCACAAAGATTGTCCTTTGATTTAGTAACCCTAATTCTTTGCAGACCTTTCTTGCTGGTTTTTAGACCCTGCAGCTAGGGAACTGCTGCCCAGTGTCCAGTGTATGTGCTCTGCCCCCTAAAACATGTAGACTTTAGCTAATCCCTGATTGGCTTATTTAACTTTCTTATAAGGCCATAGTATATGGTGCAGAAAATACACCTACACCATAGAAAGTTTAATGTCATCTGTGGACTGCAGCACTTATGTGCTATCCAAAAGTGTGACACAAAAAACATGATTTTGGACCTACCATTGTAGCTTGACTCCTGCAGTGTACAGCTGCAGTCCAATCCTTTTCATATGTGGAAAACTTCCTTTTAAATATTCATATAACATGTACGTGGGCTGTAAGAAAATGACTTTTTGTGGTCACCCACCTAATTCTTGAACTGATGGTGCTTGTGTATCGACCTTTTGAGCACTGTAGCACTGGAATCCAGTAAATTAAATGCCACTAGTGGACTGCAGTACCTATTGTTCCACCACTAAAGTGGTAATACAAGTCATGTCTTCAAGCCTGCCCCTGCAGCCTTAGTGAGCAGTAGTAAAACTGTACAAAATAAACCCTTTCCCAGGCCTAAACTTTCCTTTTTATACTCATAAGTTTCCCCTAAGGTAAGCCCTAATTGCCCAAAGGCAGGGTGCATTGTATTTAAAAAGTAATACATACGTACTTAAGTTTTACATGTCCTGGCAGTGAAAAATCCCCAAGGTCTTTTTTTGCTGCTGCAAGGCTGTCTCCCCCAAAGAAAAGCACTGGGTTACATCATAACACCTCATAATGTATAACTTCAGTTTGGGAATAGATAGAACCATGATTCAAGAACTTACATTTTATAAATTAATAGGAATTTAAATTCTAATCTGATGATAAAGTCAGGTTTTTAATTACTAGTTTGAAAATGCCACTTTTAGAACGTTGCTAAACAAAAAGGGTTTTAGCCCTAAACCTGTAAGGCTAGGCCAATATATTCAATGTCAGAAACAAGAAGAAATGCCAATACTGATAATCAATCCACAATTCTTTTGCTAGACCACACGTTAGACTCGTTGTGATTAAGTAATACATTCATTTTTTATTTTCATAACAAATGATGTATAAAATCCATCAATTTGTTTCGAAAAAATCACTTATTGGTCAACCCAACACCACATAATTCAATTATTCGCATAAAACACAAACCACATATAATAATTCATAGACAAATACTTTGACTTCACACTTATTAGACCACAAAAGACAAAACTTAACAGCAAATTTTACAGACTGAAGATGTTTTACATCAGTACATTAGCTCTAACTCCAGGACCAACAAAATACGACAATACAGGGGAACATTAACTGAAAAACATATAGAGAAAATAGACAGCGTAGCCCAACGTTAGTTTCCAATATTTACAACCGTCAATTATTCAATGAGGGCAAAGACCAAGCAGTGTACTGTTCAGAACACCAAAATACAATTGTCAATTACTTTTTTGCAATTGAGGATGGAACGGTGAGAGGAAGTTGGTCTGACAGTGCGTTTTTTTTTTAGAACACTTGCAAGGTTGTGTAATGGTGAACGCGTTTCGAACCTAAATGATAAGTTCGTGGGGTTCTCCTCAGGACCTATGCCTGGAAAGAGCTGTAAATGGAAGAAGAAAAAGAAAAAAGAAAAAGGACAAATATTTTTTGTGATATCTTTTTGCCAACTTGGGGTCAGAGTTAAATTAAAAAACGCTATCACCCTCAGTTTAATTACCTAAGTTCAAGATCGACCGATCTCTAGTTCTGTGAGAACTTCTTTTTGCACAATATGTTTCAATAAGCTATAAAAGAAAGAAAGGCGGGAAGAAGAAGGGAGGGAAAAAAGTCTTTCTGTCAATTCCAGTCATTCGTATGTATGGGTTTGTTTTAGATTTGTTACGGGGGAACACTTACTTTTATAAGAGTTCATGGATGTCCATGATGAAAATGCCAGTACTTCGTTTTACTCGAAGAGTTTGGAAATGCAGTGAATGCAGGATTCTAAAACCTGTAAAAAAGGGGAACAGATCGATTTTCGGAAGATGTCTAACAATTAGCGAGGCAAGCCTTTCCTAGTTTTGTGGTTATCACCAGTTTTTTCTTTTGAGGTATACATGTTGCGCTATGAAATGTTTGTCCCCGTTGTTTCTAACGGTTTTGGGGTACGATCAATATTGGGTTATATATTGGCTTCAGAAGCATCAACTGCTTGTTTGTTTATTCTGCAGCGAACCGCTTCGCAGCGCTTCGCGGGCACATCCCTAAACGGGGTGCTCAATTACATGCTGTTTGATTCACCATATAATAAAGTGCTGGCGGCTTCTTTTTACTGCCAAACTAGTAGCTCGCAAAGCTTCGCGAGCGCCTTCCTTGAAGGGGTGCTCGAGTCTATGCTGTGCAATTCGCCGTGTAATTACGTGCTAGTGGCTTCTTTCTAATGCCAAACAGATCGTCCCCGGACCCTGTGGGAGCACATACCTTTCTGACTTCTTTAGGTGTCTTCACAGATGGCGTGTGTAGCGTTTTTGTAACTTTACATCGGCGTAAATGAAGGAATGCGTCTTACGTATAACCAGCGTCATTTCCATGGAAACCGTATCCAACAACGGAGGGATTAATGTGGTTTTAGTCCTTCATCTCTGTTATGTCCGCTAGATTATCAATAAAGTTTTAATATTTATAAAATAAAACAAAATATTGTTGCCCGATGCGTGTACAAAACAGAAATAATTACATAACGTCCCTTCAAAGGCGACCACCATTTAATTCTAACTTGTCACATATCGTTTGATCGGTGACAAGCTGAAAACTTCCATCAGCTCTTTAATGTCATGTTACGTCCAGTTACACTCTCCTTCGGTCAGCTTTTGAACCTGACAACAAATAATGAACAACATTTCCAGCCTGTTCAGAAGAAAGGGAGTTTTTTTACATTTTTGGCAGTCCTAAGAGAAATGATGTTTTAGACTTCACCTATAAGGAACTTTCTAAAGGTGTATATTGTCCAGAAGAAATCTCAATTGGCCAGATTGTGAAAACGGCAACACATCTTAATGGTAAACGATATATGAAGCTTGTTAGAGTGAAAAGATGGTTTTTAGGCAAGCCGTGAATGGGGATGAATTTGGACTTCACCTTCCGGGTTTTTACAGCGACTATCTTGCAATCACCATTGCAATCTTGAATGGATCTCAACCCAGATTGTATATCTCTGAAAGTTCATTAAGTCCTTCAACCGCCGTGTTGAATTTGACTATGAGCATTGCTTCTTTTTGTAACAGTTTTCTCTCTAGGTTACCACCTCGTGAGTCTCCTTCTACTTTAAATAGCACAGTCCATTTAAAATCAGTCTCAGTATGTTTATTTTCCAACCAGTGGCTCACCAATGGTGCGTTGACAATATGTTTCCGAATTCTTGACTTATGCTGCGTCATTCTTTGCCTCACTTCCTGGTTAGTCTTTCCAATGTATAATTTTGGACAGGGGCAGACTACCCCGTAGATGACATTTTTCGTTTAGCAATTTGTGAATGCCTCATGTTTCCACATGATGTTGTTTAGTGAAAATAGAGATCCTTCCATTGTAGATTGACAATTTTTACAGGTTCCACATTTGTGATGTCCTCTTACTGGTGGTAGACACAGCTGATCTCTAAGGGTGTTCCTGATTGTCATTGTGGGCATCGCTGCCCGAATCAATTGGTTCCCAATACTATTTTCCTTTTTTAATGCAAAGAGTGGTTTTTCAAAGGATCTGTCAATATTTTGTAGCAGGTGCCAATTTTGGTTAATCACCTTCTTCATTTGATTAGTATGGGGGCAGAATGTTGTGACACAGACAATCCTGTCCGTGTTGGTTTTTCTTTTTTCTGCAAAAGGCATTCTCTAGGTGTCCACCACGCCCTCTTCATGGCATTTTTTAGAAGCTTTTTCGGATAACCTCGTGCTTTTAACTTCTCTAATAAGTTGTTTGCGTGTAGTATATAATCAGTTTTCAGTGAGCAATTTCGTTTTATTCTCAAAAACTGACTGAATGGTAGGTTGTCTTTTAGACTGCGTGGGTGGTGACTTGAATATAGCAATGCTTTATTTCGATCTGTCTGTTTTTTGTATAATGTTGTTAATAGTGCCCCTTCTGAGACAAATACTTCCACATCCAAAAATGTTATTTTGTTCAGATTATAGTTTAGGCTGAATTTAATATCTGCTTTACGTGTGTTCAGCCAATTGCGGAATTGAAGTAACTCATTTTCAGTCCCATTCCAAATTAGAAAAACATCGTCTATATACCGCACCCACTAAAGGATGCAAGCACCAAATGGATTGTTGTTATAAACAAATTTTTCTTCATATTTTGCCATATACAGAATGACTAGCTCCGGCGCGAATAGATTATTACTTGATCACAACGAGTCTAACGTGTGGTCTAGCAAAAGAATTGTGGATTGATTATAAGTATTGGCAGTTCTCCTTGTTTCTGACTTTTAGAACGTTGACATTTTCCTGCCTGAAAGCCTGTAGTAGCCCTTTCAGAGATAATCCCCAACAGTCACCTGGCAGCCTGCTGAGAATCGCTCTCTGGAAAGGGAACAAATTGGCTGTGGCTATGATGGCCTGGGGGATGTGGCCACCAACTGTACAAACTTCAAAGGGGCAGCCCGTATCACAGGCATATGTAACTCACAGCTAGGCCTGCCCATGCAATTGTCCAAGTAGCCAGAGAGGCATCACTCCTAGTGGGGGGGAACCTGTCCCAGAACTGATTTGTATTTAACTCTGGATATGTCAGCCCAGCACAGAAGACTGTTAACGTACTTTCGTTTAAACCTGTTCCCGCAGTTGTTGATGGGGTGGCATAAACCATCAGGTTGCCCTTTTTGCACGTGATATGATTACTACACTAGACACTTTACACGTTGTTTTCATTTGTTCTAACTGGTCAGCCTTAAGACAAATATATGTTTGTCCTCTTTTTGTGCCTTTGAATTTTAATCAAGTGAGACCAGCCTTACTGTACCTGCACTTATTAGACTTGTCTAAAGTCTGCTGCTTTTTATCCCGGTATCTGGCAGAGGTGTATTTTGCTAACTTGCAAAAACATAATTAATTCTGTGTTTTAGCGTTATTTTAATAATACGTTTTCTTAATGATGTGCGTTTTATGACTGCTTACGCTAATTGCAAAAAGATTTCTATGATGATGATGATTAGATAATTTTTTTTAGGTGGCCTCCATTATTTCCTACTAACATAGCGGACCCTAAAAGTGAGGTTTTTGTTTGTCAGGTTTTATTAGGATGAGCCCCTACACTGTTCATTCATAACCATTTCTACTAAGATGTCTCTTATTTTAACTCATGTTTTAGCATATATCATCATGATATGTTATGTATACTAGTAGTGAATTTGTAATTGTTTTATTTTACCCCACAATCATGTTTTATAAATTAGTTTGTATTCTATGTCTAGCTACGTCTGTATTTACAGCTTTGACAGGACCTGACTTCGGTATTTTTATGTGCTTTTATGGAATTTATAGGCCAATTAAAGAGTTATTGTTGAAGTTGATTTTGCAAGGAGAGTGCCTCATTTCACTAGACACCACTCTGGGGTGTCCCAGAGCTTGGCTTGGACCCAGGGAAGAAAGATTCTACTATATTGGATTTTGGCAGAGAGGGTACTGTGGGATTGCTTAGGGCCAAACTCCCAAGAAATGATGTCAAAGTGGGTAGGGTTGCCCTAGGAACGTTTCCCTATTGGTTAATGAGTCACCCCATGGACAGGCTAATGCCAGGCATAAAAATCCCACCCCTGGATATCTTCTTCCGAACACTTCTGGCCTGTGGAAGACAGAAGGACTGCACCTACTGAACCCTGATTTGAGAAGGAATACTGAACCTACTGTAAACTGTGGAGAGAGACCCCTAGGGCTGGAACTGTTCCCATTTGTACCCAGGACTAACAAATGGTCTCCAAGGGCTAGTTGGCTAGCCCATTGTTAAGCTTCAGGATCACAAGAGTTGCAAGAAGCCCAAGATTTTGCTGAGCCCAGCTGACCAGCTCTAAATGGATTTGCCCTGGACTCCGATAGTGGCTACTGAGAGACTGAGCCCTAACCCCCAAGTGGAGTCCACAGGTCCTCAACCTTTGGCTGGTGTTAGAGTGTACTCTTCTAGACACTTAAAAAGTTTTTCCAAACTTTCTTTAAAAAGAAACAGAGCCAGTGTCTTCGAATTGCCGTTTGGATTTACCTGGCAAGGTGTCCTGCAAAGAGTTCTTAGCTTCAAAAATGACTTTAAAGTGTCTCCACGAACAGACTTTACAGAGGCCAACGTGGAACCTGCATCCCACTGCTGACAAGATCATTCCAGATGCAGACTCAGACTTCACCCACATGGCGATCATTGCGTCGATATCCACTGTCCTTCATTTCTTGCTTACACAAACTTCTGACCGGGGACTGGGGCTCCATTAGGCGTCCTTCAAGGGACTGTTCTTCAGATAAAACCTACAGCTCAACCCGCCGATGACCCCATCGACAAAGATTTCTCTCAAGAAAAAGACAGAAGTTAACTTTTCACTGGGATGATCCTGGTCCCTGTATACAACCCAGACTCCATTGTGGTCGGCTATACATTTTGACTTTGGCCCAGTCTAGCTGGCCAGATACCCGTGGTTTCCACTTTGCACATTTTGGAGCTAGAGACATATAAACATTGAAAAATCATAACTCCAATCACCTACATCTGAATTTTGTCATTTTGGTGCCTATTTGCTCATCAAACTTTTCTCTATTTTTATAAATTTGAGTGGAATTTTATTTGCGTTGTGTTTCTTACTTTTTAACTGTTTGTTACTGATAAATGCTTTACACATTTCTCCTAAGTTAAGCCTGCCTGCTCTGTGTTACCGCTACCAACGATCAAGCTCAGGTTTAAATTATAGAGACCTAACTGAACCTAGTATGAAATAGTGCCATTATTACTTGACGAGGGCTACCACCCTCTTCAAATAACAATCAACTTTCTCACTTGGGCCTTGTACCCCACAAAGTAGGGCACATATTTAAAACTGGGACATGTCAAAATTTAATGTCACCATTTCCCTGCAGTGACAAGCCCCCAAAAACTATTTTTACAGTGGAAGGCCCTGACTGTCCTATAATAAAACTAGAGTACACATTATAATATTAATTGTGTAGCCCAGGTTTGGGAACATATAGAAAAATAATTCAGCCCTCCTCTATAAAATTTATTAGAAGCCTAATTAAATGGTGAAGTTGGCTTTTTAATAAATATTTTGGAAGAATAACATATAGAAAGTTACATTTTCGCTGTCTGAAGCTTCTGGAGGCTAATTTAAGTTAGCCTTTTCCCTGAAGTGGCCAGCTGACCAGTAGCAAATCGACTCGACTGAACCCTGCTGTTGGCCTCTGCCTAACACCACAAGAGTCTCTCATTTCAACCCCTGAGGTGCTGCGAGCCTAAGAAATGTACTGTGGCTGTTTGGGCACTAGAAAAATGTCTGGAAACATTTGAACGCTTTTGTTCCAGAGCTTCAGCAAGATCCTCCAGAAAAAGTAGGTTTCCGCAGTTCCACAGCTTTTAACTGAATTTCAGCTTCATCCCGCTCGAAGATAAATGAATGAAATTAATTTGTAAAGTGCAAAGCAGCTGCTCCATGAGGAGCGTCCTGGAGCGAGGTGAAATAAGACGCAGCTAAGGGGAGTAAACTAAAAGAGGAGTCCTGTTTGACTTGGCATCTTTGGCATGGTTTCCCCTGACTTTTTGCCTCTACCTCCTGTATTTTTGATGCTGTGCTAGATTTCGTTTTTGCTGGCTTAGATGTTTTGGTCACTTTGCCACCACTAATCAGTGTCAAAGTGAAAGTGCTCCCTGCGTAAATTGTTATTGCAATTGGTTCTCTCTGATTGGCATATTTGATTTACTGGTACGTCCCTAGTAAAGTGCACTGAGTGTGCCAGGGCCTGTAAATCAAATGCTACTAGTGGTCCTGTAGCACTGGTTGTGCCACTCACATGAGTAGCCCTGTAATGTATCTCAGACCTGCCACTGCAGTGTCTGCGCACAGTTTGTAACTGCTATGTTGACCTGGCAAGTGCACCCACTTGCCAGGCCCTAACCTTCCCTTTTTGTACATGTAAGACACCCCTTAGGTAGGCCCAAGGTACCCTAATGGGCAGGGTGCAGTGTATCTGTAAGGTAGGACATGTACTGGTGTGTGTGACATGTCCTGATAGTGAAATACGCCAATTTCGTTTTTCTCTATTGAAAGGCTATCTGTCCCATAGGATTACATTGGAGATACTGTGTAACATCTTACAAGTATAACTTCCCATTGGGACAAGATAGAGGAATACAGTTTAGGCTCTCAGAATGTAATAACACATCTTTTAGTAAAAATTGGTTTTTAAATTATTTGTTTGAAAATGCCAGTTTTAGAAAGTAGGCATTTTCTTGTTTAACCATTCTGTGTGCCTCTACCTGTTTGTGGATTGACTGTCTGGTTTTGGAGTGACAGGGGATGGAGATGTGCATTCACTGTAGACAGCTACTGGGGGGGTTGAGCTGAGCCTGGCCCTTCCTGGATGACTCAGACCTGAGCTGAATAGACCTTGGCTGCATTTAGAGTAGTGGGAGGAGTTTTCTGTGCACCTGAATAGCGCCTGTCTCCCTTGCACAATGCTGTCTCCTCCCCCTGTGGTCTTACTGCACCAGGGAGGACATAAGTGGTTTGGACTGGGCTCAGAGAGCCTTGCACAAAGAAGATCAAAGACAAAATGGGGTATGAGTAGTGGACCATAAACCCCAGAACTTTAGATCACTTCTGGACTCAAGAAGAATGATTGCCAAGGAGAAGAGATGGAGAGCTGTGATGAGGAGTACTGCCCCTTTGCTGTGTGCTGTGGGGTTGGCCTGCAGTTGCTGCTTCTGCCAAGGAAAGGACAAGGATTGTAACGTTGCTGACAAACCTGCTTGAAGAAGAATCTCCAAGGGCTTGTGTGTGCTGGTCTCCTGTTCTGAAGCTTCATGGGTACAAAGACATCACCCCCACCTCCCCTGAACTCTATTGCTGAGAGTTCTGACCTGCCAGGAGGTTCCTGTTCCAGTTTTGGGCCTCTGGAGGTTGTTCCTCCTGTTTGGAGCTGGAAGAAACCTAAGAGAAGCTAGAAAAGCAATCTCCAACACCGTCAGCGATGCCGCCGTGATGCCGGGACCTGCACCGAGGCCAGGGGCACTGCTCGTGAAAGTGCACGACGCACCGCAGCTCCAAAGCCCTTCGACGCCTGCCGACGCTTGCAGTTATCGGCATTCCCGTCGCCTGTGCTCGCACTGACTCCATCATCGCCAGCGCCTGCATCCTGTTATCGCGGCCCTGATAAATGCTGAAGGTTACTCCACGAACTCGCCGACTTTACATTGATTCACTGGAACCGAAGCCTCACAGCCAATGCAACCGACTTCCCCTGTCCTGGATTTGACACGTCGCCTCCTCGCAGACACAACGCATCGCCTCCCCCTTGGCAGCAGGGAGCCGGCCTCGACCTCGGCACCGACGCCTCACCTCCACGAGGCTGTGCATCATCATAGACTTTGTTTTTCAAGGTACTGTTTGTTTGCGGGGCCGTGTGACTCCGTGTCCGATGCCGCGCACCTCGTGGTCAGCACCGTACTTTGCATTTGTTGCTGTCACGATGTGGTAATAGCCCCAGGTGGAGCTATTTGTTTTCTACAAGCTTTATTTTGTAAATAACTGTTTTTAAGTGCTATTTTACTACATGTATGTTGGATTTTTGTCGTTTTGGTCTTGTTGAGTTTTGATAAATATACTTTATTTTTCTAACCTGGTGTGGTGTCCATTTGTGATGTTTTCACTGTATTACTGTGTGTTTTGAATACAAATACTTTACACATTGCCTTTGGGATAAGCCTTTCTGCTCATGCCAAGCTACCAAGGGTGTGAGCAGGGGTTATCTAGAGTGTCTCCCCTTTACCCTGACTAGAAACAAGCGCCCCTACTTGGACAAAGGTACATACCTCTGCCAACTAGAGACCCCCAGTTCTAACAGGTCCACCAACTGTTATATCTCTCTGAAGAGGTGGGTCTTCAGAAGGCTCTTAAATGCGTTCTCTTTTTTTTTTTTTTATAAAATTTTTATTGAGCAGAGTAAACAAAGAAAAAAAAAGAATATTAAGAAGGAATACTGATACAGACAACAAAATTCATAGTTCTACAATCATTACCATTAGAAAATATTCTCCCAACAGACATTATTACATTATCAAAACTATTTCTTAGATAGTAAAGTGCAGGTGCTAAAGTGCCGGTTTTTCCAAACTTCCTCTCCACTAAATTGTCTATATATACTTTACAATACATTAATCTAGTACATTGACTTATCTTCTATCCAGTACTTTTCCAAAGTGCAGATGTGCTTAACTAGATTGCTATGTTATGTTATGTTATGTTATGTTATAAGCACTTGTAACGCGCACAGCTACTCAGCAGTGTCCCGGCGCGGGAGCCAAATGATAACATAGGAGCTAGTAGCGGATCCAGCAAATTAACTAAACAGCAGAGTTTTAAGTTGTTTCCTGAACAGCCTAGGGTCCTGGGTGCTACGCAGTACGTATGGAAGAGAATTCCAAGCTTCTGCTGCCTTAAAGGAGAGGGTGCTACCCCCATCCTTGTCCGACGGAAGCAAGGGATCACCCCCAAACGCTGTGAAGCTGAGTGCAGTTGTCTCCGTGGCGCATAAAAACTAAAACGTTTCCTGAGGTAGGGTGGGCCTGACCTGTGCAAAGCTGCATGGGCCAGGGTCAGGGCTTTGAATTTAACTCTTTGGGCCACCGGGAGCCAGTGTAAATCACGCAGATGATGTTTTACACTAGCCCTACCCGCTACACCTAACAGGATTCTGGCCGCCGCATTCTGTATTGTTTGTAACTTCCTCAATAAGTACCCTGGCAAACCAATGTACAGAGCATTGGCGTAATCAATGCGTGTTAGGATCAGGGCGCAGGTAACCATTTCCTTTGCAGCCCTGGGAAGCAAGGGCAAAAACTTCCTCAGGGATTTCAGAGTTCCAAAACACTGACCTGCTAATGTTTTTATGTGTGTCGCAAAACGAAGATCTTCACTGAACCAGACCCCCAAGTTCTTAACTGATGAACCGTCCGAATTTGGTAAAGGGTAGTCTGTTGGCCACAGTGCTTCCCTAAACTGCGACGGGAAGGACCCATACAAGAGAATCTCTGACTTATCCTCGTTGCACTTGAGCTGAGCAGCTGCAAGCCATTTAAAGACGCCAATAAGACATTCCTTGGCCTGAGTTCGGTCAGTGTCTTTATCCCTCCAAGTGAAGAGGAGCTGTGTATCATCCGCATAAGCAATGATCTTGGCTCCCAGCTCCTCAGCAAGATGGACCAAAGGGGTGACATATATATTAAAAAGCAACGGGCTAAGGGTGGAGCCCTGCGGCACCCCAGTCGTGACCTTTTTAGGTGCCGATGAGGCCGGCGGTAGCCAGACTTGCTGGGATCTATCTTCCAAGAAGGATTTGAGCCATTTCCACGCCAGACCAGAGACGCCTATGCTCGACAAACGGTCTAAAAGTTGGGAATGAGGCACCGTGTCGAAGGCGGCAGAGAGGTCCAATAAAATCAGAGCTGCTCTGCCCCCTGCATCCAGGCAGTCCCTCATTGCCTCTGTTATTTCAACCAGGGCCGTCTCTGTACTATATGTGGCCCTGAATCCAGATTGGGCTGGATGAAGCAGGCCAGATGTTTCAACACAATCAGCGAGCTGTTTGTAAATCGCTTTCTCACATACCTTTGCCACTGCCGGTAGAAGGGAAATAGGGCAGTAGCTAGCAGGGCTAGAGGGGTCCAAGGATGGCTTTTTTAGCAGGGGTAGAAGTTTGGCCTGCTTCCACTCCAGTGGCACAGTGGCGTTCTAGAGTCAGCTGGGTGTATTTACCCTTGGAGATCTTTTTCCATCTGATCCAAATACTTCGATACTGAGATAAATCTTTTACTTGCTCCAACCCTTTTCGCATAAGCTTCTTCATATTTTTTTACTCGATTCATTTTTATATACCATTCTAAAAAGGTCTGTACTTTGGTTGTTTTCCAATTCTGGAGGATCAACGAGCGTGCCACCAAGGAAGAAATTGCTAAAAACATTTCCCCCCCTCTGGTTAGTGACTGGGTTTGGCTCTGTTTTAATAAACCGAAAGTGCTAACTCAGGCTCTGGTTCTACCCTTCTCAAAAGGCCACGGCTAAGTTCGAGACAAATTTTCTCCCAAAACTGACTCAGCCTTGTGCATGTAAAACAAACATGCAACCAACAACCCTCTCCCATCTGTTGACACCGGAAACATTTATTCTCCACCTCGGGATACATCTTATGGAGTGCTTTGGGGGTATAATAAGCCATCCAGCAAGATAAAAACACCATTCTTTTAAAGTTTGCCACTCTCAATGCCTTACTACCGTGTTATGAAATGGTTTGCCACTCCCCATCTGAAAAATTGCAAAGTGTTTCTTGTTTTATCTTTTCGAGAAAATTGGTAACCAAAAGGGGCTCCCCTTGATTTCGAAATAATCGGTACCAATTCCCTATACCTCGCAATTTAGTTCTGAACAGCGCGGCTAGAAGCAGAGGGGTACCTGTATTGCCTGGAAGTACATATTTGTTCAATAGTTGTCTAACCTGGAGGTAGCTAAGAAAAAGGAGCCTACTCTGATTTCCACATCTGGCTTGAACCTCCTGCCAATTGATACATCTCCCTCCAATTAAGAAGTGGCCTAGTTCCTTAAATCCCTTTGTTTCCCAAAATTTTACATGGCTAGTCTGGATATGAAGGCCCAAACTTTTGCATTCTGTAAGCCGCAGATATTCATATCATGAAGAATGAGCCTTTAAAGAATAAAATAACTGGAGTCTATTGTTAAACGCCTGGAGCGTCTTGTATCTCGTTTTTCTGGGAAGTTTTGATGTTTTTATGAAAACAGAAAGCTGTGATCCAGCTTCCTGAACCATCTTGTTCAGGAAAAAACTATCCAAGGATCCCTTGCTATCAATTAAGCGAACAATTATGTCCAAAAATGCTGCTTCATAGTAAGTACGAATATGAGGAAGTGCCAACCCACCCCAGCTAGTATCAAGTTGAAGTATAGATAATTTTACCCTTGACGCTTTTTTATTCCAAATGAAATGACGAAAAAAAAATTCCAGTTCTTTAAAATATATTGTATTGATTTTGATCGGAATATTAGAAAAGAGAAAGATTAACAATGGTAAAATCGACATCATTATGAGTGCGATACGACCAATCAAAGTGAGGGGAAAGAGTATCCATTTATCCAATAAATCTTTAATTTTTCACAGCATGGCTTCGTAATTTAACCTATATAAATCCGCAAATTGATTTGAAACGTATATCCCCAGATATCGTATCGGCTCAAGAGAAAGAGCTTGTTGTTTTAGATTGTCTGGGAGAAAGTTGCTACACACATTTAGGACCAGAACTTCAGTTTTTTTGTGATTAATTTTGTATCCGCCGATTGCCTCAAACTCTGCAAATGCTCTTAAAATTGTTACGATGTTTCGTCTTGCAGGTGTAAGGTACAATATAACATTGTCTGCAAATAATTTTATTTTTGACATTCCCTCAATTGGAGTTTTTATCTCTGTATTGTCCTGAATCCTAACAGCCAGGGGTTCGATAAAAAAAGTAAACAATACCAGAGATAAGGGGCACCCCTGATGGGTTCCCCGTCTTATATCTATTGTACCTGCCAGATTAGAGTTTATTGTAACCTGTGCCTGAGCCCCTTGATATATATTCTGAAGCATAGCGATAATCTGGGGGGGGGAGCCAAACCTTTCGAGACCATAAAATAGAGCACCCCAGTTTACTAAATCAAACGCCTTCTCTGCGTCGACCATCATTATCAAGGTGGGTGTTTGATTAGTATTAAAAAAGTCGATCGCTTGAACTAAGTAACCGGTATTAGAAGACATTGACCTGCCTGCTATAAATCAAGTTTGATCTGTGTGTATCACATACTGGGCCACTGGAGTAAATCGATTAGCCCAGATTTTCATCACAATTTTGTAGTCTGAATTTAGCAGACTAATTGGCCTATATGAGCTAACGTCCCTGGGGTTTTTCCCCTTCTTTACAAAGCTGACTATCGAGGAACATCACTTCCCGCCTTAACATAATTAAAAAGCTCCAGCAAGAATGGTACTAGCTCTTCCGAGAATGCCTATGAAAATTAAATCGGAAGGCCATCATTTCCACAGGCCTTACCTCCTGGCATTGAGGCCAAGGCCCGAGAAATTTCGCTGCTGAAAATCTGCCATTAATGCTTCTTTCTGCCCTCTCAGGATCTGAGGGAGTTTTAGACCATGGAAGTAATGCTGAGTTGCTTGTTTTGATACCTGATAGTCAGTTGTATATAGTTCCTTATAATGATCTAAAAATATTTTGGCAATTGTATCTTTTTCGGATACTAAGATCTGCGTCCCGGGTGCCACCACTTCATCGATTACCGCTGCTTCTTGCTTTACTCTAGTGGACCATGCCAAACATTTTCCTATCATCTGGCTTTCCTCATAAACTCTCTGCTGGTATGATAGTGAGTTACTTATCTATCCATCTGCCACCTGGATTTTTCCCTCCTTCCTAGCTCTAGATAGATTTCAATTTTTTCCAGCGAATGGTCTGAAAAGGAGTTAGCCCATATCTCGGCATTCAAACAAGTCAAGGAGTGTGATATTAAAAAGAAATCGATGCAGGAAGCAGTCTGGTATTGGCGGGAATAATAAGTATATTGCATAGCTTCACTATGACCCATGCGCCAAGGATCAACTAATTAATAATCTTGTTTTATTACGTCTATCACTTTTTTGGTCCTTGGCTTCAACTGTTTCTTAGCTTTGTTTGATGTATCCATTACCAGATCTTGCACAAAATTAAAATCACCACCTAAAATTATTGGACCCACCGCCGCTTTAGCTTTATCATTAATCTTCTTGAGAGCTGCAGGATCATCTACAACTGGTGCATAATAGTTCACAAAATTCAACATGTTTCCATTCACCTTAACTATGACCCATATCCATATACCATATGGATCTCTCTGGATTTGAATAATTTCCCAATTTATCCCTCGTCCGAAATAGATGGCAACACCCCTTATTGCCGCCTGGTCCGATGCAAAATAGGCTTTAGAAAAAGCTTTAGGAATATACAATTTTGGTGCATTCGTCTTAAGGTGGGTTTCCTGAAGGAACAAGATTTGTGGTGAGAATGAAGCCAGCCATCTTATTAATCCACCATACTTTTGCTTATTAGAGATACCATTAACATTAATCGCAATAATGCAAACTTTATAACCCATCGCTGCAGCTATTACTAAGATCCAAAACGTTGACAAACGTACATTTCCTTCCAATATATTGCAATCTATACCTCTGTTCATTTTTTTTTTTTGCTCCACCACCCTCCCTCAGTGCCCAAACCCCCCTGCGTACCTCCCTGTGCCCAAGCCCACCCCCCACAGAGGATGGGGAATTGCCCACCATACCTCTCTCCTCGACACTCGGGTGATACGCCCCTTTGAGTGCCATGCAATTGCACCCTACGTGATCAGTCCCTCCCCCCGGCATCCAGAACCGTTATTTTCCCCCCCTATCCAAGGTTGATCTATGACCCCGTAGATATTTCTTGTAGAAATTGCTGGGCTTCATCGACATTGACAAACATGTGAAATTTTCCTTTTACCAGGACTCTTAATTTAGACTGCTGTACTATCGTGGCCTGTGCGCCCTGAGCTTTAAACAAATATAACAGTTTAACAAACTCTTTTCGCCAACGCGCCGCTGCTGCAGACATGTCGGAAAAAATACGACAGCTAAGTCCTTCTTCACTAGAGAATTTCTTCCTTTGGATGGATTTAGTGAGTATTTGATCTTTAATACGATAGTCAGCAAAGTTCACTAAAATTGTCCGTGGTAGTTTGGAATTTGGAAAAGGCTGGGATGGTACTCTGTGGGCTCTTGTAATGGTGAGGTCCCCTAAAAATTCTGGGATTACATTTTCTTAAATAAATGTCTCGACCCATTGGATTGTTTGGCCTCCTTCACATCCCTCCGGAATATCAACTATACGTAGATTGGACTGCCTAGAGTGGTTCTCGAGCTCCTCAAGCTTGTTCTCCAATGAGGCTTTTTCCTTTCTAGCGGAGTTGACTTGCTGCTGCATCACGTTCATCTGGTCCTCTAGCTGGAAAATACGGCCCTCTGCCTCTTGCATTCTAACCGGGAGGGCGCCTACTGCAGCTTAAATTTTTGTTAAACGATGGTGAAGAGACGCTATCTTGCCAGCTTGCGTGATCTTCAACTCCCTTATCTTATCTAGGATGAGATTTAACATGGTCTTTATGTCAAATTGCATCGAGGTATCCTCTCCTTGCTGCTGTTCAACTAGCTCTGATGGGGGTTTGCCTAATGCTTCCTGTAATGTTACCTCACCATCTTCACTTCCATTGAGGACTGAGGATCCCTGCTGAAGCTGTACCTGTAGCTGCAGCCGTGACTGTGTCAGTGGCTATGGCTGTGGCTGTGGCTGTAACAGTGGCTGTGGCTGTGACGATAACTGGGAATCCACTGAAATTCTAATTTCCTTTTGGAGGGGCATGACCGCTGACAGACCCCCCTGTAACGAGCTGTCCTGTATATCCTGAGAGGGAAGCTGCAAGCCCGATGGTAATATTGATGGTATTGATACTGTTTTGGTTTAAAAGAACAATGGATAATCTTTTGATTGTCCACACGTCGGGCCATTAATGCTGCCTTTTGCGTTGGCCTCTGTATAAGCAAGGGGATCCTTCCCCCCCCAAGCCTGTTCCATTAGCCAGTTCCCTTGCCTCAAAGACACCATCACCTTCACCATCCCCTTCACCTTCAGGGATTGATATTAGTCCATTACTTTGTAAGGGGGGGGATTCGTCCTCCAACCTTTTACCATCACCCAACTGTCCTTGTAATATATTCGTAGTAGCTTTATCGCAGTCTGCGGTCACCCTTATAGACTCCGAGGCATCTTCCTCTGAGCTCAAAGGACTTGGGAGTGCAGAGCCACACCTTGATTTTAAGCTGCACTTGGCTCTAGATGCTGCCGCTCCCTTCAACTGAGCAGTGCGCACCTTAGTTTTGGTATTGGGTACCGCTTCCATATTTACAAGTATATTGGGGGCTTTTAGGTGCTTTCCCATTGCTTTGGCTCCTCTAAACCACTCCCCGTCCTTATACCTTTAAAGTAGATAATCTAAGGATACTGTTGCTTCCCCAGTGCGTTTGCATGCCCAGCAAGTCACTAACAGGACGGGTCCATTTAGCAAACTTCTATTTTTTAAGAGGGTCAGCTAGACAGGCAGCAGGCGGCAGAACTAAAAAAAACAGTAAGTAGCCTCCTTCAAGTGCCTTCAAGAGCCTTTTACCGCCCAAATAAGCTTGTTCGTGCTTAACTTCTAGCACTTACCGGCGTGGAACATGAGCCAACAGCCACTGATGCCCTCCAAACATCCACTCCAGCTACCGATGAAATAGCCCAACAGCCCAGCCCAGCAGAGCTGAAGCAAAGGAGAAACCGCCTGCCAGCCGCCCTCCTCCTTTTCCAGCCGACACAAAACGCTGGCCGAACCGTCTCCCTCGAGGTCAGCCAACCGAGCGAAAACCAGAGCCAGCCATGGAAAAAAGAAACTTTCTGCAAACATAGCTGCTGCAGCAGTTCCTAACGCAGCGTTTTCTTCTCGTTCGAAAAAGCCGCCAGTCACCAGTCGCCGAGTCTGCAGTGAGCGAGGGGGGGAGGGGCAGAGGATCACGTTTAGCGGCAGCAGAGCATGTGGGCTACGCCTGCGCTGGCTCTCCTAAGCTACTCTTAAATGCGTTCTCAGAGGTGGAACATCTAATATACTTGGGTAAGAGATTCCAGAGCTTCGGTACCAAGAAAGAGAAGGAACGTCCACATTCTCTGGTCTGTTGTCTGTAAGTTGTGGTTGGCTGAGCGTAAAAACTCTCTGCGGAGAAGGTATCTTTTGATTTTGTTGCAGATATTTTTAGGGCCTATCAATTGTGTAGCCCTTAACATTATTGTCAGAGCTTTGAAATGTATTCTTTGCTTGACGGGCAGGCCAGTGTTGGCTTTTAAGCTGTTGCTAGTAGATTGCCCTTTAAGAATGTTCAGCACTAGTTTGGCTACTGTGTTCTGGACCCGTTGCAATCTCTTTATCAAAGCTTTGGGAGGCCCTTGAAGCAGCACGTTGGTGTAATCAAGTCTAGATGTGATCAATACATGAATAATGATCTTTTTATAATGTTCCGGCAGGAATTTGAGGGTTTTTCTTAATGTTTTCAAAAGGGAGGAACAGACTCCTGTGGTAGCATTAACAAAGGTCTTGAAAGTTAGGGCAATGTCTAAATTGACCCCCAAGTTTTTCACTGAAGTAAAAGGAATTGGGGGAAGTCCCAGTTCAGAAGGCCAAAGTGTTGTGTAGTTCTTACAAATCCGTAGGACTTGAGCATTGTTGGGACAACATAAACTAATCTCTCAGGGATCGTGGAAACAGCACAGTACTTTTCGCTCAGTCACTTGTGCTTACTTATTCTCAGAGAAATATACAGAGAATACACAGTGGGACGTTTTCAATAATACTTATTGAACCAATGTTATTCTTGCATAAAATATGTGTCATATCTCTGATCCCCGTTATTGAATTTTTGTCATTTTAGTGGCATGTTGCTTATTACATTTTTTTTATATTTATTTAAAATTGGAGTGTGGTTTTTATTGTGTTGTTTTTGACTTTATAACTGTTTTGAGTATTTTTAAATGCTTCCCACATTTTCTTTAAGTTAAGCCTATTTCTTCTGTGTCATAGCTAACAGAGGTTGGGCTCAGGTTTAAACTATTGAAACTTTTGACTGGACCTAACAGAAGAGTGACTTTATTACTGGCGATAAACTTAATAATTTCCTTTGTTGCACTTACTCTCCTAGAGCTCCTGGTTTACTACTAGCATTCAGGAGTACTTAGTAACTTCTACAACATGGAGTGTGTGGAGGATGAGTATTTGATGGGGAAGCAGTGCATGAGGAAGAGAGCAGAAAAACATAAATTCCCATAGACTGATGAAAGAATAAGAAAACAGTAGTTCCCTTAATGAGAACAGTGGAAGACTGACTTGCCAACCTAGAAAGGGTTTTCATCATACAACAGGGCAGGGCTCGTGTGAAAGGGCGGGGCTTTAGGCTCATCATTGACAGAACATCCATGGAAGGGGCAGCGCAATGGAGAAGGGATGGGGTTTAGTGCTATAATCTCCTAAGAAGCCTCCCCCCCAACCTTTAAAATATAAGAAACAAAGGCTTATGAAGCTGCCTCCAAGACCTTTTAAAATATGTAAAAGGTGTTATCCCTGCAGAGCTTCCAACACATGAGCTGAGCTGGAAACTCACTATATATGGATTTTCAACTCACCCTGTGCTTACAGTGTGATATAGGCTCGATACAAGGTGACCATGTGAAGAGACCCGACATCATTTAACACACAGTACACTGTGAGTAGCATGTCTGGGAAGGATAAAATCCAATTAAAAGGATGGTAAATAAGTCATGCTCCAGGAGAGGGGCAAACATTAAAAAAAGAAAACAAATCCAATTAATAGGAAGCAAGCAATTAAGATTGAGAAGAAAGTCAACAAATGGCAAGCAACGGGCGTCCTTTTGGTATTGTCCACAATACGTCTTTAGCAACAAACAGCTCAAATATTGTGTAGGCAAGGCCTAAAACATACATTCTGTTAGGTCCATGTTTTCTTGGTGCAGATAAATTGATGAAATATACATGCCAACCTCATAAACTATGTGCATTTTCTATTTCGCAAGAAGGAAACACTGTAAAAATTAGATTTTTTTCAATATTTGTGCTCAGCATCATAGTAGTTTTAGAGTACCAATGCACCCATTTATAGATGTGTCTTAAGACCCAAACTGGTCTCATGGCACTCATCTTTTTTTTTGTATTACACCCCAGGGAACCCCTACTAAGCCGTTGTTTGCACCTGTTCAAAGTGCATATAAGCTGTGTCTTCCTTCCTTTCCATGAATTTGAGTCACCAATACATCAATTATCATGTGAACTGTGGCAAACTGGGCTCTTGCCTCCCTGGCTCTACCTGTCTATTTTGAACCTGATCCATTTTGCTTGAAACACCTTCCTTTTATTGCATGCAATGTATGGACAGAAGGTGACAATTTGAACATGAGTAGGCACTTATATCATAGACTAAATGTGGAATCTTTGGTCAACATTCATTCTGGATTGACTGTGAGAGTCAGAAGGATTCTGAAATTTATTGCACTATTTTTTATTGACTATTGCACATGGTGGACGTGATTTTATTGAGGCAAATGACAGTATAGTGACATCTTAAACACCGTCATTTTCCATCATTGCAACATATAGGAAAACCGGCAATGATTACAGAAAATATGGAAAAACAAAAATGTATGCCATTTCTATATCATCAATTTATGGACACTAGCCCTTTCTAAAAATGCTGCTAATCGAAATTTGCATTTGTGCGTCCCTCCCCTCAGAGTCACAATGCCCATTTAGGACTGGGAGATCACACATTTGTTCAGTGTAATATTTGTGTGAACTGTGTTCTCATTATACATGTACGACATCATGGTAGATTTGAGCTATCACTGGATGGGGTCTTGTGCAACACACATCCTTAACTCATGTATTTAACATGTCGCTCATATATGAGCATACAGTAGAAGAGGAGGCAAGCTGACATTCAACATTTGGCTAATATCACACAGTGTGGTAAAGTGTAGAAGCTTGGACGATTGCCTCCTACACTGGATTAACATTCTGAAGTTCAGCCACCACGTGTATTAATTTCACTTCCTCAACATCCACCTTAGCAGCCCATAAACCCTTCCCCAAGCCCATCCCAACTGGCATCAGTGCCACCCTTATCCACACCAATTTCCACACATGTGGGCCCTGGGAATTTGCTTGAGAGTTGTCATGTCATTGACTTACAATCCAGTTGTGGCTACTCCACTTCATATGACACAATATAGACTAATATGTACGTGCTGCACTCACTTGCCATACATTTAGAGTCATCTTTTCACTAGCTAACATAGTGTGATATGGTATGCTCTAATGTACCATATGTGGGCATATTGAGATTGGGGACACACACAATATACTGCATACATTAAATCCACATTTTATGAGCATGAACATTCCGGTACATCATTCTGGGGTTTGCTTACCAGGGTCCTGCATGTGCCCAGTGTTTGGTTCCTGACCAGATGTCACAGCCAACCTTGTAGCAGAAGTCACTCTGGGGACTGGATTCCGGGACAACATCATTGGGCCTACAAAGACATGCGTGTTTGTCACTCAATATTAGAGTCCAGTTCACAGGTCTGGCACTGTTGATGGATTACATGTAATATGTCCACAGGTTGTCTGGTAACAATGTAGGCTTTGGAACCCTCTCCTGACCAACGCTTTTCGTAAGGGATTAAAAACATGGCTATTTGACATCTGAGCTATTTCATCTATCAGAGCCGTTTGCGAGCGCCATGAGACTTCTAGTGATGTGAGCGCGATACAAATGTCCATTGATTTGATTTGATTTGATTTTACTTACCAGTTTGTGATGGTGGTATGGATTGCTGTGGCTGATGTTGTTGCCTCCAAGCTGATGCAGGGACTTCTGCTACAGTGGATGACTGTACTCTGGCTGGATGTGGTAATAGTAGAGAACAGAGAAAAGTCAGTAATCAAAAAATGTATATGTGCAACTTGTCACTAATTTCCTCACTGTATCTACATACTAACAGTAATGCTACGTGGAAGGGGCACTTTGTCTATTGCCATTTACCAGTCTTAAATACTCCAGCAGAGCTGGGCCTCTGTTTGGGACTGAGGAAATGGGATTTGCCATTCCCCTCACAAAGGATTTTGGGACTTGTAGTGCAATGTACGAAAGGAGACACATGAGGCTCTGACTCACCATGCTTTTTACACATACGTGGGACAACTTCCATAGTCACTATTGTGGTGTAACACAGACAGACATTTCATATCCATGTTTTGGTTATTACAATTACCTGGCACCACATTGCGGACATCACTCACAGGCAGCCCATGGAGCATGTGGGGGTGCATAGTGTTGAGGACATCCTCATCTAGTGGGGTGGGATGGAGACGGAGTCCAGATTGTACACCAGGGAGAACTCTGACTACCTCAATCCTGGCGTACTCCTCCTTCACCTCCATCTTCTTATCCTGCCACTTCTTCTTTATGTCAGTTACAGTGTGGACATCCTCCCCAACACTGTGACTGAAGTGGCTAAATGCTGCCATAGGGTTGCCTTCTGTGTGCCACTGGTGCTGTAAGGAGGGAGACCACAGAGCCTTTTGTGGTGCCTAACAATGAACTCCAGGATCATGGTGGTCTCCTCAGTATAATTTTTCTTCCTCCTCTGGAGCAGCATTTTTTGAGGCAAGGTGCAGCGCAGGCATGCAGGAACTCTGGGGCATATTAGCAAGAACCTCGTTAAAATTATCGCCGTTTTAGCGGCAGGAAACTGCCGCTAAAACGGCGATAATGGGCTTGCTAATATGCGTTATAGAATTCCAATAGAAGCCCAGGTTAGATGTGCAGGACATCTAACCTGGGCTTCTATTGGAATTCCATAACGCATATTAGCAAGCCCATTATCGCCGTTTTAGCGGCAGTTTCCTGCCGCTAAAACGGCGATAATTTTAACGAGGTTCTTGCTAATATGCCCCTCTGTGAGGCCAAACCTGGGCCTTGTTTATGTGCTGCTTTTATTTGGTTTGTAGTGCAGTTCTTGCCGGTGGTGCCAATTGACTGCAGGTGTAAGTGATTATACTTCATCCGGCCCGAGCAGGAGAGTCCACCCTTGTTGCGGAGATTCTGCCTCGACTGCGGAGATTCTGACCCAACTGCGAAGATTCTGGCACGACTGCGGACGTAAAGATACAAGTCGTAAATGACCTCTGTGAATACCAAAAGTCATAAAGTTAGACTTTTTTTTCAGATGACCTTTGTGAATTGGGCCCAATGTGTCTAAAGAATTGCTCTGCGTCGCTCAAAAAGTGATGACATGACTTTCTAATGCATTTCAAATGAAGTTTCAAAAACCTGAGGCCATACAATGATCCAATTCACTGAGTAGTGAAGATGCAAAGAAACCCATTCAATTATTTCCCTCAAATGTCATGGTCTAAAGTGCATACGTGAACTCAGAAAATCATTGGCCATTCCTGGGTAACCAGGGTAGGGCACAAAACTGAGTTCTGGTTATGCAGGTGTAGAGTCATCTAGTATACGTATTGTTAACTGAAGCTGCTGGTTTGGTTGTTGCATTTATGTGGTTAGACAGTGTCTAGTCAATGATGAATGGTTGATTAATACTCTGCCCCAGTAGCGGTCGGTGGTGGGAATTTCATTTCTCGCGCTGCATCACATTTGGCGATGCAGCGCGAGAAACTAAATTCATTTTATTTATTTATATGTGTATTTACCTGTAATCGCCCGTAATCCGTAGTTTACTACCCCCCACCCTGCCCCTCCCCCGCCCCGCGTCAGCGCCCGGCGGCACTCCCACCACCGACCGCTACTGCTCTGCCCTTATATACCATCTTGAGAAAACACAAATTTAATTACATAATGTCTTCATCAAACATGCTACGTTCTCTTTCATAAGATATTACAAATTCACTTTTACATTTACTCTTCCACCCTTCAATGAAAACATATTACTTACATTTAATTTTTACACTCTAAATAACGTTTTAAGTTATGTCCCTGATCACCCCCTTTTCCAAACAAGCATTTGCAATGCAATAGGTCTCACATTTGCGAGAGTTTAAGCTATTGGAATTGTAAATTACAATGCCTTTTATTTATCTGTTTGCTAATTAACACATAAATAAAAGGCATTGTCATTTACAATGCCAATAGCTCAAACTCTTGTAAATGTGAGGCCTATTCAAAGAAGCATTCACCATTGTCCCGGCTGCTCGGAAAGTGAAAGCGCACATGGAGCGCTGTATGTTACAGGAAAGCATGTCGTGCCTGCAGTAGGAGAAACTCATTAAAGAAAATAATTCTTACAGACTAAAAAAGACGTACCGTGTAACATCCGAAGTAAAAGGGCCAATCCTCATGGGAGGTTACAAATGATGACAAGGCGGTACTAAGAAGGGGCTAACAAGCCTATTAATTAATCAACAGCCAGCATTTACGAAGAACAATTGTAGGAGAGTAGGATCTGCTTCTTATGGTTACCCCCACTTTTTGCTGATGTTTCACTGTTTTTCGACTTTAGTCTGGCTGGGGCCCTGCTATCCAGGGCCCAGCCTAGCTGCTTCCTCTCTAAATTGATTCCCTGTACCTTAGGTACACCACAGATTGGATTCTGGGGTGCCCTTATGAATCCCTAGTATATGGTATACTATGTACCCAGGGCATAGGTACCTTAGAGGCCTACCAGGGGCTGCAGCATGTATTATGCCACGCCTGGGAAACCTTCCAAAATGACACCACAGGACTGCTACAGCAGCCTGAGTGAGGTGGTGCCTGCACCCCTTACTGAGATATAGGTTCACTATATCTCACCCTATCACTGCACATATAAACCTATCAGTCACCCCTATGGCAGGCCTTATAAATCCTGAAGGCAGGGTGCTTGGTTTTGTGTGAGAGGGTGCCCATGCATGAGCAGAGCCCCTCTGCAGCCTTCGGAATCTATTCTCCGGGGTTGTCTGTGATGCAGCCTGACCATATACTCTTAAGTGCATTATAACCAAACAGTAAATGCTAACTTTGGGATGGCTGCACGGAAACATGTTGTGTTTGGTGTCAAACACCTTGGAATCATACCCCCACACCAGTAACTGGTTTGGGAGTATGATCCCACCCTTCTAGAGGGAGAGGCATGACAGCACCGGTATACCCGGTACCAGCTAATAGAGCCCTGGCATCACAAAATGGATGCTGCAGCCACAGACACGAGTCTGGCCTCCTGCTGCCGACCGAAACTCCGGCAGGGGAGGCCTGGACAATAGGTTTCCTGTCCCAGGGAGGTGTTACCACCTCCCAGACAGGCTTTAGTGTATTGGGGCTGGGTGGGTGCACTCTCCGAGTGCTTTGAAGTCCTGCACTGGGGGCACATTTGGTGTCCCTGTGCATAGCCCAGTTCAAACCGGTTGCAGGGGCTACCAGCCCCTGCTCTGGCGTGAAACTGGACAAAGGAAATGGGTGTAGCCACCCCTCTTTCCAAACCCTCCCATAGGTGGGTCCCCTGAGTTAGTCCAACCCCTTCCTTGGGTATAAGATAGGAACCCCTGGCAACAGGATTTTAGATATCCCTGGATGAAACTCTGAAACTGAATCCTGGACCTTCGACGATCTGTTCAACGCCAGATGACTGAAGAATCTCCCTTGGAGTAAAGGAGTTACTCCCCTGCTTGGCAGGCACCAAAGACGCATCTGTCTGGTCTGCATCTCCGAAGCTCCCGCCGGACGCCGACAACTCTGCAACCCAGGAGGTGGGTTTTCAGACTTCCCAGAGGCTGACCCGAGTTCCCAGCAAAGTTGAGACCCGTAGCTCTCGTGGGTACCGTGGAACTGGAACCCCTGGACACCGTGCACATTTGCAAGTGCATAAGCTTTTGGTCGATCCTAGAGGCTGTGCTTTGGGTTACTTGTAGCCCTGACCCCGAGCAGTGAATCCACCGAAGATTGCTGGCCTGCCTACTTCGAATGACCCGTGGGCCGCCATTTTGTGATTCCACTTGAGGTCCCTTTGCGATCCCTTGTCCGTCGACTTGTGGGTCCCTCAGAAGGACAACTCTACTTTCAACGGGCCTCCCTGGTTGCTCCAGGCCTGCCCTGACTCTCCCTTGCTAGGGGAGTCCCTTGGACCTTGCTGGTCCGCACCGAAGCCTTTGTTTTCTTCCTGCGTGGGTTGCTGTTGCCAAGGCTTGTTGTGTCCAATCCGGACACCGACATCGCAGCAAGCGACTTCCTTTGTGGGGCAGCTCGAATCCAGCTTCTGGTTGTCGTCGACGCCTCCTGGTCCTCGTGGCTGCAGAGACAATCTTCACCTCTTCGAACTTGAAGCACCCGACATCGGTGGGCATTCGACTATCGTGCCCCTGGTCACTGGATAGTGACCCAGACTCTGTCCCCTCTGCTTTCAGGTTCTTCACATCCTCGATCCAGGCTTGGATCTCTTCGGACACTTCTCATCTTCCCGGCAGCAGCCCCTTCCAGCGAGCTGCCATTGAAAACGACGGCGCGACCCGACACCATTTGGCACCTATGCACCCGGCTTCCCTGGGTGAGGTAACACGAGTACTCCGGTGCTCCCGTTGGTGTTGGCCCTAGAACCCTCTAAGTCCAAAAGGGTTTGTTCCCAGTCCACTCCGAAGTGTCCCTAAACTTTAAAACTCGAACCGCGACTTTCCCCATAGAAGCTAACGGAGTCCCGCGGCTGTGTTCTCACACTGCACACGTCCTCCGTGGGTCCCCTGTGTCACTGCCTTGGGTGGTTCCTTGGGCTCCCAGTGATTCTACAGGCTCTAGGTCTTGTGTCTAGTCAAGTCATGGTTCTTATACCACTTTCTTAATATATGGTTTGGTTCGCCCCTAGGGCCTATCGTATATTGTGCTAATTTACTGTGATATTTGAAGTGTAACATATGTGCTTTGGCCTCTAGCCTCATAAAGAGACTAGTAGGGTGTGTTTAGAAATAAATACATATATTTTATATATATATACCTGGTGTTGTCTCCTTTCATTTAGCCATTCAAGAGATTATAGACTGGTAAAACAAACAGCTTTACACTCCTTCAAGACTTAGCCTGAAGGCTGCTCTCCATAGCTACCACTAGGATAGCTTTCAATAAAGGTTGTCTTTAAACCTATCATCAATAAAGGTCGTTTGGACTGGTGCAAAGTGCCCACTATAACTAGTGGACAGCATATACCAGGCCAACTTCTCACAACAATGACACAAGTCAATAATAAATATGGGCGGAGAGTGGGCAGGGCTTCTATTCCATACTCCAATACAGCATGTTGCAGAGCAGCGCATGCACTGTCCAGACTCGACCCAAAAATGATTTTCACGTAATGTTTTGAATTTTTTCCACACATGGCAACTCCCATTCACATGCAGCGGTCTCTCTACGCTCAATGGGCGGAGACCTCCACATGCAGGACGGAACCTCTGTTCTCGGGCTGGACATATCCACCTACCACTATGGACGGGAAATTACATACAGCAACTAGACATTTGCTATTTTCTGTTCATTGTGTGCTACCCTCTTACCTTAACACCATCCTCTTCATCCTGCTCCTCCTTTGTTTTTAGAACCCCAAGAATGGCTAAGGGACAGGAAGGGAGAGCCTACCCTGCACAGATGAAGAGTTTAATGTCATTTGCAAGGGGATCCTCCAAAAACTAACTAAGATTTCTGGGGGTCTGAGACCCATTTGAGCTTGTCAGCGCATGAACAAATGTGGCGAGACATTGGCATGTGCTACTGTAGAGTTGGTGCCCATGGCCTGTGTGACAGGCAGTGCTGTAAACATGGAAGAATCTTTGGTTTGCACTCAGTGGCGGCTCGCAGAGGTAATGCTGTGGGGCAGTGAGGCAGGGCGGGGCGGGGCTGGGTGGGGGGTAGTGGAGTCCTACATACGACTGCAAAGGTGTAAGTAAATAAATACATTTTAAAAACCACTTACCTTGCGCTCACCGCATTGCCGAGTCATATTTATTTTGAATGGACAATTAAAAATAAATATTTAATTATATTTTATATAATCATATTATTTGTGAGCTAGGCATCAGTTATATATTTTAAAAATGTATCTACTCATTGTTTGAAATTATAATGTAAATATTACATGTCTCTAAGCACAAACATTTGTTCTGCTATGAAGGACTGATATAAATTCACAATTTTTAACAACCCACTTTGAAAAAAGTAATTTTTGACTTCAGTTAAATTTGAAATATACATTACTGTGCTAAAAGTTATTGTAACCCTTCACAATGCTATGGTTTCTAATATTTAACGACATAATATCCCTAAAATACTGTTCGAATTGATCTGAAGTATTAGATATAAACATTGATTTTTTTCTTTCTTTTGTGCTCATTCCTTTTCAGCGGGCAGAGCTGGTCAAGCACCATCACAGCAGGACTAGGGACCATCACATCAGATCCCAGACAACAAGGCAGGCATGAATACTGTCCATCACCAGAGATGAGGAGGAACCTGAGATCATCAGCGAGAGTGTGCCCACTGGGGTCCAAACACACTCATTGATCAAAAGACTCCAGTCGTAGGCTTTGAGGATAGAGTTGGACATGACCAGCCAGCTTCTACCTGAAGAACTCCACTACAAGGCCTCCCTTCCCAACCACCACAATAGCGCTAGCAGGAATTTGAGCATGTCCTGGTCCACGCACAAAAACACCACAAAGGAAACATTACAAACAGCTTGTGAGAAAGCAGTCGCCATTGTGGTGGGGGGAATACTTGCAGCATTGTCTGATCTATAGGGGGGTGGATGGCTAACACTCCCAGCATTGTCTACCCCATAGGGGGGAGAATGGCTAACACCACCAGCATTGTCTAAGCTATAAGGGGGTAGATGGCTAAAATTACCAGCATTGGCTACCCCATAGGGGGGTGAATGACTAACACTACTAGCAATTTAATGCCCATAGGGCGGTGGATGGCTAACACTCCCAGCAATCGTACGCCCATAGGGGGTTGGATGGCTAACGCTACCAGCAATCTAATGCCCATAGGGAGGTGGATGGCTAACACTCCCAGCAATCGTACGCCCATAGGGGGCTGGATGGCTCACGCTACCAGCAATCTAATGCCCATAGGAGGGGATGGCTAACACCACCAGCATTGTCTACCCTATAGGGGGGTGGATGGCTAACATTACCAGCATTGTCTACCCTATAGGGGGGTGGATGGCTAACACTACCAGCAATCTAATGTCCATAAGGGGGTGGATGACTAACACTCCAAGCATTGTCTACCCCATAGGGGGGTGGATAGCTAACACTCCCAGCAATCTAATGCCTATAGGGGGTGGATGGCTAACACTCCCAGTAATTTAGTGCACATAGGGGGTGGATTCCTAACACTACCAGCACTCTAATGCCCATAGGGGGGTGGATGGCTAACACTACCAGCAATCTAATGCCTACAGGGAGGTGGATGGCTAACACTCCCAGCATTGCCTACCCCATAGAGGGGTGGATGGCTAACACTCCCAGCAATCTACTGCCCATAGGGGGGTGAATGGCTAACACTCCCAGCAATCCACTCCCCATAGGGGGGTGGATGGCTAACACTCCCAGCATTGTCTACCCCAAAGGGGGGTGGATGGCTAACACTCCCAGCAATCTAATGCCCATGGGGGGGATGGCTAACACTCCCAGCATTGTCTACCCCTTAGGGGGGTGGATGGCTAACACTACCAGCAATCTAATGCCCATAGGGGCGTGGATGGCTAACACTACCAGCAATCTAATGCCCATACTTGGGTGGATGGTTAACACTACCAGCACTGTCTACCCCATAGTTGGGTGGATGGCTAACACTACCAGCATTGTCTACCCCATAGGGCAGTGGATGGCTAACACTCCCAGCATTGTCTACCCACAGGGGGGTGGATTGCTTACACTACCAGCAATCTAATGCACATATCGGGGTGGATGGCTAACACTACCAGCAATCTTATGCCTACAGGGGGGGGGGTGGTGGCTAACACCACCAGCAGTGTATACCCCATAGGGGGGTGGATGGCTAACACTACCAGCAATCTAATGCCCATAGGGGGGAGGATGGCTAACACAACCAGCAATCTAATGCCCATAGTGGGGTGGATTGCTAACACTACCAGCATTGTCTACCATATAGGGGGGTGGATGGCTAACACTTCCAGCATTGTCTACCCCATAGAGGGGGTGGATGGCTAAAACTACCAGCAATCTAATGCCCATAGGGGGGTAGATGGCTAACACTCCCAGCATTGCCTACTCATAGGGGGGTGGATGGCTAACACTACCAGCAATGTAATGCCCATGGGGGGGGTGGATGACTAACACTACCAGCAATCTAATGCCCATAGGGGGGTGGATGGCTAACACTATCAGCATTGTCTACCCCATAGGGGGGTGGATGGCTAACACTCCCAGCAATCTAATGCCTATAGGGGGGCAGATGGATAACACCCCCAGCATTGTCTACCCCATATGTGGGTGGATGGCTAACACTACCAGCAATCTAATGCCCATAGGGTGGGGGATGGCTAACACCACCAGCATTGTCTACCCCATAGGGGGGGTGGATGGGTAATACTACCAGCAATCTAATGCCTAAAGGGGATGGATGGCTAACACTACCAGCAATCTAATGCCCAAAGGGGGGTGGATGGCTAACACTCCCAGCATTGTCTACCCCATAGGGGGGTGGATGGCTAACACTCCCAGCAATCTAATGCCCATAGGGATGTGGATGGCTAACACTACCAGCAATCTGCCCATAGGGGGGTGGATGGCTAACACTACCAGCATTGTCTGCCCCATAGGGGGTGGATGGCTAACACTCCCAGCAATCTAATGCCCATAGGGGGATGGATGGCTAACACTCCCAGCATTGTCTACCCTAAAGGGGGGTGGATGGCTAAAGCTACCAGCAATCTAATGCCCATAGGGAGGGTGGCTAACACCACCAGCATTGTCTACCCCATAGGGGGTGGATGGCTAACACTATCAGCAATCTAATGCCCATAGGGGGGTGGATGGCTAACGCTACCAGCAATCTAATGCCATAGAGGGGTGGATGGCTAACACTCCCAGCACTGTCTACCCCATGGGTGGTATATGGCTAAGACTACCAGCAATCTAATGCCCATAGGGGGGGGGGTGGATGGCTAACACTACCAGCAATCTAATGCCCATAGGGGGTGGATGGCTAACACTCCCAGCACTGTCTACCCCATGGGGGGGTTGGATGGCTAACACTCCCAGCAATCTAATGCCCATAGGGGGGTGGATGGCTAACACTACCAGCAATCTAATGCCCATAGGGGGTTGGATGCCTAACACTGCCAGCATTGTCTACCCCATAGGGAGGTGGATGTCTAACACTCCCAGCAATCTAATGCCCATAAAGGGGTGGATGGCTAACACTCCCAGCATTATCTACCCCATAGGTGGGTGGATGGCTAACACTACCAGCAATCTAATGCCCATAGGGTGGGGATGGTAAACACCACCAGCATTGTCTACCCCATAGGGGGGTGGATGGCTAATACTACCAGCAATCTAATGCCCATAGGGGGGTGGATGGCTAACACTACCAGCAATCTAATGCCCATAGGGGGTGGATGGCTAACACTACCAGCAATATAATTCCCATAGGGGGGTGGATGGCTAACACTCCCAGCTAAGTCTACCTCATATGGGGGTGGATGGTTAACACTCCCAGCAATCTAATGCCCATAGGGGGGTGGATGGCTAACACTCCCAGCAATCTACTGCCCATAGGGGGGTGGTTGGCTAACACTACCAGCAATCTACTGCCCATAGAGGGGTGGATGGCTAACACTACCAGCATTGTCTACCCATAGGTGGGTGGATGGCTAATACTCCCAGCAATCTAATGCCCATAGGGGGGTGGATGGCTAACACTTCCAACATTGTCTACCCCATAGGGGGTAGATGGTTAACACTACCAGCAATCTAATGCCCATAGGGGGGATTGGCTAACACCACCAGCATTGTGTACCCCATAGGGGGGTGGATGGCTAACACTCCCAGCAATCTAATGCCCATAGGGGGTTGGATGGCTAACACTCCCAGCATTGTCTACCCCATAGGGGGGTGGATAGTTAACACTACCAGCAATCTAATCCCCATAGGGGGTGGATGGCTAACACTACCAGCAATCTAATGCTTATAGAGGGGTGGATGGCTAACACTACCAGCAATTTAATGCCCATAGGGGGTGGATGTCTAACACTACCAGCAATCTAATGCCCATAGTGGGGTGGATGGCTAACACTCCCAGCAATATAATGCCCATAGGGGGTAGATGGCTAACACTACCAGCAATATCTAATGCCCATAGGGGGGTGGATGGCTAACACTACCAGCATTGTCTACCCCATAGTGGGGTGGATGACTAACACTCCCAGCAATGTGGAGACAATATGGGGTTTGGGGGGGCTAACCCCCCTAGCAATTTGGAGAGAATATGGGGTTTGTGGGGCTAACCCCTCAGCAATGTGGAAACAATATGGTGTTTGGGGGGCTAACTCCCCAGCAATATGGAGACAAAATGGGGTTCGTGGCAAACCCCCCAAGCAATGTGGAGACAAAATGAGGCTTGGGGGGCTAACCCCCCCAGCAATGTGGAGACAATATGGTGTTTGGGGGATAACCCCCCCAGCAATGTGGAGACAAAATGGGGTTTGTGGGGCTAACCCCCCCTGCAATGTAGAGGCAAATATGGGGGTTTTGGGTGTTAAACCCCCCCCCCCAGCATGGCATAATCATAAGGGCTGTGGGGGGCAAAACCACACCCGCAAGTTAGAGATTATTTGTGTGTTGGGGGCCAAACAGCAACGTACAGGCAAGCATTGTTTGGGGGGGTTACATAAACACAGCTATGTGTGGCCAATATGGTGTTAGTGGGGGTTAACACTCCCAGCAATGTGTAATTGGACAATGGTCGTAATGTCCAAATAAAGTTTCTGACGTAATTGGACAATGTAACATTTTACCATCCAAAATACATTAATACACACATTTGGAGTACAAGCTGCTGCAAAAACAAAAAATTCTAAGCCAATTCTCACTTTTAATGAAACGCAGTCCCACACTGTGGCATTAACATTGACTGGTAAGCTTAAAGAATGGCCAGAGTGGAGATGTTGGAGGCCCAGGGCCAGGAGAAAAAAAAGCAAAGAGCAACATGCACTCAATGCCCCTCAAATGAAGGTGAAATACACGGGTGCTGATGCACAAAAGCAACTGGCCAGCCACACACATCAGATCAATTTCAACGTGTGTGTGTATGTAAGCTGTGTCAGCCTGATCTGATACACACGACGGGGCTGCTGAACTCCACTGAGCCATATGTGTGTTGAGTCCAATCCGGAAGTGGCCTGGATAGGCCTTGGATTGGCAATGTGGGCAATCAGGCATTTGTCGATGAGCGGGTGCACCAGGGTCACCTGCGGCCCAAGCTGTGGGTGGCCTCCAACAACCACAACAAGAAACTGACTCACTTCCCAAGTCCCCACCAGGCCACAGCACTGTGGTGACAGTATCCGGTCATCTGAGCTGCTGTGCTGCAAATTGATGATGTGGGCCAGACTTCAGAGCAGACACTCTGTTGTGCCCTGTGTCACGTCCCTTGCAAGTAGCAGTGTCTTCTCACACACCCAACCATGACTTTCAGGGCATGGCAGGTGCAGGGAGGCTGTATTGGAGGTAGGGGCCGTGCAGGTAGCAAAGTCACAATTGGACAGTCTAACCCCCCCCTTGATCAGTAGCATTGTGCCTCATTGAAAACAACATCAACAGGTGACATCGCAGAGGCCACCATGACAGTAAAGATCAGGGAATGTATGGCAAGAACTCCATGAGTGCCCAGGCCTCATTGTGATTCAAATCTGACCATGGGTCCATAGCATGTTGAGTATGACCAATGAGGGAATGTCAGCATCAGGTAGGTACTCCCAGCATGCTACATACTATGATAAACACACATTTGATGGTGGAACAGGAAATGCCAGACCTACACATATGTATGTGACACATAGTCCAAGCATCCATCTATCACAACACACACTCAAACCTCGCAGGGCAACAGGAGTACACATACTCACAGAAGGATGACGTGATGAGTCTGTACACTAAAGCACAGAGGATACCAGACCCAGCATTACACAAGTATACAAACAATCAAAAATAATTTATGAACCTCCCACTACAACAAACCAGAAGTGTTTGTGTCACAGCTGTAAGAGCCATATCTGTAGACTACATTCCTACTTGCAATGGAGAAAATCATAGGACCAACAACAATGTCGGAGACAGTCACCATGTGTGGCCTGATGGTGCTGCACACCACTCTAATTAAGAATATGTACACTGTCAACTTTGTTGCATGTCATTCACAGCAAGTCTGCTCAAAACTACAAAAACTGAAGTATGTGCAGCTAATGACTAATGCCATTTCGATATTGCAGATTGTGTACTGCAGAAAAGTTCGATGACACATGAGTCACCGGACAGAGGATACACCAGCAGGCTTTGGAGCCTCCAATGCACAGCCAAATGTGTAAGAGAATGTGACAGGTCTGATGCCGACGCCGGGGGGAGTATCAATCTGTGGCTCACATACACAATCCACATAGCTATCTGCAAGATAGTGTCAATGGCTATATCTTGTGAGGATGGTGGACATGTGCAGAATGAAATCTGGCTTGGCCACACTTTGTACTTTAACACTGTATCAACATCCATTAATCAGTTAAGGAGACCCACAACAAAGACATATGTACCTCAAGCTCCTGGGTAGGGTAAAAAGTTCTCATGTGCACCTACAAGTCCCACCCTTGCCATACCATATAATAGCTACCAAGAAATTGACAATGCCAACACCTATGAAAATGTGTGAACTGTTCCAGTGTCACTTGTGAGTTTGCTCACAGTGCAGATCAGAGTGTTGTCCTCAGCACAACCAGAGATGTCATCACAATGAGTCCACTCCCCTGATGCCCCAACATCTTGGCCATTCAAAGTCAGAATGCCATGAATTTCCACACGTATGTAGTCCACTGTGAAGTGTGGGGATGTGTGTCTGGACTACTGTGAGCACAGGTGGCATAACAGCTCCTGGGTAGGGTACAAAGTTCTCATTGGGAGCCCTCATGTGCACCTACAAGTCCCACCCTTGTCATTCCATATGATAGCTACCAAGAAATTGACAATGCCAACACCTATGAAAATGTGTGAACTGATCCAGTGTCACTTGTGAGTTTGCTCACAGTGCAGATCAGAGTGTTGTCCTCAGCACAACCAGAGATGTCATCACAATGAGTCCACTCCCCTGATGCCCCAACATCTTGGCCATTCAAAGTCAGAATGCCATGAATTTCCACACATGTGTGGTCCACTGTGAAGTGTGGGGATGCGTGTCTGGACTACTCTGAGCACAGGTGGCATAACAACACACATCCCTGCACATTCACTTGAGGTGCCAATAACCCCCTAAGCAGTGGAATGCCACACAATGTTCCAGCATCATGAATTAGCATCAGAAGCATCACCACCTCCATCCCAGGGCATCATACAAGGGCATTGTTGACCAATCAGTGACCACTACTGACTACAAAGGGTAACTTGCCAATCATGCCCACACACGACTCACACAAGCCAAGGCTAGGTGGAGGCTACTCCTCCTGTGATGCCAATCGGTTTAGCACACACCAGTGTCCTTAAAGTGACGATCACAACAATCATCCATGCACATACATTGGCAAATAGCAAGCTTCAGCAAACACATACCACATCTACAGATTCACCCTGGATCCTGTTTCTGCACACTCCCATACACATAATCAACACATATGCACATGTCAACTTCGACACAAGGCCTGCATCAACTCAACATATGCAGGTATCACCCCTCCAACATCCAGGTCACAGTACATGCTCAACTCTCATTACTAACAGACACACAAGCACATCATGAGCCCCCTCTGTTTAATCTAGACGTAAAAGCATGTCTGACACAAGAGCTCCAGCCTACTACACAAACCATTACAATCTGAGTCGTCCTCACTCACATGTGCACTGCCCTCATCTCATCCACACATACACTGGCAGCACCACTATCCATCAGCACGTGTATAACACCTCTCACATTCCTGACATGCACACAATGTACAGTACACATTCCCTCCTCAGCAGATGTCAAACATAACATGCCAGATGGACAACTCCCATCACCAGTAGCACACTCAGTGATGCCTTGGACTGCACTCATGCCACAACGTGCAGCATCACTACACACCCTGACATGCACACTCCACACATCACCACATCTCACAACAAGACACATACATAGCTCAATGGATGTGTACTCAGTCATTTGCATATCACCACCTACCCACTCATATCTGCACAAGTCCAACCACTAGTCACTTGAGTAAAAGATCCATCTGCAGAATCAAACACAATATACTACAACTCTACAACACCTCACATTTCACCATCCAGCACCCATAATCACACTACTGGTGTACATACATTCACAAACACTTGTCAACTCTGTCACATATGACTATTTAAACCTTGTCTCAATGTGGCCCAGTCACATCCACATAAGACTTCCATGAGCAAGAACACCTTGGACTCATGCACAGTATCAACACACATCACTTATCAAAAATGCACTGTCACTGCCCAATTGCACAATAGTGCTACAGACCACAGCACTCATCACCTGCAAAAATCCAACTTCGTCCAGCTGGATATTCCCCTATCACAGCTACACATTCCTACCATACCTTGCGCAGTATGGAACCAGGAAATCAAGCTTGCATACTCTGAATCACACACCTGAATGTCAAGCACTCACATAGGGACAATGTGGACACACCATGTCACCAACACAAGAACTGCCACTGTACTTTAGTCACAACCCACACACTCTGACATTCTCCTAAATTGTACTTTCACCATCACATAGGAGTCTACACTACACGAAAAGTAACGTTACACCAGTCTCCATCACCTCTACTCTTGGGTGTGCCAGCTCATAATCATGCAATATCAACCTTGCTAAACACACCTGCAGTTAGGTTCCACAAACACATTTCAACATACCCCCCTGTGTGGCTTTGCAGAGCATAGATGTGACACAGGCCCAAGTGGCATCTGCATGGCAGACGGATACACTACACATATGGGCACACACATTCCACTCATCTGAACACATGTAGCACAGTGCCAATCAACATAGATCACAGCACCCTTAGTCCAGATCAGTGTGACCAGGCACAGCATCAAGCATAGCACAAAAGGACAACATTAGTGGTCTAGCACAAATTACAACCTAGACACAAATCTCATGCTCAATTACAAATGGTGTGTGGGTGAATACATGATGTTAAAGCTTGCACAGACAAACAACAGCATCAACATGAAGTATCCAGACAAAAGCAGGATGGCACCACACACATTTGGATGAGAAAGCACTGGACTAGTAAGACCATGGAAACCTTGTCAAACAAGAACATCTTCATAAACTTGAGTATTTCGAGGCAACAGGGTCTGAAGACTGTCAGATTCCTGTTCACCTCACACACCATGGGCTCAGGATATGTCATAGATGGTCACACTGCCATGATGGAAATTCCCTACAGTGGAAGCCCACCATTGGCAAGCTTGTCATTGGCAGGGGTCTACCAGATCAAAAGGAGACACAGATATGGCTCCAACACTATCAAGTCACATGATAGCTTTTGGACCAATACCTTGTGTACATGGCTGTGTCCAAAGTCACCACCACATATACAAAATCCAGATGTACCCAGATGTACTGATGAGACAGGTGACTTGCTGCACATCACAAACATAACCTGCATGCCCATCATAAACTTTTGCACTTTGCAACACTTGCACTATGGGAACATATGGCAGCATTACCTATGTGCAAAGGTGAATTGAAAACATGGAAGCCTGGTAGATTCATGTCACCTTCATGGCCCAAAATTATATGGATGATGATACCCTGCAAAGGTAAACAATGCAGACTTGTATACATACTGTAATAGGTCACATACTCCATGGACCACATGCAATCCATGACATAGCAACCTCATTGTAAACCCACCACAAGAATTGTACATGAGTGACAGTTGACTTATAAGCAAGTTGTGGGACACAGAAATCAACATTAAGGAACTTCCAACATGCTTTATTCAGCATGAAAATGCAATATAGTCAAACTCTAACATAAGTCCATATTTTTAAAGTCTTTGAGGGGGTCAGGGGTAATCCCCCTCCAGCACTTGCCTGCACTGTAAGCGCAAAGGGACACCTCCCCTGGGAGGGCCATCTGGGGGCATGCCAGACACCAATCGGACCGGACTAGGGAAGACTGTGTTGAGTTGTGGAAGGGATGGGATCCGGAGGGGTGTGTGGGTCCATTGTGTTGGATGGGCCAGATTGAGGGGGGGAGGGTCCACTGCGGTGGATGGGCCAGATTGAGGTGGGGGTCCACTGCAGTGGCAGTTTCAGACTGAGGGGGTGGGACAGTTGGAGGGGGAACATTCGTTGGAGAGAGGAAGGGGCTGGGCCTGACTTTCTTTGGGATTGTGTATTTGTGGATGAGGAAACCTGTGGTGGTGATGTACTCAAGATCTTTGGGAGGGGGGACTTGGATTGGGATGACCTTTTTTTGGCGGGGGAAGTATGGGTCGGTGGTGGGGTTTTTGATTTGGGACTCCGGGGGGATGTTCGGGTGGGGTTTTTTGGTCTATTCCTCTTTGGGGGTGTGGTGGGGCCAGGTTTTGATGTCAGGGGGGTTCCTCTCCCCCTTAGGAGGGGGGGGACAGATGGGTCTTTGGGGTAGAGGCCAAGGTCACTGCTTCTGGGCAGAGGGGGGTGCAGGAAAGTCAAGGGTAGGGGTTGTGGAGGTAGAGGGATCTGAGGTATGCAGAGTGCCTGTGGATGCATGTTTGTGTTGTCTAGTCCTCTCCCTGGTGTGTGTGCTGTCAGTCCCCAGAGTGTTAATGCGTGTGTGTTTGGAGTCGTGTGTGTGGGGTTGTGTGCTGCATTTGGATGTTGATGTGTGTGCATGTGCATGTTTGCGTGTGGTTTGGTCAGATAGGGTAGTTGGGACTGTGGATGGGGAAGAGGAAGGAGGGGTGAGGGACTACTGGATCAGGGACACTGCTGCTGTCAGTGTGGAGGCCAGTGCCTGGTTTGATCTCTGTAGGGCAGACATGTCCGAGTGGATGCCCTCCATGAATGACACCAATTGTGTCAAAAGACTGGTATGCGCATGAGTACATTCAGCACAGATGGCTGTCCCATTGCGATCTGCTTCAGCACATACATGGCCTCCACACTCAGGGTAGCAGGGGAGACTGGTGCAGGGGGTGCAGTGCCTAGCCCAAAAGAGGCATGCTCCCCTACATGGGAGCAGCCACAGACACTGGGCATGGGAGCAGCTGGGAGGGTGGAGATGGTGGTGGTGGTGATGGTGGACTCAGTTGTAGTTTGAACCAATCCTGACTCACCCACCACCTCAAGGGAGTCATCACTAGAGGTGTAATCTTCAGCAGCTCCTTCTGATGGTGATCTGGAGCTGCCCTCAGTGTGGCTCCCCTCACCCTCCGCGCCTCTAGGTCCCTCCTCCTCTGCACTGGACCCAGTTTGGTGAGCTGCTTCCCCTTGGTCTGTGGCACTGCCTCCTCCAGTAGCCGGTGCTGATGCTGTGAACAAGAATGCCAAAGAGATTCACATGAGTCATCAGCATGTACTTGACACATGGGTATCATCACAAATCATCACAGAGCAAGCATATACATCATTTTGACTGCAGCTTTCTACTCATTACACATATGTGTACATGGCACTTGCCAGTCTGCCAGTTAACCATGGTTCACAGACACATGATGTCATGTGCAACATCAGTTAGATCTATGTCCACGCCCACAACCACACTGTCAACTCCTACACTACATAGCATGTGGTCTGATTTGTAATTGCTCCTGACGGTCTTGTGTCATACTGTCGTTACATATCTGTCTCATCTCCTGCAAGGGAGTCTTGAACTGACACTCCAAATGGGTTGCACACATTTTAAATGTGACATGGTAAACATTCTTCAATCCTCAGTCATCTAATGTTGAAGCCATGGCTATGGCATAACTTGGAAAATGATCAGCCTGCAATACAGCAGGCTTAAATAGTCAGTGAATGACTAATTTCACACAGATAACAGAGATAGTGGTCATTTGTCCACTGTCTTAGGTCCTCTGCTGTCAGGTCACACATCTGATTCTTATTTTGTAAACCACAAGGTGGTAGGCCTAGCTAGGGTGAGAGGCACTTGGCCCACTGTCTTGTGTCAGCCATGGACAGTGTTAGGGGGATTCTCCAGGATGTCATGCACATTGTATGCAGTCCAACAGTTACATATCTGTACAATATCAAATACAAATTGAAGACCAATGACTGCATCATTACAATCCTTCATGTGGTACACTATGCCACTGGCCTGTCTGGGTGCACCATCTGTATGGACTAGTAGTAGAGAACCTCAACATCACATGATTCCAATCACCACTGTGTACCAATCCTGTCCAGACTACTTCAGTCCACATCTTTGGATGCCAAGTCTGCATGTCCCTTACGTGGTAGACACAATTTGCACATTTTGACAAGCTGACATTGCTCGCCACAAGTATGTATAGTCAAGAGATTTTACACACATGTAAATAGTTGTGTATGCGATACATAAACAATACATTTGAAGTGTAGTCTTGTTTCCAACAGTGACCACCTGTGTCTGTCAAAGATTGTCACATGTAGTCACTGTAACAGAGTCTAACACATGGATTCTCTCATTTTAATGGGGAAAAAGGAATAACACATACAAACATGTGATAGGCCAGTGTCACAGTTACCTGGAATTGGCATACCTCCCCTTGGCCCATGGGATACATGTGATTACGCTGAGCACTACAGCTGGGACAGAAATTTGCCAGAATGAGCAAGATAAACTCAACAAGGCATCCACATTAGTGTCACCTGCAGCCAGGATGTATAACATTGGCATCACACACCTGTGTGCTCCACTTACAACATACTGCACATATATATTTGAACCACACTGAGTAAAGGTCATACATTAGTCACTGTGCTGACACATGTCAGACAATTGCATAACTCCTGAAGGTCATCTCCATGCACATGTTGTAGATTTTGCTGATCACATGAGCATGGGACTGCAGTCACTACCCTGGGCATAAGTGACCCACATGTCACAGATGGAAAGGGGCACAATAGGGAATTTAATAGTCATGGTGCATATGCATCTTTTGAGTCAGAACTGTGTATTTGGATGACTTACGAACTGTAAGAGGGGCGGCAGGGTGAGAGACTGCAACATGCATGTTGAACATAGGTGTGTGGCATGGCACATACTCACACCCTACTTGCTGCTGTCTGGCCTTCAACTGCCCATCCATGTCAGGGAAGACCACCGCCAGAATCTGGAGAATGTGGGGTGTCAAGGTCCCGCGTCCGCCCCTCTTGCGTGAAGGTGCCAGGTTCAGTTGGACACGCGCAAACCTCAGCATCCAGTCCAGTATGTCCTGCCACCTCTTCTGGCAGTGGCGGACACGTCGGTTGGTGACCCCCACTGAACTAACTGTCCGGGCGATGGTCTGCCCCATCTTGGCCTTCTGATGGGAGTCGACCTGTGAGGATGACATGGTGACAGTCCCTTAAGTAACATGCTACATGTTTCAGAGTCACACAATTTTACACATTGTTCAGGATAAGATTGCCAACAATGTCTAAGGGGTGAACAAGTGGCATTATGGGCAGTTCTCCTGTGTGCAATGATCCCTCCATCCCATGTGAACAGTGCTGAGAAGTCAACACCACCCAGTACACACACTTCTAAAGCAGTGTATCTGCCCAGAACACAATTCTACACGCAACATCAACTTATAGGAACTCTGTTTGCATGCTTGCACTTGAGATTCCCAATGCTAGCTGTGCACGTTTTTGCACATGTCCAATGCAAAGGCAGTGGAATCATCACTCACCTGCTCCTCTGGTTTGCGTACAGCTGGCTGTACAGTGGAAGGAGGCTGTCCAGCAGGGCCTGGTTTTCTTCTTCAGTGAATACTGGGGCCCTGTCCACTGTATGTGCCATGGTAGATCCCAGAGTATGTGGTGACAGCAGCAGAGAGATGGGGAGATGCAGGTAATGTGCAGGTAGGGCAGGCAAGTGAGGTCTGTAGGGAACAGACAGACTTTTATCTGTACAGCAGAGGCGGTCTCTTTTCCATGCGGACAAAGCAATAGGTCCGACTCGGTTGCATTATCCAAATCTGTCCAATCCATAACATTGCTAGCATCTGACACGCCTACTGCGACGTTCAAAATACCCGCATTGGCCCGCTATCGACTTAGATACATTGGTGATGGAAGGTTACCGATTCATTTTGCACGTGAATCGGACATGAAACGAAACGTGCGTCTGTCACCATGACGACCAACAGCCAATGGGCGCGACGGACTCGGTTCGGATGCGGCAACCACGTCCTTTGAATACTCACCCGCGTCGTTCACCATGACGACCAACAGCACATGGGTGTGACAGACTCGGTTCGGATACGGCTACCACGTCCTTTGAATATTCACCCACGTAGTTCACCATGACAACCAACAGCAAATGGGTGCGACAGACTGTTCAGATGCGGCTACCGCGTCCTTTGAATACTCACCGCATCGTTCACCATGATGACCAACAGCAACTGGGTGCGACAGACTCGGTTTGGATGCGGCTACCATGTCCTTCCACTAATCCGTCGGCATGGCAGACACTAGTGCAAATGAAGATGTTCTTGTGCATTACATGTGTGGGGACAGTGTTTTCATGATATATTGTGCATTTGAATTGATAGCTCACACTCCAATGAGGAGCTAACCTTGAGGGGCACACAACACACTGTTTGTGAGTCCCATTACAACATTGAGAGTACACTTCTCAGATTACCCTCCTAAGCTTGGTCACAGTCCCAGGGGATAATTTGTAAAAACATGTTTTGGCTACACATATTCACTGCTTTGGTGGACTGTGTGACCCACTGTGCATTGGAGGAAGTTTCTGACTGTGAATCTGCTGTGTCTGAGTCATGTACAATGCAGTCAATTTTGAATTTTTGTACCGTGACATTTAGCTGCCACATCAGCTTATGTATGTTATGTGAATTGCTGTTGTGTGTTTGTGTCCCATGCTTACGTGGGTGATTGCAAACTTAATGCCACCCCTATTTTATAGATGTTCAGTGTCGGACATGACATCATGACAGTGTCCAACCTGTGACAGTGGTGTGCAGGTTTCTCTTGGTGACCCACAGTATGTATGATGTCTAACATATATGTGACATTACATGATCCTATTGTGTTTACCTTTCAACCATGTGATGGCTGTCACAAACCCATTTCTTGTCTAATGTGTTTGGCAGGTTGTTGACTATGTGATGGCTGCTCACATGTACGGTGACAGACACTAATGACTATTTACAGTACAGCACTCACACTGCTGTGTAACCATAGTTTGGTGACGTGTCCGGAAAGGGAACTAATGCTGTGCTTTGTATCTAGGCTCAACAATGTTACCTGTGTTGCAATGCATGTAGCTTTTATGTTGTAAACTGACATCAACTGTGTTTACACTCACCTTCGCAGCCAGTCCAAACAGCACACCTGGGACTATGCAGTCCCTGAGAGTGAATGGAAATTTACTGGCAAGATGGCTGACACTGGGGACTGGTGTGGGGAGCACAAGGCCTTGCTGGGAGTTGTGGGCAGCAGCAAACAGAAGGTCCCAGTGTCAGCCATTTTGCCAGTACATTTCCATTCAGTCTCAGGGACAGCATAGCATAGTCACAGGTGTGCTGTTTGGGCTGGGTGGGAGGAGTGTGTGTGGGACAGGGCCTGCTGGTAGATTTAGTCAGGGCTAACACTCTTCCTCCCACCCAGACCAAATAGGCCACCATGAACCATGCTTCCCTGACAGTGAGTACAACTTTACATTCAAGATGTCTGACAGTGGTGCCTGGTGTTTGTTTTGACCACAACTCCCAGTACTTTTCCACTCACTGTGAGGTAGCCTTGTTGGGCCATGTGGGAGGAGGAGTATTTGCACTGACTACAACTCCCATAAGGCCTTGTCCCACACACACTCCTCCCACCCATCCCAAACAGCACACCTGTGACTATGCTGTCCCTGAGACTGAATGGAAATGTACTGGAAATGTTGGCTGCAATTTTGTATGGTTTATTGTACAGCACTTTCCCTGAGTTTAGTTGGTATTGAAGTTGGAATAGTAATTTTTTTGGGTTTATTATCCAGCACTTTCCTTGAGTTTAGTTGGTTTTGGAGTTGGAATAGTAATTTTGTTTGGTTTATTGTCCAGCATTTTTCTTGAGTTTAGTTGGTTTTCGAGTTGGAATCGTAATTTTTTCTGGTTTATTATCCAGCACTTTCCCTGAGTTTCGTTGGTTTTGGAGTTGAAATAGTAAGTTTTTTTACTGTTTATTATCCAGCACTTTCCCTGAGTTTAGTTGGTTTTGGAGTTAGGAATAGTAAATATTTATGGTTTATTATGTAGTTTTTTTAGAGTTCATATGTATATTAAAAAAAAAACGAGATGTATGTTAGTTTTTATGTTTAATGTTTTTATTTGCAAACTTATGTATTTTTTGTTGTTGTTCACAATGAAATTGTTTTTATTTGGTTTTGTTACACAATTTTTGAAAATATTGAAAAACATGATTTAGAAATTTTGATGTTATTCAGAATTTGATTATAAAGTATAATACATTTGTAACATATATTTTCATGTACATTTACAAATTTAAAAATTTATTTTTACATGCATATTTTCTAACAGTTTTGTATAGTCATGTAATAGTAAAGTAAATATATTTTCAGTTCTTTCATTATAAATGTTTTGATTTTAATTATTTATAATTTTTATGGCAAAAGTAAACATTTTAGTACATTTCTTTTTACATGTTTTTTAATACATTTTATATAATTCTAATTGTGTTGTAAAATTATATATGTATTTTACAAAGTTATATTTTGTACATCTTGTTTTTATTATTTACTGTATTAAATATTATTAAAAATAATATTTAATATATTAAATTATTGATAATCTTTTTACAAAAATATTTTTGTATCATATTTTTTTTTTACATTGTTATATTGGTTGCATATTTACAATAGTCTTATTCTAATTTTATATTTTGAAGGTGAGTACATTAAACAAACATACATTTTAATATACATTAAATATTATATTTTTGTTTTTTGATAATATATTATTTAATATATATTTTAACATTTTGTGAACATTTTGTAAACATTTAAAACATTTTTTACAATTAATAAAAATATACATTTAATTTTTTGGATTTTTTTATTATTTCCACATTCTTGTCTATGGGGAGTTAGTCTTTTCTCATTTTTATTAAGCGGCCATTTTGTTTTCTTTTTCTCACTTTTCTGTCTATCTGTTTCATTTTTAGGTCATTTTGCAAGACGGGATCTCGTGGTTGGAAGCTATGTTTTGTTGGTTAAGGTAAGTTTGATTTAATTTACTTTTAAGGTAGTTTTAGGGTAGGGGCGAGGTAGTAGTAGTGTTGTTAGATTTGTTAGGGCACTAATTGTTCGTTTTTGGTGTGGTTAGGTGTTGTTTTGGTAGTTTAGTGTTTTATGTGTTTGACGTAGTGTTGAAGAGAAGTAGAGTGTTATGTAGTGTTAGTTATGTGTTGTTTAATTATGTTATGTTGTATTTAATGTTGATATTGATGCATGTGGGTTAGTATATGGTATTGTGGGAGGGTGTTCTTTTTTTTCATTACAGGTTTCCCATTTCATGACAATGCGTTTCTTTTTTTTTAAAAAGGAAAATGTATTTTGTTTCTTTGAAACAAGTTCGTTTTTTACATTTTCTTTTATTTTTTGGGTTTGTTGGAGCGTTTTTTTTTTTTAAAGCTAATTTTTGGGTTTTTGAGGGTTTCGATATTGAGAGGATTGCGTCATTGGAGCTTTTTTCCTACAGTTGTATTTTTGCATTGTTTTGGGGGGCTTTCTTTTCAGATGGATTCGTTTTTCGATTTATCTACTATGGATTTGTTCATTTTTGAGGACCGTCTACTGCAACATAACTGTAAGCTATATTTTATTATTATGGGTGGGTAATGTTTTTAGTTAAATTTTTTTTTCTTTTAATAATTATATTATGGCATATATTTATATGTACGTTTTTAATTTTTAAATGACATAATTATAAATATTAATTTAAAAAAGAGTGGAATTATGTTGTTTAAATGTTTTAAAATGCTCATAATGTTTAGTATTGTTTTTAATTTAAAGTATGGATTTAGTAATCATGGCTAGGTATTCTAGCCCTTTGGTGTTTGGAAATAGTCGAGTTTTGTGTTGTAGGTGTTCATACATTGTTTTTGTTTGCTTACTGAGTTTAGGGCCTATTTTAGTTAGGGATTGCTCTAGCCTTAGCTCTTGATAGCTCTGTTCTTTTTTTATGGCTTCTATTAGTTTGTGTAAGATTGGTTGTCCTCTTCCTATTGTGGCTTGAAAAGCATTGTGCCATCCTTCCACCGCGTTATTAGTTTTAGCTTTTTGAGCTAGGGTGCTATCATAGACGTTCCACCAGGGGATTTGGAATTTTGGTTGCCTACGGTGCCCTGACCTATGTAGTGTCTTCAAAGTAGTCTAGGAAGGGAGTTAGTTTTGTTTCATTTGCTTGTTAGAAAGGGCTTTCAAGAAGTATGTTATAGTGGTTGGCTACTTCAGTTGTTGGTACATAGGCCAGGGCTATTCATTTTTTGATTTGATAGGCAAAGTTGCTATTGGTGGCGTAATCTATACTTAGGGGGTGATTAGGATGGCGGGCGGACTTTAGTCCTCCCGCCACCCTAGCGGTGCTTGGACCGGCCGCCAGACGTGCAGCAGTCCCGCACCGCTGATTAGGATGCGACCGCCACCCGGGCGGTCGCATTCCGCATTTCCAACATTGCGGCGGGTGCTGCTGTAAGCAGCACCCGCCTCAATGGTGAAAAGGCATGTTGTGCATTGCCATGCACAACGTGACAGGCACCGCGCGGTGCCTGCCACCTTGTGCATGGCAATATAGGGGGGTACCATAGGTACCCCCGAAGTGCAGCCCCCCATGCCCCCGGGGGCCCGCAACAGGCCCTCAAAGTGAATCCCCGCCAGCCTTTCCATGGCGGCATCACCGCTATGGAAAGGCCTTGATTCACACACATCCTAATATGGATGGCGGTGCCTGCTAGGCACCGCCACCATATTGAGGCCCAATTCCACTCAGCCGGCAATTGGAACGATTGCCGACCGGCGGAAATGCGGCGGACGCAATTTGCGTCCGCAGCGCTGCCCCCGCCATAATAATATGGCGGGGGTGAATCAGGGTGAGATGGCGGACGGATCGCCACCGATGGCTCGGCGGTGTCGATCCGCCCGCCATCATAATCACCCCCTTAGAGTAGATTTTTGTAGGTGTCTCCAGATACGCGGTGCCTGCCACCTGGTGCAGGGAACTGTGCCCCCAAGTGCAAAATTAACATGCCCCTGGACAAGGGGGGCCCGCAACGGGCCCCCAAAGTACATCCCCGCCAGCCTTTCAATGGTGGTTGAACCGCCATAGACAGGCTGGTGGGGATGCAGCATCCAAATCTGGCGGCCAGTGCCTGCTAGGCACCGCCACCATTTTGTGGATGCGGGCTGGGTCCGTAAGGCAATCATAATGATTGCCTGTGTCGAACCCGTGGCGGACGGGCTTTCCACCCGCCAGGCCTACCGCCCGTCATCCTGATCCAACGGGCGGTAATTGGCCGCACAATGGCGGTGAACCCGCCTCTGGCAGGCTGCGGGTGGCGGGTTAACCACCATCATAATCACCCCCAAAGTTTTGTTCTTACCTTTAATGAGAGTTTTTCTGAATAGTTGATTGTGTAGTTCTTTTTCGTTCTGTTTTCTGTCTCGCAAAGGTTTATTGCTTCCTTCTTGTTTGTCTGTTATACAGTAAATTTTGTGTTAATTAATTGATTGCTTTTATAGTGTTTATTTAATTAGTTAAAGTTTTCTATTGGTTTGTGTTGGTGTAGTTTAAATGTATTGGTCGAGATAGCTTTTTTTAATTTTTTGACAGTTACTATTTAATTTGTTTAATATTTATTATGTTTATTTTATGTTTTGTTTTATTTTGTTTATTATTGTTATTTAAATGTATATGTAGATAAATGGTATATATATTTTTATATATGATATATATTTATGTTTGTTTATTTTTGGTAGTTGTGATATTTTTATATTGTATCGTTTGTTTATTTATTTGTTTTTGGATTTTCAGTGTATTTGGTTTAATTAATTTTATTAATTTTTTAATTTTTTAGTGTTTGTTTATAATGTTTGGAATACATTATTTCATTAAATTATTGAAAATAGTTTATTTTTATGTTTAAATGTTATTTTTGGTATAGTTTATATGTATTTTATCGATGTTTGTGTTGTCGATATTATTTAAATCGATGTTTTTGTTGTGTTATATTTTATTTTAATGTTATCGATATTTTTGTGTTCTTTATTTTTGTTGGCAATATTTTTGTCATCGAAAAAAAAATTCACGATTTTTTTTATCAATGTTTGTGTTATTTCTGTTTTGTGAATTGGGTGTTGATATTTTTGTACACAATATTGTTGACTCAATATTTTTGTAGTTCGATGTTACAGGAGTCGATGTTGTATCAGTGATCCTTCCAATGCCAGGGAATTCCAGATTCTTGGCGCAATACCGGAGAAGGTACGATTGTACGTTTTTTTCTTCTTGAATTTCTGTGGTTTCAGTAGGAACAATGAGGTGCTTCTTGAGGTTCTACAGCCACCAGACAACTCCAGTTTTTGTGCAATGTATTTCGGGGTGTTGGAGTGAATGGCTTTGTGGAGCTTTGTAGAGCCAGTTTAGAGATTTCAATCAGGTGTGATGTGGGTATTGCATTTAGATCTCGTAACAAGCCTTGCAGCTGAGTTAAGGGAGGTTGTTAGAGGGGGTCAACTTAGCTCTGGGTAGGGCACACAGGGTTGGATTTCCATAGTCCAGCCTGAAAATCACTAGAGCCTGGACGACTGATTTGAAGTCATCCGCAGGGAGGAAGGGTTGTATGTTCCTTAGGATTCTCAGTTGAAAGGTAGCTCCTCTGGTGGCTGAGCTGATGTGATCCTGCATGTTTAGGTTCTTATCAAGTGTAATTCCCAGTGATTTAATGGAATCGATGACAAGTGGAATGCAATTGAGGGCAGGTAAATATTTTATCCAGTCATCAATGTCTACAGATTGCTTGGGGGGGATGAGTACAGGTAAGAGAGGTGAGGCGGGGCGGGGTGGGGGAAGTTGACATATGACAGGATAGGGAAAATAAAATAAATAAAATCACTTGCCTTGCGCTCGCCACATCGCCAATTCAGCGATGCGGCGAGCGCAAGTCAAGTGGTTTTATTTCTTTATTTATTTTATTTATCCTATCCCATTGTATGTCGACTTACCCCCACCCACCCACACTGACCCACCACTCTTGCCTGTACCGGCCGCACCTGGGTGAAATTAAAAGCAATTAGGTTTTGAGAGTGTTTAGTTTGAGATGGTTGTAGGTCAGCCAATTTTAAGTTTTTTGCAGAGTTGCATTTTGGTATCTAATATCCTCCAGGGAGGAGATTTTCAGGTAAAGTTGGGTATCATCAGCGTACATGTGATAATTGATGTTTGAAGCTTTCAGGATTTTAGTTAACAGTTCAATGAACAGGTTAAAGAGAGTGGGTGAGTGAGAGGAACCCTGCGGAACCACTAATGATACCAGTGTGGAGTTGGACAGGGAGTGATTAATCTTTATTCTTTAGGATCTATTGTGGAGGAAGGAGGCGAACCAACCTAGGAGGGGACTGGAGAGCCCCATTCTGTTTGCTACTAAATTCAGGAGGCTGTCATGTTTGACCGTATTAAATGCTGAGAGAGGTCAAGGGGGATTAGCAGGCACTATTCTTTTTGCTCAAGCATTTGTAAAGCGTCATCAACCATATGCGTGAGGGATCCAGATTGAAATTTGTCCAGGAGTTGGAATTGCTCAATGGGATTGTGTAGCTGGACATGGGCACATTTCTCAATGTGCTTTGAAAGAGTCGGGATGCTGGAGATAGGGCAGACGTTGTTTGGATCATTGTGGTCCGCCGTGGCTTTTTTAAGAATGGGGGTAACCTGTCCTGTCCTGACTTGAGGCCTTCTGGTATGGTACCTTGAAGTAGCAAAGCATTTACTATTTTGGTCCAGAGTGGGAGCAGTGAGGTTTTTATCTCTCAGAAGAGATTTGAGAAAAGCAGATCTTTGAAGTGGTTTGAGGGTTAGAGAGTAGACAGAATTTTTAATATGGTAGCTTCATCATAGGTTTTGAATGAGCACTACGAGGCATTGTTTTTGGGGGATTGTGTAGGACCCTCAGGCCTAACGGACGGGTGGGGGTTGCTGAGTGTAGGAGCGGGAAGGAGATCCAAAGCAGTCCATAAGTAATTTTCAATCTTTTTTATCTTACCCAGGAAGAAGGCAGAAAGTTCTTCACAGTTAGGCTGCAGATTAGACCGAAAGAGAGGGTCGGGTTGCCTGTTAGATTGTGATTTGATGACAGTTTTTTTAGTCCGTTTCTGGCATCATTTAGCTGTTTCCTAAACAAGTCTGCTTTTGAGCTACGTATGCGTTTGTTGTAAATACTTTGCAGAGATCTCAGGTGTTTTAGGCGATCTAGATAGGGTGAGAGTCTCCATGACCGTTCAGCCAATCGTAGAATGTGTCTTTCAGCATTTAGGTTACTATTATACCAGGGTTTTGAGCCTTTGGTGGACACTCTTTGGTTTTAAGTTGGAGGGGTGCCAAAGCATCAAGGATGGTTGTCATTGAGTTATTGTAATGAACAGTAAAGACCAGGGCATCTGACATGTCATCAGGAGGGGGAAGTATGCAGCTTCTGATAGAAGACAGATCATTCAGGTTTACGTTACAAGCGCTCCTTATCCATTGTCTTTTTTTTAATTTGAACCTTTTTTGAAGGCAGTGATTCAGTGATGAGGAAAGTGATGTAGTGGTGGTCTGGCCTGTCATGTGGAACAATAGATTCAAGTTAAGTGGAGTTGGCCTCAGAGCTGATCAGATCCAAGTTCCCACAAAGGTTGTGGGTAGGGCTGTCACAGATTTGGATAAGGTTAAGGTCAGCAAGGAAGGTTTTAAGGCTGATCACCACTTGGTCATTTGGGTCATTCTAGTGGAGGTTGAAGTCACCAAGGAAGATCTGGGGGCAGTGTAGACCGGAGTTGGTTGTGATGATTTCCATAATATGGTAAAAGCATGTAGTTTGCATCTAGGTCTATCTTTAATCCAAATATCGATACCTAGATATTCACAGAATGTGAGAGTGACAATTGGTGCTTCCTTCACCTCGAGAGTGTTGCAGTGAATACAAGCGATACCACCACTAGGTCAGATGAGTCTATCTCATCAAATGGTGTTGTAGCTAGGCAGCACTAGAATGTCGAGAGTAAGGGTGAAGTCATTTAACCAAGTTTCTGCCTGGACTATGAGGTCGAGATTGTGAGAAAGCATGAGGTCAGCAATATCCGCCCGTGTTTAGATGCCGATCTGCAATTGAGTAGCATATATTTCAGATGGGGTGTATTGGCAACGGAGGGAGTCTGAGTGATGGGAATTTGCTTGAGGTTGGAATTAACTGATATTGGTATGGCTCTGGGTTCTCTGTGTGGATTTGTCTGAATTATTTGGATTTGGCCCCAGTAGCCTGGGTTCTTGTAGTGTAAAGGTTTGTATGAGAGAAGGAGAGATTGGATATCAATGCCCAATAATTAGTTAATCAATCGGATGGGCCGGGTGGAGGTGTTGGGTGAAGGAATTGTTCTCCAGGTAAACAGGAACGACAATTCAGTTGCTGATAACCCATTGGAAGTGGGGGTTGAAATCTTTCTTACCTGCTTGTTGGTATGTGAAAGTGAGTGTCTATTCTTATCTAGCAATTTGGTGGGACAGCAATAATTCGTTAGCTCGGTAGTAATGGATATAAGGCTTTGTATGAATGCCTTAAGCCCAGAGAGAGGGAGCTCCAGCTACTATGAGTGGGGAGAGCCAGGGGAGAGGAGGGGGGAATAGAGATGGAATTCTGATTGAGATGTGGGGTGTGAGGCTCATGAACTGGTTGAAGGGAGGTGGAGAGGGGAGAGGGGGCCATGTTATCGGTCAGGTAAGGCGGTTCCAAGTTTGCGAGTAATGTGTTGATCATAGGTGAGTGTCCCAGATGTATCAGTGGTGAAAGAGGTGAATATTCAGCGGTCAGGGGCCGAGATGAGTTGGAGGTGTTGGTGACAGGGCCGGGTGTTTCAAAGTTCGCTGTTCTAAATGTATGGAGGAGGCTCAGATTATTATGAAGGTGAGTGCAGGTTGAATCCAGCTCCAGGCGTAGAGGTGTGTGAATGTTGTTGGATGGGCTGAACAGGATAGATGTTGGACATGGGGAAAGGGGTGGGGCAAAATAAGTGGTAGGGAGAGGGGAGGGGAGGCAACAACAAGTGGTGCCTGATAGATGTTTAGAGGGGTAGGCTGAGATTTGGTCAGGAAGAATTCTTTCTTCATCACAGAGATGCTGATAAGTGGAAAAATGTAATTGAGAAGTTCTAGGTTGCATTCAGATGCTTGGATAAGGATAATCCCGCTATTATAAAGGGAAATGGTTGCCTCTGCTTGGAAAGCACTTGAGGGACCGAACGATAGTCTGAAACCATGGGGGGTTCTAAAGGATACAGTGATCTGGAGCAGAGAGCAAAGGGTTTTCCTCCATTGTGCTCTTCTTTTGGTGTAGAAGATAAGGTCACTTATAGTAGCTCCTTTAGTTGTGCAGAAGTAGGGGTCGGAAATTAGGGTTTCTGGGAGAGCTTTGAGTACCTGTGTTTGAAGTTCTTGGAAGCGTTTTTGGATAGGTAAGGTGGGATTAATGATAGTGTAGGAATTGCGGCCAGCTGGAACAAGTTTGATGTCTATTGACCTACGTGAAAGGGGAACCATGGTTAAGGGGGTCAAACACCAATTAGTGGTGGTTGAGGGGAAAGATTCATGCATCTATTCTAACAAGGCAGTTAATCACTATATTATGGGCACTCCAACGGTCCAACGGTAAAAGTATGTGATGCTAAAACTGAGTGGAACTCAGAAGTTCCTGCAGAGAGCGGAGCAAAAGCTAATATGGGTAGGAAGAGATTAACAGTATATTAGAATAGACTAGACTATGAAAATATTGAGGAGAAAATCAGTTGGGAGGGTATGGCGGATGGGATGAGCAGTGTACTAATGTGAGGTACTGAGAGGTGACTAAAGAGAGGCTAGGAAATCAGATAAACAGATTCCGTATGTGAGATTGAGCAGAATCATTGCACAAAACCATTCTAAGATGGCTGCCGTCTATTAGCTAGTTAGGAGGTAAAGAGCATGTTGGTCCTGCTTTAGTGTCCATGAAGGAGGGAAGGCAAAGTCCTATGTCGGTATCTAGACTCTTGGAGGTGCTGCCATTTTGGATTATGCGGGCCCCATCCAAGCAGGGATGGGAAAGAACCAAGATGGATGGCCCAAAGGCCAAAACAGACCCCCACAAACAAACCAAGTAAGCAAGGTACTCAGAGAGGCCCTGCAACACACAACATGGAGGGAAATCCCCTCAAAGTCAGAGCACTTTCATGCAAAGCAGAGGCAATGAGTGAACCCCAGGCCAGACATCAAGGCTCGAGGCTCCATTGCCCCAGGAGAGCGACCTGAGCTCAGAGGGAGCAACCCTGGGTGTGGGAACAAAGAGATCATCTGATGCGAGTCCAGCTAGAAGTCGCTGTCCTCTTAGGAGTTAGGGTAGAGGCAAATGTCTGTGGCAATGCGCTGGGGAGCCACTATGGGTGAGAATGTGGTGGAGACATGCAGCTCATCTAGGGAGAAGTCAGTAAAACCTCGTGGGAGGGGTAATCCCTACAACCAGCCTCACCGAGGTCCACAACAGGTCTGGCAACAGGAGCCGAAGCCAGCCTCCTGCAGTGGGGATCGTCCGCAAGCAGAGCCTCGCAGACACCAGACACCCAATGTAGACGGTGTCAGAGAGCGACCCCAAAGAGGGATCACAGGTCCTGGCCTAATACGGTCACTCCGGGTGCCCGCTGCAGATCATCAGTCCGCCCTAGAGCCGTCCCAGAGAAACACCCGATCAGCACTCAGCATCAAGACTGCCCACCAGGAACGTGCATTGGAATACAGTGCAGCATGTAGTGCAAGTGTGTCAGGCAGCCAGCGATGAAAGGGGACTGTGATCCGCAGGCTCTGCCCGGTCCTGAGGATCAAAGCACCTGCTGCGGACACGTAAGTACATCCAGTTACTCCTCAAATTTTCCCAGTTAGTGTGGGCTAGCTATTTTCCTATCGATGTCGAATTAACAGCCAAATCAAAACTAAAGTAAGTAAACAAACCAGGAAAATGTACAAAATGCTACAATTCAAAGTAATACTCTTTATTAATTGTAGCATGCTACCTAGACATGATAGCTAAGTTACTATTACAAACCACCTACCTACCTATCTACTCACTAGTAAAGTGCAAGAAAAAATAACCCCACTACAACATAACCATTTTGAAATAAATATTGAAAAAAATACTTTCATGTCTGTCCAAAAAACTATACTACTAAAATACAAAAGAAGACTGATAAATAAAAATACATTATTTGAATACCTGAGTAAAAATATTTGCAAGAATACTAAAAAGGTACGATATTTGAAATAAACACAGCAGCACACCAATTAAATCACACAAAGAGAAAATCAAATTCTTGCAATGCAATAAGAGAAAATGACATACATATTTTAAAAATTGACATTTCCCACCCCTAAATAAATAGAAATGTTCTACTTACAGTTGCGAAGCTGATGTTCTTGATCCACTGCCAACTCCCAAAAATCCAGTCCACAACAATGTCAAAATTAAATACAAAAGAAACTAAAAAAAATGCAAAAATGAAATGTTCAAAATAAATCCACCGAAGTAATCCACAGTCATCAGACACCATAACAAAACCCAAAAATTAAAAATAAATGAATTATAAAAACTGCTACATGAAACCTGAAAATGTAAAGTAAATTAAAAAATATTATTACATTAAATCAAAATAATTTTCTTTAAAAAAGAATGAATCGAAAAATCTCCAAACGATGCACTCATGTTTCTGAACCTGTAAAAAATACAATATACTCACCCTCACAAAACATACATCCTAAACACATTAGAAAGATTGCATTTTACCTTGACAAACATAGTAGAATACACAACAATATGCAAAGTAACATATTACTACTACCAGGCTATAGTTAGGCCTATCTTATTACAAAACATAACACAAACTACCACTAAACAACTTTAAAAAATAATTCTAACACCTTAACCCATACTAACTACACCTACCCTCATCAGTTAAGAAAGGTCTTATCTTGTCTGTTGAACAGCAACAGGCTTTTGACTGACACAAGCGAAATCTACCTCATAATAACCGTAACAGTCTACAAACAAAGGTAGCAGGTAAAAATATGGCTGCTCAATAAAAATTGTAAAAAGACTATCTTTCTATAGAAAACAATAGAAATATAACACATGGGGGCATATTAGCAAGACCGGCGATAAAATTATCGCCGTTTTAGCGGCAGGATACTGCCGCTAAAGCGGCGATAATGGGCTTGATAATATGCGTTATAGAATTCCAATAGAAGCCCAGGTTAGATGACCTGCACATCTAACCTGGGCTTCTATTGAATTCTATAACGCATATTAGCAAGCCCATTATCGCCGTTTTAGCGGCAGTTTCCTGCCGCTAAAGCGGCGATAATTTTATCGCCGGTCTTGCTAATATGCCCCATGGTTATTTAGAAGTGTTTTAAAGATTATGTAAAACCAAAATTTTAAATGTTTAAAAACGTTTACATATTTCAAAACTGTTTAAAAAATACTCCACATGTACTACTATGCAAAAAAAGTTTATCAAATGATGTAACAACGCAGCAAGGCAAAATTTTACCTTTTTGTTTTAATAAAGAAGTAAATACGTAAAAAAATGAAAAAATATAAATTCAATAAAAAAAAATATGTTAAAACCTTTACATGTGTTGTTCAAAAATAAATACACAAAACCAAAATAAATACACAAAACTAAAACTTCAATCAATTTTGGGGAATGTGTTGGACACTAAAAGAGGTTAGATTTACTATTACCACTCCACTGCAATGTAAACCATTTTTGATAAGGTGTTGAATACTAAAGAGATTAGCTTACGATTTCCACACCAATCAAAACCATTTTTGGGAAGATCTTGCTAACTAAATGGGCTAGATTTACCATTACTACTCCAACTGAAACCTTTTTGGGAAGGTTTTGGACACTAAAGAGGTTTGATTTACTATCCCCAAACACTTTGGGGAAGGTGTTGGATAGTAAAAAAGTTACATTTACCATTCCAACTCCAAACTATACTATACAATTTGCGATGACCAAATAGGTAATCGCAAATTGCGAATGCAATTGCAAGGGTGCTAGGGGGCCTAAGGCCCCCCAAATGCACCCCCAAAAATGGAAAGTGTGCACATGTGGCGCACACACATGCCCTTGCGCCACATGGCACTTTGAAAAATACAATTTTGTTAATTTTTCTAAGGATTTGCAAATTACCATCAACTTGAAGTTGATGGTAATTTGCGACTCCTTAATGCAAAGTTGCATTTTTTAAATGCTTCATGCATTGCATTTAGAGAATCGCAAATTGCGATTCCCTAAATGCATTCGCAAAATAGGTAATCGCAAAAATTGAGATTACCTATATTGTGAATGCATTTAGGTTTGATGCATCGGAAATGGCTTTTTACCGGTCGGAAATGGGCAGATTCTGCAAATTGGCCCGTTTGCGACCGGTAAAAAGCTTGATGCATGTGCCCCTGTGTTTTGGAAGGTGCTGGACACTAAAGGGGTCATATTTATTATTCCTAGTCCACTATAAACCATTTTAGGTTAGGTGTTGGACACTAAATGGGTGAGCATTACTAATTCCACTCCAATATATACAATATTCAGGAAGGTGTTGGACACTAAAGATGTTAGATTTACTATTCCCACTCCAAACAATACAATTTTTAGGATGCTGTTGGATTCTAAAGGGGCTAGATTCAGTACCCCCTTCCAATCTATAAAAGACTGGGGAAGGTGTTGGACACTAAAGGGGATTATTATTACCATTCCAAACTAAACCATTTTAGGGAAGGTTTTGGACAGTAATGGAGCTCAAATTGCTACTCCCATACCAAACTTTACCATTTTGGGCGAAGTGTTGGACATGACAGAGGTTACATTTACTATTCGCATCCCAATCAATACCATTTTAGTGAAAGTGTGAGACACTAAATTAAGTTACATTTAAAATTCCTATTCCAATAAAAATCTTTTAGGAAAAGGTGTTTACAAATAAATAATGAATACTTATAAATGATACACAAAACAACCATATTTAAAATATAAATAAAAAATATAACCTCAATTTCTGTGTAAAAACTCACATAACACTTAAAAATAGTTTTAAAAAACAATATAAATGAAGGCATTACAAAATATGTTACTTAATTGACAAATAATACAATCCCAGCAAGTATATATGTATATACTTTCTGGGATTATACGTTATTTTTCAATTAATTAACAGATTGTGTAATGTCTTCATTTATATTGTTTTCATCATACGTACACCAAAGTTATAGGCAAATCATGTTTCCATAGCAAAAGCGTTTTTTGACTTGCCTATACTTTGGCGCCGTATGATGGATCTTCGCTAAATTCTCCCCAAAAAAGTGCTCCGGTGATTCTTGTTGCACATAGAAAGGTTCAGGGGGATTCTTGAAGGGGGAGTTGAGAAAAATGGGGTTGAAAAAGGGTGAGCTTGCAATGTTAATTCACATAGGAACCTGTCAACACAACTACAACCCAAACCACTGAATGGAATTACACCAAATTTGGTAGAAAGGTAGGTGTTGTTGTGCAAGTTGTGCTTTTTGTTATTCAATACAAATCCATTCAGTAGTTATTGAAAAACTTAAGTTGAAAATTATATTGATATCTGTGGCAGCGGATATTTCACGACAATCTGCGATTAATCGCGAATGCACGCCAACAGAAATGCTGTAATTGGCTGGCCGCAACCTGAACAGAAAGTTGCGGCTGCTATTTTATTGATTGGGAACAGTTCCCGCAGCCCAAAACTTCTGTGAAAGCTAACATAAGGGGTCAAGGTGTAGGTACACTGACCCCATGTTTGAGAAATGGGTCCAAAATAGATTTTTTCAATCATGTGTGATATTCACGATGACGAACGACCGCCATCGTAGCCTCTGTGTACAGTCGCAGGGACATTGCTACTATTGATGTCATCGCAAATATTGCTGGAAATATAAATATATATAAATATACATTTATATGCACACTTGTCAACAATTTTACTTATACACTCACACTGAAACACCCACTCAGAGATGCACCGACATACTGATGCACCCACTCACATACTCACCCAGACACTGACACACCCACTCAGGGATTATTGGTAATGGTAATAAAACATAAATAAATATATTAATGAGAATATGTAAGTTAGTACAAAGTTTGTATTACACCACAATATAACTGTGTATTTCACTTTTAGACTTGGTAAACACTACGCGCTCTTCGCGGATGGTGAAGTCACCGCGACCTCCCGTGGCGCAGCAAACAAATAAAATACATTAAAAACATACATTTTATGAAAGCCAAATAGAAAAATCACCTACACTATCCAAATATATGTCTATTAGAACATGTTTAAAACAACGCAATCTATGCGGTTAACAGAGATATCACAAATGCCGGTGGCACCATGAAAACAGAAAATGTAGCTAAAATATTTTTTACAAAACAAAACTTTTTAAAACTCTAAATATGATGTTACTTTGATCCTTACTTTAAACAGTGTTTACATTACTTTTGTTTCACTATGAAACTATATTTATATATGCTAATAAAATTAACAAAGTAAAACATACATTGTGTCTCCCTCAATTCTTTTTTTCAGTAGCAAACCTTCACAGATCAGCCTCAAACTTGGAATGTGCACCATGATTCAATACTATACAGTTAAGTGAAAAAATCTCTCAGATTTGTCAAACAGTTTTATAGACATAGTATAGCCAAACGAGATTTTTAAAACAACAAAATGTTCATGCATTTAACTAACTATGGGTCAACTCTTTGCTATGTTAGAAATTCTTAGGAAATCACTTTAAAAAGCAAAAGTTACAAGGACGTTATAATTAGGAAATAAAATTTAAAAAACCTTAGAAATTAACCAAAAAAACAAAAAGGTTATAGGGACTCGATAGTTAGGAAATAGAATTTAAAAAAACCTTAGAAATTCACTGATAAAACCAAAGTGATTAGGGACGTTATAGTTAGGAAATCGAATTTAAAAAACCTTAGAAATTCACTGAAAAAAACCAAAGGTCACAGGGATGTTATAGTTAGGTGCAGGTTTCACTCGTAAAAAAACACTGAAATTCAGCAGTAATAGTTAGATGACCTAACTATGACTTGCGCCCCTCAATGCACTTCTTATGATTTCACATATTACATCACTCACGACATGGTCAGTGACATCACTCATGACATCTCAAAGTACATCACTGATGACATCGCTGATGACATCATCCAGTGACTTTGATTGTTTTTAAATAGGTTATGAGTGTTAAATATATATACCAAGGTGTACTGGTGAATCAGTGAGTGTATGAGTGCCTGTACAGATGATTCACTGGGCCACTAGCCAAGGAATAAATTCACGAAGCTGGGGGTGAAGCTGGTGCCCATCGCCGACCCTGTGCTTTGCCTGTGAAGTGTTTCTTCAAATGGCAATTTATTATCAGCTAGGCAAAAGGTCATCATTTGCTCAATCAGTTTAGTGTGGTCATGTAGGGGAATCAGACGACTTCTCAGGTAATACATGCATGCTTACTTTTGTTCAATACATGTGTACAAAGATCACATGTCTAAAGTCTCGACAGCATGATCTTAAACCTTCCACATAGGGAGTCAAATAATGATAAAAAAATATAGCAGTATTCTCCAAAAGGCCCCCATTGGTAGAGACATTCAGTCTCCCAGGTGGTTGTGTGAGGCTTTTGTGGATTTTAGGTAAAAGATATAAACAAAGTATCTTAGGATGTAACTCTTTCAGATACTTGTATTCATCCTGATCTAGTAGGTCCCTATTGAGCCAATAAGGTAGCATGCCATGTTAGTGTGTAAGGACTGTTTGTATACCTCCTTGACATAGGTTCATTGCAATTACATCTTCTAACTGCCAAAGTGCTTCCATTCTGTAATCAGTGGTATTTAATACAACAATGTTGCCCCCTTATCAGAGGGCTTAATAGTAATGGATGAATCATTGTCCAGATTTCTTAATGCATTTCTCTGGATGTATGTTAGGTTGCCATGTGTATATTTCTTCTTTTCTCCATGCAATTTCATCAGTTCATATTGCATGACACTATGGAATGACCCTTTGTTATCATGTACAACATTGGGATTGTCTTTAGACTTCTGTTTTAAGCCACTGCTTATTGAGCTGTGTACTGTAAAGCCCAACTCACTCAAAATGTTACTCATATTGTCTTGCATAGTCTCATTGCAGTTGGATTCCAAATCATGTATTTGTAAAATGGAGTCAATATCTTGTAGCTCTCAGTTGGTCATTATCGAATCTTATGTAACTCCTCGTCTTTTAGTTTCCATCTTATGATTGATTTGAAGAGTTTCAGTAACTTAAATTTTCTCACAAATAGAAACAAATCAATACATGTATCTGTGTAATTGTACTCATTGCTAGGACAAAATGATAGGCCCAGTTTCAGAACTGATTCCTCCTCGTCACTCAAAGTTCTTTCCCATAGAGTAACCACCAAAATGTCTGTACATGTAGTTGAGAGTGTAAAAGAGGTACGATTGATTGATTTCATCTGCTTCTTCCTGTCCCCCCTCATTGTTGGTCTTTTCCTCTTTTTGCACCTCTTCCTCTGCACCTTTCCCTTCCTTTTGGGCAATTCTGCGAAGGACTATCTTGTTTCTGTTTTAGTAGTTGAAATTCTTGATAGAAAGTCAGAGGGTGTGTGTCTAAAGAGGTGCTTCTTGTTGAGTTCTCGTGATCTGTACTTATAGCAGAGCTAGAATCTGTGGATAACAGTTCCAGATGTTATTGTTGCTGATTAACTCTTAAGTCCCTTTGTATTGCGATCCGACCGCGACCTGCGCCAGGAACCCTGGTTTTCTGAGGCCCCACCGCTACGACTCAACCACCCTCCACGCACTCAACCCCGGAAGACACGCCGACTGCGCAAGATCCTCGCCGAACACCACCCACGGGCAGTTCTCGTGCAGACCCTGCCGCAGATCCTTCACCATCGACAAAGCTCCCACGACCGCCGAAGGCATGCCTGATGCACGCACCACCGAAACCCTGACTTGCATCCTTCTCAACGTGCGCTCCCTGCACCGACATGCCGTAGAGATCTGGGACATGATGGACACCCTCTCACCCGACGTCACCTTCTTCACGGAAACCTGGACCAACGCCACCTCCGGCCCCGACATCGCCACTGCCATCCCCGACGGATACAAGATCCAGAGAAAAGACCGTCCGCACCGCCCAGGAGGAGGACACGCCATCGCACACAAGACCCCCCTCCGACTCTCCACATCTAGCACGAGTGATCCCCACTCCAACACAGAACACCTTCATTTCCAGATCCAGACAAGCCCCAGGACCACGCTACTCGGCACCCTCATCTACAGACCGCCAGGACCTCGCACCCACCCCGCAACTACCATCGCCGAGCTCGCCGCACCCCACGCCATTACCTCTACGGACTACATTCTACTCGGGGACCTGAACTTCCACCTCGACAACGGCAACGACCCCGACTCCACCACTCTCCTCGCCAACCTCGCCAACCTAGGACTGAAGCAGCTCGTCAACACGCCCACCCACAGAGCGGGTCACACCCTCAACCCCATCTTCGCGGGAGGAACAAACATCCGCTTCAGCCACACCACCCAGCCCCCCTGGACTGACCACCACTGCGTCCACTTCACCTTCAACACCACCACCGCACCCAAACCCGCCCTGCGCCTGCCAAAACGGAACTGGATCAAGGTCACAGGGGAGCACCTCAACACCACCCTCCGTCAAAACCCCCCCATCGCCATGACCGACACCAACGCCGCAGCCAGGGAATTTCACCACTTGGTCTCCTGCTGCGCCGACAAGCTCGCACCCCTCCGCCCCGCCAAACAATGCCCTCTGAAAGCCGCCTGGTTCACCACAGAACTTCAAGAAGCCAGACGCTCCTGCAGACGCCTAGAGAAAACCTGGCGAAACCTGAAAACCACGGGGGCACGGAACAACCACAAGAGCGCCCTAATGGAATACCACCAGCGCATAAGAGACACCAAACGGACCTTCATAAGAGACAAAGTCCAGACAAACGTGACCAATGCCAAGGAACTGTTCAACATCATACAGCAGTTCGCAAAACCCACCTGCGAAGCCACGGACATCACACCTTCCCAGGAACTCTGCGACAAACTCAGCTCCTACTTCCATCTGAAGATCAAGGCCCTCTACGACAACTTCAGCGAACCAACGACAAACACCACCCCCCTACCCACCGCCGCCGATGAGCCGACCATCACGGCCTGGGATCCCGCTACCATCGAACTCATCACCGCGACCATGAAGAAAACTCACTCAGGAGCCCCAACGGACCCCTGCCCACTGCACATATTCCATAGGGCCGCCACCATCATCACACCCGAACTAGGACGCACCATCAACGCCTCCCTCAGATCAGGCATCTGCCCAGACGACTGGAAACGGGCAGAGGTAAAACCCCTCCTCAAGAAGCCAACGGCCGACCCAACGGACATGAAAAACTACCGGCCCATCTCTCTCCTCCCCTTTGCGGCCAAAGTCACCGAGAGACTCGTAAACGCCCAGCTGACCGCCTTCATCGAAGAGATCTCCATCCTGGACGCCTCCCAGTCTGGATTCCGCAGCAACCACAGCACCGAGACCGCCCTCCTCGCCGCCACTGATGACATCCACATGCTACTGGATCAGGGACACACTGCGGCCCTCATCCTTCTAGACCTATCCGCAGCCTTCGACACCGTCTCACATAGCACGCTCGCAGCCAGACTTCACGGCACGGGAATACAAGGAGCCGCCCTCGACTGGATCCAATCCTTCCTCTCCGGCAGAACCCAGAGGATTCGACTCCCTCCCTTCCTCTCCAAACCCATGGAAATCAACTGCGGAGTACCCCAGGGATCATCACTCAGCCCCACGCTCTTCAGCATCTACATGGCCCCCCTCGCCGCCATCGTCAGACAGCACGGGCTCAGCATCGTTTCCTACGCCGATGACACCCAGTTCATCCTCTCACTCATGAAGAACCCCGAAGACACCAGACTCTGCTTCCAGAAAGGAATGAAGAACGTGGCAGCCTGGATGAAAGACAGCTGCCTGAACTCAACTCAGAGAAGACCGAGGTCCTCATCCTCGGACCCTGCACCTCCGCCTGGGACAACACCTGGTGGCCCGCCGCCCTCGGGAACCCACCCACCCCTACAGACCACGCCCGGAACCTCAGCATCATCCTTGACTCCTCCCTCTCCATGAACCGCCAGATCAACGCCGTCGCCTCCACTAGTTTCAACTGCCTTCGCATCCTCCGTAAGACCTTCAAATGGATCCCCCCAGACTGCAGAAGGACCGTCACCCACGCACTCATAACCAGCAGACTGGACTACGGCAACGTCCACTATGCTGGAATCAACAAAACTCTTCTACACAAACTCCAAACCATCCAGAACTCCGCAGCCAGACTCGTCCTCGGGACACCGCGTCACAAGCACATGACCCAACACCTACGAGGCCTCCACTGGCTCCCCGTCGAGAAGAGGGTCACCTTCAAACTCCTCACCCACGCCTACAAATCCCTCAACAACATCGGACCCAAATACCTCAACGAGAGAGTATCCTTCCACGTACCCAAGAGAAACCTCCGCTCCGCCGACCTCGCCCTGGCAGAGGTCGCCCGCATCCGCAGAAACAGAACCGGTGGGAGAGCTTTCTCCTACATCACAGCCAAAACTTGGAACGAGCTCCCGGTGAACATCAGACGCTCCCCGACCCTGCACACGTTCAGGAAAGACCTCAAGACCTGGCTCTTTGACTGATCCGGAGCCGCCTCCCCCAGCGCCTTGAGACCCTCACGGTTGAGTAGCAGCGCTATATAAACCCCTGATTGATTGATTGATTGAAAGTGTTTGGCAAAGGTTACTATTCTGCCCTCAGCTTAATCCTTTTTATCATATATGAACTTTAATTGTTTTTTCAGTTTTATTTCTTGTTCGTATTTGTTAAGTCTGTTTTCCATATTTTCGAGGAATTCAATTACCAACTTATCCTCTTTGTGTATGTCAGTAGTTTCTCATATTTAATTAATTCTTTTCTGGTTTTGTCCAAGTCAATTTTGGCATACTTAACTAGCATTCAAGCATCCCTTTGCAGGTTTTCATCATATAAGCTGCCCATGCTTTCAAACGTTCAGAATTAGGATTTTCATAAGTAGGAACAATAGCTATTCTAAATCCTGTTGCCACTCATCCCACCTCAATGTAATTTGTTAGAGAGGTGATCTCCCACCATTTATTTAATTACCTCCTTGGCAGTCTTTCTAGAGAAGTTACATTTTCTTTTAATGATAACTCACTAGGTGTTTTGCCAAGGTTCACACTGATGTCTGAGCCAACCTTTATGTCTTCATTGAATAATTTCAATCAAACAAAGAGAACAAGCTCAAAGCTTAGCTTTTATCAACCCAGTCGTCAGGGTCATCAGAAAAAGTCTCCTTTGTAGGGAACCCATTTGGTCTATAGAAGAACCCTCACCCATCGACCTAGTTGGTGGCATGCTTCATCATAGGGTCCCCACCTAGGGGGCTGAGTGCCTTCTAGGTTTGCTGCGACACCTTATTACAGCAGAGCTGGGTTTTGTTGTGTTTTTTTTTGGGTGACAATTGGATACCGTGAGAGTGCAAAGTTTTAAAAATACCTCCAGGGTACCAAATTCTTTATTATGTGGTCACTGGGATAGGGTTAAAAGCTAGTTATTTGGACGTGAATGAGAGAGTACGGTCTTGCACGTCCCTTAAAGGATTATGAAAAATGATCCAAGTGATGTGGTCTACATGTTTCAGCCAATAAGTTTCCAATTGATTGGCTTTCTTCAGGACATGTAGTTCAGAGTTGAATAGCCCTGAACTCACGTGAACTTTGTACACACGCTAAGGTGTGCATAGGTGTGTAAGGTACATAACTTATTGGTTTCACCGTCAGATTTAATAGTTTCTGCAAGACAAAAACAGACACAATATAATTACGAACAATTAAAAGGTCCCCCATGGTAGAGACTTGTCATCCATGCATGTGCCCCATGACAGTGTTGAATTCTCTACTGACAGGTGTGACCGTGAGTGAAGTGGTCGCATCGTCTCGCATGCAGCATGTAAATGCAGGATGTATCACCAAAGCCTCTTGCCTATTAGATAGGAGCTTCCATATGGTAATTCGGATTTTTGAGAAAATCCGAATTGCACCTAATGTGCCATCAGACTGTCAATCAGCCCATTGTTACTGTGTGAAAGTAAAACATCACATTGTATAGGTACGTCAAATGATAAGGCAGGGTGAGTCAAGGAAGGTGCGTAAAGATATTACAACAGACTGTCAGAATATACTTCACAAAGTATGAGCAAATGATCTTTAGTTCCACCTACTTAATGAATGAACATTTTTCACTACATAGATCCCGGTGGGAGGTGGTGCCTGTTGTCAAATTCTGTACATGTTAATCAGGGTAAAGAAAAAGGGGGGGGAGAAATGGTATCAGCACGGGTAGTACCTGTCGAGCGGCTTCTTGATTGAGCGGTATTTTGCTTTAGTTACTCACTGTATCAAGGTCAAATGCCTGCTGAGTTACCTACTCATTTGTCTGTTCCGGCATCTCGGCGAAGCCGTGTCTCCGTTCCTGGGAGGTTTTAAAGACTGAATCATCCTTCCTGCGTTGACGCACAGTGCGTGTTGACGCGGGGATTAGGCGTTCTGATTGGTTGGGGGCGGTGGAGCCCCTCTGGTGAATTAGCCCTCGCCTCTCAAGGAGAATAGTGAAGAGCAGGCCATTTGGGAAAATTTTTGGCATATTAGGCCATTGGAACCGGAGCGGTTTGGGGTAAATTAAAGTAAAATAGTTTGCCGTGCATGATGTATCCAGGTGTTTTTAATTGAAGAAGGGATTCCAAATGTGTATAAACATCTTAGTTTAACAAGGGGACTCTGAGGTCATAACTAGGGAAAAGGTCCCAGATTTCATTACTCCTTAATTATTGGCGGTCAGGGCGGCTGTCTTGTCCAAGGGTGCACAATAAGTTCTTCCCTCAAAAGGCCGATACGAATAGCCTTGATTAGATTCTGATCTATTTTCCTTAGGGGGGGGGGTTGAATTTGAATATTATATGGTTTGCACTGCGTCATTACAAAAGCTCTAGGGTTTTTTTGTTGGAGGTCCAGCCTTTAGCTTATGAGGCTTTGAGCAAGGCGTCAGTGTAAATGAGTGAGATTCAGTCTTATCTCCTAACCGTTATGGAATTCCAGGGTATGTCATCGTTTAGGCCCTGTCAATGTGTGAAGAGGTGGAAAATCCATCTTTGTTCCTTCTCCAGGAGGACACTCTTAGGGTCACCTTGATGTATATCTAGTTGCTCTATTACCTCGCATTTCAGGTAATTTGTCGTGTGGCAAGCTCTTAAGAAATGGTCCATCATTTTTGTTGTATTTCGTTTACATCTGATATTACTCCAATGTTTGCAAATTCTTGTTTTGACCTTCCTACTTGTCATTCCTATGTAACGCAACACGCAGGGGCATGTTATCATGTAGATGATGTTGCTGGAATTTCAATTAGTGTGTTTTTTGAGATGCCATGTAATATTTGGTTCCAAATACAGAGTTTTTGTTCTGTAGGTCAGGTGGCACACACTGCAGTTGCCACAGGGAATGTGGCCCCTTAAGTCTGATAACCCCCAAGTGCTTCGTACTGTGTTTTCTGGTGTGGATTTTCTTGGGTGTGTCGAGACCAGGTGGTCTTTTAAGCTCCTTTCACTTTTGAAGGAAAAACTGTTTTTTTTCCCATTTCAGGTTGCATGTTTGTAGGATCCTCCAGTGCTTATATATGATCTTTTTTGCCCAACTGGAGATAGTACTGTAGGTAGTTACACAAGGTAGTGGTGGTTCGGTTAAACTCTTATCATTATATTCCAGTAATACGTCTCTGTTCTGATTTCGTGCTCTTTTCATGGTGTTTATATGATAATCCTCTCTGGATAATCTCTGGTCTTCAGTTTTTTTGTCAGGTCTCTTGTTTGAATCTTGAAATCCTCTATTTTGCTACAGTTACATTGTAGTCTTAAGAACTGGCCATGGGGTAAGTTTTCCCTCAGAACCCTGGGGTGAAAACTATCAAATTTCAGCAATGTGTTCTCCACTGTCGGTTTATAATATGTTTTTGTCTGCAGACTGTTGTTCTCATAGAAAATGGTTATGTCCAGGAAGGTGATGTTTTCCGTATCTACGGTGTAGGTAAATTATAGGTTGGTGTCACAGTTATTTAACCACCCATGAAATTCCAAGAAAGAGGTTGTTGGTCCTTCCTATATCACCAATATGTCATCAATGTAGCGTTTCCAAAATTTTATCTTTGACATAAAGGGATTAGTGGTGCTCAAGATGTATCTTTTTTCAAAATTATGGACATAGAGCCCTGCCACACTAGGGGCGAAGGTGCTCCCCATCGAAGTTCTATATGTCTGAAGAAACAGTATGTCTTCGAATTCAAAGAAGTTCTCATTGAGAGCCAAATCTGCACATTTAGTTACGAATTCCTTTGGTGTGTTATAATCCCATGTTACCTCATCCAGGATGTTCCTGATTACTTGGATGGTCTCATTCTGCGGTAGACTCGTGTAGAGGCTTTCAATGTCCAGGCTACCGAGTAGGTCGATTTTAGGCATGAAGTCCACTCCACTCAACAGCTCCTTAGTGTCTTTTAGATAAGAGGATGTCTTTTGAACCAGTGGTATTAGAAAGAAGTCGCGTAGCATGATAGGAGTTCCAATGGAGAATTGATCCCTGACACAATAGGGCGGTCTGAGGGTGGTAATTTGTTTTATGGATTTTTGGCAGAATATAGAAATAGGGGATCCTGACTTGCTTGGTACATAAAAAATTTGCTTCCCTCTTGGTGATATAACCATTCAATTCTGCTTCCTCCACCATGTATCCAATCTTGTTCTATAGGTATGGAGAAGGGCCCCTGGTGAGGAATTGGTAGTTGTCTTGTCGTCCAATAGCCGTCTGCATTCATTCCTGTAGTCAATTTTATTTAGTAAGACCACACCTCCTCCTTTATCTGCTTGTTTGATCACAATGGTTTCATCTAGTCGCAACTGTTTTAGCGCTAGCGATTCTTATTTGCTCATGTTATAAAAAGTGTCAGTAGGCTGTATCTTTTCAATATCGTTCATCACTGCCTGTTCAAATGTTTTCAGTTCCACTGGTGAGGTCATCGTGGGGGGGACAGAAGGTGGATTTATTTCTGGAGTTAGTGTCCCCCATGATATCTGGATTTTCCATAGGTGTGCTGTTCACAAAGAAGGCCTTAAGATTTAGTTTTCTGAAAAATTCACATAGTTCACAGTTAAGATGGAATTTATCTAAATTTGGAGTAGATACGAAACCCAATCCTTTGTTAAGGACTTTTATCTCGATTTCTGTGAGGGGCCATAAAATAGATTTGTGACTAGTCCCAATTTGTGCTAGATCCTGGTTGTGGCTCCCTGGTTTTGCTCCTGGTCTTGCTCCTGGTCTTGCTCCTGGTGTTCATTCCTGCATTTTGTTCCTCCAAATGTACATGATTTCCTCTCTGTCTCCGGATGCGAGATCTTCTTCCTCTCCCTAAAAAAGGGAACCTTTGGTTCTGGGCAAAGGGTAGTGGGCCCTGTTGGTACGTGGGATTCCAAGGGAACATAGGATGCGTGGGAGGCTAGAAATGTAGCGGAAAGCCTATTGCTCCTTGGTTGGGGTATTGTTGCCAATGTTGTGGTCACTGTTGGTATCTTCCTCTCCCCCTCTGTTTTCCACTTGGCTACCTCTGCTTGAAGAATTTTCATTCGACATTTCTGAATGGTCATCAGGTTTGCTGGTCAGAATGTAAGCAGGGTTGGCAAAGGGTATACCTTGGTGTAGGAAAATATCTTAAAGTCTTTTTGGAGCTTCTTTATCTTAGACTGGGTAAAATAATCCTTGTATTCACTCATTTCTTTGTTCACCTCTTCTAACTTCTTTTTGAAGGAAGTGAGAGTTGCTTTGAAGTTGTTCTCCGTTACTTGGATCTCAATAACCATGGCATCTGATAGTCTTTTTGCTGATCTAATCCCTAGTGCAGTGCCAGGCTATCTGAGCCCAGTCTTTTCTGAAATCAGCATATTCCAGGAAAATGCGGGGAGCATTGGTTACGATTAGTCTGTGTGGTGCTGTATTGGACATCAGGTACTCAGTGAGTATAACCCCATGTAAAATTGTCCTTATTCTCATCCTTTTTTGGTTGGTCAGACTCTCCCAGTCCTTAGTTTGGGAGATTGTCTGTGCAATATTCAGATCTGCCATAAGCGGTGGACCGGACAAAATCTGATTAACATCTTCCTCCATAAAGGTTAAGCCTTGATTCTCTGCCATGATTGCATGCTCAAAAATATGTCTTGGGTGTATAAAACGATTAGATTAAACTCTCACAGATGTATGCTGCCAATTATAACTTAACAAAAGAGGGAGAGTGAGGAGGGAACATAGGTGCTCGTTCGTCTCCCCTAATATTGAATTCAATCAAACAAAGAGAATGAGCTCAAAGCTTAGCTTTTATCAACCCAGTCATCAGGGTTATCAGAAAAAGTCTCTTTTGCAGGGAACCCATTTGGTTTATAGAAGAACCCTCGCCCACCAACCTAGTTGGTGGCATGCTTCATCATAGGGTTCCTACACATGGGGCCGAGTGCCTCCTAGGTGTGCTTCGCCGTTTGATTACAGCTGAGCTGGTTTTTTGGGGTGACAAGTGGTTACCGTGAGAGTGCAAAGTTTTAAAACTACCTCCAGGGTACCAAATTCTTTATTATGTGGTCCCTGGGGTAGAGTTCAAAGCAAGTTATTTGAATAATAACAGAGCAATTGCATGTCTTTTCGATTCCCAGTCAATCATATTACTTAAGACACAACGTCACACTTAAATAAATGGAACACAAATAGGCAGCTTTCAGACTAATTGAATGAATTTGTTTATCCCAACATCTGCTCAGAGCATGGTTTTTGAATCAGCGCTGTATGCGGAATAATGTAACATGCAGATTTGCAATGGGACTACTAGCGCAGCCACGCTGATAAATACATACGGATAGTGGGGGCTAGGGATTACCGGGGAGAAAGTCTTGTCATGGGAGTCCTTCGACTCACCTATGGTGTGGCACTCAACCTCAGCGGTCTGCATAAGTTGCAACGTTTTTTCTTTCTGGAATCACGACGTTAACTCGCTCCCAGCATGGAAAGCAGCATGTTCTCGGAATGGCTTCTGCGTGTGGTGGCAAGTATTTTGCTAACCACCTATCGATGTGGGTGCCAGTGACGGCTTGGACTTCCGTCCAAAATCTAGCAAAAGTTTACAGATACCCCAAGTAAACGGCTGCACACCAAATTTCATTATTCGTTTTTAATGAAGTTCATGAACGATGCGTTTCAGCTAACAATGTAGCCTTTGTCAAGTTCAAGAAACCCCCCAAAAAGGTTGAAATAAATGATGCATAAGGTATAAATATAAACAACATACTCTTGTGTAGACCGCACTTCAGCAAAAACAGTAGAAAGGTGGTCCTCCCAGAAACTTGTGTCAGAATAGCTCAGGCCTCAAATACAATCATTATACCAGTATTGGGTTCTTGTTGCCAAATAACATGCAAAATACATGATGTATTCATATTACAAATGATTGGATGTCGAAAGACATAGACATTAACAAAATAAGCTACCCACAGGCAAATGAAAAAAATTCACCAAATTCATTACCTGTACCACTGATCTTGTCATTTATATCCTAGAATGCCCCTGCAGTCTCATCTACGTTGGGAGTACCAAGCTAGCAGTCAAAAGAAAGAAACTTGAATATTTATGGGCCATAAAATACAATGACCCAATTTACCCTGTAGCCATGCATTTTTACAGCAAACATGAGAGCAATCGCCAACTTTTGAAATATTATGGCTTTGACAAAATAGCCAAAAATAGGTGGAGACTGTGAGAAACAATTCAGAATTCTGAAATCCCAATACATCATTCAGTTGAATTCCAAATACCCATATGGACTTAACAGGGATGAAGAATTGGCCATTCATATCGGGGACTAACCTCTCTTCTCTCTTGCCTTATAGGATCATTTCTCCAAGTCTCTCACCCACTGTGCTCCCTGACCCTCCCTGAATCCACGCACACCAAAATCTGTTGGCCTTCCTCTCACTTTCTGTCAACAAAAAAAAAAACAAGCACAACGTCACACATGGTCATGTGACCCAAGATACAGGCAGCAGTCACCAAATGCTCAGGGCAAGGAAATGTTCCATTTTTAAAAAGGTGAAAAGTACAGATTTCTTACTTTAAAAACAAGTTTTCATTGCATAGTGAGCTATCATACAATTCCATACACAATCAAATGTACTTTCCTACTTTATACCAGTAAATAATTTCCACTTATAATATGTCACAATGTAAGCCAGTTCCATCCTTTGGGAGATGTAGACCTCACAGAGTTGAAAACTTTACCTCATTTTATCACAACCAGGACATATCTAATTACAAAGTATATGTGCAATGGATGAAATACACTGCACCCTGCCTTCTGGCCTGTTTTGGCCCTCCCTCAGGGGTGAAGTATACACAGTACAAAGTGAGTTCTTGGCCTGGCAAGAGGTATATTGTGGCTGGTCCAAATGGCTGTGTAAATATGCACACAGTCACCAAAAAAAGCGCATCCACAGAGCAAGAACAGGAGGAAGAGCCTTCTCCTACATCGCGGCCAAGACCTGGAACGAGCTCCCAATCGACATCAGATGTGCCCCCTCCCTGAACATCTTCAGGAAGACACTCAAGACCTGGCTCTTCGACTGACCGGAGCTGCTCACCCCCCCCAGCGCCTTGAGACCCTAACGGGTGAGTAGTGTGCTTACAATCCCCCTGATTGATTGATTGAGTGGCTGCACCTGCTGGCCACACTCATGTGTAAAGGCCAACATAAGGAGGTGCCACAATGAGTGGTGGATGGACACTAGTTACATTTAATTTACAGGCCCTGGGCACATGTAGTACTACTTTACTGGGGACACAGATGCTGAAATTGAATTGTAATTTGGGTGTAATACTATGTGAGTACATTGATAGGAGAGAGAACAAGCACATCAGCATTGCTTAGCATTGATAAAGTAAGCTGGGTCCTAAGGGCATCAAAAACAATGGTCATATTTATCAAGCTTTTGTGTCACACTTTTGTGGCACACAAGGGGATGCAAGAGCAATACAAAACCAAAATTAGATTTACCAAGCCACGGCAGGCCAACCTTCGTGGTCCTGCAAGGCTTGATAAATCTATAGTGATGCAAGGCAGGGCGAATCCTTGCCTTGTGCTACTCTACGGCAGTTAGGCATTTTATGGGTGGAGTGTGGGTGGTCCCACACATACACCAATGCATTTGGACACATTTCCAGGTTTACAAACGCTGGTAGACCTGGGGATGTGCCAGAACTGTATGTCTCCCAACCAGATGTGCAATAAGGAGTATTATCTTGATATTGCCTTGTTGATTACCTTTACTGAGTGTGCTGAATTGTGCAGCTCATCTAGAAAGCGGGAACTGCCTCTGAGGATTGTTTTTGTGCAGGAAGGTGCCCCTTCATGCGCCAAAAATTCCTGCCTGCAACACAGGAACCCTTACACCATAGTACAAGAGTGCCTGCGTTGGCGCTAGCCAGTAGTTTGTGAGCCAGCACAGGCAGAGATCAGGAATGTCCCATATAATGTTAAATATGGTCTATTTCTGCACTCTCCCTTTCAAGCAGCGCAGCAAGGTGGCTCATTGTCTTGCGTGTCATTTTGGAAATTATGGGCTGAAGTCTGCAAAATCAGGAGGCGATAAGTGAAGATCTTTGGATGAAAACAGCAAGGATGTCAGGTCCTACAATCGTAATACTAAACATTGAAATTGATGGTGTGATGACAGCATACTTGGGTAATATATACCATATACTATGATTTGGACATATTGATATGCTTCCACATAATTAAGGTAAATTGACTGTCTCGGACAAACTGTAATGTTAGCCAGTCATAAATGATGTCTGTTCATTAAAATGACAATCAGTAAATGAAGAATGTTAACATTTATCTCTTCATTTCACAGAGAAAATTAAATTACATCATCTCCTGTACAGCAGCCAGTCGTTGATGATCTACCTGACCTTGGTTCCACCCAGGCCCCTATGGATGAAGACACCTACAATCAACTCTTGGACAATATACACACTCCTCCTCTGGCAAGGAAAGAGGACGTTGTTGGTTCTCCAATTGAGCCATCCTAGACTGTGCATCATCCACCTGTTCACCATATTGGCAGCATGGACTCTGATGGCCCCCAAGTCATATTTCAAAGGAGAGTGGTAGGGGTCCTATTCCATATGGCAGAAACTGTCAAGTTGGGGATGGAGAATATAGGGGGCACACTTGAGGGAGTCAATAGGTTTCTCAGCACCATTAAGGGGTTGGAAGGGGCTGTAAGAGACACCGATACACTCCATGTAATAAATGCCTCCTTAGCAGACATTACCGGTGTGATATTGATGGGTGACAAAGACTGAAATCCTCAGACCTCTCACACCAGTGATGTACAACAGCAGCTAGGAGACATCAGATCCTCCATCCAGTCCTTGAAACAAGGACATTCACTGATGTCAAAGAGAAAATGGGCTGTACTCCTTCACCATCTGATGTCAGTGGTGTGGAAACAGCAACCTTTACTCCTCACCCTCTCCTACTCTACTGCCAAAACAACAAAGGGAGGGTGAGCACTCATCAGAGGATAAAGACTTATAGTTTCCTGTAGTACGACAATGACCTTCCCTGTGAATATTGGTTAGTGTGTTCTGGCCAGTACATTCTATCGGATGTGTTTATCATCATGCCACCCTATTATAAATCCACAACAGTCTTCAATTGGTGACATGCAGTTGTTCTTGGTCATCTGTACTTGTCATTCAGCATCCTTCTCAGCTAATGGTAATCTGATGGAGAGGAGCCATATTATAGAGCACCTTCATTTGGATTTGTGTGGTATGTCTACCATTATTTCTCCTTTAAATTGATGTATTTATCTCCTCTTCTACCTCCAACTTTTCCTTTTTGAATGTGTAACTCAAATAATATGTGCAACATTTGAGTTTTGTAAAAAAAAGCTCACATACAATAAGTATCTTAATCTGTGTGTGTATACAATGTTATGGACTGTAGAACTTCAGAGCTCATGCTATGTTGTGTTGATGTGTATGAAGATTTGCATGTAAAATTATCAGTCATCACAGATCAATGTCTACATCCTTAGAAATAATGTTAATTTCCATCAATGGAGACCTGTATATCATTTTTCCTTTTTCAACATATCAACCACCCACCCACGTAAAATAGAAAAATATTTATCCAAATAAACTTTCACACACTATAAAAATATAACTATCTTAAACTAAAACTATACTACCTACTCTATCTATATGTCCTCTAACTACAACTATGCTAATCTAACTTAACTATCTAAGACACAATACATATTAAACATCGGCCTCTCAACCCCCACAAAACATGAATAGACACAAGATATACATATACAATGTTCTTCACATTTTCTAGCTCAACCCATGAATCTATAACAAATAAATATTTTTGCATTTAAAAAAAAAATAATGGTGAAGTTTTAGCATCCACGTGTTTAGATGTTCAAATTTGCCACTCCCCTCATTCATCCGCAGGTAACGGAGCTCTGCCAACTCAATCCGTTGGCTCTGTACAATACGTTTCTTTGATCGTTTGGATGCTGCAGTATGGCTCCTCTTCCTAATAGTCTTCTTCTGTCCATGGGGTGTTGTGGTTCCGGTGTATCTCAAAGGCATTGCGGGTGCTGGGGTATGGGCCCATGTGCCTTTAGCCTTTTCTGCTTCATAAAATTGTTCCTATAACATGCTTTTCAGGAAGCAAAGTTTCTCTTTTCCTCTGCATTCATACTGGCTACACAGGAGAAAAAGGACATTTTCATTATGATGAAAACTGAAAGAAAAGTTTGATTTACAAATTACTGTGCCTCATGGTATGGCTCTACATGCATTTCTGCCACTATATGCTATGAGCACTTATATGTCATTATTTGCCGTTGGCAGATTACATCTATCTATTTGTGAGAGGAATTGTTCACATTAAAGTTGACTTTCTTCAAGAAACCAAAACATCGGTATCACTTTATAAAATCCACAACACATACATCATTGTAAAACATTATACCTGACAAGCACTATTCATGTGTGTATGATATGGTCATCCAAAAGAATATAGCATGTTACTACGCATGCTATCACATCGCGTTCCTTTACAACGCAGTCGTTACAACGACCGCTTTGTTAGAACGCCATACCTTTACAACGCAAGTCATTAGATCGACTTGCAGTAGGTGGCGCGCTGGACTTAGGAATAGTATAATTTACTATTCCAACTCCACCCTGCGCAACAGTAGGGAAGGAGTTGGAATAGTAAATTATACTATTCCTTATGTTAGAGCGCCCCTACAGTAAATCGATCTAAGGACTTGCATTGTAAAGGCATCGCGTTCTAACAACGCGTTCGTTGTAACTACCACGTTGTAAAGGAACTGCGATGTGATGACTGCGTTGTAAACGCTGTCTCCCCATCCAAACGTGCTTTAAATCCTCTGTGATGTGTCAACTTTTGCAGCATCCACTGCAAAGAACTTGTCATAAGTGACCAACATATACATACAACACAGGTACGGAACTTTCTGACTGCACTATCATGTGGCCTTGTTTGTATCACATATTTACGTGAAGGGCCAGGCTTAATATTTGTTGAGGAAATGGAATACAGCAAGATACATGGTTGTAGTGTGCTATGTGACAGGGAGAGTGGTGATTAAGAAGCGTATGTTGTCTCTGATGGTGCATGCATGTTGTAGCCCTGTGCAGATGCACAATTTGGTGACAAGTGGCAACACATATACAGTTGTGGCATGTTGCAAGTGTGGGTGGTCAACAGTCAGTATAATTCCTTCATTTGAATGTGACACATGCCTCGCAGGGTAAGTTGTACCATGTTAAGCAATACCAACAGGTAAAACTCTACTGACATCTGTACGTGGTGAAAACTCTGAAGGTGTGAATGCATTATAACCCCCAAGTAGCAGCCATGTCATGCATTCCTATAACTGACTAAAGCAAACCGTCACATAGGCCTGCACAATGTATTCCACATTTAAATACCTTAGCAAGACCAATGTAGTTGGGCTGGGGTGCCTTGGTAAATCAGACATGAACCTTGCCTTGCCCTGTGTCACTTTGCTTCACACAAGGCAAAACAAAATCCTGCATGAGAGGGCCATCATCTGTCATAGTATAAATGGTGGGGACAAGATTTATCATTCTTTCATGCAGCACAATGCAGCAAGCCACCTTGCTGCGCCGTGCTGCATGAAATGGCAGGAATGCGCCATATGTACTATTATACGGTGCATACCTGTCATATCGTAGCACTGCTGCACTTTTGGCTAGACTAGAGCACACTTGCGTTATGGTGCAAGGGTGCCAGCCTTGTATTGTATGCAGGTTTGTTTTTATGCATGAAGGGGCACCTTCCTGCAAAAATGCAATCCTCAACTGCATTATCCTCTTTCTATGTGTGCTTTAGAATGCAACACATTTTGAAATAGGAGCACGCGAGGAGGAATAAACACATTTCTCCATGTTACACTTCACCTGGAGAGGCATAACAATTTGACGCATTGCCAGGACTACTACTAATGGTAAGTCTGGGTATGCACCAAAACCATAGGTGGTTGTGTGGGAACAGTCATGCCCCAACCATAGAAGGCCTTCATGCCGTAGAGTAATGCAAGGCAGCGATTTGTACTGCCATCCTTTATCCTAAATTCATCAACACATCTAGTGCCATGCAAGTTGGCCTTGCATGACTTGATTATTATCACTTACTTTTTGCATCACCCTTGGGCCCCCTTGCGTGATGCACTGGTGATGCAAAACCTTGATAATTCTAGGTCGGTGAGTGCTTTGTAGGTGATAGTGTGGCATAGCATTTATCCTTCAAATCACTGCAGCATAATCTTGTTGTTGACGAATGTACACATATGAGGAACATTGGGTACGTCTGCTAAGACATGCTTACTGTGCTGCCTTGCACCAACATGTCCAACCAATGAATATGTTGCAGGGGTGCCCTAATCATCGGGATCATCTATGTGTCAAACCTAATAGCATAGGCCTACCAAGATAAGATACAGAACCAGAACATTTCATTTATAGATATATTCACTGAAAAAACAAAGGGTACTGGGACATTATACTTATATTCAGATTTTAGACACATAAAGTTTTAGAAATTAAGCAGTTATAGTTACCTGAGCTAACTATAACTTGCGCCCCAGCAATGCACTGCTTACGACCTCACATATTACATCACTCATGACATGGTCAGTGACATCACTCATGGCATCACTCATGACATCTCAAATGACATCACTGATGACATCATCCAGTGAGTGAGTTTTTTGTAAAAGGTTCGGACAGTGAAATACATGTACTGAGCTACTTCACAAGTTGGATTACTATTCTTTCTGTAGTTCTAAAGAGTCTTAGTATTTCTAACATTTCATCTGAACTATAATCCCATTTTTAAAGTGGGTGTACTATTCATGAGTGAACTAGCCTCTACGCTGACACATGTCCACTGCTGATGTATGTGTATCGTAGTGCTTTGTGACAGTCTAAGCTATTCATTGAGACTTTACTCCAAAGTAAAGTTATGTTTTACAACATACTGACCAGTTTTCTTAGACCTCTATCCTTTGTGATGAATGAGTGTATTAGTAGTTTGCAATAAATTAAGCTGTTCACTAAGACCTCTCTCTAGGGTGTTGGCTCAGTATAGCAGTGGTTTGCAATAGACTCCTCTCTCTGCTGACACCTTTCTCCAGGATGAAAAATAATTTTACTAATGGTTTGTGACCCAGTGTACGGTCCACAAAGACCCCTCTACTGGGTGTGTGTTGTAGTGGTTTACCATCTGCAGTAAAACCTCGTTCCACGTTGTCAAATGGAGTTGTTGTGGTTTGTAATAGACTCTTCTGTAGAGTTAGACATCTTACTGTGTTTGTATTGTTCACGCTAAGTTGGCAGGGTATGCCCAGACATGGGTCCCTTGCTCACTTTGCCACTGGATTCAAGGTAGCCTTGCTGGTGTTACCCCGAAACCGGTCCCAGGATGCTTGTTTCCAGTACAGGGAAGAACTGGCTTGGCAGTTCAGGCTGGACTGCTCCCATGATTTGCATATGGCTGGGTCTGAACTGTGGTTTTGAAGTGAGCTAAATAACAATGATGGATTCATCCCAGATCTAATAGTGACTGTGGGTGAGTGTCTGAAAACTTTCAGTGCTCCATCCATCATCTAATTGTGCTTGCATTGTTCTCCCTCAGTTGGCAGGGTATGCCCAGAGGTGTGTCCCTTGCTCACTTTGCCACTGGATTCAAGCTAGCCTGGCTGATGAGGGGTGTTAACCCGAAACCGTCCCAGGATGCTTGTTTCCTGTCCAGGGAAGACCTGGTTTGGCAGTTCAGGCGTATCTGTTCCCATGAGGAACAGGGTCAAGACAAAATTGCATATGGCTGGGTCTGAACTGGGGTGGCGAAGTGAGCTAAATAACGATGATGGATTTAACCCAGATCTCATAGTGACTGGGGATGAGTGTCTGAAAAGTTTCAGTACTCCATCCATCATCATATTGTTTTTGCATTGTTCGCCCTAAGTTGGCAGGGTATGTCCAGACGTAGTTCCCTTGCTCACATTTCCACTGGATTCAAGCTAGACTGGCTGATGAGGGATGTCACTCCGAAACCGGTTCCAGGATTCTTTTTTCCGATCTATGGAAGACCTCGCTTGGCAGTTTGGGCTGGACTGTTCTGTTGAGGAGCATGGTCAAGACTGATTTGCATATGGCTGGGTCTGAACTGGGGTCAAGAAGTGAGCTAAATAACGTTGATGGATTTCTACCCAGATCTAATAGTGACTGGGGGTAAGTGTCTGAAAAGTTTCAGTGCTCCGTCCATTGTCTTATTTTGTTTGCATTGTAGTGTTTTACCATCTGTAGTAAAACCACTTTCCAGGTTGTCAAATGGAGTTGTTATGGTTTGTATTAGACAAGCCTGTACAGTTAGATATGTTATTTTGGTCATTAGTATTTAGACTAGTGTTTTAGAAGAGACAGGACCATCCGCTGGAAACTCTCTTGTAGGTGATAAGTGAGTGTAGTAGTTGATATGGTTACAGTGAGTTTTTTGCAGTATGTCTCTCACCTGTCTCCTTTTCTTATTAAAAATAATTAAATGGTATTTTTATGAAGTATATTAAAGTTTTCTTTGCTGGAGGATGTCATCAATGATGTAATCAGTGATATCATTTGAGATGTCATCAGTGATCTCACTGACCATGTCATGAGTGGGGTAATATGTTAGATCATAAGCAGTGCATTGCGGGTGGCGTAAGTTATAGTTAGTTCAGGTAACTATAACTGCTGAATTCTATGTTTTTTTGTGTGTCTAAAATCTTAACCTAACTATCATGTCCCTGTAACCTTTGTTTCTTCAGCAAATTTCTAAGGTTTTTTCATTATATTTCCTAACTATAAAGTCCCTGTAACATTTGGTGTTTTCAGTGAATTTTTGAGTTATTTTAAATTCTATTTCCTAACTATAACCTTTGGCTTTTTCAGTGAATTTCTAGGTTTTTAACGGTATCTCCTAACTATAACATCCCTGTAACCTTTTTTCTGTGAATCTCACTGTTTTTTTAATGTAAATTGTACTGCAATTTGATACATAAGTTCAGTTTACCAATGTACATTTTCAGAAGTTTATAAATATATTTTATTCACAAATTGATTCTTATTATATATTTTAAAACAAAAATTTAAAAATGTAGGTAAGGTAACTTATGTAGTCTTTCTATAAATGCAACACATAAAGTTTTTCTTTTTTTCCAATCATTTTTGGATCTACGGATATGCCGCAAATTCGACAAGTAAGCCAATACAAGTACTCTTTGGTTATTAGTTCCTGTGACAAAATCATGGAAGGTCAGTGGATATGATAAAATGTTAAAAAAAAATATGAGTATGATAAAAAGGCCCAATAAAATGTAACGTTTACACCAGAGAATCCATATCCATAGCTTAATATTTGAAAGCCTATCCATGGGTCACAACACAGTTTTTAATTTTACAAGTTTGACGAATCCGCAGATCAGCGACGATGCCGCCACAGAGCTGTGCGATTCCATAGACACACCCAAAGCTCAACTTTCAACTGGATATAGTAAGTCTCCACCCATGCGCATTCCAAACCACACCTTAAATGAGTTATTTGAGTTTCAAATCTCTCTAGAGATAGACTCAGAACAGCGCCATCTTTTTTTGGCTTTGTTTGCAAGGTAGACATTTTTAAAGTAAGGATGTCTTCTGCTGAAGAAAGAAGAGAAGAGGAACGGCAGGAGGAAAACAAAGAAAACTTGCCACCTTCAAAAAAGTCCTCCAACATTTGCAAATTTTTCTCAAAACCTTCAGGAGAAAAGAAAGTGACTGCAAAAATCGTGCAATGCAACATATGTAGCCAGAAACTTTCAAGAGGTACAGCCAAAAATATTCACATGGAACATTTTCTAAAAACCATTCATATGATGAAGACGTATGAAAGGCTGATGAGAGAGAAGGAAAGTGGTGCAGCATCAACTTCAGCAGCTGGATCATCTGTGGGACCCTTACCACCCGACCAGGTGGTTACCATCCCTGGTTCTCAGCAAAACTACAACAAATAGTGACTCATTGTAGCAAATGCCACATGCCAGTTGGACTGAAAATGTCATCCATTACCCAGCTCATGGATGCTGTGAACATCCACAATTGTAAATATATTTTTCACCTCACCGTTCCACCCTCCATTCCTGTTAAAGACTGAAGCAAGTTGCTTCTTCCAAGTTGGATTGCCTTACTCCTTTTACTGCTCTTAATTTTTTTCCTTACATAACAAAAAAGCCCTAAATAATATAGAACTTCTTTTGTGTGTAAATCACCCCTCCATAAAAAATGGTTCTTTTCAGAAACACTTCATCTGGTTAAAGAAAAAGCAAACTACATGTTTTATGTTTTAGTGCAATTGCATGTTTAAGTGTTTGTCCGTTTTTCCATTTATATATGTATCATACCCCGCATAAGTGAAATGAAAGTAGCACATCTGACTACTTTAGTATTCACCATGGAGAATAAAAGTATAAAGTATTAAATATGACACTTCCAAATATTTTGCAATGTCACCAATAACACTAAAATGCAAGTGGATTTGTAAGTGCCTGTGTAGGTGAGTGAGTGGATGTGTGAGGAGCTCTATGTGTGTATGAGTGCTTGCGTTAGTGGCTGTATAGGTGTGCAAGTGGGTGTCTGGGTATGTAACTGAGTATATAATTGGCTGATTAGATCTTTGAATGATTGTGTCAATGGGTCTGTGGGACTGTGAGTGCGTGTGTGAATAGCGGTGTACCTCTGTGAGTAGGTGTGTAAATGGTTGAGTGGGTTTGAGAATGAGTATGTGATTGTCTGTGTGGATATGTGAGTGTTTGTGAGTAGCTGTATGGGTGTGTGAGTGACTGTGTGGGAGTGGGAGTGGGTGTCTGAGTACCTGTGTGAGTACCTGTGTGGGTGGGTTAGTGGGTGTGTAAGTAGCTCTGAGAATGTATGATTTGGTATGTGAGTGGGTATATAGGTATCTGAGTGGATGTGTAAGAGGCTGTGTGGGTGTGTCAGTGGGTGTATGAGTATCTGTATTGTTGTGTAAGTGGGTATATGAGTATCTTTATGGGTGTGCAAGTGGCTGTTTGAGTGGCTCTGTGGGAGTGTGAGTGGCTGTCTGGGTATGTGAGTGGAACTGTGTGTTTGGCTGCATGGGTATGTTACTGGGTGTATAAATGGCTCTGTGGGTGTTTGAGTGGGTAGGTGTGTGAGTGCCTGTATAGGTGTGTTAGTGAGTGTCTGTGAGTTGCTGTATAAGTTGCTGTATGGGTAAATCACCGTGCGTGTAAGTATCTGTGTGGATGTGTGAGTGTCTGTATGGGTATGTAAGTGTATGTCTGAGTGACTGTGAGGGTATGTGAGAAGTGAATATATATAGGTGTGTGAGTAGGTGTATGAGTAGCTGTATTAGACTGTTAGTGGATATCTGACTGTGTAAGAAGGTAAATGTTTTTTTATGGTATTCCGGAACACCCTCACAATGTAATCTAACGCAACGACACTAAAAGAATTAATTTGTAAACCACATTACTCCAATAGATGGTATTTTTTTTAGAAAGTTTAGCAATGCATAACTTTATAATAGCAATAAAGCACCACACATCTCCAGTGCTCTAATGCTAAGTTATAATAAACATCAACATTTAATTCTCCCTTTTTTATACTTATACAGCATAAATGATGTACTGTATAAATAATCATCCTTGAATATAGTGGGAAAAAACAATAAAGACTGTATAAAATGACCCCAAAACTGCAGAGTATGTCAATGCAAATAAACAACACAGCAGAATGCACACACCACAATTTTTTAAACAATCATTTTATCTATACTTACAGTACTAACACAAACAAACATATGCTGCAAAATGAGAACTTCATCATTAGAAGTGCTACCGCAGTACTACTAGATATATAAGGCACACCGTCATAGGCAAAGCCTTACAAAGAAATCACCCTTGGAAGGTTGCAGAATGTCATAAAATCTGATTTATCTACAATAACTAGACTATTCTACTTTTACAACTGTGACTGTTGTTACAACTTTGGTTCTGAAAACAAAAGATAGGAATTTGGTAACTTCCAAGGCAACCTTTGCCTGAATTTATGTTTCCTATTGGTGCATTCTGTTTATCCACTTCTACTTTTTAGATAGACAGTTTAATGACCAGATCTAATACTAACTCCTTCAGAGAGTAGTATATGTTTTACCAGAAAAAGATGTTTGCTGTGCTTTAAAGTTAGTAATTTTAGTATCTAATTTACGGCCATCTGCTTTGCATCATTATATATTTAAAATGACATAATTGCCAGTTCTTGCCACACGTAAATTTGACAGAACATCTGTTCAACAATTTGAACATACATTATTTTGTGTAGTTTTTCTCTGTATTATCCCAAAAGTTATACATTTGGAATCTGGTTAAGTTAAACAAATAAAATGCTTTGCTTCTATTTGTGTCATTGATGTCTCTGAACAATCTTCACATTCATGGTGCCACGAATACCAAAGTCCACATAAATCATTAATAGGTACCTCCTCTCATTCTAAAGCACCAAATATCACCATTAGAAATTCCTGTACATCATCTTGAGTATTTTGAGTAAACTGTACAGATTCACAACATATGTCTACAATGTCTCGAATGGCTGACGTGCAATGTGTTTTAGTCACTACCCAGATGGTGCAACAAAGCACACAGTGCAGAACACAATACCTTCTGTTGTTTCTCTTGAATTGCAGCTACAACACCAGGTACTGCAAACAATGCATTTACCACAACATAAGGATAGCAGTTGACACCAGAGGTATTCGACAATTGGTAACCAGCAATATCTCCCGCATTTTCAATTTTTTGTGCCTTAACAACTTCCTTCTTCTCGTTCATTTATTCTTTCCCCATTTCCAGAAATTCATTGTTGAAACAAGCACATTCCTCCAATGTACGCATTAGACACACAATATGTTTACCACCTTGTATAATACTGAACATTAGTTCTGCTGCTGTCTTCATTGTTGGATACAGATTTTTAACAAGATGACTTTCTAGAACACACGTTCTCTCTTTCAAAAGAACTTCTACTCTAATATCTTTCAAAATATTAGATATCAGATGTTTGTCACATAGTCCTGATTAATTCTTTGTATTGGGAATTTAACCAAATATTCACATTTCCAATACTTCCCAAAGAATTCCTATCTGCATTATGCAGTAGTGTTTTGTTTGAACACAAGCTGACCCTTCACAGGAGTAAGTTGCACTAGATCTCTAAAACAATTAAAACTTTTCCTCCAAACAGGACATCAGAATCCGTTCTCAGAATCTCTCGCATTCTCAAATGCAAAAGGCAAAAGCTAAGTTTGACACCATGCTCACCTCATCAACGATTAAAAATGTCAACCTTTTTAACACTTTTGACACTTCATGACAAGCTTCACCAGATAACGTTTGGTTTTCCAGTTTGTTTTCATGTTCCACAGGCAGCATCAAAACTTTATGCAAAGTAATACCTTTGATATTGTGTGCAGCTAATTCAGTAGGTGCTGTAACCACACATGATAAATTGCACTCTGTAGTCTTTGGTACAAAACTAGCAAGAACGTGTATTAAGAAACTTTTAACAGTGCCAGCTTGACCACTGAGGTACAACAGTATAGGTTTAAATGTTGAACATGCAGACTCTTTCTTGTCATGAACCAATCCATGCTCAACTGTAGCTTTCACCTTCATATATATTTGCATTTGCTCATTCTTTAACTGTGCAACTAAATGTGCTAAATCAATTGTTTTCTGTTTTGCTTCCTCCATTGGAAGCTCCACCTCATTTATTGCAATAGCAGTCTCATTTCCAATTATGGCTGTCCAAGTGGGACCTGACTTTGAGGAGCTGAACTTTGGCTACTTTGTGAACTCTCCTTAGCCACCTCCGCAGCAATTGAATCTTCCTGTTGAATTTCATCAGTCAACATTTCAAGTAATTTGCAAATACTGAGCATTGAATGCCATATTTTGCAGCATTGAAAGAGTCTTTATAGCAGTCAAACTCTCCTAATAATTCTATTTCATAACACCAAGGTTTAAAAAGCTGAAGAACTGGCAAATAGAAAAAATAACTCTCAGCAGTCTGACAACTCAGTTGTCTATAGTTAATTAGACTGTCATTGCTATGTTGCACCAAACACCCATTGCAACCAATTACTGCAGATTTACCTTCATCTACATTTTCTTTTTTTAAACTTTTATTTATTCCAACAATCACAGGCCCATAATACAAAAATAAAACAAGTCTCAATAATCAATATTTCTGGAGCTATAAATAGTGACATACAGTAGAAAAAAAAATCATGGATACTCTAAAAACCACATTTTTATCTTTACAAAATACATATAACAATCCAAATATATTAGCCTATAATCAATCTCTTTATTGCTAAATTGCTAATTTCTACTACTGTCTTTAAAACCTTTTAGTCTTCTACCCAAATTTGTGTAAATGTTTGGGTTGCCCCTATTCTACGGGAATACATTTCTTCCCTTTTATTCGTTAGTTCCATTCCGGCTACCCATTGTGGAAAGCTAGGTGGCTCCGGTAATCTCCAATTTTGGAAGATCAAGGATTTGGCTACCAAAGAGGTGATAAAAAGAAGCTGTTTTTGTCAGACCGGTAAGTTTAGGTTAGAAATCTCGAATAAAATAGGGAATAAGGGATCGGGATCTAGGTTTTGCTTGAGTTGCCTGTTGATCCACTGGAAGATATTTGTCCAGTAATCTGATAAATTAGGACAGGAAAAGCACATGTGAAACCAATCCCCTTTTAGGTGGTTGCATCGAAAATAGCCTGATGATATATCTGAGAAAATTTTGGGGAGTTTCTCAGGGGTATAATATAGCTGTCATTTAGAGAAGAACTGCATGCAGTTAAAGTTGGCTCCATGCATGGCTTTATTAGACCATCTAATGTAGTCCTCCCATAATGCTGCATCTGACGACACCCCGTGGATTCCTGTATTTTTACAAGAGCACTTGGGACTATTTGTTCGTAGAGTTGGCTCTGCCAAATGTGATACCAATTCCCTATTCCCAACATTTCCCCAATATATAGTGCATGGGTAATAGCCTCGGGAAGTGGGCCATCAGGAAGCCCTAAATGTTTTACTAGACTAGAGATCTAGAGATATGAGACTTCTTCTGATCTATGTCCTATAACTTGTTCCCAAGACTTCATCTCGTCCTGTATTATCAGATCCTTTTTTTGATAAACTCCTAGCCTTTCCCAAATTTTTAATGTCTGCGGATCCACCTGCAATCCTAGATCCTTGCAGTGTTTTAATTTGTTTTCTAAATGGATTGATGTAAATCGAAATTCTTTCTTTGACTGAGTGAGACTGTCTAGAATCATGCGCAGAGTCTTATATCTATAGCTCTTGGGTAGCCTGGCGATTTTAATAAGGGAGTTTAGATGCATATTTCTTTTCTAGTACCATTTGCTGAAGGTAGAAATTAAACCCATGATCGCGCGACGCAGCTGCACATTCACACCAATCGAAGAAGGCGGCTTGAAAGTATTTCTGGATATGGGGGAGCCCTAATCCACCTTCTTCCATACTCAGATGTAACGTTTTAATTGAGTATGTGGTTTCTTCCCTGACCAGTTTAACTTCGGAGCATTTGATCTAATTCTAGAAAATAGTTTTGCGGGATTTTAATGAGTACTTTTGAAAAGATAAAGATAAATAGAGGAATTACCATCATTTTTATAAGAGCAATTCTTCCAATTATAGAAAGAGGTAGGTTTTGCCAGTTATTTAGAATGTTTCTGACTTTATTAAGGGTGGTAATATAATTAAGTGAAAAAAGTTGTGAAAAATTTTGTGAAACCCAGATAAATATCGAATGGGATTATCCTCTACCATCTGGATCCGAAGATCCGGGGGTAACACCTGTTCACGACAATTAAATAATAACATTTCTGATTTATTATCATTGATTTTTTATCCACCCCAGATCAGAGAAAGATCTAATTGCATCAAAAGGTTTTTGATATTTGCCGAGTCGGCTTTAAAATAAAGAATTAGATCATCCGTGAATAACTTCAATTTGGGCGTTCCTGTTACTGGTGGTTTGATTAAAGGGTTTTGGCAAATCAAGGAGGCTAATGGCTCAATGTACAGAGCAAAGAGAACAGGAGACATTGGACAATCCTGTCGAGTGCCTCTCTGGATCTTGACTGTGCCCGCAGCTTGTGTGTTAATTATTATTTTTGCCTCTGCTTTCTCATATACATTCCGTAGCATATTGATTAAGCTTACAGGAAATCCAAACTTCTTTAAAATGGCAAACAAGATATTCCAATTCACCAGGTCAAAGGCTTTTTCTGCATTAATCATAATGATTGCTGCTTTGGTATCACTATTTGCAAAAAAGTCGATTGCCTGGATTAAACAATTTGTATTATTAGTAAGAAGTCTCTCAGGTAAAAAACCACATTGGTCTATTAAAGCGATCCACCTCGCCATTGTTTTAGTAAAAAGTTTGTAATCATTATTTAATAGACTAATGGGTCAGTATGATCCAGGATTATCAGGTGGTTTACCCTTTTTTAAAAAGCTAACAATAACTTCTTCTGAAAATGTTTTTGGGATTTTGCACCCTTCCAAAATTGTATTAAATAAAGACAGTAATAGGCTACTTAGTTGTGGCATAAAAAGTTTGTAGAATTCAATAGGTATTCCATCAAAGCCACAGGCTTTACCACCTGGTGTATTTTTAATGGCCGCCTGGATCTCAGTCTCGGAAATTGGTTCAATGATCTGAGCCTTCTGAGAGGAGGTCAGAGTAGATAACGCCATTTTATTGAGGAATTTATCAATTTCTTCAAGCGATGTTGTCAGGGGGGCAAATATAGTTTTTTATAATGTGATAAAAACAACTTGTTAATTTCATCTATCTTGTAGATGTCTTGGCCTTTCTGCTCATCATAGATAGATTTAATAGTGGCATTATTGATTTTTTTTTTAGAGACCATGCTAAGAATTTGCCTGCTTGCTCACTTTCTTCATACCACTCTTGTAGACACGTATTTTGATTGATTATTGCCTGATGCTCATAAAAAGTTCTAATATTCTGCCTGGCTTTCTTTAAGTTAGATGCCATTATTATTATAAGTATGGTACGGGATTGGCTTGCCTGATCAAGGTCTCGCTGTAACTGTCTAGCCTGTTCTTTTTTTCGCTTGATAATACATGCCTTACGGTAAATTGCTTCTCCTCTAATAAAAGCCTTGCAGGAATCCCATACCGGAAAGGGTGGAGCGGATCCCATATTTCTATGGGCAAATTCTGTAAGTAGCTCTTGAATTTTTTTAGCCCAGCCCTCTTCAGTTAACAAGGTTTTATCAAGCATCCACCTCGGTCGATCCCTATGACTGGCATGTGTTTTAATCTCTAATACCGGGACCGAGTGGTCCGAAAATGATTATGGATAATCTAGGACTTCTCTATTGCGCACTGGTGGGAAATAAAAAAAAATCTATTCTAGATGCTGAGTTATGCCTTCTTGAAAAGCAAGTACATTCTTTCTTTACGGGATGCTCGACATTCCACAGATACATTAATGCAAAATCTTTAATCATGCAGTTCAAATGCCTAGAGGTTAGCAGTTTATTTTGTGACTTATTTTTATGAGAAGAATCCAACCCCAAATTTTGAATAAAATTAAAATCCCCTCCTATTATTATATCTCAATGTAATGGAGTTAATAAGTCGACCAAATTTTCCAATGCTAAGGTCTCATCATTTATTGGGCCATAATAGCTCACTAAGTGGAAGATCTGTTCCCCAATTTTCATCACCCGTCCCGCCAAAGGGTCACTCATAACCTGGAGGCCATTTAGGTGGAGGTATACTTTTTTTAAAATGAGTCTCCTGCAATAATATCACGTGGGGTTGATTTCCCATTAGCCATTAAAGTGTGGCTCTCAATTTAATTTGATTATTACCCCATTTATATTACCTGAGACTATTCAAGTAACTGTTGTTCAGCCATTAAAACAGGCTATCTCTTTCAAACCTCTGATAGCTCTCTTTAAGTGTCTTCTTCTACCCTCGGAATTAGTTCTGATCCTGCAATTTTTGAATATTTGCCTAACTAGGCGTGTGATTACCTTTTCTTTTTGATTCCCCCACCTTGAAGTGATCCCATCTCCTCCCCCTTCCCTTTAATCGGGCCCCTACCAGTCATGGGCCCATCCCCCGTGCCCTTGCCCAAAACTCCCCCTTACCCCTCACCCCTGCAATTGTACCTTGACATGGTACTAGGAGCTTCCTCCTAGGGGAGAAGGTAGAAAACAGCCTATTATCCCTAAGCTAGACTAACATGGACAGAAAGAAAGAAAAAAATATATATATATTAAAAGGGTGTCAATATCATTCCTTATCTTCAGCATGCCAATTATCCTCACAAATCTCTTATAGATATAAATACTATTTCCTAGTCACCCCTTCCCCCTTGATGGAAAGAAGGAAGTCTTTGGCCCGTTCTACTGACTGAAATATATATGATTTCACTTTATACAGGACTTTTAGATTGGATTGCCGCATTATCCCAGCCAGAGCATTATGCCGTTTGAATTCATCAATCATTCCAACAAAGTCTTTGCACTTTTGTGCTGCCAAAATTGACATGTCTGAGTAGATTCTGAATGAAAAGTTATCTAGAGTAGTGCACGATTTTTTTGGATTGCTTGCAACAGGATTTGATCTTTGATTCTGCAATCGTCAAAATTAATCAGGATTGTTCTTGGAAACTTGGGATTTGTGGCAAGAGTTGCTGGCACTTGATGTGCTCTGTTAATAGTCAGGTCGCCAATGTCTTTTGCTTTTTCTGGAAGAACTACCTTACGCACCAGATCGTTTATTAATTGAACCGGCAACTGGCCTGCTTCGCGATCTTCAGGTATGCCAATAAATCTTAGATTGGTGCGTTGAGCACAGTTTTCAGCATCATCCAGTTTTAGCAGAAGATCTTCAAGCTCAGCTTGCAGTCTAGTTGGATTGCTCTCCTGATCATTGGTATCTGTTTCCAAGGCCGACATCTTCTGTACAACCTGTGTCAAGCTGGTCGAGAGCTGATTCTCGTTAAGCTGGCCCAATTGTTCATTAGTTTTACGATGCGCCGCTTCTCGGGAAATCTTCATTTCACGAAGCTCACATAATTTCTGGCTTAACGTTGTCGCAATAGTAGTGGATGATAAAATATGAGCTGGCACCTCAATTGTTTCTTCCTCTATTTCCGTTAACATTGGTAAAACTTTGTTCTGTGCTGGAGCAGCTTCTATCGCCATGGCAGGGGATATGTCACCATTAGTCATCGGTTGCATGTTGGCTGGTTCGAAAAGCTTGCTTTTGTGTACATCTTTAGGCCCTCCCAAGGTAAAAAGAGGATATGTTGATTTTCCTGATTTCTGAGACAAATTTTCTAGGCATACAGTTTCCAGATATGTTCGTGGATGGGAGGAATCGATTCCTGTTTTGGCTGCCTCAGCTACAGTGGGGGTACTGTTCTTATCTGTGTTCTTATCGGTGTTCTTCCCTAGATCCATCTTGTTTCTTCCAGCCCTTGAAGGTTTATACTCCAGTCTACCTGGGGATGGAGAGGGAGTTGAGTGATTAGAAGAGCAGGATTCGATTCCTTAGATATTTTGTTTTGGTTTTGATTTCTTCCTTGTAGCGCGTTTTTTTACTGCTAAAGGGTCTCTTGAAATACGCTTCATTGAAGGTTCGTTATCTTTGATTGTCGGTGTTGAGTCAGGGTAATGCTGAGGCCAACACAGGTCGGCAGCAAGCCGCATCCGCAGGATGTGAACAGCTTCCGCAACCGTCTTAGTTTATCCTCCTCTCAAGGGGGGGCCTAAGGCTCTCCCCTGAGCTGCTTCCACTCCTCTTTTTTGATCTTCTGGTGACTATAGTAGGTCAGATCAGTTGTGACCAACTAGAGAAAAAAAAATTCTCCTCCCTCTCCCTCACCTTATCTCGCTCTAGGGCCTTTTAAATGTATTACTTCTTAGCTGGGTTTTGGGATTCACAGTCTCCCTCAGCCTCCTAACGTTCTCCTACTGCCCCTCTCCAGCAGTAGCCTTGTATGCCTAGGTGCTTTATAGGGGGTTAATTGAACACAAGAAGTCTTGTAAACAAAAGCTCTCTGGAGACTCACCAGTAGATTTTCTTCCTCCGCTTTTTGCGCTTGCAGTCTTGCCTGAAGCGCTGAAGGGCGTGTGTATCCTTGGATCTCTCCCCCAGATGGTTGAGGCTCCATGGCGCTAGGTGGTAAGTATTTTATTTCCCTCTGTAGATGCCTCCAATATCTCTCTGCACATCCTTTGGAACACGCATATACATAAAGCCATGAAAGATGCCGGAAACTTCATCGGTCGCGCAGCGGTAAAAGGCCGCAGCTCCTTGGTCTTCTACGTGACAGGAGAGGCACAGCCAGTGCAGGCCACATCCACCATTCACCACGCACCTCCTGCACGTCTCCGCAGCCACACCGTGGCTACACTCGTGGGCGATTGCCTCATCAGCTGACGATAGCTTCTCCCTTGGTCGAGCGATCAGGGTGCTGAACTCGCGTTCACGCTCATGTTCACCATTTCTCCGAACGCCGCCAGCCAAGCTTGCTGTCTGCACAACAAAGCTGCTACCCCTCCTCCTCCGGAAGTGAGCTCATCCATGGAGCATGATGGGAGCTCTACGTGGATCCCCTGCACACATAGGTCCATTCATCTACATTTCTGTTACAATTTTCCCTATGTGTATTGCTGGAGTACTTCATACCGACAAAAACTTTCAAGATGTTCACTCCTTTTCAGATAGTAAGTGCCCAAAGTGTTTTGTTTTACAATGTCTGTACTATCTGGCTCAAATTTGTCAAGATATTGATTTTCTGGAAACAAATTAAAACTCTGCTTTGAGTTGATGCTGGGCTTAGACTCATCCAAATAATCCCTTTTGACTTAGAATATAAACTAGCAGAACTCAAACGATCGTAACATTCATAGAATCCAATTTCCGTGTAGGAAAGCATCTTCAAACTGTAAGCTGTGCAATTGTTGTGTTAGGGATGTTCAGCAGAGTTCTCTTCCCACACATCTTTCATCTCTGTCTTCCCAGATTTTGTTATGTACGAAGTAACATAACAGGCAACAGTTATAGAGTTGTCTGTGACAAATTGACTATCCACATTGGCATTCCACATTTTCATAATAACAGGATTGTACTCATTAATATATTTCAAAGCCTCTGTTTTCCAGAGGTTGTAGGTGTTTTTTGGTGATTTACGAGTAAGTGTATGTCTCACTGCAGACATACAACTGTTCAATGTTCCTTTTGAAATAATAGGTCTTTCTGAATCCTATACAACATTTTGTGTAAAAGTTTCCTTTTGCTCTGTATTTCTGGCAACAGTACTTTCCACAACTATGTGATTGGAAACACAGTATTTGGTGCTTTAGGCTTTTTTCCTCAGTGTCTTTTGGAATGCCACATGTAATATACTGTTCTTTGAAAGAAAGAACAAACTCATCGGTGTCTGTTCCAAATTTAGGTGCATCTTTTACCCACAGCAGCATATGAATATGAGGATAACCCCTTGCTTGGTACTCTTTTCACCAAAAGAATGCCGTAATGTCTCCAAGAGGTGGCTATTTTATTTGTTGCAGATGAAGGACAACATAGCTTGAAATCTGTGGTTAAAGTACCTGCAAACATTTGCTGGATCCAAAGAGCAAAGTTCTACTGATGTCTTCAATTCAATGCCTTTAATTTTAGAGTTTGCCTCTCTCAAAAACTCATGTAAATCATCCAATCACACTCAGCACACCTCAGTGTCACAAATAAGGGTGGGCAGAACTTGCAGAGTTTATCTCCGTGAAATTCCGCAGAGTTACATAACAATTCTCAGAGAATCTGCGGAGTTCCACCCACCCTTGATGATTGCGTCATCTTTGCTAAAAAGGGAGCTCAACTTCCATGAATCACACATTTTTATGACAATTAACTAACCTCTGATAAACCTAAATTAATATAGAGAACAGCACTATTAAATTCTCATTAACAGCATGTTTAACTTAACCACTGCCTAAAAATCACTGACGCAATGTAATTTTTAACAACAAATGTAAAACACACATACACAGCATTCATTCAGAGCAAATAAGACCATAAAATCAAACGAATGTCCAGGACAAGCAAGAAAGAACATGCACGAAATAGACACGTGGCTATTCAGTGTAGGTGTTAGCTGTATTACAATGTGCAACAGGCAGTAAATAGCGTCCACATTGACGTATACACCTATAAATCAGTGAAGGTATAGCCTCTTGCACAGCAATTCAGCCCGCAGCTTAACTCTGGTCTAAGATCTCAGAAATGTGACTAAGCATTTCAATGAATGCCAGCTTCACAGTAAACAGTAACTATGCGTGATGGTATGGACCAAGGATGCTCGTCGCCCAAGTGGTGAGCACTGACACCCCTGATTCCCGAGCCCCGTTTCTGTGCCATGCTAGATTGGGGGCGGGGTCTCAATACAGAACTTCGGCTCTGACTCTTCTGCACTCGCGCACATAAGTATAAGCCCCGCTCTGCACTTCCGCTGAAAGTCATAACTGACACCCACATTGTGATATGCCAGGAAATTGAGTTCTGGGCAGTCTGCTGTACTTCATAAACAAAGGCAGACCTTGACCGGGTATCAGAAAAGAAAGTGTGTCACTATGAGAGACAATTTACAGTTTATGCTGTGCAGAAACATTTCAAAATTATATAAACAATAAGAGACAGTGAAGTGCATAGAAGAAAGACATGCAGTACTAGGGGCCCAGGTGGCTGGATGTGGCAGAGGGACATGACCTAGGGACGCCTGGCTGTGAGGGTGCAGGTAGAGGTGAGCTGCCAGTGCTGATAGCGAGAGTGCACAGGTGAGGACAGGTGCACAGCTGTGCCTCATAATGACGTCTCCTGTAAAGGCTCCTTCACCCCTAGATGTATCTTAGTGCTGGTTGTTGTTGCGCTGCTCAGGCACCCAAGCAGTTAGTTTAAAGAGCATTATGTCATCTCCCGTGCCTTGGGGAATGTAGGCTTTTCATTGGAACACCAGTGGTACCTTGCTCTTTGATGGAGACCATCTCAGGCCATGACCTCTGTCTGATCTCCGTGCTGGATGCCCCCTCAGAGCAGCTCAGGTTTTTTGCTTGCTCAATGACATTTCCGTGATCCGCCTCTGAGGGAAGCAGAGGGTGGAGGGCGATCGTCTGCCAGTCCTGCAGCTCTCTGCACCGTCAGGAGCACATTCCCTTGGGCTGCGAAAGGCCAAGCAGCCTCTCAATTTCACCCCGCACCCCTTTGAATCAGTGTGATCCTCTGCAACCAGAGGTCTCTGACAGCTTGCAGGTGGTGCGTACCTTTTTTTTAAGTGGAGGAAAGCAACAGCGGAAGACCTTGCAAAGGTGATGTATTTGGTTGCTAGGTTTCATGAGTACACCTTGTGTTTCCATAGCCATTTCAGGTAGTTTACATTGCCTAGTAGTTAGGCCAGTTCCACTGAGAGGAGAGATGTTAGGACCACACAGACTCTGACACCTGGGCTCTTGTGGTCTACAGGCACACTCTCACCTCCTCGGCTGACTGTACCACATCACCTTCTAATCAAGGCTTGAAGATGTCAACTAGTGCTGATTAATTCTGCCAACAGAGCAGAGAGGCTGAATTTATTAGTAATTCCATGTAAATTCCTCTGATTTCCCAAGCGGAATTAAATATTCTGCCCACCCCTAGTTCCAAACCGTGTTGGTGCACCTAAATTTTGCAACATCCACTTCAGCTCACCATGACTGCGAAACCATTACTCATTAGTCCCACATTGCCATGCCATCAAATTCATCAAATTGTACTTAAGCTTCTCATCTTTTCCATGAATCTTTTAAACAAACCTTTTCAGACATATTTTGTACTTTAACTCATGTTTTAAGAATATGGTTGACAGCATATGACAGTCCGGACAAATCACTTTCAAACAAGAGATGGAATACAAATGGAATAGTTTGTCAAAATCTAGGGTTCTCTGAATATAATCTTGTTGACCTAAACTCTGCTGCAGGTACTTGCACAGAGCGGTCATCATACCGTCTGCCTACTCCAGTTGGAAATAGTTGAGGAAAACATTGAGGGCCTTATTTATGAGAAGTGACGCATCGCTGCGTGAAAAAAGCGATACGTCACTTCTCAGTGCGCCCTCATTGCGACATGATGGATGCATCATATTTACTGTATGACGCATCATGTCGCAAGGAATGACAGATACGTCAGTATTACTGACGTATCTGTCGGCACAAAAGTGACACATTGCTGGGGTGTGTCTGAAAACAGATGCAACTCTAGCAATGCGTCCTTTCACATGGGGCAAGCCCCATGTGAAAGGGATTGCGTCAGTCTTACGCCTGCTATGAGGCAGGCGTAAGATATCGACACAGTAGCATCCTAGAAGTGGTGCAATGAAGTCTGATAGATTTCACTGTGCCACTTCTACGAGGCTTGGATGCAGGGGAAAGTCCACTCTGCATACATTATACCTGACTCAGGTATAATGTAGGGCAGGGGTTTACAAAGTGACGCATCTTCCTAGATGTGTCAATTTGTAAATAGAGCTCAACATGCTGCATTTTTTTACGCCAGCGGTGCGTCACAAAAAGTGACGCACTGGCGGCACAAAAGTGTCACAAGGGCTCATAAATGAGCCCCTGAGCCTCTAAACTTTTCTCCCACACACCTATTGGTGCTACTTCAGTTTGCTTCATCTGATACAGTTCAATAGTATCCTCCATAACCTTTTGAATGTAGTGGATTGATACAGTAATGCTCATAGATTTCTTCAGATCTACTTCTATCCACTCTTTCCAACTATCCACTTGAAGGCAACCCTTCTTCCTCCATGCAACTTCCATGTTTGACAACATCTACATCTTTATAGTACACATTATTCTCTTTAAGATACAATGTAGCTTTCTTCACCTTATTGACATTCACTAGTCCCTACCAGAGTTTTTTGTTTTTTGTGGGCACAGCATTTCACTAGAAAAACAAGTGGTTCTCCCAAATCTCTCTACACCCACAGTTTCAGTATTGCATTTAAAATCTAAAGGTAAATATACAACTCTACCTTTAAGCCCTTTCTGAAGCTCAGTGGGTGGTAGTTTCCCAGTCTTTGGTTGCATACGATCTACTTCATGGAAAAGGTGTATAGATTGAATGAGTAATCCTTCATAAACATTTAGATCTCGAGTGCTTCTGGAATTTTAACCACCTCTAACTTATTGTGTATTGCTCTGACAGGCATTTTGTTGTCCTCTAATTTGTCATAGTAATACTTGCACTTGATCCGGCATGTAGACAAATAAAGACATTCCTCCACAAGTAAATACACTGCAAATTCTAGCCACTTTTGTTCTCTTCTTCAGTTTTTGAGCACACCTCAACATTTTGAATTTGGCCCTTATAGTGAGTGCGCTGACAACATATACAAGCATAGTTGGTTTCTTTGTAGAAACAGCATTAAACTTTGCTACTTCTCATCTAAAGTTATCAGTAATAATATCTGTGTTTTCTTTCTCTAGACCTAAACATACCAACTCGTCCTTTTTCCCAGACTGCACTTCATGACCAAAGAAATGTAAAAGAAAATCTTAGCAGACATTTTCAACCTGTGATACTATACCACAGAGTAGTGCTTTATTCATTTCTCCAATAAAAATTCACATTTTTGAATGATGAACAGCCACTTTCCTGGATAGACACGCCAATGAGTGTCCTTGTAAATTAGTGCATTTCCTCACTTTACACTTGTAACATTACAATTTTCTGCTTCACACTTCTTTTTGCAAATTGACATAGAAAAGTTCTTAATGTATCAATTGATTATTGGCAAATATTACCAATGCTACTGCACTCCCATTTATACATAGGACCATGTCTATGCCTTCCTTGTACCTCTTCATCTACCTCTTCCTCAACATTTCTAGGATCCATTTCCTCTTTTGCAATGGGAGTACCTTGTTTTAGCTCATAGCATCGGCCATTTGTTCCAACTGCATGAACTAATGCATTCTGTTGCAAGTAGATTTCTTCATTAACGAAAGCCTCAGTACTAGATGTATTCTTCCATTTTTCTTAGAACATTTTGCAAAAACTACTTTGAGTTACCTTATTACATTTAATAAGTGAAAGCCTTTGATTGGCAGCAGGTAGGAAATTCATCTTTGATATCTGCCCCATTGTAATTTAAAACCCTCTTTAATGGTAAAGTCAGATTTTAAGTCACAAATCTGAAAAAATCAATTTTTTTCTTGTCCTAATCATTTGATGACTGCAGCCTGTTCCAGGGTCACATGACAAGGTGCAGTTAGTTGGCCTTTGTGTATTCCTCCCATGCAGCATCACAATAGAGGGTCTGAGTGTTTGGCAGGATGGGCTATCTCTGACTAGATAGAGTGGCGGGGCTGTCACCTACCTAACTTGCACTTCTAAGGCACTACCTCAGCTCTCACACAAAAGGACTTCACACTAGCCTATTGTTCCCCTAGACAGACTGAGACAAGGGCAGGAAGGCAGGAATTTCCAAACACCTCTTTAGGGGCAAACTCCAGAAGCATTTCCCCCTTCAAAGCATGCACCTGGTATTAATATTGGATCCTCAGACGCAACCGTTCAGAACCAGACACCTCTCTAGTGGGAAACTCCAGAAGTATTTCCCCCTTCAAAGCTTGCACCCAGTATTAATATTGGTTCCTCAGATGCAACCCTTCAGATCACTTCTGGACCTGTGGAAGACTCAAAAGAAGTGCTGCTCTGCTGCCCTGCAGCTCTGCTGTCCTTCTGTCTGAGGAAGAACAACTGAATCTACAAACTGGAACCCAGGCCCACCAGAATGTCTCCAGAGCTAGTTATTTGGCCTCCTGATCTGCGCTACAGAGACATGACAGACTCGTCTGCACCGACGCAACCTGACGCATTTCAATGCAGGACAGCACATCGAAGCTCCAGTTCAGCGGTACATCTTAACACCGACAAACGGCCCAGTTCAACGCATCCTGGTGCACCTCGACACTTGGCCATGCATCGCAGCTTCTGATTAACCGCTTTGCAAGCACCAACTCAGTGTGACACATATCGATGTCCAGGTCGACACACCTCTGTTTAGCACCTACACATGTCAACGCAAGTCCTTGCAAGCTCCTGTCAATGGCTCCATCGTCCTCGACGCAGGACCTTGCACTGCAGCTCTGATCGATGACCCATCGACGCCCGCACCGCACAGGCCAACAGAAAGACTTCACATTCTGATGCACCAGGACACAGGGTACTTTTAACGACAGACTGAACTCAGTCCTGATCTGGCCCATGCTCCATCATGGTTGGCTTGATTTTGTGAAGTAGACCCTGTCCACTGCAACCAGCTTACCACAATTGACACTTTGGGGCCGATTACGATGTCAGGCGGAAAGCCTCCTCCCGACATTCGGAATCTCCTAGACCGTGTCGGAACCCTTCCGACCTACTCGGTCTGTTTACAATTCGGCCGACCGATTGCGATGTTCGTGGTCGGATTGTAAACCGCACGGTCTTTCCGAATCGGTTCCGACCGGCTCTCGGAGAATTTGTGTCGGACGGACCCACATCGTACAGCTCTACGGACTGCGTTTCTGACCGAGTGATTACGATGTCGGATTCTAACAGCCTTTTGGAGTCGGCCTGTCCGACATGAAAAGGCTGCCAGAAAGTGACTTTTTGGGCCCCTAGCAGGGCCCCCTCCAACCCTCAGCCTCCAGTTGGGGGCTGAGAGGGGGACTTAAGGACCGCCCCTGTAAAACCCTGCACTGTGTGGCAGGCACCATGGGGTGCCTGCAACAAGGTACAAAGTTTTCTGCACACCCTCCCATTTCCCATAGGGGCCTGTGTTGTTGGGCGGAACACGGGCACCCATAGGAGTCAATGGGAATCCGAACAAACAGTGTTAGGTCGCATCGTAATCAGTCGGGCGGAACCACCGACCACAAATCGGTCGGTCCTGATTCTGAGTCGGTGTCGGGGGGAGGAAACTCCCACCGACATCGTAATGAGGCCCTTTGTGTTTTTAGGTTCTACTTTTACCATAAGCTTTAAAATTTCATATCTCCAATTCTACTGCTTGGATTTTGGGCATTTTGGTATCAAATGGTGTATTAAATTTTACTCTACTCTTCTAAATTGGTGTGGGATTTTTCTTGTAATGTGTTTTCACTTTATTACTACGTGTGTGCTTCATAAATAATTCACACATTGCCTCTAGGTTAAGCCTGACTGCTTTTGTGCCAAGCTACCAGAGAGTTATCACCGGGTAATTTAGTGACTTTTCTGTGGTTCACACTGACAAGGATTATGGCTGTTGCTTGAGTAGGGGTTCACCCCCTCAACCAACAACTCAATTTCGCACAATACTCCACTATCAATTCTGCCATGTTAAAATTAAACACTATTTTCCATTACACAGGGTATGTTGGGCACTACAAACACTCAATAAACTTAAGAAAAAGAAGAGGTGTGCTGTAAGAAATGTGATGCAACATCAGTAGATAATCTATATATGTTTGTAAGATGCCCTGAACTGACATCTTTGTGGGAGGAAGTAAGTGAAATACTTTCGAAATTTTTGGAGCAAGTCTTTAAGGTAAGCCCAGCACTTGCTATGTTTGGTATTGATCAAGGTAGTGTGAAGATATGTATGCAGATATACGAAAGAGGAAAATGTAATTCTACTTTATGTTACTCGCTATGAAATATGAAAAAATGGATTTTCCTGAACGCACCCCAATCGAGCAACTTGCTGAGAGATGAAACCTAACTTTATAACTAGATAGACAATGCCTCTTTAAGTAAAAGATCAGCTTTTAGCTTCCTTTTGCACATTGGTTGGAAAGATGAAGGATGGTTAATTTAAATGTTTTATTATTGACAGCCACTGAGAATAATAAAGGCCTGGGAAGTCACATTGAATGCTCTAGGAATATCCCATGATTACCTTGGTACTGATGCTAGGATTTTAAGTGCAAGACAGCCCAAAGTATATGAGGTATACAAGGGTCTGGTACAAAGAGGAACTCAATAATTATCTGAAGCTGATGAGGACTAAAATAAAATAAAATGTACATTACAGGGAGGCCCGTAGCCGTGCCTTTGGTATCTCGTGCTGAATGCCTCTATTAATCAATCAATCAATCAATCAATCTTTATTCAGATAAAATATCCATGAAAGAATTACACAAATAAAATACTAAGGATCTTAGAATTCTACACAAAATCTATAAAAGTGTTCACATAACGTCGACAGTTAATTATACTCAAACAGGCCACCAGACACCCAGCTGGCATTAACTCCATGGTCAACAGGTTATAAGGCATTATAAAACATCAGATGAGGGGTAATTAAACGATTATTCACTTTCATATCTTAAATTGTCCAGATATAGCAGCTGTTTCCTTCTTTGAATGGCATATGAGACATAGACAGAAATTCGATGGCATAAATCCACATTATTCAGATTACAAATAAAGTTAAAAGCCTCTTTATAATAAATAATTTTCTCTTTTAAAAACAATGGCCATAAAATTTGTTTCCTCAAGTCTCTATAGAATTTACAAAAAAAGTAAAAATGCAGTGTAGTCTGATTGGACTTACCATCACATGGACATTCGGGTAGCCTTTGGGAGTAAACGCCCATCTTGGGAAATGTCACCAAAAAGTGCAATGTGCCCATTTGCAATCTTGTTAAATAAAATCTGCGTTGAATATTTGTTACTAAAATGAGGTAGCTCTGAGCGTTTGATTGTATAGGGTCTGAGAGGCATATTAACACAGGCGGTTTAGCACACTCTGGGGTCGATTCCGATTCGGGCCGGAAAAAGCACCGACCGACTCGGATCCGGAAAAATACCGACCGACACGTACCCGTGGCGCCCGACACGCCAAGTACGATGCAAGGCGCGAAAAATCCGACCGACACGTAACGAAACCAAGTCGACCGACCGAGCCGCACGGAAAATAGCAATCCGGCCGGAAAAACACGCGAATCCAACCGACCGACACGCACCCGGAACAAATCCGACCGAAACGTACACGCCAACTCCAAACCGCAAAGTACGATGCAAGGCGCGAAAACCACGACCGAGTCGGACGGAGGACAAGCCGTACGACCGACACGCATACAAAACAGAGCCGAAGTAACACAAAACACCGCGACCGACGCGTACGCAGCATAGAAAACTGCACAAACACAGCGTGAACGAAACGGAAAACACCGTACGAGACCAATGCAGGGTCCGACTCGGTCACAAGAACGTTTCCAACATACACAAACAACACAAAGGAAAAATCACCCAAAAAAAGGCCAAACAAGCAATTACCAAGCCAATAAATACTGGGGGGTGGGGACAGAGAACAAAGACACACCCACAACTCCACCTATATAAAGGACACAAATCACTACCATGAGCCTTTGCAAATGCCATTCCACTGCCAGCACCCAAGAGAAAGCAACCACACACCCACAGCTCATCCCTCACACAAGCCACACACCATCAGCACACCAACAAATACCTACCTCACATACACCCAGCAAAACACACACTCACACACCCTCACCTGCACACCAACACACACATCACCCACCATCACCACCCATCACCATGCCCCCCAAGAAGAATCCCAAGTTCCTAGATAGTGAATTGGAAGTCATGGTAGACGAGATCCTCAGGGTGGAGCCACAGCTGTTTGGCACTCTGGTCCAACAGACCCCCATGTCGCAGAAAACCAAGATGTGGGAGAGGATCATCAACAGGGTGAACGCCCAATCACCATGTCGGCGCACAAAGACGGACATCCAGAACAGGTGGTATGACGTGCGCAGGAGGGTACGGGACATGCTGAAGAAAGACTACATCAACAGCCAACACACCGGCAGTGGCCCTCCTGCCAAGCCAATATACCTCAGGCCCTGGGAGGAGAAGGTGCGGGCCATCCTTCCGCCAGTGAGCGTATATGGACTAGAGGACATCCCAGAGCCTGGTGAGTACACAACAAATGTACACAATAAACTGCCACAAAACACACACATCACTGTCAAGGGGAGAGTCAAACCATGCACTCATAGCAATTACACAGCAACTAGAACAGAATCATCCCAAAATGTGTATGTCAGTCAGATAAACACAACACATGCCATCAAAAAAGTCACATCCAACTGTGCCAACACATGTACAAACACAACCACAACTACAGCTAGGCAGTGGCACAAATAGAACTAACAAACACATCCACACATGTAGCCACCACAACAACACCAACACACAGTGAAGACCACTCAAAGGAAGGAATTCTGTGTATGCTGGCCAAGTCAGTGTAGCCAATAGCATCATGGGAGTCGCAGTCACACATATTGCCCGCCCCAAAACTGTCCCATCAACACCACCATGAACCATGCGCACATCACAGGGAGTGGAGAAGGACTCACAAGATGGCTGACACTGGCTACTGCTGTGGGGAGCACAAGGCCCTGCTGCCAACTGTGCACCAACAAACAGCAGGACACCACTGACTGACATCCTGAGAGACAACTTCCACTCCCTGCAATGCAAGCACGTTCCATGGTGGGATATCTGGCTGGCTGGGTGGGAAGGGGGACTTGCAGCACTGACTATAGTCACCAGCACCTCCCCTCACACCCCCCAACACAAACTCCACAGTACCCACCTGGTAGAATGCAATGCCCTCCATCCTAACACAAGATCCCACAAAGCACCACCACCCTGGGTTATGTTGTGTGAAGCACAGGGACACTCTTGGGACTCTTAGCCAAACAACTGCCAGGACAACACTCCCAGCCATCCTGTCAGCACAGCCAGCCCACCCCACAGGGAAGCAGAGTCAAAAGGAAGGAAGCATGGGCATGCTGGGAAGGGGGGTGGAGGCAATAGCATGATGGGAGTCGTACTCACAGCCCTACATCCCCCACCACATGGCCCAGCAAGCTCACACTCACGCATGCACATCCCACAGAGAGTGGAAAGGCCCATCAAAGATGTCTGACACTGTTGCTGTGTCGTGGGGAGCACAAGGGCATGCTGGGTACTGCACACCAACCAACAGCAGGACACCACTGTCAGCCATCTTGCCATTGCCCTCACACCCACACCCACTGAACTCCACACAAAAGCAAGTAAGTATGGGAATGCTGGCAAGTGGGGTGGAGGCAATGGCATGATGGGAGTCGTAGTCACAGACATAGCTCACCCCCACAACTGTCCCATCAACACCACCCTGAACCATGCTCACATCACAGGGAGTGGAGAAGGACTCACAAGATGGCTGACACTGGCTACTGCTGTGGGGAGCACAAGGCCCTGCTGCCAACTGTGCACCAACAAACAGCAGGACACCACTGACTGACATCCTGAGAGACAACTTCCACTCCCTGCAATGCAAGCACGTTCCATGGTGGGATATCTGGCTGGCTGGGTGGGAAGGGGGACTTGCAGCACTGACTATAGTCACCAGCACCTCCCCTCACACCCCCCAACACAAACTCCACAGTACCCACCTGGTAGAATGCAATGCCCTCCATCCTAACACAAGATCCCACAAAGCACCACCACCCTGGGTTATGTTGTGTGAAGCACAGGGACACTCTTGGGACTCTTAGCCAAACAACTGCCAGGACAACACTCCCAGCCATCCTGTCAGCACAGCCAGCCCACCCCACAGGGAAGCAGAGTCAAAGGAAGGAAGCATGGGCATGCTGGGAAGGGGGTGGAGGCAATAGCATGATGGGAGTCGTAGTCACAGACATTGCTCAGCCTCACAACTGGCCCATCAACACCACCCTGAACCATGCTCACATCACAGGGAGTGGAGAAGGACTCACAAGATGGCTGACACTGGCTACTGCTGTGGGGAGCACAAGGCCCTGCTGCCAACTGTGCACCAACAAACAGCAGGACACCACTGACTGACATCCTGAGAGACAACTTACACTCCCTGCAATGCAAGCACGTTCCATGGTGGGATATCTGGCTGGCTAGGTGGGAAGGGGGACTTGCAGCACTGACTATAGTCACCAGCACCTCCCCTCACACCCCCCAACACAAACTCCACAGTACCCACCTGGTAGAATGCAATGCCCTCCATCCTAACACAAGATCCCACAAAGCACCACCACCCAGGGTTATGTTGTGTGAAGCACAGGGACACTCTTGGGACTCTTAGCCAAACAACTGCCAGGACAACACTCCCAGCCATCCTGTCAGCACAGCCAGCCCACCCCACAGGGAAGCAGAGTCAAAAGGAAGGAAGCATGGGCATGCTGGGAAGGGGGTGGAGGCAATAGCATGATGGGAGTCGTACTCACAGCCCTACATCCCCCACCACATGGCCCAGCAAGCTCACACTCACGCATGCACATCCCACAGAGAGTGGAAAGGCCCATCAAAGATGTCTGACACTGTTGCTGTGTCGTGGGGAGCACAAGGGCATGCTGGGTACTGCACACCAACCAACAGCAGGACACCACTGTCAGCCATCTTGCCATTGCCCTCACACCCACACCCACTGAACTCCACACAAAAGCAAGTAAGTATGGGAATGCTGGCAAGTGGGGTGGAGGCAATGGCATGATGGGAGTCGTAGTCACAGACATAGCTCACCCCCACAACTGTCCCATCAACACCACCCTGAACCATGCTCACATCACAGGGAGTGGAGAAGGACTCACAAGATGGCTGACACTGGCTACTGCTGTGGGGAGCACAAGGCCCTGCTGCCAACTGTGCACCAACAAACAGCAGGACACCACTGACTGACATCCTGAGAGACAACTTCCACTCCCTGCAACGCAAGCACGTTCCATGGTGGGATAACTGACTGGCTGGCTGGGTGGGAAGGAGGTCTGGCTGTCAACCAAACACAAGCAATGCAGACCATGTTCACACCCCAGAAAATACATAGAAATGCCCAAATAATGCAGGACAATGTGCCACACCAATATCAACCCCTGACTGTGACGACTTAGGACAATGCAATGTACAGGCCCGCACCCAGAGGCACAGTCACAACTGTCATGTGTGTCAACCACTGATGCCTGCAGAAACATGACATACATTGTTTGTGTCTCCCAAAAACAGGTGATGATGGGGACACAGCAGCAGACGCTGAGGAGTCCCAGTCCCAGGCTCAAGAGGATGCCGAGCTCACTGGCGTCGTACAGCCTCTGTCCTCCTCGGACGATGAACAACCTGGCACATCCGGTGCAAGTCAACATGCAGCACCAGCAGGACCACCAGCTGCAGCACCAGCAGGACCACCAGCTGCACTCCCTGCACCCACCCCTACAACGACTGTCACCACGAATACCATCCCTGCCGACATGGACAGAATAAGGAGCAACACCAGCGCAGTGACCCTGGACCAACCTGGGGCCATGGACACCACCACCACCACCAACCCCCAAGGTGGACCAGGGTTATCTGTGCGTGCAACTGCACACACTGCACATGTCAGCAGGGGTGGTGGGAGGGGTGGGAGACAGAGGTCGCTGCTTGCAGACGTTGCTGGTGTGCATGACGACCCACAACTGGTACGCATAGCTGATGCGTACCAGTCCAGCACCGGAGAGCTCAGCCAGGTAGTGGGGCTCCTCAGAGACATCAAACAGCAGCAGGCTGCCCATCATGCCCGCTTGGACTCCCACATGTCCCACGTGGAGTCACACATGTCCCGTGTGGACTCACACATGTCCCGTGTGGAGTCCAAGTGGGATGTACTGCATGAGATGACGGCGGTGCACAGGGACATTTTACAATGCCTCCGCCAGATGAACAGCAACCAGTCCACACCTCCCTGTGTGCCAACAACATCTGGTGCCGAACAAACTGCAACTGCCACAGGGAGGGAGGAGGACTCTGGCGGAGAGTCCCCTGCACCGCAGCAGCCTGCACTTGAGGGCCCCCCCCCAAGAAGAGGGGTCGTCCGAGGAGGGAAAAGTGAGAGGCCGATGGCCAAGCGCAACTCCCAGGAAGCCTGAACCTGTTCTGGATGTTCGCCTTTGTGCACAGACTGTTCACCCTGTTGACGGCAACACTACTCCCACACATTGCATGGGGAGTACAAGTTGGACCAATGTGTCAGACAACTGTGGCCCCGATACTGGGGATCCTGTCTACCCGGACTTTCAATTCACCTAGGAACTTGGGATTGCAAGATTCATGTACAGCACAACCCATCCTATGCACTATTAACACAAATGTATCACAATAAACACACTAATACACCATACTTGCCTCTGTCGTGATTCCAACATGGGTGCTGTTATGGGGATGATGAACTGCAAAATTACACTGTGTATGCGAACTGCAACAGCAAGGACAACACAGGCATGTGAGTAAAGGCAACGTGACACATATGAGGGAGACACACCACCAGGGCTACACAACACATACACACCTAGGCCATCTGACTCATTGCCTACACTGATGTTGCCAGGGAAGACGGTGCAATGCACAGACACCACACCCATTCCCAGTTGTAGTCAAGTAGCCCACAGGTGCAGTAAGCAAATGGCAGTCAAATGTGTGACCACAGACAACGCACATCACTAAGTGAAGCACAGGTTTATTACACAGTAGCAACATGCCGTAACCACTACAGATGCAAGGTAACCCCACCTGGTAGCGGGCACACAGTCAACAACTGTAGACGGAAGGAAGTCCATGGGTGTGGCGCACATCACCTGTAGGGACACAACAGCTACCAGCCTGGATGTGCAATCACGTCGTCGGTGGACACAGTTGACCAAACGAATCTGAAAGTACCCTGTGAAGGACAGAAATGACACACAGTCAAAAGCAATGCAGTACAGGACAGAACAGCAAAACTCATGCACAATACATGTTACAAGATACCCACCCAGAACCAAGTTAGCATGTCAACACTGTTGGGGAGTACAGCCCACCTGTAACCACACATCGCAACACACATCCAGTCAAGTAGCCCATGGACACACTCCAACAGCGCCAGAGCCCCACCCACACATCATGCCAACTCACATCATTCACATGACACCTCAGGATACTCACATTCAGCTAAAGAAGTTGGTGATGAGCTGTGTGCGGACATCACCATCACCATCATCATCATCATCATCGTCACTGGCATCGTGGTCCAGGCCAGGATCCTCCACAGGTGGCGGATGTTGGTCATCGTCATCCTGGATGAGAGGCAACTCCTTCCGCACTGCCAGGTTGTGGAGCATGCAGCAGACGATGATAATCTTGCACACTTTCGCAGGGGCATATGGGAGGGACCCTCCGGTCTTGTCCAGGCAGCGGAAGCGGCTCTTCAGGAGACCAAAGGTCCGCTCAATCACTCTCCTGGTCCGACCATGTGCCTCATTGTAGCGCATCTGGGCAGGTGTCACAGGGTTCCTGAGGGGTGTCAGCAACCACGGCATGTTGGGGTATCCCGAGTCACCTACGGACAGACAAGTGCACATCAGCTGACTTGGAAAAGTGGGCGGAATACTACAGATCAGATCACACACAATGGCACAAAGTCAGTACACACCGACAAGCCAGGCACGCTGGTTCTGCATCTGTGCCATCATCCTGGGGATGCGACTACTCCTCATCACAAAGGCATCGTGTGCTGAACCAGGGAAACGGGCACACACGTGTGTGATGGTCATGTCTGCAAGACACACCACCAGTGCATTGACCGAGTGGTAGTGCTTGCGGTTCCTGTAGGCCTGCTCCTGGGCCTGTGGTGGTACCAAAGCCACATGTGTCCCATCAATGGAGCCAATTACATGCGGCATCCTCCCCAGGGCATAAAAGTCACTCTTCACGTCAGTGAGTCGTCGCAGTCTAGGGAAATAGATGTACCGGTTCAGGAAGAGCAACATTGCCGCCAAAACATCGCGGAGCACACGGCTGAACATGGTCTGTGACATCCCACCAGCAGACGCCACAGTATGTTGGAAGGTACCGGTGGCAAAGAAGTGTAGGGCTGCCATCACCTTCACCTTGGGGGTCAGCGCTGTAGGATACGGCCGGCCAGGCTGCAAATGTGGGGACAACTGCACTGCCAAATCCTCAATCAGCTGCCTGGTGAAGCGGTACCGTCGGATGCTGTCCCGTTCCACCATCGTTGCCAGGTCTGGGAATGGCCGATGGACAGCAGGAGCCCTGCAGTGCAGAGGAGAAGTAAGCAAGATCGTCAGTCACCCCACATATGCGGCATTGAACACACTCAAGATCCCAACATACATCATCATGAGGCACAACTACATGAAGTGTGCAGTACCGGAAGGACATGTATGGTACATACATGGCCAACATCTGTCAACACGGTCCTACAGGTGGCATCAATTTGTCCCAGGTTGGCCCATTGGATATCATGATGCCGTGTCACAGTCACCCCCCACAGTGACATGTGAGGACAGATGTGCCCCAGGCACCACAGCTCAACGACAGGTACATTCCCAGGGACCCTGTAATGCCACATGGACACTGGCATCACCTGGAGTATCATGTGTACACCACAGCAAAACAAACATGACCCCCACAGGTAGTGGCCACACTTGCCATGGCAGGACAGACATGGACGTCTGTGACACACACGCACAACATCAGAGTCCATGCACACACAACGTGGATGTGGAGACTGTCTCCCATTGTGCACATGAAATCAGAGACATTGTAAACACTACATGCACAAAGACTGTGGAGGGCCATCACTATTGTGCCACTGGGACACCCTGGCTCAAACATACCGTCCCACATGGGACTCACGGGGTATGTGACATGACATACACAAACACCACTGTGAAATGTGACCATGACACATGCACAGATATGAACAGTTGCACATCACAGTGGTCACGTACACGTAACACCCAGGATCCTGTCCCCATGAACACGTGCACAGCCTGGGGGTGGCTGCCCACAGGTGACACCCACAGGACAACATGTACACCAACATACACACAATAGGAAATGCAGCCTTACATGCCTTATGATAAGGTTTGGACAGGCTGTCGTGATGTAGGTGTGCCCCTCACTCCCTGGGAGCTATCTGTGGCTGGCATATGTCCATCTGAGACAGGCATGCTGACCTATGCCAGTCACATGTACAGTGATGCGTTGTACCGCAATGGACCGATCGGTGCCTCCGGCCGGCCCATTGCCTTCAATGTGTGCGGGTACGCGTTGTACCCCTGTGCGCGTTGAACCGCAATGGACCGATCGGTGCCTCCGGCCGGCCCATTGCCTTCAATGTGTGCGGGTACGCGTTGTACCCCTGTGCGCGTTAGTACCGCAATGGACCGATCGGTGCCTCCGGCCGGCCCATTGCCTTCAATGTGTGCGGGTACGCCTTGTACCCCTGTGCGCGTTGTACCGCAATGGACCGATCGGTGCCTCCGGCCGGCCCATTGCCTTCAATGTGTGCGAGTACGCCTTGTACCCTGTGCGCGTTGTACCGCAATGGACCGATCGGTGCCTCCGGCCGGCCCATTGCCTTCAATGTGTGCGGTACGCGTTGTACCCCTGTGCGCGTTGTACCGCAATGGACCGATCGGTGCCTCCGGCCGGCCCATTGCCTTCAATGTGTGCGGGTACGCCTTGTACCCCTGTGCGCGTTGTACCGCAATGGACCGATCGGTGCCTCCGGCCGGCCCATTGCCTTCAATGTGTGCGGGTACGCGTTGTACCCCTGTGCGCGTTGTACCGCAATGGACCGATCGGTGCCTCCGGCCGGCCCATTGCCTTCAATGTGTGCGGGTACGCGTTGTACCCCTGTGCGCGTTGTACCGCAATGGACCGATCGGTGCCTCCGGCCGGCCCATTGCCTTCAATGTGTGCGGGTACGCCTTGTACCCCTGTGCGCGTTGTACCGCAATGGACCGATCGGTGCCTCCGGCCGGCCCATTGCCTTCAATGTGTGCGGGTACGCGTTGTACCCCTGTGCGCGTTGTACCGCAATGGACCGATCGGTGCCTCCGGCCGGCCCATTGCCTTCAATGTGTGCGGGTACGCCTTGTACCCCTGTGCGCGTTGTACCGCAATGGACCGATCGGTGCCTCCGGCCGGCCCATTGCCTTCAATGTGTGCGGGTACGCGTTGTACCCCTGTACGCGTTGTACCGCAATGGACCGATCGGTGCGCACCCATTGACAATGGGCTTGCCTGGCAACGGACGCGTTTTCGAATTTCGAACGAGTCGGTTGCTGGGAATTCAGTTGGTCACCCACAACAATGTTGCAAAATCATGTATGTCATGAAGTTGAAGATTTGAAGGATGCTGTGGGCGTGTTTTGGTGCTGCTATTCCATGGATTGGCCAGATTCAGAAGATGCAAACGACTTGGACCTATCACTTTGGACACAAGGGACAGGATCTGCCTCTCCAGCACATATATATTGCTGGCTGTTCCCCTGAGAGCCCACTTGCCTGCACTACATGCTCCAGGACGACATCTGCCACTGCACTGCTGCTGTCTCTGCCCCTCTGGACCCTGCAATGGCACGTACTGTGGAGAGAGCCCCAGCCTTCAGCCTTGAGGAGAACCAGGCCCTGCTGGACAGCCTACTTCCACAGTACAGCAAGCTGTATGGGACACCAGGGGAGCAGGTGAGTGTCCTGTGCACTGCCTTTCTGAATGTGCATTTTGTCTGACTAGCAAGGCTGAGAGTCTGCACGCCACTGGCTAGCAGGCTCACTGAGTAGTTGTCACCCCCCATAGTGTGTAGTGACTTGCACTGGACAGGTATGGTGCAGTGACAGTGCTTCTGAACAGGGTTTTACTCCCCATGCAATGATACCATGTAGTGACTTCTGGAAAACTGTCCATGGGCAGCCGTGCACTGCCTGTGTACACCATGTGCCCCTGTGATTGCGACATGTATATGCAACTGTGTCATGCACGGATATGTTGCATGTGTAGTAATGGCCTTATCACTTTGTCATCCTGACAGGCTTCTGCCCATCGGAAGCAGGAGATATGGAAGGACATCGTCCGGGCTGTCCGGTCCGTGGGGGTCTACAAGCGCCGGATCCGCAACTGCCAAAAGAGGTGGCAGGACCTTCGGGGCTGGACCCGGAGGATTGCACGGGTCCAGCTGAAGCTGTCGCCTCCTCGCAGGAGGGGCGGAACACGGACCCTGACCCCCCACATGCTCAGGATCCTGGCGGTGGTCTTTCCAGACCTGGATGGGCAGCTGAAGGCCAGAGAGCAGCAAGGAGGGGGTGAGTCAAAGACTGCACTGTGAACTCTGTCTAACATGCTATGTGCCCTCCTCGGGCCTGGTTAAACTGCCACAGTACAGCAGTCATGTTGTCCAGGAGCCATGTCCCTCTATTGTGCACTGCCCACTCCTCATCTGATACCCAGGTGTGGCCCTTACATGCAGGGAATTCTGTCACTTAGGACTGTGTCCTTGCAGTTTGCTTGACTCAAGGTGGGAGACAGCATCTGTTTCCCTGACTCTGTGGTGGGCATCATGGGTGGGTCCATTGCTTACACAATGCCTGTATTCTGACATGTATTCAGCGTGTTACTTTGATCTGTGGTCCAATTGCTGAGCTGATCCACCACATGTGGCTGGGGTATCTGGCACACACCCATGCTGCGGGTGGGAACAATGTTTGGGCCCCAGGAGTATGTATATGACGTGTGTCACACATACTTAGCCAGCTGCCTACAGTCCAGGGCTCATCCCTCATTCATGTGGGGCTGGACAGTCATGCCTACTCCAGGCCATACAATACACTCTGTACTCCCACTCCCGTGTATCAGCTGACACATTGTGCGCAGTGATTTGACCCCTCAGGTGTCTGCCTCTGTGTCAGTGTGCTGTGGATTAGTCGCCAGGACTGCTGTGGAGTTTCTTGGTAGGGGCTCAGCATGCCACTGGAGATGTGACCATAGGAGACGATACTTGTGTGACACATAGGTGTCTGATCAGCTGCCCATGCAGACTGGGGCATGTGAATGTGAAGTTCAGGCAGCTGTTCCCCATGCACAGCAGAGTGTGAGGGGCTCAGGTTCAGAGGGTAGTGTCACAGGTCTACCATATGTCCAATAGGTATGACCTGGACAGATGAGGGTTAAGAGGATGTGTTGTGGGGGGATGTACATGTGCACTTGTGCAGCTCCAGGACTTGCATTCCCCATGACCTACTATTGTGACACAGTGCAGAGTGTTGTTGTCTGGCTGCAAAGTCATACATCACTGAGACAGTGATGTATGACTTTGCAGTCATGCCTCCGCCATGGCATGTGTCTACTGATTGGTGAGCCTGCAGGGGAGTGACATGTGCTACATGCACACCTTAGTGGCGCTGGCTATCAGGACATGGGTGCATCATGGTGTCTGTCGCTGGTATGCATCACATGCATTTCCTATTTGACTCTGGGCATCCCTTTCATCCGGAAACCTGTACTGACTCAGTGGCAAGAGCTGTGATGTGTGCATGTCCACATGCCACACCGTGTCCTCTGCACTGTCCAACTACTGTGTACTTGGTGCATGTGTCAACACTGGGGTGTTGCAATCCAACAGACACCAGACAGATGGGTGCAAGGCCATGTGGGATGTGAGTGCCATGCTTGGCATCAGACTGACAATTGACTTCTCCTGTTCAATTAGGGCACTTTTAGCAATGTACAACTAATGATGCCAGGGCTTGCTCTGTGATGTGCTGTGCTCACAGTGGTGTGTGCGTTATGTGCAGGTGACTGATGATTGTCTGTATCCCCATTGTTTGCAGATACATCCACGGCCACGGAAGGGGACAGCTCCACGGACCAGGAGGAGCCAGAGAGCCAGACTGGGTCAGCAGCCGAGGAGTGGTCGGAGGGACCCAGTGGCACGGAGGGCGAGGGGAGCCACACCGAGGAGTCCTCAGCAGCATCCACCTCAGCTGAGGACCAGAGCAACTCGGAGGATGACTCCCTTGTGGAGGCGGGTGTCAGCAGCCACCACACCCCAGCTAGTGTTGCTGTCCCCGCCACCACCAGCACCACCACCGCCCTCCCATCGGCTCCCATTCCCCAGGTCCGTGGAGGCTCCCATGTCCGGGAGCGTGTCTCCTTTGGGCCAGGCACCGCACCCCCTGCCCCTGTGTCCCCTGCTGCCCTGAGTGAGGAGTCTGTGTACCTCCTTCGCCAGCTCCATGTAGGGCAGACAGCCATGCTGAGTGTCCTCCATGCGCACACCGCGCTGTTGACTCAGCTGGTGTCGTTCATGGAGGGCATCTCATCGGGCATGTCTGACCTACAGAGGGGCAATAGGTCCATGGACTCCTCCCTGACGGCAGCAGTGTCCCTCCTCAAACGGTCCCTCACCCCTCCTGCCTCTGCTCCATCCACACTCCCCAGCACCTTACCCGTCCCAAGCACACACACACCGGCACAGGCACACACCAGCACACACACATCCAGCACACTGACACACACGCCAATGACAAAACGCACACGCACGCACATTCAGGGGACTGAAGCCAGACTCACAGGGGATGGGGCCCTGGAACACACACACGCATCCACATGCACTGGGCAGTCCTCAGTTCCCTCTCCCTCCAAAGCACCCTCCCTTGCCTCACCTGCAACCCCAAAGTCACAGCAGCTCTTCCTCTGTGACCTCGGCCTCTTCCCCACCGATGAAGCTGCTCCAGCATCCCGGGGGAAGAGGAAGCCCACCCACACGGAGCAGAGTGCCCCTCGCCCCCGGACACCCTCCCCCAGGCGCAGACGGACTGAGGCCCCCACCCGCAAGTCCCCCCGGAGTCCTAAGAGCAAGACCCCGCCACCGCCCTGCAGCTCAGGCACAAGGTCTCCGTCCTCCATCCCTCAGGCCCCCACTGCACAGGTGCCCCCACCACACCCTGCCCCAGGTTCCCCCACCCACAGATATACCATCCCCAAGAGGATCAGGCCTTCTCCCCCTGCCACTTGCTCTCCCAGCACCACACCCCCGCTGCGCTTGTCTGTGCCACTGATGTGGTGAGGGTGTCCTCCCCTCTGTCCAACCCACCTTGCCTGTTCCCCATTCTCCTCCCCTGGAGGTAGGCACTGCAGTGGAGTCCACTACCGCCCTGTCTGACTTGGGCACTGCAGTGGCGGACCTGTCCACTCCATCTGCAGGGTCCACTGCAGTTGTGCCGGCACCCACGACATCTGAGTCATGCCCCCCAGTTGTGCCGGCACACACCATGTCAGACACCTCCACTGCAGTTGTCAGTGGCTCTCCAGCACCCACCACCCCTTCCCTGACTCCCCCTGGTGAGCCCTGATCCTGTCCCTGCGGTGCCTGGCCTGCCCCCCGGTTGCCCCTCCTAGTGGATTGTCCCTGGTTTTGTGCAGGCATGCGTAGGGTGACATCTGCCAGTGTCACCCTGTTTGAACTTTGACAATGGACTGGCCATTGGCCTTTGCTCTATTTTTTCTGGACGTCGTTTTCAATCAACACATATGCTGAATAAAGCAACTTTCTTTTCTCTAGTGCTCATGCTTCAGATGTACATGTTGTTGGTGCTGCTAACCATGCCCTTGCTGCAGTGATGGTGATATCTGGTCTCATGATTATGAAGTGTTACTGTGCAGGAACCCATGTGGTCCAGGGGGAATGTGTCCTATCATGTGGTGTATCCATGTCATCAATAGCAGCATCTGAGGGTGTCATGTGTTCAGTATTTGGCAATGGGTTTCCTACTTACATTAGCAATTTCATATCTGTGGCTTCCACCCCTGCACATCTGTTGTGCCTGCCATCGTTGCATTTGTCTACTTCCCTGACCGTGTTGCCATCTCCACTGGACATGCAGGTTTGGGCATCAATGGGGAAGGACTCATCCGTGTAGTCAGTGCAACATTGCTATACAAGTGTGTTGGATCTGTGCTGATGATTCCGTTGGCACATCCATGACCAGGCTGATGTGATGGGAGCCCTCATTTGGTGCTAATTGTTGATTGTGTGACCAAGTGCTCAGCTGACATGATGGGGCCCTACTGAGGCAACATATGGCACAGCTTTCCTCACACAGGAGTGGAGTCCCCTCATGGCAGTGTGTACACGTGTGACATTGCCTGCGCCCAAGGTGTGTGTCGTATGTGCATGTCTGTGTGTTCACTTCCATTTATCTGCGCATGCTGTGATCCCTAGTGTTGTACCTGTTTGTGATGCTTGCTGACTTGAGCTATGTTCCCCCAAAGTCTTCTCCCTGTGTTCTCTGTGATGTGGGTGCATGGCACATTACTGGTCATCAGGGTGTCACCCATAGGTGTGTTTGCTGTCAGGGCTGAGTTTGTGTGCAGACGCAGATGGGTCACAGTCAGGTTTCCCCTTGGCACTTGTTGTTTGCCCCTGTCATGTGATTTTCAGTTCGTGTTATCTTTCAGTGATTGTGACACGTTGTGTGTGTGACTGCTGGCACTCCTCAGGGTCCGGGCTGCAATGTTGGTTGTTGTCTATGTGTGTTCTTTGTGGGTGACCTTGGCTTCTTCATTGGTGTGTGACTGTGGCTGGGATCCCATTGGTTGGTGTGGTATCGCCGTCATGTCCATGTACAGCGTAGTGTGCAGTGTGTCAGACATTCAGGAGTCTTGTTGAGTGGCCATGTGTGATGTGTTTCTGCACCTTGGTTCCCACCCACCACCCTGGAATAGTCATGGGTGCATGTGCAATGTCACCAGTGCATGTGTACTTCACTGCTGCACATTGTTAGAGGTCGAGGGGTGTGGTCTTGAGTGTGTGCAGATGGGAGTTGTTGCCCAGCTAGTCCCCTGCCTCCATGTTGGCCTTGGCTTACTGGCCATGCTGATTGATTTGTGCTTGTGTAGGTGTGATGGTAGTTTGTTGCTCAGGACACCTGACTGTGGTTCACAGTGTGAACGACATTTAGCTTTGTCATCACAGTGGGATTTTTATTCAGCCCAGGGTCACCACATTGTGGGGGCCCTGGGGGTGGTGCTGTGGTGTGTCTGTGTCTTGCTGTGTCAGTTGTTGTTCCTACGTGCCTGTGTGACATGTGTGTTTTGTGCTCCCTCTCATCTGACAATGCCTGCTTGCCCACATAGGGGATTTGGATCCATGAGTTACCTTAGTGTGGCAGTGTATGCACATCTGTATGATTGGTATTCAGCTCTCCTCATGTGTTGTGTGGTTGCCTGGGGACACTGGCACCCCCACCCCTCACCTGCTGTGTATGATGACAGTGTTGGTCTGCCTGTTTGTGTTTGTGCATCTGCACCACTGCATTGGCATATCTTGGGTGTGCCATTGGCTGTATGTTGTTTGGTGTGTTTCCCCTGCTGTCCCTGGGACTCCTAGGTCATCGGTCAGCACAGTGATCATGGTTTGTGTGTCCCATTGCTGCCATGGTATGGTATCTGTTCACCTCACATCTGCTGTCTCCACAGGATATCTGCATTTGTGTGCCCATTGGTGCAAATATGTGGTTCTGCATTCTGATGGTCACTTCTGTCATTGTGTCATTGATGACTGTTGACGGTCTCAGCCCCCATGGGTGTTGTTTGTCTGCACATGGCCAAAGGAATGTCTCATTTGCACTGCAGTATTTGGCTCCCCCAATTTATGTTGCAATGGGACACATACACTACTTTGCCACAGATGAGTTTTTGGTTCTGTGACCAGGAATGATCCATGCAGTTTGGCAGTTGCAGCTCTTTCTTTGTCAACACTTACCTTTTGGTCACTGTGATGATGGGGGTGTAGACCCCATTGCCACAATGGTCAAAATGTGCTTCAGCTATGGACCCCACACTTGCCTTTTGGTCACTGTGATGATGGGGGTTTAGACCCCATTGCCACAATGGTCAAAATGTGCTTCAGCTATGGACCCCACACTTGCCTTTTGGTCACTGTGATGATGGGGGTTTAGACCCCATTGCCACAATGGTCAAAATGTGCTTCAGCTATGGACCCCACACTTGCCTTTTGGTCACTGTGATGATGGGGGTTTAGGCCCCATTGCCACAATGGTCAAAATGTGCTTCGGCTATGGACCCCACACTTACCTTTTGGTCACTGTGATGATGGGGGTTTAGGCCCCATTGCCACAATGGTCATGGGCTGCTTGCATTGTGGGTGCCACACACATATATGTGTGGCACATGTGCTAGGGGGTCACATTGTATGTTCAAAGTCATGTTCGGTGTTGTAGGCATTTGACACAGCCTACACACGCTTGTCATGGTGGTGGGGGGATGTCTTTATCTTGCATTCCCTAGGTTGTGGTGTGCTTGTTGTGTCATGCATTGTCCATCCTATGAGTGGGGGTGGTAGTAGTGGTAGGCATCCAGCCCCCCTGGGTGTGGGTGGTAGTAGTGGTAGGCATCCAGCCCCCCTGGGTGTGGGTGGTAGTAGTGGTAGGCATCCAGCCCCCCTGGGTGTGGGTGGTAGTAGTGGTAGGCATCCTGCCCCCCTGGCTAAGGGTGGTAGTAGTGGTAGGCATCCAGCCCCCCTGGCTAAGGGTGGTAGTAGTGGTAGGCATCCAGCCCCCTTGGCTAAGGGTGGTAGTAGTGGTAGGCATCCAGCCCCCCTGGGTGAGGGTGGTAGTAGTGGTAGGCATCCAGCCCCCCTGGGTGTGGGTGGTAGTAGTGGTAGGCATCCAGCCCCCCTGGGTGTGGGTGGTAGTAGTGGTAGGCATCCAGCCCCCCTGGGTGTGGTTGGTAGTAGTGGTGGGCATCCAGCCCCCCTGGCTAAGGGTGGTAGTAGTGGTAGGCATCCAGCCCCCTTGGCTAAGGGTGGTAGTAGTGGTAGGCATCCAGCCCCCCTGGGTGAGGGTGGTAGTAGTGGTAGGCATCCAGCCCCCTGGGTGTGGGTGGTAGTAGTGGTAGGCATCCAGCCCCCCTGGGTGTGGGTGGTAGTAGTGGTAGGCATCCTGCCCCCCTGGCTAAGGGTGGTAGTAGTGGTAGGCATCCAGCCCCCCTGGCTAAGGGTGGTAGTAGTGGTAGGCATCCAGCCCCCTTGGCTAAGGGTGGTAGTAGTGGTAGGCATCCAGCCCCCCTGGGTGAGGGTGGTAGTAGTGGTAGGCATCCAGCCCCCCTGGGTGTGGGTGGTAGTAGTGGTAGGCATCCAGCCCCCCTGGGTGTGGGTGGTAGTAGTGGTAGGCATCCAGCCCCCCTGGGTGTGGTTGGTAGTAGTGGTGGGCATCCAGCCCCCCTGGCTAAGGGTGGTAGTAGTGGTAGGCATCCAGCCCCCTTGGCTAAGGGTGGTAGTAGTGGTAGGCATCCAGCCCCCCTGGGTGAGGGTGGTAGTAGTGGTAGGCATCCAGCCCCCCTGGGTGTGGGTGGTAGTAGTGGTAGGCATCCTGCCCCCCTGGCTAAGGGTGGTAGTAGTGGTAGGCATCCAGCCCCCCTGGGTGTGGGTGGTAGTTGTGGTAGGCATCCAGCCCCCCTGGGTGTGGGTGGTAGTAGTGGTAGGCATCCAGCCCCCCTGGGTGTGGTTGGTAGTAGTGGTAGGCATCCAGCCCCCCTGGCTAAGGGTGGTAGTAGTGGTAGGCATCCAGCCCCCTTGGCTAAGGGTGGTAGTAGTGGTAGGCATCCAGCCCCCCTGGCTAAGGGTGGTAGTAGTGGTAGGCATCCAGCCCCCTGGCTAAGGGTGGTAGTAGTGGTAGGCATCCAGCCCCCCTGGGTGAGGGTGGTAGTAGTGGTAGGCATCCAGCCCCCTGGCTAAGGGTGGTAGTAGTGGTAGGCATCCAGCCCCCCTGGGTGAGGGTGGTAGTAGTGGTAGGTATCCAGCCCCCCTGGGTAGGGGTGGTGGTGCGCATTCAGGCCCCTGTGTGCATATGTGGCATTGGTGATGGGCATCCCGCCCCTATGGTGCTGCTGTTGCTGGTGTAAGTATATTCAGCATCCCCGTGTATGTGTGTGATGTGTCGTGTACGTGTTGTATGTGTTTTGTGGTTGGTGTCTGGCTTACCTTCTGCGCCGTACGCGTCCGTGCCTGTTCCGGTAGTAGATGTAGAATATTGGTATGATCGGGACGAAGGGATTCATGGTTGGTTCGTGTCGTTCGTCCTTCTCGTTGCTTCGCGTCGTCCTCGTCGCTTCGCATCGTCCTCGTCGCTTCGCGTCGTCCTCGTCGGTGCCGTGTTCGTCTCGTAGCCCTGGATCGTGTTGTGGCGCGAATCGGAGCTTATGTGCGCCTCTCCCGGATGCTTTAACGTGCTGTGCGTAGCGACGGGTTCGGCGCGTACGGGACGCGCATCGTACTTGTCCGGCCGGACGGGGCTGCATTTTCCCTTCCGTGCGACTCGATTCGGCGTTTCCGGATTCGCCTCGGTCGGAGAACAGGACCTGGTTTGGGTGAGTACGGCTCGGCCGGATTTTTTGCTGTTGTGCGCATCGTACTTGCTCGTTCGGTGTGCTGTACGGATCGGTCGGGAAACAGGCTTTCGCATGGCTTTTTTCCCGACCGAATGGTATTGGGTGCGCCTCCGACCGAGATCGGAATCGGCCCCTCTATCTTTTCTCTATCAGTCATCCTTTTCTCCCTTAAAACCAACTTTAAATCTTTCTTACTGAATTGTAACACTCCCTCCGGCTTATCAATGCTCAATTTCCCATCCTCCTCCTTTAGGAGGCTATTTATAGAAGCCAACCAAGGTATTCTAGGTCTGTGTTCCAAGGTGAGAAAGTCTGTTATCATCTCTTTAGTTATTTTAGTACCATACTTGCTCCATATGTTATGCCAGAGTATGATGGGACTTGTCTTCAAGCCATCCTCTAGATAAGGGACTGCTAATTCTTTGTGAACGATATAGGAAGGGGTAGAATGGGGCTTGGCTAATAATCTGCATATAAAAAAGGTTTTCCTGTGTCTACAGCAATTAACAATTTGTCAGCCTCCAAAAAGAGGCTTCATAATTGATACTAGGGATACTTTTACTTCTATATATGGTCAGCAATTCTATAATGGGCTTATTGCCAATTTTTGAAGCAAACCTAAAAAGGGCTTCTGAGGATCTAACAAATTTCAATTTTGCTGTTTCTACATGAGTCCCCCATTGGCCATTACTAGCAAAATTCATGCCTGGATATGAGAAACGTTCAGTTGTGTCAAGGGCTACTCCCTTAATATAGTGGATTTTCTTCTTGGGTTTCCCTTTCCCACATGTCATTGTAATTTTTTTTTAATTAAGTTTCATGTCTTTGTCCCCTATGTAAGTGGTGAAACACTCTATTAAACGCTGGAGACCATTGCCAGTTCTAGATATCAAGACGGCGTCATCAGCGTACAGGAGTACCGGTGTTAAGCGGTAGCCAACTTTTGGAGCGTCTGCGTTTATTTTTTGCATAAACTCATCTGCCCTGTTAATATACAATGAGAATAACAGGGGCGCAAAGATGCAGTCTTGCTGAACTCCTCTAGTTATTTTAAACTGTGGTGTGACTTCTCTCCTAGACCATTTACGTACCTTTGATGATAGCTGTGCATATAACTGTGACAAAAAATTCAGGTTTTCATTTGGGGCCCCCATCTTAACAACAGTCTGCCACAGCTTGGCATGATTTACCAGGTTGAATGCGCTGCTCAAATCAGCAAAGCATAGATTTGACCCATTTTCACCAAGGTGTATTTGCTGGTGAGAAGATGGAGGTTAATACATTTTTCCATAGTGCCCACATCCCTTCTAAAGCCATATTGTGCATCCGTTAGTATCCGATTATCTATCACCCAGGATTCTAACCTTTCCAATAGGACTCTGTCCATAAGTTTGACAGAGGAATCAAGTAGGGATATTGGGCGATAACACCTTGCGTCCCCCATCCCCTTTTTTAAAAATAGAGACTATTATACTTTCTGTCCAGGATGTGGGCACATATCCTCTGGCTGCTACATTGCATACTTGCATCGATATAGGGGCCCATAAATTAATACGTGATTTGAAATTGTCGATTGGGACCCCATCTGGGTCAGGTGCTTCGGCAGCAGAACATTTTCCCAAGGAGGTAATAACCTCTTCTAGACTGAAGCGTTTTAGGTGTGATTGTCCTACAAAGCATATTGCTCCATGGGTGGCATCCAGGTCTTGGTTTTCTGGGTTGAAAATTCCCCCATAGTGCCTCAGCCAGTTGGCCTGTTGGACTAGCGACTCTACCCGAGGGGGTGATGAATCCTTTAAAAACTGCTGGTTAATAGTTTTCCAGAAAAGGGTAACATCTCTTATTTATGCTGCCTGTTGCAGTTTTGCCCATGCTTCGTCCTGCATCTCCACCTTTCTTTTCCTTAGCGCTTGCTTGTAATGTCTCTATCAATTCCTATCAGTGCACACCACATAGATATGGCTTTCCATTGTTTTACGTTTCAGTGAGGGAATGAGTATCTGTTCACAGAAAAAGGATGACATTGGCATAAAACTTTATAAGAATATAGAGATGCTCATCCTTTAGCATTAAATGAGCATTTAGTCTTAAGTTAATTAACATCCTGACATTGCTTTCTTGGTGTGACATTACCACCATTGCAGTGGTCTCTGTGTTTTTCTTGGATGAAGAAAAACAGTTTGTCCTCTTTAAAAGGTAGGGAACCACATAGTGTCTGCCGAAGTAACCTCTGGACAAACTTATGCCCTGATGGCCTGTCTGCCCCAGGGCCACCAGTTCACAGTGACATTCACAAGCTCTGTTTAGAGGGCAAGCACACCAATAATTCCTTTCCCGGACCACCATGTGAAGCACGGTGATGGCATGGCAGGGAAATCAAACGCTATGGCCCTGACAGTCAAGGAGTAAACTCCCTGTACATATGGCCATCAATAGTTTGTGGTTCAAAAACACATTCTGTCTTTTGCAATTTGGATGTGTAAAACAAACAGAATTGCTTAGCGTGGCCAAAATAGCAAGTTTCCTGCTCAGCATTCCACTCAGCCCACAGTGGTTCCTCTGTAGGTTTAGGGATTCCCACTAGGCAAGCAGAGTTCACCTAACTAGTGACAGAACTGAATGGTTCTTACACGCCAATTTATACTTTCAGACTTTGGTGCAGGCAAGTGGTTTGACTGATGAAATCTAGAAAAGTATAAAAATAAATGTTTTAATTAGTCGAATATCATTGTGTCACTTGTGCTGGCATTGCCCAACAAAACAGTAGACTCAGCAGATTGGAAGAAAATACGATCCTTTCCATGATGTTTGCTTTGTTTGCCCTAAGTTGGCAGGGTATGCCCAGACGTGGGTCCCTTGCTCACTTTGCCACTGGATTCAAGATAGCCTGGCTGATGAGGGCTGTGAGCCCGAAACCGGTCCCAGGATGCTTGTTTCCGGTCCAGGGAAGACATAGCTTGGCAGTTCGGGCTGGACTGTTCCCATGAGGCACAGGGTCAGACTTATTTGCATATAGCCATGTCTGAACTGGGGTGGTGGAGTGAGCTAAAGAATGGTGATGGATTAAACCCAGATCAGTTGACTGGGGGTGAGTGCTTGCAATGTTCAACACTCCGTCCATCATCCCCTTTGGTTTTGCTTTGTTCATCACAGATAACAGCATCAAGACTCGTCGATATGCCAATGATGCACAACTCGACTTGAAGGTCTACTCTGCTTCAGACATACAATGTCTCAACCACTGCTTGCACATCAGCCATACATGGATGTTCAGCACCTACCTGAACCTCAACCCAACCAGAACAAAATTCGTGTTATTTGCCAAAAACAATAAACAAGATGCAGTACAAACTTTACCGCCTGGTACCAGCTCCCTCTTCTAAAGAAAGTCAAAACATTTCTTCTAGAAAGCTTCGTCCAAACTTCTGTTCTCTGTGGTACTGCCCTGCTCCATGGCCCCTCAGACTCCAGACTATCAACCCCTGGGGGCATCTTACATGCCGTAAAACATCATATACAATGCCTGAAGAAATAGGATAACATCTCTCCCATCATGATGCAACTCCATTGGCTTCTCTTTCTGACCCACATCATCTTCTAAACAGGTTGCATCATTTACAAGACCATCATGACCTGCACCCCTGCTTGTTTTGTAGACAAGCAAGTTCATCATCTCTAGTGGATCTCAGCACACCTGCAACTAGGACACCAATAAAATACAGATGTACTTTAAAAAAAGAAAGAAAAAGATGGCAGGTCTTTTCTATCTATGCACCTAGGATCTTAACATCATCCCTGTATCCATCAGGACCATCCCAATGCTGCTCCAATTTCAGAAAGAGTTCCCGGCTCACCTCTTTAAAGAACACTACAAACCAGTGCATTAATCGTTCCCAACACAGCATCTTCTCTTCCTACTCATTGAATTTATGATTGTCTCTGACCATGTACAGTGCTCCATTGACTTTTGGCTATGTTCGAACTATAGAAATTCCATTTACCTACATACACAACAGAGCTTTCAGTTGTATAATAAGCAACCATTGTTCTGCACAAAGGAAGATGGAGTAGGTTAGCTTCTAATGTGATTGGGGAACTGGCACCAGTGTTTTGCACCTTTAGGTGTATCTGATGGTTATTTGACTTAATTTCCAAGAATGCCTCCATTATTACTTCTCTGAGTTGATATATCATTTGCAACCACAATTGTCCCTACCACATATGCCTTGATGTATCAAATGAACATCTAATTGATGACAGCTGGCTCCTGCTGAAGTAGATGTAATGAAAACAAACAACATTCTCCATGGCCTTTTCTTAATCCTTCAACCTTCCCAGAAATTAAACCTATGTTTTTCTTCGTTCATGATGCAATTGGCCCACTGGCTTCGGTGGTAGTTCACAGTCTGTGATATTTGGCCTGATGGGTATTCATGTTGTATTTTTTAGGTCGAGCCTGAGCCAGCGCGCAAGCACTGCTCTGGCGATGATCTGTTGTAGTTCAGTATGGGAGAGAAGCCCCGCCCACTCCCCCGCATATATTTTTCGTTGGCTTTTGTCTTTGTCCTTCGTAAATGCTGTCTTCTGATTCCTAAATAAGCTTGTTTAGTCCCTCCTTAGTACGGCCATGTCATCATTTGGATCCTCCCATGGCTACTGGCGCCTTTACTTGGTTGTTACACGGTACGTGTACTATATTATTTATTGAGTTTTTCCTACCTTAGGCACGACGACATGCTTTGCTTACATTCGGCGCACCATGCCCGCTTTCACTTTTGAAGCAGCCGGGACAATGGCGGCCGTTTGTTTGACGGGATTTTATTTTATATTGTGTATTTATAGTGCAAAAAAGCACGAGACAAACCTTCAAGGAAGGCGGAAGGTCTAACTCAAATCTCCGTTTCGGAATTTGTTATAGAATCTTAAGTCTGACAGTACATACTCTCACGTGTTTCCCGGGAGATCATCATTAGATGAGCGTCGCTGTGAGAGATGTCGAGGCTGCGGAAGCTCAGGGTGACCAGTTGTCACAGATGGATAACATGAGACGAGCAGGCACTGCCACCTAACAACCCTGCTTTTCCCTGGTCTTCCCATCTTCTTCAGGTTACTGCAGAGTGCGCAGCCAGCGGGACACGTGGAGCTCGAGGCACGGAGTCCGGGCCATTATCCGTTCCACTGGCTGCCAGGGGAAGCAGAGGAGATCTGGGAAAATTTCACGGCACGCTCCGGGGAGGGAAAGGGCTGTACCTTCAGGGTTGTACCCGGACAAGGTTCAGCCTAACAGCAAACTCTCCGTTGCCAGGCATGACTAATTAAATTACTGGGTGCGCTATCATTGGTTCTTTCTGAGGAAGAGGCAAGGCTGGAACAACATTTTTCTGTTCGTAAATCCTAGGCTGTCTGGCTACTTGTCCTATTAGGAGACATGCAAGCCACGAAGCAGTCTTTGTTGGGTAAGTAGCTAGTGCTACGTGTATTCCGGGCATGTTTGCAAAGCACTAGGTGGGCAGGCTGTGCTCAGTCTGTCAACCTCAAAAGTCAGTAGTGGGATGAAAGTGTGTGAACTGAGGGACCAGGTAAAACTTCCTCAATGAAAATCATAAGGGGTCCAGCGAATTCTTAATGCGGTCCATTCATGTTTATAGATGTCCTTGTTTCTGGCTGGACTGTGTTCCCACCACCACCACCTCATGCCCCAGCAAGGAGCAAAAGGGGCATTTTTTTTTCTTTTTATTAGCCATGAATGTTCAATTCCAAGTTTCTTTATTCAGCTCTCTGTTCAATGTGCACAAACTACCGATCTCTGATGCAATTAGGATAAAAGCACATTCAATTTATTTTTGGGAAATGTGTATTTTCATTGCTATATTTTCAATACGATGGCCTGTGACATTGTCGGGCTCGCGCATAACATATATCATTGTCAGTCAGTTTTTGTTGCACTGACTGACAATGAGTTATGTTATGCGCGTGCCCGACAATGTCATAGACCATCGTAATGAAAGAAAGAAAGTGTGTTGAGTGGATAAATACACCAGCTGCAATAATTTGTGCGCCCATCTCTACTGACAAGGTCAATAACGTGAATTAATACTCACGAGTACATATGATAACGATAATGATGAAAATACAAACTACATGTACACATCGAGAAGTGTGCAGTGAACATATTCATTCCTGAAAGTCACAATCACTGCACATTTATGTTGTGTTAGACATATTTCTATGTCTTACATTCTACCATAGTATTTCAGTTTATTTGTTGCAACATATGAGGCTACTGATTTCCTATGCAGATAAAGACACTGCAATTTACAATGACAATTTATCTAACTCTGACAAATGCGAGACCTATTGCATTGCAAATGCTTGTTTTAAAGTGGGGTTTAGTTTTGAATGTAACAATGACTTGTGTTTTTATATAGCACATGTGCAGCATCTAAGGTATTACCATTATGTCACTCAATTTACCAACCTCAGAAGCATGAAAGGCGGAGTCTGCCTTGTCAGGGTTTGAACTCTTGACCTTCAGATGACGGTATGTGTTAGGGTCGAGTGTTCACCTCACTTCCCACCAGTACGGACCGTCCTCATCTTCGCCAATCATTTTCCAGTAGAGTTCGCATTTTTCCACACTCTGTGAACTTGCATAATTCTCGTGGGCAGCACCTTATTTCTGTATGCGTTTGGGAGATTCAGCACAGTAGTTCACTGAGAGCAGCAGGGACAAAAGACAGGTCACCTCTCACAGTAAGTACAGCAGTACTGAAAAGCTAAAAGACTTCAGAAAAAACAATGGTAAAACAAGCATGCCTCGTGTTTTCTAAACGCAGTAACTACTTTGAACACAGGTTTTCAAAACGCACCTGGGGTTGGGGTAGCAGGCAATATTTGTTTGGATAGAACTGCTTTTAAAATAAACAACTGCCTTTATTTTGTAAATGTAGTGCCTAATTTAGCATAAGTTTCAACATGTATTTCTGTTGGATTTACTGGCATTAAACTGGTTTCAAAATAAACAGTGAAAATAAACAATGCTGTCTTGTGTTGTTTGAAGAGTGTTTTTTCTAAACTAACACACATTTTCAGAACGTAGGTGTTTTGTTTAACCATATGTTCCAGGCTTAAAAACAAGAAAACCGTGAATGAAACAAAAACATATGGGGACGGTATATGGAGCAGCTCCCTTTTGCAAGCACACGGTAGCCTAATCAAGAGTAAAATCGCGAAGAAATATATTTGCTTGATTCAACATATATTTTAGATTATAACCTCTGCATTCACGGAACTGCCCTTAACGCACTGAAAATGTTCTCTCGTGGGCTAATATCTATGGGGCATATTATCAAGGACGGCGATAAAATTATCGCCGGTTTAGCGGCAGAAAACTGCCGCTAAAGCGGCGATAATGGGCTTGATAATATGCCCTGGAGAATTCCAATAGAAGCCCATGTCTGCACAAAGGAAGATGGAGTAGGTTAGCTTCTAATGTGATTGGGGAACTGGCACCAGTGTTTTGCACCTTTAGGTGTATCTGATGGTTATTTGACTTAATTTCCAAGAATGCCTCTATTATTACTTCTCTGAGTTGATATATCATTTGCAACCACAATTGTCCCTACCACATATGCCTTGATGTATCAAATGAACATCTAATTGATGACAGCTGGCTCCTGCTGAAGTAGATGTAATGAAAACAAACAACATTCTCCATGGCCTTTTCTTAATCCTTCAACCTTCCCAGAAATTAAACCAATGTTTTTCTTCGTTCATGATGCAATTGGCCCACTGGCTTCGGTGGTAGTTCACAGTCTGTGATATTTGGCCTGATGGGTATTCATGTTGACACCAGAACATGGGCTTCTATTGGAATTCTCAAGGGCATATTATCAAGCCCATTATCGCCGCTTTAGCGGCAGTTTTCTGCCGCTAAAGTGGCGATAATTTTCAACGCCGTTCTTGATAATATGCCCCTATGTTTTTCAAATTTTGGGATTTGTAGAAATTTTCAAAAAAACCCTGGGGCAGATTTACGTTTCCTGGCGCATCCCTGCAAATCAGCAGGGATGCGCCAAGAAACGTACGACACGCAATGCCATCGTTGCGCCACCACGGATGCACCGCATTTATAATGCGGCGCGCCATGGCGCAAGGATTGGCAGATGCGTGTCGCATCTGCCGGCGTAAGGTTGGCGCAGTCCTGGAGTTGTGTCACGGGCGCGACGCAACTTCAGCACTGTGCCAACCCGGCCTATCTTCCACATGGTGCGTCACACCTTACGCCTGCTTCAAGCAGGCGCAAGGTTTTGACGCAGCGGGGTCGGAAAAGTGACTCAGTGAAATCTTGTAGATTTCACTCAGGCACTTTCCCGAGGCCTTCCTGCACCGGAACGCCCACCCTGCGCCGGAACGCCCACATGAAACCTGACGCAGGTTTCATGTGGCGCAGGGCTTTACAATGTGACGCATCTCCCTAGATGCGTCACGTTGTAAATCCCCCGCAGCATGGCGCTAGCTTTACGCCGCCGCTGCATCACAGAAGTGACGCAACGGCGGCGCAAAAGTGGCGCACGGGGCTTGTAAATCTGCCCCCAAGAGTATACTAGGATTTTGCAACTGTTGCAGATTCCCAGAAGAATTTTCAAGCATCATCATGCGTAAGGAAGTGAATATAAGTCTGCATTCCACTTTCCCTACTTGCTTTTTCAGAGAGGTCTTCAAACTGTTTCCTTATAATAGAATGAGCCACATTCTTCAGAAACCAGCCTAATCTTTTTAGCCACTTACAAATAAATTAATTTGCAGGCAAGAAATGTTATAAATCTTCTGTTGTTATTTCAGGACGATCTCCAGCTCACCCAGGGCCATATTCCTGGGCGCACAGTGTGTGTTAGTACCCCTTATGTGTGCTTCCAAGGCACTTACTTATTACAGAAGGACTTGTATTGCCCCTTCTGCAAATATTGAACATACAAGATCTGAAATGGTATTTCCCAATTTGCAGGACTGCATAACTACATGTAAATGAGAGACCACCTCTGTCTTGTGCCACACTACTTCAGGGTGGTGAAGTGAGCTAAAGAACGATGATGGATTCAACTCAGCTTGGCTGATGACGGGTGTTACCCCGAAACCAGTCCCAGGATGCTTGGTTCCGGTCCAGGGAAGACCTGGCTGGCAGTTTGGGATGGACTGTTCCCATGCGGAACAGGGTCAAGACTGATTTGCATATGGCCGGGTCTGAACTGGGGTGGCGAAGTGAGCTAAAGAACGATAATGGATTCAACCCAGATCTGTGACTGGGGGTGAGTGTCTGAAAAGTTTCAGTGCTCCGTCTATCATCTCCTTGTATTTGCTTTATACTAAAAATGCAGGCACAAGGACAAAAAGGCTGTCAGGGGGCAAACTGACTGCTTCACATAGGAAGTGGTGCATATTTAGTGTACCCACCAGAGGGTGTCTTTTGCGCATGGGCAAGAAGGTCCCAAAAGCCATGGCGTCACCCGATGGCTGAGTACAGTAGTACACTGCACTGGCATTCAGGTTGATCTCACCACTGCGTAAAAGCAGGCCAGTCCTCCTGCATTTGAAGGCAGACAGGCAGTTATCTTTCAATGCTGAACCGTCCTTAGTGATTGCATGAGTTTGTGTCTGTACTTGGAACAGCACAATTTTTTGTTATATGGCACATGGTCTTGGACGGTCTGGACATACCCGATGCATGTGTGCCTAGCTCAGACTAAGACTATGCACCATATTAATGTAATTTGACACCCCGTTTCCTCTGCCTCTTATGTAGGACTTCCTATTGACTGTGGGAACTCCGAGCTTGCCAGTGAAGAACTGTTGCCTCAGATCAAGAAACAAGTAATGTGAGTGTGGTCCCTGCTGATGGTTCATTTCCTGTTAGTACCCACATATATCATGCCAGTTCCACACCCAAAACATCTTCCATGAAGTATTGTTTTTGTAATAGTGGCTGTGGAGGTCATATTGGTAGTGACAATTTTGACTGCAACTGAAGCTGTTTTCGAAGACAACATTTTCATGAAGTGCAACAGCTGGAAATTCTACAAGCGATGCTACCATCATCCCATTAAAATAAACGCCAGAGGACCCCCTCTCCCTCTGCTGTAGAGTCAGCTCTCCTCAAAACATTTGTTGGACTTGGCCCTTTTTGGCAGGTTCACCCCTAAACTTTTTGCCTTAAGTTCTGACATGGTGTTGGTGGTTTTAGGCCTCTGGGCACTTTAGCACTGTAGTCCAGTGTAAAGTGTGTGCACTCTCTGTGTACATTTGGTGAAGTTGGCCTGCCCTCCCATAGGAATGCATTGGGGATAAGTCTGTCCGTGGTAATTCCTGGTATGAGAGGAGTGGCCGGGGCGAGTTTAGTATGTATGAACTCGTGAGAATAAATGCTGCGCAAAGGTGTGCGCAGATTTATGATGACTGGTGGAGAAATTCCACTTTTAGAAGTTGGCATTTCTGTGTGCTATGTGTCTGCCTGCCTGATGTGAATTGCATGTCTGGCTTGTGAGTGACAGGGGCTTGGAGGTGTGTGTGGCTCCAGGAGGGGCAGGGTGAGTCAGCGCTGGGCTGAATAGGACCTCTGGGCTGGGGGTAGTGGGAGGAGTAATCCCCTGACTCTGAATAGGATGGTGCCTGCCCTGTACAAAGCTGGCTCCGCCCCCTGTGGTGTGTCTGATCACCTAGCCCCCACCTGACAAAGGGGAAGAGGAGCTTGCAAAACAAAGTGCTCCAATTCCCCCCTGAACCAGTTGCATCTGGTTCTCCCATGCCCTGCACTACAGACAAAGGAATTCTGGGTATAAGTATAGGGGCTGTGACCCCATGATGTTGTTCAGTCTTGGTTCCTGATTCCTGCCGGGGCGTGCTGCTGTTGGGGCCCAGGGGGGGGCTGCCAGGAGGGCTTGCCTCCCTGGGCCCTGCATTGCCCCTTGACTTCTGAAGACCTTTCTGCTTGGACCCTGTACTTTTTCTTTTGTAGTCCAGGACCTGCAGGACTTTGTCTGCGTTTAGCGCTCTGCAAGCGCTTTAGTTTAATTTCCCCATGAAGAACAGGAGAGACTGGGCTGCGCAGCATGGTGCTGCAGCCCCCTTTGAGAGGGAATCCCGGCAGAGGGATTCCCCCGTGATGCCTAGAACGGCGGGTGCCCACCCCGCTTATTTTTATATTTAAATCACGGGTGCCCACCCCACATGGCCGCTTTATATTTATTTTTAAATGCGGGTGCCCAACCCGCGTTCTCTGCCTTCGCGGGAGCCCACCCCGCGTTGTACTTTTAGAAGTCACCGCTGCGGCCCGAGCCACGGCAGGAAAGGAAGTCAGGCGGCGTGATGCCTGACGCGAGGCGGGACTTCCGGCTTTCCGAGGGAAGCGCCGAAGAAGTCCGGAACCTCGCAGTCTCCATGTTGCAGTCCCGGGTCCCAGGAGGGGGCCCGGGTGAGAGGAGGCGTTCCCTGAGGACGGCGCCTGCCAGCGCGGGGCTCCCGTAAGTGAGGAGAGCCCCGCGGGCGCCAGCAAGCGAGAGGAGTCCGCAGAGAGCCCGGTGAGTGGGGCTCAGTTGTATACTGGTTGGGGGTGTATCGGGGCACATTGCCGGTGCCCGCCCCCTGCGGTAGTGCTTAGGGCACCGTGAGTGCCGTGCTGATTTCCCAGCTGCCCCGCCTGGCAGTGGGCAGCTGCAACGATGGGCATGTTAGGTTTGAGAGCCCGTAAGGCTCCAATGAGGGGGCAGTTTTTATTTAGTTACAGGCCCCGAGGGCCCCAGTGACTTGGGGGCATGTCGAGGCACATTGTCGGTGCCTGAGCGGGCCGCTCCAACGAGGGGGCATCTTTGTTTTTAGAGCCCGTAGGGGTCCAGAGGGCACAGAGGTGCCGGGCCCCCTTCATGGATAGTGCCACAGCTGCGCCGCCGTCGCGGGCAGCTGCAACGTGGGGATACTTGTTTCTAGGGCCCCAGTGGGGGTCCAGAAGGCACCAAGGTGCCCGTGCCTGTCCTTTGTTTACTCACAGCTGCCCCGCCTAACAGTGGGCAGCTGCAATGTTTTGCGCAGATGTTCTAGAAGTCCCTGGGTGGGACAAGAGAGGGCACAGTGGTGTCAGGGCCTTTCTTTGATTTCCAGCTGTACAGCACTTAGTGACAGCTGCATCGTTTAGGTCTGCGCAATTGCGCACGTGTGAATTCCGCTGCCTGGGCAGCAGCCCTGACATTTGGGAAATAGGGCATTTGAGCCCCATTGAGAAGGCCAGTTGGCCAGGGGGACTGTTGGGTTTGTAGGGCGCCAGGCCCTAATGTGATTTATGTGGTGCTAGGAAATGTGATTCATGTACTATGATTTACGCACCCTGTTTTATGCCTCTAACTGTGGTTTATGTATGAGGTTATTTTCATACTGTGGTTTATGCTAGTGAGATTATTCCCTACTGTGAGTTATGCCCCTAATGTGAGTTATGCTTAGGAGGTTATTGTCTATTGCGTTTAGACTTATGAGATGATTGCATAATGTGTTTATGCTGGTGAGGTTGGCGCAGAATGTAATTCACGCCTAAATGTGATACTGTGCATAATGTGGTTTATGTTACAGGATGATGCTGAGTACAGTGGTTACCAGTGATTACTGGTTGTACGTTTATGATGTGTCCTACATTTACTAAGTTCACTTTGTGATGGTTCTGACAGCGGTCCAGTTGGCCCTGTCAGGTGTACATAATCCCTTGTAGATATTACCTAGTGCCAGAGGGCACAATGTATATTATGTGATTACTATTCTAATGTGTTATGAGAATACAAAGGCTATTTTTGATATAACCTTGTGTGGAGTTCCTTTTGTGGTGTGCGTGGTATGTTGTTGCTGTGTGCGTGTTGCGCAAACGCTTTACACATTGCCTCCGGGATAAGCCTGACTGCTCGTGCCAAGCTACCAAGGGGGTGAGCAGGGGTTATCTTTGGCGTGTAACTCCCTTGCCCTGACTAGAGTGGTGGTCTCTGCCTGGCTTTGGCGCAAGCCTTAGCCAACCAGAGATCCCATTTCTAACATTGGTGGCAGCGGTGGGATAGGACATGCGTTTGCGCAGTACCACAGCGACAACTGGTTACACTACAAGCTCTGCATTTTAGATAGTCAACCAGAGATCCCATTTCTAACAACATTCATGCAGCTTGAAGGGTTATTTAAGTGTTCTATTTAAAACTACAGAACTGCGCAGGGTTGATGGTCCAGTCACAGCTAGAATGTGATACACAAAACTTTTCCTTCTGAGATTTATGTATAGCTTGAGAAGGGAAATTTGCTTCATAAGATATTTCCTGAAGTATATGTATGTGAGACATTTCCTTTCTGTGCGGTCTCCCCTGCTCATTCACATTTTTATAGACTGGATTAGCTGGCATTTTTCATCCTGAGCCCTGTGCTCTGACACATATAGCAAGGGGTAAGGCTATTATAATATGGTGAAATACATAAGTCAGTGGCATAAAAAGTTAAATATTTTATGTGGGCTGCAGTGTACATCTACGCATACCCACACAGCAGCAGTCCAAGTCAAGAGACACTGTGCTAACATGCAAGGAAAGCTACTTTTAAACATTAGGGATCCAATTATGATGAGTGTCGGAAAGCCTCCGAACTAATGATGAGTGTCGGAAAGCCTCCGACCTAAGTTCGGAGGATTTCCGACACTCATTGTCGGTTTTACTTTCGACCGCCTAATTACAATTTAGGCGGTGGAATTGAAACTGTCTGGCTATTCCGGCTGGCTTCTGACGGGCTCAAGGAGCCCGTCGGCCAGTCAGAGACTGGCCCGTAATCCCAATGGATGGCATTTCAGCCCTTGGGAGTACGATACTCGGTTTCCCACAGGCTTTCCATGCCGGGCTTTCCGACATGGAAAGCGAGTTTGGGGCCCCCTTCTCCTTGCGGCCTCTGGTTGGGGGCCTAGGGTTGATCCCTGCGGCATGTGGCAGGCACCTTAAGGTGCCTGCCATGCAGTGCAGGGATGAGCACAATCTCCCATTTCTCAATGGGAGCTTGTGCTACGGCCGGATGTCAGTCGGTCCGAGATCGCGACGGTGTCAGTCAGATGCAGCTCCGACCGACATCGTAATAAGACCCTAAGTTGGTAACCCATAAGTGTGCCTCCTAGCCCACAAGGCTGACTGCTTAATGTACAAATGTGGGACATCCTAATTAATAGGAATGTTTGTTCTTACAGTTACTAGTTATAAAGTGTTATTTACAAATTACAATGTATATGCCATTGATGTTTATCCTATGGAGAAGGCTTACTTGTGAACAAAAATCATTTTTTTTATTCAGAATAGGATAATACTGCAAAGTTCATTCACATTTTTCTTTTTTAAATAATCATCAAACATTTCAATCAGTGATGAAGGTAGATTTCTGCTATACATAGTGTAAAGATAACTTTATAAAAACCTGCGCTGTGCTGCCTGTAATGTTTAGTAGTAATTAATTCAGTTTTTAGGGGTTCTTCCCTCCTGACAGTGATCACACCTTTGATGAGGCCCGACATATCCTTGCTAAAGGAAACAAACCTAGTTCTGCTCACAGAAAGACAGGGAGGACCAATGACTGTTCACTCTTCATAGAGGAGCAGCTGATCCCTGGTTATTTCATAGGTTTAGAATAGCTAAAGGCTAGTGTTTGGAAGGCTAGCGTGAGAATGGCAATTTATAAAGGGATCCTTCCCAGTCATCCTATCTATTTACAGTTAGGAACAACCTGTTTCCTGAACCAGTCAGGAGAACTTTAGCTGGTATTGGTCTTCATTAAATAACATGTTCAGGGCTCCTGCCATCTTCAAAGACCATAGAGCAGGGTACTCAGGCATAATTTGCATGAAGGCAAACAGGAACAGCTCAGAAGTTCAGCATGCTGGACTGTGAGAGTTATTAAAGTATTAGGTTAGAGCAGCGGCGGCCGGCACAGGTAAGCACGGTGAGGCGGAGCAGGACGTGGCGAGGGTAAGTCAATAGACTGCGGAATAGGTATTATTTATTTATTTAATTATACCTATTTCATCGTCTGTCAAGTTCGCCCCCACCCCGCCCGCATTTACCTGTGCCGGCCGCCACTGGGTTAGAGGCTGGTACCAATCACCACAGTTGGTAGCTTATAAAACTGCCTTCCTGCCACTAGTACATCAGAAATTAACCGACTGGTAAAGAATCAGAAGAAAGAAGCTCTGTCTGTATCCGTCTGTAAAGGTGAATGAGGTGCGAGCTAATGGAAGAACCAAATGATCAGTTGGGAGTGAACTGCACAGGACCCTGCTGGAGCTAATGTAAGAGTGAGACTGGTCCCTAGGAGCCTCTCCTGGCCTATTTGTCTAGGTACTGTAAGAGGAACCATGGGAAAGTTTTCCAGCTCCCGTAAAAAAGGACCCAATGTGCTAACCTTTGAAATTTCTGAATTATGGAAATGTATAATTCTCAATTGCTGAACTGCAATTTCATATGCACAAAGCACCATCAGTTCCAAATTGTGAATCTTTAGAATACACACCTGCAATTTAACGATTTCCAATTTGCAATTTAGTATGAATCACAAATAGCTAAATGGGTGTCACAAATTGCGAATGTTGCATTGACGGCGAACAATGAACAACGTAGCTTGTGAGGTCACAGGAGAGGAACTGGATCAGAGCCAACTAGAGAGTAAAGAAAAAAAGGTAAGACAGGAGATGGAACTGGAGTAGCGCAATTTAGATTCCACCCTCATACGTCACAGAAATAAAATTATATAAGTGCATTTGAGTTTATATTCACTGTGTGCTTTAACTTCATTAAAGTGTGTGAAGCATTACAATGTTTTAATCAAATGTATTCTCTGTAGAAACTAGAAATTTATGCATGAGTGCACTAATGTTGAGTGTAATTACGAAATCATGTATTCTTTATTCATGTTTTACACTTACACTTCAAGTTAGGGGGAAGCCACCTTCCGCCCTCCGTTGCAGGAGGTGTCTTCCGTCCTGTTTCCTGCCTGCTCCAGCGCTAGAGAGTGCCTGAAGACTCCTTCCCACCACTGACTTCGCCAGCCGGCTGGACTTGACCGGACCGGACCACAATTCCCAGCAGACCCAGAAGCAGGGGCAGCTGGTAGTTCACTTTTTTGGGCCTCCTGGTGCAGGATATAGATCGCCTGCAGCTCCCACATTGAGGGAGGCCGCCTTCCGCCCTCCGTTGAATTAGGTTGAATTAGGTGTCTCCCTTCCGGTTTCCTGCCTGCTCCAGCACTAGAGAGCACCTGAAGAACCTCTCCCACCACCCAACTTCGTCAGCCGGCCGGACTTGACCGGACTGGAACCAAATTCCCAGCAGCCCTAGAGACGGGCCAGCTGGTAGTTCAATTTTTCATGCCTCCCAGCACAGGATATAGATCGCCTGTGGCTCCCGTATCGAGGAATGCACAAGGGGGAAGCCTCGGCCAAGGGGAGGTCGTATCCGCTTCTGGAGGAGCCCAGAGGAGGCTGGGTTGGGCTACCACTCTTTCATCTATTTCCCTTACTTGAGGTACTGTACTCCCTTACCTGTTGCCCTAGCACTGCCGTCTGCCCCTTTGCTGACTACTGCCCCTTCACTGCCCTGTCCCTGCACTGCCTGCTGCCCCTGTCCATGCTCTGCCTGCTGTCCCTGCGCTGCCTGCTGTCCCTGAACTGCTTGCTGTCACTGTGCTGCCGCTGTCCTTGCGCTGCCTGCTGCCCCTGCACTGCCTGTTGCCCCTGTGCTGCCCCTATCCCTGTCCTGCCTGCTGTCCCTGCCCCTGTGCTGCCTGCTGCCCCTGCACTGCCTGCTGCCCCCGCACTTGGACCACTGACCAGGTCCACTAATGGAGGCCACCGCATGACCACAAAGCGGAGGCGCATAACGGGATGCGTCACCAATGCACCACCACTTTGACAGCGCCCAGCGCCAGGACCCCTTGCCCTTCTGCCACCCGATGGTACACTACCAAGGAACTCCCGGACCCCAGACGCTGAATCAGCTACGTCTCCTCCTCCCCTCAATTCACAAAAGTACCCTTCACCTGGTGACACTGCCACTTCTCCTGCGACACAACCTACAAAGGATCCCACACCACTCCTGGAACACCCCACAACCGCTCAATTGTATCCTGCTCATCGCCCGCTCACTCTGCAAACACGCCATGGAGATGATGTCCCTCCCCATGGACATTGTCTTCATCACCGAAACGTGGTTCAACCCCTCCTCAAACCCCGACATCACCACTGCCACTCCAGAAGGCTACAAGATGATACACCGAGACCAACAAACAAGGCGATGGCATCGCCATCATCTTCAAGGAAACCATCTTGGGCCGTATTATACATGTGGCGCATTTTCCTTCATTGCGCTGGGCACACCATTTAAAAGGAGCACCCGGCGCAATGAAGGAAAATGCCCCGTATTATGATGAATGCGCTGCCCCTAGGGCAGCTGCAAACTTGCACTGCCCTGGGGGCAGCGTATTCCTGTGAAAAATGGAGCAGCTACTTTGAAGCTGGTCCGTATTTTCACAGTGAAGGAGGCAACCTGTCTGCAATTTGAAGGGGGATTAGAGATCCCCTTGCTGGCGGGTGCAGTAAGTGGCTGCACCTGCCTGCAAGGAGATGTCTGGGGGGACCAGAGGGCCTCCTTTCCCTCCGCCAGAGGGCTGCAATCAGGGGGTGCACTGGCAGTGCACCTCCTGAGAGCTTCTTTGACGTAGTACTGACGTGGGTGCAGAGGCAAGGGGGTTTCCCTCATTAGCATGGGGCCATGCCCCCATGCAAATGAGGTAACACCCTCTGAAGATAGCGCTGGTGCTTTATGTAACCCAGCATTATCGGTATTACAGAAGGGGCTGCACAAGCGTCTGTGGTCCCTTCTGTAATACCAAAGTGCCCCGGGGGCGCTCAAAGCGGGCGCAAATGCCCGTTGTGCTGCTGGAGCATTTGTATAATACGGCCCCAGATGCACCATCCCACATCTCTCATGGAGCACCTCAACTTCCTACTACAAACCGATGCGAAGACCACGATCAGAAGGACCCTCACCTACAGACCCCCGGGACCCTGAGCAACATTCTGCAATGCCATCCCCAAACTCATTGCCCCCCTAGCAATCAACTCTCAGCATTACATCCTATTCGGTGATCTCAACTTCCACATCGACGACCCCAACTCCATCGCTCTTCTGGAGATCCTCAAAACATCAGCCTCACTCAACTGGTCAGGGAACCCACGCACACAGCTAGACACATACTCAACCCCATTTTCACCTCCAGCGACAGAATCAAATTCAGCCATCCCATAGAACTCACCTGGACTGACCACACCATCGTACACTTCACCATCATCGACGCCCAACACACCATCACCAGGCATCAAATCTCCTCCAACAACAGCTGGAGCAAGGTCACTGAAAGTCAGTGGTCACAGGCCCTTATCACCTCCCAACCCTAGGCCTCAACAGACCTCAACCAGGCCGTCCAGTACTTCGTCACCTGGATCATCAACAGCAACGACAGAGTCACCCCACTGAAACCTACAAAATCCAAGAACCCCAAACATGCCAGCTGGTACACCCCAGAACTCAGGACCACCAAGCGCAACTGCGCCCAACTTGAGAAACGATGGCCGTCACCAAGAACCCTGCTGACAGAGCAGCTCAAAAAACAGCCCTCAGCAACTAAAACTGGCACATCAAAGAAGCCAAGAAAGCCGCCATTTCCACCGACATCGACTCCGCAGCCATTCACACAAAGGAACTCTTCAATATAGTCAAAGAATTATTTAACCCGACAGCCACACAGAACATCATCCACCCCTCCCAAGAACTCTGCGACACCCTCTCAGACTACTTCCACAGCAATATCACGAACATATAAAACAATTTCAACCTCCAACTTACCACTCTCAACCCTGACGACCTCAATCAACCACCGAACACCAGCCAAACCATCACCACCTGGTCACTGCTCACCACCCTTACCATCTCAGCCATCATGTCTTTCATCCACGCCGGCTCACCCATCGACCCCTGCCCCCACCACCTCTATAACCTCACAATGAACCAAATCAGCACGCAACTCACCAGCATCCTCAACACCTCCATCATCACAGCAACCTTCCTGGACAGATGGAAACACGCAGACGTCAGACCTCTTCTAAAGAAAGCCTCTGATGACCCCAATGATCTAAAAAATTATCGGCCCTGCTCCCATACCCGGCCAAAGTTCTCGAGAAAGCCGTCAAGCAGCTCACCAAATTCTTGGACAAAACCAGCTACTGGACATTACTCAATCAGGAATCAGTGCCCACTACAGCACTCAGACTGTTCTGATTGCTGCCACAGAAGACATCAGAGCACTCCTCGATCGTGGAGAAACCGTGGCCCTGATCCTCCTCGATCTCTCTGTGGCGTTCGACACAGTCTCCCACAACACCTTCATCAACAGATTCCACAACATAGGCATACAGCAAGGCCCTCAAGTGGATTGCCTCCTTCCTTACAGGATGCACACAGAGCATCCGACTGCCTCCATTCACCTCCGCACCCAAAGACATCATATGTGGCATACCACAAGGATCATCCCTCAGCCTGCCCTGTTCAACATCTACATGACCCCCCTCGCAGACATCATCAGATTCCATGGACTAAACATAATCTCCTATGGAGATGACACACAACTGATCCTCTCGCTCACCGAGGACCCTTCCAACTCCAAAACCAACTTCTGCAATGCCATGACCAACTTAGTCAAATGGATGTGATACAACTTCCTCCAACTCAACTCAGACTAAACTGAACTGCTGATCTTCAGGAAGGACACCTCTGCATGGGACCAAAGCTGGTGGCCTGCAGAACTCAGACACACACCCACACCGACCAACCACGCACACAACCTCAGCCTCATCCTTGACAGCCAACTGACCATGAAATGACAAGTTAACGCAGTCGCCTCCTCCTGCTTCCATACACTTTGCATGCTCCACAGAACCTTCAGATGGATCCCAACCAACACCAGAACGACTGTCACTCAGGCCCTCATCACCAGCCTCCTCAACTACAGCAAAGCTCTCTACACTGACATCCCCACTCAGCTCCTCTGAAGACTCCAGACCATACAGAACGCTGCAGCCAGACTCATCCTGAACCTCCCCAAATTAACCCATACTGCCCCCCGCCCCCCATTTGAGAGGCCTCCAGACTCAAGACCTGGCTCTTTGACGGAGACATAGTGCTCAGATACCCCAAGGGGTGACAGTGTTGTGCTTTACAAATGCTGTCTGATGGATTGATTGTTTTATATTTGCATATGACATGTACTCATTTGCTCAAGTTTTACAATTTTTTTCCAAGTTACACATGTGCATGTATAACCATGTATTCGAAGTCACATTAAATGCTTAGTTAAAGTTTGCCTGACTACAGGCCTCAGTTGAAAAGTTTTTGCTTTGCCAGCATGTTTTCCTTTTCTTGCAGGTTTATTATTTTGTCAGTTAGAGAAAGGCTTATTGTCTGTATTAAACTGCTGATAGAGAGGCCTGGAGGTAAACTTGGCAGTGAACATGGAGAACCAATGGTTGAAAGAGATCTTCTTTTTCATCATGTACTAGGATGGCAAGATGCACTCAAGTACTGACCTGATTGGTCCCTGGTGATATGGAGGAGCTAAGGATGTTTCTGAATCTTCTGTAATTTTTAAATTGGTGTTCACAGAGGTAGAGGCACTGCAGCTTCCTTTAGACTTTGAGAGGTGCAGACCTGTCTGCTTGCCCGATTCTTGCAAGTGTGAAGCTTTATGCACTCTTATTTCCTTTTTCAAAGAGTTCTAATGAAGTCTGATTGTGCTGACACCTACTATGCATCCGAATTAAAGATCCTTGATAGATCACCCTATATCTGACTTAGGTTTAGAAGAGAAAAGGGAAGTTTCTTTATAGAAAACCTGTTTGCTTTAATTTACTTCCGTACTGTGGTGTCTATCAAAATTTTGTAACTCACTCTGTTGTGCATTAACTTACTGAGATTTTCAGTATACCTATTGTATTGATGCACTTATTGAACTTAATTTTGGTTTGCATATATACTGTATTGATTGGTAATCCAAATAAAACATTTTAACTAAACTCCTGATTCCTGGTCCTTACTGTGGGGTCACATTGGCTACACAAGTTAGAAATGTATTGATGATGTCTTCTCCCTTTAAATGCTTCATGTCAGCAAAGAAAAAGTTCATATGACCAGTGGGAAACAATCTTTAATGATTTGACTATGAGACTGTGTTGTAAGGCCCAGTGCTCCTCTAGAACCTAAGGATGGAGGAAGAAAGGAAGGAGGAAGAAAACGGAAACAAACGTTTTCAGATCAGGAAGTGGAGAGCATGCGGCTAATAATGACCAACATTTCCAGAAGGTCATTGGCTGTGCTTGAAGCCACAAAAGGATAACAAGGCAGAGGATACAGTAGAAGATAAATGCCATAGGGGTCACCACCACGAGCACTGAGGAGATTCATAAAATGTTGTATGATCTGCTCTCATGGAGCAAAGAAAAACAGGCCGTTAGAAGGAATGAAACAGCTGATATTGTAGGGTGATTATTCACATAGCAACCACCAGTCCCGAGGCTGTCACTGGAGTTAGTGACATTGATATACCTGCTACTCAACAGCTACGTAGATTCTGCCCTAGAGGTGCTTCACCGAGTCTCATTCTGTCAATGCTATAGTGCTACTATTCTCCGTAGTGGAGAAGCAAAAGAGAAGAGGCCAGGACCTATCATTATCAGGCCCACTGGTAGCAAATGAAAAAAGACACACAGAGGGATGTAGAGTTGCACATCCCATTTTGTTTATGTTGTGTACTGTCAGAGTTGTGTCCATGTATATGAGCAACATATGGCAGTTGTTATGATATCAATCTTATCTCGAAATAATCCAGTGAACAATTACATTTTTTATTACTGATGCATACAGTGTTCGTGTCTCATTGGTCAACCTTTACATGTGGTTGGCATTTTCCTCAGAAGTGGCTTCTTGTGATATCTGCCCTGTGAGCCCTTCCTTCAGCAGCCATTGCTGCATCCTGTACATGATGTTGAAGAGGAAATCATCCTCATCATCAGAATTGTCTTAGACTTTGGGAAGTATTTATCAGGGGGACAATGTTGAGAAGAAACATTGTACGATAGGGAATACTTTTGTACTCAGTCTCAGGCGCATACTGAAGACTACCATTCCTTTGTAGACACCTGGATCTTGGTTTTTTGGTACACAGAAGTGTGCCCAGTAATTGCCATTCATTAACTATGTGCAAAATATGCTTTATTTCACTGGGCGTGAAATCATTGTGGTACGATATGAGGAGTCAAGTACGTATGGCATATAACGGACCCCTGAAACAGCCACAACAAATTGTCAATGACGTCTACTGTAATAACGGTTTATGTGTGACTTACCAAATTAAAAAGCTATCCTCTGAATATCCTCTGGCAAGATGGTATATATGTCAAAATGCCTGAACATGTAGGGGTCATGGGTACTCCCAGGGTACGTTGCAGAAAAATTGAGTGCCACTTGGTGGGTCAATCAAGAAATGTCCCATCTGTTAGAATTGAATGCATTATTGTTCTATCACTTATGCTTTACACTGTATTATGTTAGCATTCATGTAGTTACTTTGTATTAATCACTACTGCATATGTGTGTAACCAATCCCTGCAAATACTGTGTGAGTTAAAGTTAGCATCTGTGCCGCCATTCTCTGCCATGCAGCTGCCATTTTGCTCTATGATTGAAACTAAGCTTCTGTCTCATGTTGTTTGCCTCAGCAGAAAGCTGCTGGGATGCATTTGCATCTCCAAGGTTTGGCCTCACTGAAGTATGAGAAAGTCGCTAGTTAACGCATACCTTTCCCTTGCTCCCACTATTCCAGCTGCAAGCACAGACTGAATGACCTTGCCAGAGAGATAGTGTGTGCTCGGTCTCAGACTCTTAGCTCATCTTTGTGTGTCCCTTTGTTCAAGCTGTCTCCCTGCGGAAAGTTACAGAGTGGGCTTGTCACTACCCAGTTGTAGAAATGTATAACTGTTACCTTTATGCTGGGGAAAGTCAGTCCCCTCGGTAGCATCTAAGGAGGCTAGTCTGACTGGACTCCGCTGCAGCGCATTTACAATAAAATAACTTGGTTTGTATGCTCCACTGCGTCACCGACTCTTCATTTCTTGGAAGGCAAAGAGGAGGTCGCGAGTGACCCGGGTGACCCGATTCGGGTCACTACCTTCACACCCACCCAGCCTATAACTTGCCAGAAATGTGCTACTCTGTCGCAATTGTTCTGGGATACTTGGAAAGACAATGTGGGTGTTAATACATGCCAACATGGCATTTAAGAAGCTGTGAAAATACCTGGACAGATATTGCATTATTAAATGGGTGGAGTCCATCTAACCAAATTAATCCATCATCTCACTGTATCCTATTGTTTGCTGCAACACACATGCTCAATGCCACAACAATGATGTGATTCAGAATTCTCAGATCTCCTTTTTCTGCATCACTTCTTTTATCTCCTGTCTGTACACACAACCCAGCTTTTGCAAACTTCTTCTACAAAAGACATGCACTTTGGAGTTCCTTCCTGCATATGCCTTTATTAAGTATCCCATAGCAAGCAAAACACTCTATTAGAACATAAAACAGCGTGAAAGCACAATTCTATGTTTTTTGCTTAGTGGAAGAAATCCTTCCCACTCCTAATCCATTACGTTCTATAAAGGAAATGCTCCTTTCCATTTGTTTCTGGTGGGACTAGTTACACATTTTATGGAATTATGTACCTGCAGGTATTTGTGGAGAGCACATCTGGGTAGAGAGTAGCCCAGTGCTGCCTTTATCTACACCTTAACCTGAGAAAGGAGACCGATTGAAACCAACTATTTTAATTTATCAATTATGACTGCAAAGTATATTAAATTATCCTGGTTATTATGCTCACTACAATAACCCAGAAGATTTACCATCGCAAACAGAATGGACTCCTAAAGGGAAAACTAGCATGACCCTTTACTTGTCTTATCGGCTATCATCAACTTATGTCAAAACCTTAACTCACCCTGGGAAGAGAATGAGTTGTTTTGGACTTTCTTGTTGGCCACCACTCCTGTTCTCCCTAATCTCCAAGAATGTCCGTAAAACCATGCACACATAATATGACTAGAAAGTCTCAGTCAAATGCCTAATTTTGAGCACACTCTGGCAATCTCTTTATCTGCATTAAAACATGATTGGGTCACTTAACTCAAACCTATTGAACATTAGAGATTACTATGAGGTCCCTGGTTAGCCCCTAAATACAAATCAACCTGTATTTCCTCCTGGATATGCTCCGAACACCAGCCACTGCTACGCCTCTGCTACACAATGCAATGCAATGGTGGAAGGGCGCCTCGAGGCAACTTAATATCTTCACATACTGTTCAATGTAGACATAGGGAAATTTTTCATGAATGAATTTGCCGACACATGCTTCAGGTGCCTCCTCTGTTTCTCTTCTGCACGTCTGCAAAATGGAGACCACTGGGAACTATATCACTGGTCCACAACTCGGAGCACAAGTGGCATAGCTTAGACATCACCATGCTCCTCTTATAGTTCAAATTGACGCGTAAATATCAAGGAGACCCTAATAATATTGGAATAATTACGTTTGTCAGTACTCCAGCCAAGAAAATAGCTAAATCAAAGGTAAAAAAAATGGATGAAGATTAAAATTCTGCAGTTGAATATAATGTATCACCAACGATACAATGCCCGATACTGGAGGCCTGCCACTTCGCTTTTAGGATCCACTTTTATTGGATGTGGATGTTCTATAGGGGATGAATATAAATCAGCAACCTGGACTAACAGGTTTAATATACTCTACTGTCCGTGAGAACTGTTCCCCATTGGCTGATTTGAAAGAAAGGATTGTACCGTACATGAGCACACCCAGGAATACTTAGCCAATACTGCAGACTGGTTATTTCGCTCTCAGGGTCCACCAGAATATGATGTGGATGCCCTTCAGTGTATGAATAGATATCTGCAATCCGGATCAACAGGACTTTTCCTTGAAACAACACATTTTGTTTCTTTTCACATCAAGTTGACGATTGTCAAGAAACATAAGCCTTGAAGAAGTTTCTTATGTAACGAAACACGTGTCGGCTGCCATCCTCATATGTCAACCAAGAAGATTTGAGATTAAGATCTTTGTGTGTGGAATTGGTTCATGTTGTATATTGTACTTCTGCATACCACTGCTGGAGTGTCACATTGTTGATAGGAAATAAATAGGAATTTAAAATTGTTTATCCTGTGAGTTGCTTACATTGATTTGTATTTAGAAGAAATATTTTACCATACATGAATGAAAAAATATATAAATCAAGAGTGCCAGGGTACAATCGTATTAATTAACTGATTTGCATATGGCTGGCTCCAAACTGGGATGGCATGGTGAGCAAAATAACAATCGATTTAACCCAGATCTCTTGACTGGTGTTTGAAAAGTTTCAGCACTCCGTCCATCATCCTATTGTGTTTGCTATGTCACTCCTTGTGCCATACTGAAAGTCTATGAAATTGACTTTCCAGCCTTTCAAGATGAAATAGACTTGCAAGATGTATAGGCACTTCTAATATCTTTGCCAGTGCTGATGCATTTTAAATGCAACTGACATTTCAAAGACATTAGCTTTGATGAAAAAGCATTGCAAACTGAGGCCAATTGTCTTTGTACGGCTTGTTTAAGTAGTGAGAGATATGCACTGACAGGATGTGTTGTCTGCAATCCATCACTATAAGTGTTACTGCTGCCGTATTCAGATCCTGGGGTCTCAATTTCTCTTCTGATATCTACCTGCTATAAGACTTTTCAACTTCTCATGCACATTGGTAGGGGAAAACACTCGGCTACTACCTTGATTTCTTTCTTAATTAGTGTATAAGTGTTCAAAGAAATATACTTTAGCTTTTCAGAAAAACTCACATTAGATTGGCTAATATTTGGTAGCATTTTAGTATGTACTGAAGTCCACAACAAAGCTTTCTTAGAGTTCTTGATGTGAACTGTGGGATAAGGAAGAGATTTTTGTGGTGCCATTAAACAATTAGACAACGACCAAAAATATAGCATGTAATGAGAAACTTTCCTGACGCTATTCCCTGATCATCAGCTACCCTACTGTGTTATTTCACATCTATATACAATAATCAAATACGTTTTCTGGGAAAGCAATTAAGTCAAATTTCTTTTCTTGAAAAAACAATCAGACTTTAGATCCTTGTTCTTCAATCAAAGTCTTAATTCTCTTAATTGAACATGCAGTTCTAAATTCTCAGTTCCAAGTATTCATCTCTATGTCTCATAAATCATCTGTCCCAAAATTGTAACACCCTTTGGGGGATGCCTACAGATAATCTAATGTGCACATACCCTTGAATCATAATTTATATGCAACTCTCGATTCCCACGGGACTCTTAAGCACAGATTTACTAAACTGCCAAAACATAGCGCAGCCCCCAAAGTTGCTGCGCTGCGCTGCGTTGCGTGACAGGGAGAGAGAAGGAAAGTCTCATATCTGGGACTTTCCTGCTCTCTCCCTAGCGCTGGCACATAAGTAGGCTGCTGAGTGCCATGAACACATGCCTATACTAACACTAAAACGTTTCTCACATTGGATGTGTGCTGTACAGTGCAGCACACATGCAAAGTAGGAAACAGGAGAAATAAATAGTTTCCTTTTTTTTTAACGCCTGCTTTCAAGTGGCATTATTTTTTGGTGCAAAACCCTGTCTACTTTGTGTCACAAACCATGGCTGGTTGCACAAGAATGCTCATATACCATCCATCGAACGCCCCCCCCTTTCATGCGGAGTAACACAAAGCAGCGCTTTGAGCTGTTTTGGATTACTTTCAGGCAAATTGCCAGCAAAAAACAAGCTTTGCACTGTAAAGTAAATTAAAGCAAACTTTCCTCAGGCTTGAATCACTTTTGTGATGCAAACCCAGCACAAAATGTTTGTAAATCTGCCCCTTAGTGTGTCCCTAAAATTGGTTAGCAATATCCTGGCTCCAACTCATTCTTTTCAATCATGTACATAATTTCGAATCTTCATTCTCCAAACTGGACTTTGTGGTTTTATTGGAATTAACACCGTTTCAAAGCGTTATATAAAGCGATTTAATTGTAAATAGAAGTTTGATTATCTCAGTTGTTCCCACTGTGTTAGCGAGAGACAGCCTGCATGATAATACAGATGATAAATACAAAGATTATTGAGAATAGTCCTGAAAAACTAGAAGTGGAAATCTAAATTGCATCTGGTTTCTAAACTCAAAGTATACTTGCCTGTGTAACCAATTACATCCCTACTGGATTCATGAAATGTTTGCTAGACTTCGCTAGATCATTTGCTCTATAAAAACGAAACATTGCATTTTTTGATTTGAAAGGTTAGGGGAAATGTAAGGAAATTCATTAAAGTTATTTATTAACTACATTATGTATTTACTTGTTCAGGTATATATTTATTCATTTATTTTCACTTTTTGTCTTCACTCTGTCCTTCCTCTCACATACAGGATCCTTTGTGGTTGGGTTTCAAGTGGCTTTGATTAAAACTTTGAACCCTTCTAGAACATGAACCACAATGTCACATATTTACCTATTTGGTGGATCTGCAGAAGACCTCCAATTGAGCCACATGATGTGAGGTTCGTCTCTTCCCTAGACACCTCGTGCTCTGAAGAGGCACTATGCAGTAACGCGCTTCACACAAACACTTAAATGAATAAATAGTAAATAATAATAAATATAATATCCTAGTATTACAGAAAACATTTCACACTGTACATACTGAGTTAAAAAATGGGTTACTGGTTGATTGGGGTGTGAACCCTGGTCAAGCAGCAACCACAACCCTAGTCAGGGTAAAACACAAGCAAACCCAAGTTCACCTGTGCTCAACCCCCTGGTAGCTTGGCACAGAGCAGTCAGGCTTAACTTAATGGCAATGTGAAAAGTATTTGTGAAACACTTCAAACAGTGTAACAGTGAAAACACCACACGAAAAGATCCCAAACCAGGTTAGTAAAATAGATCAACATTTAATAAAAAAAAAAAACTACAAACATTTAATCAGTAGAACCAGAGTTATGAGTTTTTAAAGAATAAAATAGCGCCTAGAAACAGAAAGCACCATCCTTGGAATTCTGGATGCGCTAGACCAAGCCAAAGTCAAAAGTTCAAGCAGACCGCGATGGAGCGCGGGTTGGATCCAGTCCCAGATTAGTCGTGCTGAAGGTTTACCTTCTCAAGTTGTGTGCCAAGAGACTAGTTCCGTGGAAGAAGATCACCAGGAGCAAGGAGAGCATTGTTGGTAGTGGTCAGCGTGACGCAAGGAGCAGGCTGGGTGTCACGGACGGGTGGGCAGGAGCCTCACGCTTACAGTCCACGCGATGCTTGCTGTGCGAAGAGACGGACTTGCGGGGACATGCACTGATTTTCCAGCGAGCAGCGCAGTTCCGGTATTAACAAGCCTGTTTGCAGGCGCAAGGAGCCCAAATGCTTGAAGTTAAGAGCTCGAGAGCCACACCAAAGGCCCAGAAACTGAGAGGCGCTTCTCGGGAGTCAGGAACTTGCTGAAGATAGGTCCAGGAGCTGTAGGGAAGCCTGTTATGTCCCTGAGGATCAGGTCAGGAGGCCTGCAGACTAGCCCTTTGAGTCATTCTGGGGTCCTGGGTTCAAGATGGAGTTTGCAGGTCCAGTTCTTCCTTCCCAGGTATGAGGGCAGCAAGCAGTAGGGCAGCAGAGCAAGGCAGCAGCTCCTCCAGAGTAGCAGTCCAGCAGAGTGGCAGTCCTTGTAAAAGCTCATCAGTCTTTCTTACTGGCAGATCAGGTCCAAAAGTATACTGAAGTGGTGGTGTCTCAGGTCCTCCTTTTATACCCGGTGCCCTAGCTCTGGAAGGTGGGATAAGCTTCCAGACAGTTGCTTTGAAGTACAAGGAATTCCCTGTCTCCCCTTCCCTTGCTCCAAGCTGGCTGAGATGGCAATGCAGAGTCTTTAGGCTCTTTGTGTGAAGACAGTACAAAGCCTATTCAGATGTAAGTGAGGCTGGGCCCTATCCTCCCTCCCATCCTGCCAGTGATGGCCCATCCAGTCACACCTAAGCTCCTATTGTGTGTGGCTGTTTAGGAGGAATACACAAAGCCCAACTGCCAACTAGACCCAGCCATGTGACCAGAGACAGGCTGCAGGCACCAAATGCCTAAGTAAAGAAAATACTGACTTTCCAAAAGTGCCATTTTTGTAATTGTACTTTAAAATCCGATTTAACCATAAGTTAGGATTTTAAAATAGGATTCCTGAGACACCAAGCATGAACCAGTTATCTCTTGCCAATTAGAAATTAATGTAATATAAAGAAAATGTTATAAGGCAACTCTAATGTTATTCTATGGGAGAGGTAGGTCTTGCAGTAGTGAAAAACAAATTTAAGAGTGTTTCACTACCAGGACATGTAGAACATAAAAGGACATGTCCTACTGGACTGTCCGGCCTACTCTAGTGGTGACATATGTATTAAAAAGGAAGCTTTGGCCTGCGAAAAGGTTTGTTTTACCAGGTTAAAATGGCAGTTTACCACTGCACACACAGCTTCTGCAATGGCAGGCCTGAGCCATGTTTGAAGGGCTACTTAAGTGGTTGACACAACCAGTGCTGCAGGGCCACTAGTAGCATTTAATTTACAGGCCCTGGGTACATGTATTACTGCTTTACTAGGGACTTATAAGTAAATTAAATATTTCAATTTGGGATAAGCCTATATTGTTTTATGGAGAGAGCACATCCACTTTAGCGCTGATCAGCAGTAGTAAAGTGTGCAGAGTCCTAATGCCAGCAAAAACGAGATGAGAACAAATGAAGGAGGAAGGCAAAAAGTTGGGGGGAAGACCACCCTAAGGCTGACAGGTCTAACATACTGCAAATACTATCTTCTTACTAGAATAATTAAATCTTCATTTAAATCTGGTTCAAGGTGTGTTGTTATGTTGCCAAGTGAATATTACCACTCAAAGATGCTTCAGTTGAGTCATCAAAACATTCAATGGAGACAAAGCAGGCAGTGTCAGTGGCAAATGGCAATATCTGTTTATATTGCTAGCTTGGGTGTAACTAGGCAGTTATCTCTAAATGAGGCAAGCCTACTGAAAGCATTAGGGCTGTTCCCACTGTTAGCAAAGAGTGGTAAGCGCCATAGTGACTCAGTGTCCTATGGGAAGAGCCCCACGCTTTTATCGCAAACTGCAATATAACTCACAATGCAATATATAAGTGATACATAGTAGACATTCTTTGTAAGTATAAGATGCAGGATGAACGGACCAACTGTAACAACATTCAAATCAGTGACTAAAATGTATTTTCATACTAGTTTACAGAGTCAGAAAATGTTCCTTTAGCTTACAAAGTGATTAAAGCATTCCTGAGCAGTTGCACATCAATAATTGCAACGTAATTGTTCATTAAAGTTAAAAGAACAAAGCCTCAAAGCGATGTAGTGTGATTAAAAATAAATATTGAGATTGTGCTATAGTGATATATTTTCCACAGTAATTTACTCCGTTCCCATGGTGGACCCACGGGCCATCCGCCTACATCTAAATCAGCCCCTAAGTCAGAAGGTAAAATATTTGACCAGGACAAAGCTGGTTGGTGTATTTGACCAGAGCTCCATCGTGGTCTGCTTAAAATCGTGCCCATGTCCTCATCTAATATGACTATTTTTGTGCTAGTTGGTGCTATTTCTGCGTACATTTTTAAAAATGCGTATCTCAGGTTTCCCTTACTGAAGTTTTCCCATTGTAGTGTCATTTTGTTTCTTAAATTTTACTTTATTTTCTAATTTGGTTTCGAATCTTTCTTGTTTGGCATTTTAACTTTATTACTGTTTTGGTACTGTACAAATACTTTACACATTAGCCTAAGATGAGCATGTCTGCTCTGAGCCATAGCTACTGAACGATTGAGCACAGGTTAATTTAATTACTTTGAGGATTCACACTGACAACCGTTGTGATTGTGCCTTGAGGTGGGTAGTCACCCACCCAAAATAATAATCTAATCTCTTACATTAGTTATTCAGAGAATGGGCAGCAGAAGCTTGCAATATCACAGGCTGTTAGTAACTATAGCAAATGTATGCAGCACAAACCTGCAGTTTCAAAGATGGATGCTATTTGCAGGCTTGCAAAGTTGTCTTTTGGGACTAGAAGGGTGAAGAATGAGCTGCAAAAGACTGCTATATTGCAGGCTATTAGTCTTAAGATTAATAACATGTTTAGCTTCAATTTATTGGAATGGCACTGCAAAATACATCTGATATAATGTTGAACCAATGAGGTAGAAGATGGATTACAGTGGAACATAGAACCTCAGATATTGAAGAAGGATAACAGTGGCACGTAGATTTTCTATAACATGCATGCTCAAGTTTAAAAGTACCTGTCTGATATGACTACTATCAGTGACAGAGAAAAAGTACTTTAATGAACAAACAACCAGTGAAATGGAAGACGTATCACTGTGGCACATACAATTTACAATGTTTAAAAGGCACCACCGTGGCACATACAGATGTAGATGTATATTTGTCAGGTGTTATTTTAAAAGAAAATTATGTTTTATGTAGCATTTTTTCTCACACTAAAATCATTTTCTTTAAACATAACAGATAAAACAAAATATAAAGCATTTACTTATTCATGTGGTCAGGGTCAAATGAACGCAGGAAATCGTTGGCGATTACCAAATAGAGAATGTTTGTGAATTACTATGTGGTAATCGCAAACACTCATGTACAAATGTGTGTTTTTCACATTTTGCAATTCCCATTGGGTCACAAATAGAGCTACTTCATGAATATTGATGAAATAGGTCTCGGTTTGTGACCCATTGGGAATCGCAAAAATCACAGGGGTGGTGGTCTGCTGGGGTCAGCAGTAGGCCTGGGCAGAAAACTACGCTACGCTCGCGGAGTGTGTGTAGTTTACGCAACTACGCGCTACGCGAATCGCACGTAGCACAGTGCAAAAACACGTAGCGAAACGGGCATTTTTTGCTCGCTCGCGGTCCTCAACGTCAACATCCCGGCGAGACTTTTTCCTCGTTCGCGATCGGCAACATCAAGTTGCCGATCGCGAGCGTGGAAAATAAACCTCCCGAGATTCTCAACGCGGGGAGGTCAGGTTTCTCATTGCGAGTGGTCGCGTATGCTCGCGGCCGCTCGCGATGAGAAACTACCAGTCTGTGTTGAGAAAGCTGCCGCTCGAGTACAAATCAACTCGAGCGGCAGAAAACGACCGCTTGCATTGTGCATGATGCCGTTCGCAATGATTGCACAGTGCGGACAAGCATCCGGCACTGTGCAATCATTGCGAACAGCATTTCCCTACCGCACTATGCAGTTCGCTTAGCTACGCGTCGCGCGGGTAGTGCAAAGTACACTTCGCGTACCTACGCGTTGCGCGACTACGCGAACTACGCCCAGGATTAGTCAGCAAACCACCATGCCTGTGATTGCTTTTTCTATAAAGCAATCTTTTTTTTAAAATGCAGCCCATTTTCCATTAAGGAAAACGGGATGCGTTTCAAAAACAGAAAAGAAAAGTTTTCTTTTCATTTTTTAAGAGTAGGCAGTGCGGACCTCTGCCTGCTCTTAAAAAGTATTTTTACAAACATTTTTAAAGGGGAATGTTGGGGACCCATTCCCATTTGAGAATAGGTTAACACCTATGTGAAGAAGGCAGTAAAATGTGAATGTTTTGGACTGCATTTTGGTCGCAAAACATTCACACATGAGACTGTGATTCGGTATTAGGAAGGGATGCCCTAAACACGGCCCTTCCTAATACTGAATCGCAAACCCAATTTGTGATTCGGTTATAGTTTACCAAATTGGAAATAAGGCTTTGTAAATTTTTAAAAACCTTTTTGCGTTCCCAAATGGGCCAATTCTGCAATTTGTACATCTGGCCCCAAGATCCTGGTGGACAGACCACCAAGTGTGCCGGGGGGGGGACGGGACTATGGGCCTGATTTAGATCTTGACAGACAGGTTACTCCATCACAATGAGGACGGATATCCCGTCTGCCGAAATATAAATCCCATAAGATATAATGGGGTTTATATTTTGGCGGAAGAGATATCCGTTACCATTGTGATGGAGTAACCCGTGCCCCAAGATCTAAATCAGGATCTATGTCTCCTCCACACTGACAGAGGACTCTCTGCACTATTCAATGACTCCTTGGACAGCACTACTATGTTTAAAGCTCCGGGTAACCAAATTTGTTTTTAGAGAAAACAAGCTCACACAGCAAACAAACAGCCCAAAAAGTAGAGAGAGCGTTCCTCCCGTGCATGCGGACCATTCTACATTTTCCAAGTTTGTGACTACCATGCCTGGAGTCATGCACAGGCAGGGAAACTCAGTGATGGTTGCCCAACCCATGACAAGGTGATCCTGCAGTGGACAGACTGCGGGGTCATAGATTAGTGTTACTCGAGATAACTGAGACTCCTCCATTGGTAATCCAGGGATCCTCCCACTGCTAATGGGGTGGGAAAGCGTAGGTTTGCCAGGGCAGGAGGACCACTAATTTATGAATTTCCTGCCATTCTGCCAAAACTCGAAGGAGGCCCTTACTGTTTAGATCACATTTCGAGTAAGCATTTGCTCATAATGAAGAACAGTTCGGTTTTTGAGGGGGTGGCTTTCCTGTCATGATGGTACCTCCGTGTACCACAAAGACCCTGCCACATGCTGAAAAGAGTGCATCTCATGCATTGTATTGGAAGCGCTGCGTAAGAGGTGGTATGATACACAAAGCAGCCAAAAACGTGTGAGAGATGTTGTGCCTCTCTGAAGCCTATCGTATGTATATTTTTTGTAACAAAAGCTCTTGTCTTGTGGCTCATGGCCTCCTGGCAGGTCTGGCTACGTTACCACGCCTGGCTGCCATGATGACTCTTGCGCACGTTACTATTGGATGTTGTTTTGTCGCCCTCTGTTATTGCCAAGTTGTTCTACAATAGTCTGCATTTTCTGTTTCTCACCTTTTCTCCTATTCCCTTTATGGGCTCAGTCTGAACAACAGTTACAAGGTCGAATAACAAATCCTTGGTTTCTACTGATTTGGCCCGTCCCTCGCACCTAGACATAACACTTGTACAGCTGCCATTGAGAAATTAGTGTGCTTTTAATAATGCGCTCGCTTGCTCTAAGATAGCACTTGGAGACGACCTTTCCAGAGAGAAGAGCTGTGATTGTTTGCTGATGTAGTTTTGCATCAAGAGACTGAGGTATGGGGGTTCGCTAGTCAAAGCCCAAAGGTCTTCTATTATTATAATAAACTGGCTTCCAGCACGGGGAGGGTGGTAATGTTAGTTAGACATATCTCCACTGCTTTATGAGATGCTTTCCCCGTTTGTATTCTATGGAGTAGTAACTATGCTGATTATATTGTTCTTATGTATTATGCTACTAGTACTGACACGTGTACTGTATCTTAGAGCACGTAAGTTGAAATAAACATTTTAACCTATACAGTGTCTCTTCATACGCATGTTGTGGACAGGTACGAAAGTGACGAAAGAGTGTTCTTGCCTCTGCGTGTCCTGAGAGAGAGAGATACCGTGTTCTGGGTTGTCTAAGCATTGGTACATTGGTGCCAATGGGACCCTAAGGCTAGTTGGGTTGGGGTTTTGGGTGCTAAGGTTTATGGTTGGCTCACCACTATATTCCGAGGTCCTATTATCCTGTGCATAGCTCTGTATGTGCAGAAACCCTATGACATGGTGTGACCAACGAGTGGGGCAGCTTACTGGCGAGACGCTTGAGTAGTACTTGTGCTTGTCCACAAACCCCTCACGTATGCTTCCGGAAGCGTGTGTGATGGTGATACCTCCTATATTACAGTTATTGTAGGTTCTTTCAAGCTTGAAGTTATTAGAAAAGGTTTTTCTTGATTAAAACCCTACTTGTGCTGCCTCCTGTTAGTTTGTCGAAGTATTTTAGCCGTAAATGGCTGTTCAAATTGCGGCGCATAGCCGCGGAGCACTCCGGACACACTTACGGGTGTATGGAGTGCCAGATGCTGGAGTCGAACTGATCTTTGTGGTACAAGCCGATCCGGCTTACCACTTTGAGGTGTTCTACTCATGGGTAACTTTTCCTGCAGTGGATGGGACTGACGATTTGTTCCATGAATATACAGCCACCGCAGTTCCTAATAACTATATACCTTATTCATGTCTTGAGGTACCGCTCACGGCTTGGAAACACCGTGTTTGGTTTAATGGCGCCCTCCCACAACCGACTACCACGGTTCGTTTAGGCCCCTTATCTATTGATGGGGCCACTTGGCCTGTTTTGGCCCGGTACACCCCACATCCGCGATATATGACGATACCAGTCGCGGAACTGCGCAACATGTATTCGGCTTTGGTACGAGTGCATCGAGCCTTAATGCAATATGTTACAGGCAACATCCAGGGAGCCCCTCCTGGGGTTGCAGGCCATCCAGCTGGTGCAGCCGGAGTTGCCATAAGTCCTGTAATGGTGAACTCAGTGATGGGCAAACATCCACAACATAAGGACGACTTTCCTTATTGGCTTGCAGAAAAATTTGATCAGTTGGAGGCAGTTTTTCCACATACAACTCCAGTGGATAAACATCGTATTTTGACGATTAGTTTGCCAAAAGACTTAATTCCCGAGTTGACAGCATGTGACAACTGGGGTAGAGTATTCGCAGCAGTATATTCTAAATGTTTTGGTACGCCTTCCATGACAGTTCTCCCCTCTGTAATTAAAAAAGTACAGGATGAACACGGCCCTGAAGCGGCTGTGGAATTAGGGATGAGACTAGTGGGAGTGTTTGAAGTAGTAGCTGAACTGATCCTTGCAAATGTCAAGGGCGATGCAGTGAACTTTCAAGTAGCGAACGCTTTGGCTTTGGTCCCAGAATTGGACAAGCCTCGCGAATTACTGAAAATTATTACCCAGGCTTACAAAACTATTGGTAGAAACAGCCTGGGTAACAAGCCTTTTGCTAAACTGCAAACACAATCGCAACCACAACAGCAACAAACCAAATCTCAATCTGAGAAGGATGAGAAACCAGTCTTCACTAAAAAGAGTTGGAGGCTGAAAAAACAGGGTAAGCAACAGACAAAGCAGGGATCGCGAGGCGCATCCCCGGTTTCAGTTTCTTCTGAACGTACTTATGATTTACGCGATAGAGCGAGAATTAAGTCACCGGATAGGTTTCAGATCCCTGATACGCGTTCTCCTCGTTCTTTACAGGCACAGACTTCGTCACAAGCCGGTGGAGGAGACCGCCAGGATAGAGGAAGGGCCCGTGAGGCCCCACAGGGACGAGACCAGCCTCGACAACAAGTCAGAGGAAAAGAAGAAGACGTTCAACGTTTTCGACCCCAATTTCAGAAGAAAAAAGTTGCCGCTGTAACAGCGAAATATGCCACAGACGGTGAGAACGAGACTCCTGAATTGGACGTGGGCAGTAACCCTCCTAGACAGCGCCGCGGAAGTAACCATAGTGCGGGAGGCGCTACGTCCTCATATGGAGGCGACAGCAACTGAAACATTCATTACTGTTGAAACAGCAGACACCAGAGTGGCACCCCCTGACAGACTATTTAATATAGTCCTCCAAATTGAAGGTGATATACAGCGAGTAATTAAAGGTATTTTTTGGGAAAATCTGACCTCTTCATATGATATTTTATTGGCAGAGGCGGATTGGCCACCCCCATTCGTAATTACTGCGCGTAAAGGGGAGGAGGTAATCCTTCCGAGCTTTTCTCGACATGTCCCAAAGGACAAAGCAGAGGCTCTTGCAGCAGAGTGGGCTGTGTCCCTGGCTCCAGCGTTATTCCGCAATCACGTGGGTTGGGACGAAGAATCTCCCCCCATGAAATACCTTTGCGATCGTTGCCGCAGCCACAACCCCAATATCCCATAAAACGTGAAGCCAAAGGCTCCGTTTCCGAAATTCTGACACAGTTGGAATATCAGGGAGTAATTGAACCCTGTGTATCACCTATGAACAATCCCCTTTTCGCGGTTTCTAAACCCGATGGATCGTACCGTTTAGTATTGGATTACCGGCATTTGAACTCTCATTGTCGGACCTTTGCGGTGCAAAATACCCATAGTTCTGCGCTTGTAGACAGTCTTGTTCGTAAAAAATACAAAACGACCCTTGACCTTTCAAATGGATTCTACACGCACAACTTAGCCCCGGAGAGTGGCCAATGGTGTGCCTTTACTTCCGGTGGTAAAATGTTCAAATTCAGGCGTCTTCCTATGGGGTACAAAAATAGTCCAGGAGTGTTTGCCGCTCGTGTTGTCTCTTTATTAGACGGCATAGATCCAGACGCCTGTTCGTATGTGGATGACATTTATCTGACAGACGATGAATTGTTTCCGCATCTGACGCGAGTGGACCGCATTATTCTTGAATTTGCGGTTCAGGGATACAAAATTAACTTTGCCAAATCCCATATTGCTGAATTTACCGTTTTGTTCTTGGGCTATGAGCTCAACAATGAAGGTAAGGGTTTAGCCCCCCATTTTCTGGAGAAATGTGCACTTCAGTGCCCTCCTACAAATCTGAAGAAGCTTCAGTCTTTGCTGGGTTTTCTGAATTTCGGACGTACATACATTCCCGAATATGCCCAGCGTATCAAGCCACTGTATGCCTTGATACAGCCTACTTTTTCGAAGTCTTGCTGGCTTCCGGAGCATACCTCCATTCTGCAATCACTGCAGACAGACCTTCTTGAGTCTAAATACCTTTTGACGCGTGATAACCACACAAACTTGGTGATTAGAATCATTCCAGGGGCAGTGGGTTTCACGTATTTAACCTTTAATGAAGGAGACACAGTACCTATCGCATACAAGTCACATCTATACACCTCTGCAGAAATGCGGTTCTCATCTGTGGAGAAAGTGCTAACAGCAGTGCAAATGGCGATCCTGAAGGAGCGCGCACTGGCACAGGGAAAACGCATTCTGGTGGTGACACCCTATCCTGCCCTAGAGGCAGTGACTAAAGCAAGTGTTCCGAACTCTAAAGCTTTGCACCCCCGTTGGATTCAATGGGCAACATCTTTGACGTCTCCGGATGTCACTTTCATTTTCGACTCTTCTCTTCAGACTCAGGAGTTTTTACAGTATGAATTTATTCATCCTCCTCCTTTGTCCTTATTGCCGCTTGAGGATTACGACTGTGTGATCTACACCGATGGCTCGGCACAACCGGCCACTGGGTCCAAGCATGCTTATTCAGCCGCATGTGCTATTGTTGCAGGTACGTTTGTGAATGGAAAGTTCAAATCCACTGTGGTGCATACGCAGGCACTCGGGGATAGTACCGCACAATTGGCCGAGTTGCGTGCTTTGGTGCTTGCACTTGAGTTCGTAAATCCTGATGTGACCACTTTAATCGTGTGCGATTCTTATTACTGTGTTCAATCATACAATGACAATCTGTTCTTTTGGTCGCAAAACGACTATAGAGACGCTAAAGGCAACACAATCAAGCATAAAATGCTTTGGGTTAGGGTGGCAGATTTACAAAGACGTCTGCCACTCACACAGGTGGTTCACACCCTAGGCCATCAGCGAGTGGGCGCACACGCTGTTGGTAACAGTCTGGCAGATGAAGCTGCCAGATCAGCAGTACTCACGTGTTCAGTAGCAGCAGTTACTAGATCCATGTCTAAAATAGACACTGATATCTTGGCAGCTATTGCTGCAACAAAAGAAGGAATTAATTACCCTAGAGGTTTCCCTTCTAAATATTCTTACCAGATAGGTCCCGATCAGGCTCCTTATGTAACAATACCTAACGTTGGGGTTCGGCTGATCCCCAACGCGGACCGCAGACTTTCCTTGATGGCAGCGGCACACGAAGGCATGGCTTCGGCGCATGCTGGTGTGTCTGCGACAATTTCCATTTTGCAGCAGCGTTACTGGTGGCGTGGTTTATACAAAGATACACGTACTTATGTGCTTTCCTGTGACGTTTGTCAACAGATCAAGCCTTCAACAGTCACAAGACCACCGCAGACCTCGCTTGCAATTTCGAACAGACCCTTTGGGTGTGTTTACTTGGATCACTGCGGTCCATTTTCTTCAGACACTGCCTATAAATATATCTTAGTGGCAGTGGACTCGTGCACACGGTTCATCTGGGTCTGGCCACAACGGAGTGCTGACGCACGAAATGTCATTAGGGATTTGCGAGTCTTTGTGGGAATTTTTGCATGCGGCACCTTCCATTCTGACCAAGGTCCGGCGTTTGCCTCTAAGGCTTACAAGGACGCAATGGGCTCCTTAGGGGTGCGGGTGAAATTTTCGTCTCCGTATAGGCCTGAGGGCAACTCTATCGTTGAACGAATGAACCGTGACTTAAAGCAATCCTTGACAGCTAGAGTTATAGGTACTGGCAGGAACTGGCTGGCCCACTTGTATACTGTTCAACGTGCACTTAATAATCTCCCTAGAAGGCCTCTGGGTGGGCGGACCCCTTACGAAATGCTCTTTGGCATACGAATGTTTGTGCCTGACCTTGATGGTCTAGACATGGCGGCGCAATCCGCCAAGTTTGATGTAGATAATCATTCTACTATGTTACAGGACTTACAAGAAGCCCGAGACAAACTAGCAATTGCACATTTGCCTTCAGCCACAGACCCTGCTTTGCAGATTCCGGTTGCCGGTTGGCTTCCGAAGATTGGCGACCTGGTACGAGAGAAGGTGGAGAACAAAAAAGAATTCGGCCCCTCTTTTCGTGCACCGGTTCCAGTGCTGGGCTTGAAGGGAACACGTACAGTCATCTTACCACCGCTTCCCGGTCGCAAGGAAAACAGATACATCTCAGTGGAAAATGTCAAGCTACAACATCTGGCCGATCTTAAATAGTGTCACACCAGCGGTCTCTTGTCCTGCCATTTATCGGACAAGCGTTCGAGGTACGCCTGCACGAACAGTCACTGATGTTACCATGGAGATGGTTGATTTGCCTGAAAATATATTTGAACCCCTGCATCACCCTGCATAGACGAGGACGAATATACTTATCCCGCCACAGAGTCGGTGGCACACCAACCAACAACGCCACTGAGCCCGACACGTTATTCTTTTGACTCAGAATCCAATTCATCACAAGTCCCGTCCAAGTTTAGTCTTTTTGTATCGTGGTTTAGAGACAATTTTTTGATTCCACCTTGGACATACATTTGGATGATACTTTTCTTGGTTTTTTTGTTCATGTCCATTGGCTTTGTCACAGTGTTCTTTCTACTCATCAATGGTCACTATTTACCTGAACGCTCTGCTGTGAACAGTGTTGCTGGAACTTTGGCTCCACATTCCTCTTCACACATCATGAAGCGTGACCACACATTTGTGAACATTTCAGCGTTTCCAGTTGCTGATGGCATAGTATGGGATGCGGTAAACTTTCAAATACATGGCCCGACAGAAATTATTAATGTACCAAATGTCCTTCGAGTCTCGATGGGTGATGTAGTAAAAAGTAATATTCATTCTGATGGTTGGGATGTGCATGCAGTTGAAGCATTGTTTGCTGATTTAAAATATTATGCCTCTTTTAATGCTGAAGACTTGTATATGAATTCTGCGAATTATGCCGATTTGTATTGTTACCAACATTGGGGAAATCATTTTCTCCACAAACCAAGTGCACTACGCAGCCCTGTTACTTACACCCAATGGGAACACTGCCCAAACCCCGTACCAGGTAGTTCCCAAACTCTTCGAAATAAATTCACCTATTTTACTGATTTTAATCGATCGAACCCTGGGTCATATTATTTTAAATTAAAAACTCCATTGACTCAGAAAATAATGTTGACCCATACTAAATTATTATATTCGGGTTCCTTTTTGAGCGCCTTGGCGGTGGGTGGTTATGAATATTGGAAAGACACAGTGGATTTAAAATCAATTTGGGGTTCGAAGCCATGGCAGGTGCAAGGCACTGAGGCCCTGCACCGTGCTTGCCTTATCCCAGCCCAAATTCTATTTTTAAATGCTTCCATTTATCAGACCACGTGTTGGGGGTTGGCTACCGTTAAACAACTAAATGCGCCAAACATCCCATCCTTGTCGAGTCTTCCAAATGATAGTTTGCATTTTAATATGTCCCTTATGGCGTTACAGGCTCAGTTTCAGAACAATTCCTTTAACGTTTCTGCACTGATACAGTCACCCTGGTTGGCATGGCCCATATCATCTAATGCATGCCAACTTCGTTTTCATGGCACAGTTCCTGGTTACATACAGGACAAGCCTGATCCAAGATTTACTGAAACTCGTACTGTGACCACGTATTCAGTTGGTAAATTATGTAAACAATGGTTACAACATTCGTCCTTAGACTCTGTTAAGAACCATTTATCCCTCCTATCAGGCACTATTGACTTATCTGACTTTATCTTGGGACCTCGTGGTCCCCGACCGAAGAGATTCATTTATGAAGCGTATAATGAGCTCTGGAAGCTGTCACAAATGGAAGCTGCTTCCCGTCTTAGAGAAATAGACCAAGCAAATTTGGAAAAGGTGCTTGCTGTTGTTGACAATAGTATAAATACCCTGTCTTCCCGCATTTACACATTAGACAATATTGTATCCTCTGTTGTTGATATTGTACAAGATGATGTCTCTATGTTGTATCATGGTCAGAATCAGTTGCGCTCAGTGATGCAGTTTGCATGGACTTTGCAAACTCTTAAGTTGGGTAAAGTTCCTTGGAATTTGTTAAACACCACTGCCCTCTTTCTGCCTTTTAATTTGACTGACAAACAGCAGTTCATGTCCATGAAAGATGCATCCTACACTTTGTTACATATTGAAAAAGTGGATCCTTTACCGTTCTCTGTAGCAGAACTAGATTCTGCGGTGTGGCTAGTTCATGGGGTTATAGCTTTACCTTTTTCCCTATTTGAGTTCAGTTCGTGCATGAAGCATTATCCTGTGGGCCGTTTCCAGCCTTTGGGTGGTGCTTTCCTGCATGAACTTTGGTCCTTGCCTTTCATGTATAAATGCCTTAGAGATGGCAAGGAAGTATTTCTCACGGGGGAGTCTTGTGATTCAACTGTGGGTCATTCGCTTATTTGTAAACATATTAAATTGCACGGGGCTTGTAGCGTTTCAGTTCCAAATCTTGCATGTGTCCTGAAGGGTATTCCTGCTCCTGCTATTTCTCCTACTTTTACTTTGCTTACCAACGGTAGCTATTTGCTTTTAAATAACGAAAATTGTTGTGGCCTGCAGGCCGGCATTCCGTATATTGTTACAGTCTCGCACAGAGTTGTCTGCTGCAAGAATGTGCTTTTTCCTCCCCCTCACGACATCGTTGATAGCTCTATTTGGCCTTCCATTCCTACCATGGAGGCAGATTTCAATAAGTTGAGCAGAATAAAGGCCCTATTATTGAATGAGGAGGTTATGCTCACATCCGCCCGGGAGACATTCATTCTCCAGGTGGCGAGCACCCACAGTGAAATACAGGCCCTTTTGAACACTGACCTCCCCCAGCATTTTGGGGAGTTAATTCATCGTATTTTTAACGCATCAAACACTGAGGGTCTGGTGCACTTTTTTAAGGTTGTGGGGTCTGGCCTCATGTCCACCTTTCAAACTATTTTCGGTGTGATACCGGCATTCATTCATTCTATTTTTTCTAGCGTCTTTGGTGGATTCCCATTAATCCTCGCTTTGGCGGCCGGTGTCTTGCTGTTGGTCTGTTTTCTGCGAAATGGCTGCACTCCACTGGGCCCTTCTCGATCCCGAACGCCTCCAGCTGCTCCGTGAGCGACTCCTGGTTGGCTTCGATGTTCTTCCCTTGGCAACTATCAGTGTGTCATACACCCTTTCCTTTCGCTTTGCGTATTTCACTTGCGTGCAACCTGTGATGTCTTGCATCCGCTGTCCGTTTACATGGACCATGGATTATTGCCTCTCCAATTCGTCATTGTCGGTCCCGGATTTTGTTCGGTTGGTGGGTCCCTTAGAGGCCCATGAACGGGACTGTTCCGCTGCTGGCTTTATGATGCGTGCGGCTGCACTGGGGATTTTGGCACAATGGGATATCTGGGCGGCTGCTCAGAATCTCCTACAACAAAGTTATATTGAATATCACGCAAGCTGTCCCGCATTGCTTTTGGATGCTCCATACTCTGAAGACCATTCCTGCAGCTTTGACCTATTGGACTGGATGGCGTCTACGTTTTTTGACGATTCCAATGATGTCCTTCTGGACGGTATAGCATTTTTCTGCTCTTTCACATTTTTGGATTGATTGACTTGCCGTTAGTTGTTAGTAGACCGCCTCTATTCTGCTCAGGTATTTGGAACTCTGTCTTCATTTTCGTTGTGGCCGCTGGACTGACCAGGGGAGGGTGTCTTGTGGCTCATGGCCTCCTGGCAGGTCTGGCTACATTACCACGCCTGGCTGCCATGATGACTCTTGCGCACGTTACTATTGGATGTTGTTTTGTCGCCCTCTGTTATTGCCAAGTTGTTCTACAATAGTCTGCATTTTCTGTTTCTCACCTTTTCTCCTATTCCCTTTATGGGCTCAGTCTGAACAACAGTTACAAGGTCGAATAACAAATCCTTGGTTTCTACTGATTTGGCCCGTCCCTCGCACCTAAACATAACACTTGTACAGCTGCCATTGAGAAATTAGTGTGCTTTTAATAATGCGCTCGCTTGCTCTAAGATAGCACTTGGAGACGACCTTTCCAGAGAGAAGAGCTGTGATTGTTTGCTGATGTAGTTTTGCATCAAGAGACTGAGGTATGGGGGTTCGCTAGTCAAAGCCCAAAGGTCTTCTATTATTATAATAAACTGGCTTCCAGCACGGGGAGGGTGGTAATGTTAGTTAGACATATCTCCACTGCTTTATGAGATGCTTTCCCCGTTTGTATTCTATGGAGTAGTAACTATGCTGATTATATTGTTCTTATGTATTATGCTACTAGTACTGACACGTGTACTGTATCTTAGAGCACGTAAGTTGAAATAAACATTTTAACCTATACAGTGTCTCTTCATACGCATGTTGTGGACAGGTACGAAAGTGACGAAAGAGTGTTCTTGCCTCTGCGTGTCCTGAGAGAGAGAGATACCGTGTTCTGGGTTGTCTAAGCATTGGTACATTGGTGCCAATGGGACGCTAAGGCTAGTTGGGTTGGGGTTTTGGGTGCTAAGGTTTATGGTTGGCTCACCACTATATTCCGAGGTCCTATTATCCTGTGCATAGCTCTGTATGTGCAGAAACCCTATGACACTCTGGCAGACCATTATGCCACCAACCCAGACCTAAAAATGAGAAGCAGTTTTCACAAGCTAAAATGGCCCAATTCACATAACATTTGCATAAACACAATCATGGCACATCACAAACGGTAAAAATCTGGACTTCAGTGAGGAAATGTGCATCATAAATGTTCCAGTTCATCATTTGATTTGCAGAACAATAAATAAAATAAAATGTTATGCCCCATTAATAGCAGTACATCTTTTATCTACAGAGTGAGATGCTGCACTGAGCATCCCCTTGTCCCTTCTACTTGCCTAACTTGCAGACTGGAAGAATTGAAAGTACATACTAGCTTAGGTAAAATACTTATCCTGAATATTTTTGTTTTACTCTCTGTGTGAGGCAAGACATGCAATCATCAACAGGCCTTTCTCTCCTGCATGAAATCGAATTGAAGATACTTGGACTACACAAGAGGGAAATTGGGTCTGTCTCTTGCTTATCTGTTGGGGCTGGGATAACAGTAGGTGCACTCACAATGTTAATGTTCTATCTAAGAATCAGGACTCAATTGGTTCTGATGGAAATGAGCATAGTGCTCCTTATGGCCATTTGAGGTGCTAATTAATTGTGAACACAAGGAGATAATGGACGGAGTGCTGAAACTTTTCAGAAACTCGCCCACAGTCACAGATCTGGGTTGAATCCATCATCGTTCTTTAGCTCACTTCGCCACCTCAGTTCAGACCCAACTATATGCAAATCAGTCTTCACCCTGTGCCTCATGGGAACAGTGTGGTGCACAGACAGAATATCGAGTTGTTAATGTCGACCTACCATAATATCGAGTTGTAAATATCGTACTGCAAGAATATCGGCTGAAAGAATATCGTGGTCCAGAATATCGACAGTAAGGTAAGAAATATCGTTTTTGTTAATATCGAAGTCAGTAATATCGTTAGTAAAAATATCGTTGTTTATAATATCGATTTTTATATTAGTGTGATGTATTTTAGTATGTATTATAAAAGTATGTGATTTATTTTTTTTGTACAAGTATTGCTTTTTTTATGCATGTGTGTATTTTTTTTATGTTAATTAAATTTTGTATTTTAGTTCCGTAGCCGGTTGTGGGTTTATAGGGGAATAGGGTGGGAAGTAATTTAATTATAATAAATTGAATATTAATTTTATTTGAAATAAATTTTGCGTTTTACTTCTGTAGCGGGTTGTGGGATTATAGGGGAATAGGGTGGGAAGTAATTTAATTATAATAAGGTAATTAATAATTGTTATTTATTAGTATTTATAAATGATTATTAAATTAATTAATTATTAATTGGTTATTAATTTTAATTAATTAATTAATTGATAATTATGTTAATTGTTTTATATTTCTTGGAGCAGGTAGTGGGTTTATAGGGGAGTAGGGTGGGAAGTAATTTGATTTTAATAAGGTAATTAATAATTGTTATTCATTAGTATTGATAAATATTTTTTTATTAATTAATTATTAATTGGTTATTAATTATTATTAATTAATTAATTGATAATTAAGTTAATTGTGTTATGTTTTTTGGGCGGGTTGTGGGTTTATAGAGGAATAGGGTGGGAAGTAATTTAATTATAATTAATTAATTAATATTTTTATTAATCAATATTTATGTATTTAATAGTTTATAATCTTAATTGTGGTAAATAATGTATTATTAAATAGTTATTAATTGGTTATTAATGTTCTTTATTTATTGTTAATTGTGTTGATTGTGTCATTTTTTTAGCAGCGGGTTGTGGGTTGATAGGGGAGTAGGGTGGGAAGTAATTTAATTTTAATACATTTTTTAATATTTTTTATAAAATATTTATTTAATGTTGTTTTATAGTGTTAATTGTGTGAATTAATTTATTAATAATTGTTTATAAATTGCTTGTTAATTGTTATTAATTGAGTAATTAACTGTTAATTAATGATGTTAATTGTGTCATGTTTTACGACATTGGGGGTGTCATTTATAGGGGAATATGGTGTGAGGTAAATTATTTTTAATTAATTAATAGTTTGTTAATTAATGCTAATTAATTTGCTGGAGTAGGAATAGTGAATTATTCCCCTCCGCTATCCAACACTTTTCCTACTGTTGCACTTGTTGGAGTGGGAATAGTAAAATATTCCCCTCCGCTATCCAACACTTTCCCTACTGTTGCACTTGCTGGAGTGGGATTAGTAATTTTTACCCCTTCGCTATCCAACACTTTCCCTACTGTTGCAATTGCTGGAGTGGGAATAGTAAATTATTCCCTTCCGCTATCCAACACTTTCCCTACTGTTGCACTTGCTGGAGTGGGAATAGTAATTTTTACCCCTCCGCTAACCAACACTTTCCCTACTGTTGCAATTGCTGGAGTGGGAATAGTAAATTATTCCCTTCTGCTATCCAACACTTTCCCTACTGTTGCACTTGCTGGAGTGGGAATAGTAATTTTTACCCCTCCGCTATCCAACACTTTCCCTACTGTTGCACTCCCTGGAGTTGGAATAGTAAATTATTCCCTTCCGCTATCCAACACTTTCCCTACTGTTGCACTTGCTGGAGTGGGAATAGTAATTTTTACCCCTCCGCTATCCAACACTTTCCCTACTGTTGCAATTGCTGGAGTGGGAATAGTAAATTATCCCCTTCTGCTATCCAACACTTTCCCTACTGTTGCACTTGTTGGAGTGGGAATAGTAATTTTTACCCCTCCGCTATCCAACACTTTCCCTACTGTTGCACTCCCTGGAGTGGGAATAGTAATTTTTACCCCTAAGCTATCCAACACTTTCCCTACTGTTGCACTCACTGGAGAGGGAATAGTAATTTTTACCCCTCCGCTATCCAACACTTTCCCTACTGTTGCACTCCCTGGAGTTGGAATAGTAAATGATTCCCCTCCGCTATCCAACACTTTCCCTACTATTCCACTCCCTGGAGTTGGAAGAGTAAATTATTCCCCTCCACTATCCAACACTTTCCCTACTGTTGTACTCACTGGAGTGGGAATAGTAATTTTTACCACTCCGCTATCCAACACTTTCCTTACTGTTGCACTCTCTGGAGTGGGAATAGTAATTTTTACCCCTATGCTATCCAACACTTTACCTACTGTTGCACTCACTGGAGTGGGGATAGTAATTTTTCACCCTTCGCTATCCAACACTTTCCCTACTGTTGCACTCAGTGGAGTGAGAATAGTAATTTTTACCCCTCCGCTATCCAACACTTTCCCTACTGTTGCACTCTCTGGAGTGGGAATAGTAATTTCTACCCCTACGCTATCCAACACTTTCCCTACTGTTGCACTCGCTGGAGTGGGAATAGTAATTTTATCCCCTCCGCTATCCCACATTTTCTTTACTGTTTCAGTTAATCTGGTGTAAACTGTATTTTGAAAAGATTAAAATTATTTTAATATTTTAATTTATTATATATATTTTTTATTTTTATTTTTATGTTATTGGTGTATGTGTATATATATGTATTTATAATTTTTAATATGTTTCTAACAATTTATAATTTATTAAAATAATTGTTTATCAATATTATTAAGTAAATGTATACATTATATTTTATATATATGTATGTTTAATGTATTTTTACATTATATGTATTACTTATAATTTTAAACATTTTCTAATAATTCTAACTATGTTTTTTTAAATTATATTTATTATTTCCTTTATTTTACCTTGTTTTTTAAACATTTTTAAAAAACGATATTTTTAACAACGATATTTTTAACAACGATATTTTTGTGTCGATATTTTTGTACCTCGATATTTTCGTAGTCGATATTCTGTCAGTGATTCAACAGCGCAGCCTGAACTACCAGGCCAGGTCCTCCCTGGACCGGAAACAAGCATCCTGGCACCGGTTTCGGGGTAACACCCCTCATCAGCCAGGCTAGCTTAAATCCAGTGGCAAAGTGAGCAAGGGACCCACATCTGGGCATACCCTGCCAACTGTGTTTGCTAATTAATCGTGATCAACGCGTTGATGTGATGGTCAGGAACAATACAAATAATACAATGACGAGTTAGCAGTAGTCCTATTTAACGTTTAAATTGTTGTGGCATTAATGCCAACCTCGAATTAGACTGTTGGAGCAAAGCTAACAGGGCCATTAGGTGCATTTTACAGCACAATTTACATAGAAACTGATTTCAAATCCAGTGGTTTAGAAGGGACTGTGATTAGATATTCAAAAACAGTTGTGGTGCCGAACAGCCTTTACCTCCTCAGGGTGTTTGGGGCTCCCAGTTCTCAATATTTGTCTAAAGTGCTATGGGTATTACACAGTGTTTATTTTTAAAAAACAAACGTGCCAGGGCTCTCGTCAGGAGGCCACTGCAGCTTGCACCACACTTTGACCCTGCTATGCTGCAAATTATAGTAACAACACAACTACTAACCATCACACTCCTACAAGTGTGACAATTCGGACAATATCAGGCCCCCAAAGCTATAAGAATGGCTTGAACGGCAGGTAAAAGTCATTTTTAATCTATAACGAATTAATGGTTAACTGTTGTGGTCATCTATAAATTAGAAAGACATTGACACCTTGTGGAGACTGTCACGAGCACCGGTGTTGACAAATAAATGCCGGTGCCCAGCACTGGAAACCACCAGCTCAAATTAAGAACTGGTATTACTGGCAGTAATAAATTTTTTGTTTAATACATGAACTATAATTTTTCATAAGGTTGTAGCATCTTTGTTTACTTTCCTTTATACAATCTTTCCCTTCCAAGTATTTTCTCAGTCACATGTAATGAATGAGAATGGGCAGGGTGAAAACTTCTAGGCCCTTACCACATGAACCGAGTGGTTGCAGCCACAGTCTCTGTCACAAATTTTGGGCTGAATGGTGTCTTAAGTAGTTAAAGAGCTGAAGTAGGGCTATTTTACCACCTTAGACAGTGATAAGCAGTTGCTTGTCACAAGAACTTTCAAGGCATGTGCAACATTTGGCTGCAAATGTAGCTGCATTTCTTCACATGTCTAAAGTAAACAAAAGAATAAAAATAGTATACACAAAGTAAGATAGTGACACCGTTAAAACATAACAAGGCACATCATAATAAAACAATGAAAAGAGAACACATTGTGTATGCCTAGCCCTACCTATGGTACATTGGTTAATTGAAAAGCCTGGTCTTCAGCTTCTTGCGGAATTCAAGAGAGAGGGAAGCCGTGCCATGATTTAGGAGTGATGTAAGAGAACACCCATCCTCCTGATCTGGTTCTGTGTATGTGTGAGATGTTGGCGAGCAGGAGTCCTGCGGAACGAAGTCTCTTGATGGTTGGTGAAAGGAGATGCAACTCTGAGGTAGGTGGGGCCTGAGTTGTGGAGTGCCATGACTGTTTGTGAGGAGTTTGAATTGAGTGCATTTGTGTATTGGAAGCTAGTGTTTAGTTCCCTGAGGTGTGGTGTAATGTGAGTTCTGTGTGGGAGGTTGAAGATGAGTCTGGCTGTCAAGTTCTGGATGGTCTGTAGTCTTCTAGTGAGTTGCATGGTGATCCCGGCATAGAGGGAGTTCCCATAGTCCAACTTGATGTTGACTTTGGATGAGTGACAGTTTTTCTTAGTTGCTTGGTTGCTTGGAATCCATTTGAAAATCTTCTTCAGCATCTTCAGGGTGTGGATTAGGATGCAGTGACGGTGTTGATTTGTACAGTCAAGTCCAGTTTGCTGTCAGCTTTCAAACTAAACAGAAGCTGTTCCTCAAATATTAGCTTTAACTTTGATTCTAAAATGTTTTTTTATCAGAAATGAAATATGAAATTTCCAGGGTCTGACCCTCCTCGCAACCAATCATAGGTGGTCAACCCTTGCTGTGCGCCCCTTCGGCCGTGCGCAGCAGTAGTTGACCAAGCACAGCTGTAGTGCAGTGAATTCATTAATTTAATCCAGGATTAGCAGAATCTGTGCAAGGTTGGCCCCCAGGACACAGAGAGGGTTCAGGATTCTTGAATACCATTAAAAGAATGTAAATATTCATTTTATTGCTAGAGAGCCCCTGTGGGGCCCCCATGGGGTCAGCATAGGTTCTCCTGCACACATATGCCCCCTTTGTTGTCGTAAGTCCCAACACAGTGCTCGGTGATGGGTAATGGCATTGCAACAGAAAGTTTTCTGTGATGGCCAGCCAAAAAGAGTGCAGTGATTTATGACTCCACAGCTGGATTCGGCAATCCACAATGTAGGACAGGAGAAAAAACGCCATAGATTAATGGAATACCTCTAATACTGAATTAGATTTATGAATCATCCGTGGATTCATTAATCCATGTGGGATGCATACATTTCCAGTCCAGATTTTTTATTTTTATTAACATCTTCATGCCCAGATGCAACACTTTTTAAACACTAAGGGGCCTATCACGATCTATCAATCAATCAATCAGGGAATTGTGAAGCGCGCTACTCACCTGTAGGGGTCTAAAGGTGCTGGGGGGGGTTGCAGCTCCGGTCAGTTGAAGAGCCAGGTCTTGAGGGTCTTACTGAAGATGTGAAGAGTGGGGACGTGTCTGATGTTGATCTGGAGCTCGTTCCAGGTCTTTGCCATGATGTAGGAGAAGGCTCTTCCACCTGTTTTGGCTCTGCCGATGCGCGTGGTTTCAGCAAGGGCGAGGTCGGCGGGTCGGAGGTTTCTCTTGGGCACGTGGAAGGAGATTCTTTCATTGAGATATTGGGGTCCGGTGTTGTGGAGGCATTTGTAGGCGTCCATGATTTTTTTGACGGTTACTCTTTTCTCGACGGGGAGCCAGTGGAGGTCTCGCAGGTGTTGGGTGATGTGTTCGTGTCGAGGGATGCTGAGGACGAGTCTGGCTGTGTTCTGTATGGTCTGGAGCTTGCGGAGCAGAGATTTGTTGATAGCAGCGTAGAGGGTGTTTCTGTAGTCCAGTCTGTTGGTTATGAGTATATGGGTGATGGTCTTTCTTGATTCGGGGGGATCCGTTTGAAGGTTTTGCCCAGGATGCGGAGGGTGGAGGAGACAGCGTTGATCTGTCGCGTCATGGTGAGGGAGGAGTCAAGAATGGTGCTGAGGTTCCGGGAGTGGTCAGTGGGGTTGGGGGGGCTGCCGAGGGCAGTGGGCCACCAGGTGTTGTCCCATGCAGAGGGGGAGGTCTGAGGATGAGGACTTCTGTCTTCTCCGAGTTAAGCTTCAGGCAGCTGCTGCTCATCCAGAATGCGACATCCTTCATTCCTTCCTGGAAGCTGAGTCTGGTGGTGAGGGGGTCCTTAGTGAGGGAGAGGATGAGCTGGGTGTCGTTGGCGTAGGATACAATGCTGAGTCCATGCTGTCTGACGATGGCGGTGAGGGGGGCCATGTATGATATTGAAGAGCGTGGGGATGAGCGATGATAATGGGGGTACTCCGCAGTTGATCTCTGTGGGTCCGGAGAGGAAGGGCGGAAGTTTAATTCTTTGGGTTCTGCCGGTGAGGAAGGAGCAGAGCCAGTCGAGGGCTGTTCCCTGTATGCTGGCTTCGTGGAGTCTGGCGGTGAGAGTGAGGTGGGAGACGGTGTCGAAGGCTGCAGAGAGGTCAAGTAGGATCAGGGCTGAGGTGTGGCCTAGGTTGAGGAGGGTGCGGATGTCGTCTGTGGCGGCGAGTAGGGCGGTCTCTGCGCTGTGGTTGCTGCGGAATCCGGATTGGGAGGGGTCGAGGATGGAGTTCTCTTCGATGAATTTCATTAGTTGGCCATTGACGATCTTCTCAGTGACTTTGGCTGCGAAAGGGAGGAGAGAGATGGGTCGGTATTTCTTGAGGTCCGTGTGTGTTTCCAGTCATCGGGGAATGTGCCGGCTTCGAAGGTGGCATTGATGGTGCGTTGTAGCTCAGGTGCAATGGTGAAGGCGACTCTGTGGAAGATGTGCGGAGGGCAGGGGTCCGTGGGGGCTCCTGAGTGAATGCCTTTCATGGTCCACACGGTGTCTTCGGTGGTGGCCGGGGTCCAGGAGGAGATGGTGGGCTGGTTGTCATTGCTGGAGGGATGAGTGGAGTGGGTGTCTGGAGTTTGTTTGTTGAAGTTTTCAAAAGGGTCAAATTTTTTAGATCCCTTTAGATGTCGGTCGTAAGGCCTCAGACCTCAGGTCGGAGGCCTTACGACCGACATCATTGGTTTCAATTCCGACCGGCTGATTGTGATTCAGCCAGTCAGAAATTAAACTGGCCAGTCATTCCGGCTGGCTTCTGACAGAGTCGGAACCGGCCTGTAACCCAAATGGACGGCAGTTTACGCCATCCGAATTACGATGCACGGTTTCCGGCAGGGTTTCCATGCTGGCCTTTCCGACAATGAAACCCTGTCGTAAAGCGTGTTTGTGGGCCCCTAGCAGGGCCCCCTTTTCTTTGTGGCCTCCGGTTGGTGGCCGAGGGAGCGTCTACGGGGTGCAGGGATTAACACCACCTCACATTTCCCTATGGGAGCATGTACTATGGCCGGTTTATGGCCGTAACACATGCTCCCATAGGGAAATGTCAAAATGCGACCGCACTATGTGCAGTTGCATGATAATGAGACAGTCGGGACCGCCGACCGGAGGCCGATCAGTCCTGTAGTTTTGGTCCCCCCTTTTATCGTCCACACTTGACAGATCAGCACAAAAGTTCTGCACCCATATTGGATGTTTGGCAAGAGTTGCTCACCTAGTATCAGGTCCACTGACCTCACAGGAAGTCCATCATGGGAAAGACCACTTACTGTGAGTTGACCGAACTATGGTCTGAGTTTGGGGACCTCAGGCACGGGTTACGCTGGAAGCAAGGAACCCAGCACCAGGTCCACCAACACAGCAGCCAAATCTTGTTTTCTATTTTGAATTAAAAGGTGTATCTTTGAGCTCCTCCGTCTTAACCAGGGTGTCAAGGGATGCTGCCCCTTTAAGGCTATTTCAATTTTTTTTGAGTCAGTACCGAAAGTCGTGTAATGCCGGCCGCTAAATTTTTCTCAAGTTGCAGCACCCAATCAGAGAATTTTGGGTTCATGGGCCCAACTTTGGGTTTGTGGATCAGAAACGGAAAATGGGAGAAAATGTTCCATTGTTCAATCAGATTTGATTTTTTTTTAATTTGGGTCCACATGTCTCAAAAACTACTGAACAAATTTACACAAAACCAAGCAAAGGGTGTTCCTTGAATTAAGGTTAGTGTAATTCAATTTAGTAATTTTTTCTGTATCAGAGAGCTACGCATCATATGGGAATTAAAATGTGAAAAGTAATTTTTTTGACTACTCCTTATTTTGGCCCTCACTTGACTAATCTGTGGAAAATGTTCCATGCTGAACTCAAACTGAATTAACTTCTTATTTGAAAATTTCGCACAGAGACATTGAACAGCACCATTTTTTACAAAATTAATCAGTTATCAGAAAAACCACAAATGCCTATTCAATGGTAAACTCTGGGGTGGATTTAGGGGCCGATTCCGATCTGGGTCGGAAAGCTCTCCGACCGATCCGGATTGTTTTCCGACCGAGCCGGACTCCTGCAGTCCGACCGAGCGAGTACGATGCGGCCGCATGCTGCCGGACTCGGTTCGGTCGGACTCCCATTGAAGTCAATGGGAGCCGATCGTACGACGCGTACATGGGCTCCCATTAACTCAATGGGTACGTTGCGCAAAAGCGTGCCCCCTGTAGTGGGTAAGCGTTGGTGCCATCTGCACCATACATGCATGTATAGGGGGACCCATGGGTCCCCCCTGTGTCCGTCTCGTAAGGCTATGGGTGAAGGGGGGTCCGGCACGGACCCCCGAAGTCCGCTTCCCAGAGCGTTTACGTGTCGGAGGCTCTGACTCGATCTGGCTGTCCGGATCGTGCATCGTACTGGCTCGGTCGTAAAACGTCTCCATTGCGCGGTACGAATCGAGTGCGAACGAGTCATACGGATCGGTTCGGACCCGCAAAAGATTCGGTCGGCGATTTCGCGTTCATTCGCATCGTACTTGGGCGTCCGGACCTCTGTACGACTCGGTCAGAAACAAAGCCTCCGACTCGGATCCGGTAAAGCCGAATCCGATTCGGAGGCCTTCCGATCGGAATCGGCCCCTTAGAGTTTGGCAGATGGGTAATACCATCACAAATGTGGCAAATATACTCTCTGCTGTATTTCAAGTTTTTCAAATTTCAAGGGGTTACTGCTGCTTGTGCTGACTCTGATGTTGGCCGAGGAGGAGGGGCCGCAACGCTTCCATGAGGCACCAGAGTGCCATAAAACCGCGGGAGGCGTCCCACAGAGGGGGTTTCTGCTGCTTGTGCTGATTCTGCTGTTGGCCCAGGAGGAGGGGCCGCAATGCTACCAGGAGGCACCAGAGCGCCATAAAACCGCAGGAGGCGTTCCGCAGTGGGGGTTACCACTGCTTGTGCTGACTCTGCCGTTGACCCAGTAGGAGTGGCCGCAATGCTTCCAGGAGGTGCCAGAGCGCCATAAAACCGCAGGAGGTATCCTGCAGCGGGAGTTACCGCTGCTTGTGCTGACTCTGACGTAGGCCAAGGTGGAGGGGCCGCAGCGCTTCCAGGAGGCGCAAGAGCGCCATAAAACAGCAGGAGGCGTCCCGCAGCGGGGTTTACCGCTGCTTGTGCTGACTCTGCTGTTAGCCCAGTAGGAGGGGCCGAAACGCTTCCAGGAGGCACCAGAGCACCATAAAACCGCAGGAGGCGTCCCGCAGCGGGGATTAACGCTGCTTGTGCTGACTCTGCCATTGGCCCAGGAAGAGGGGCCGCAAAGCTTCCAGGAGGCGCCAGAGTGCCATAAAACTGTGAGAGGTGTCCCTCAGCGGGGGTTACCGCTGCTTGTGCTGACTCTGCCATTGGCCGAGGAGGAGGGGCCCCAACGCTTCCAGGAGGCGCCAGAGTGTCATAAAACCGTGGGAGGTGTCTCGTAGCGCGGGACGCATGCTGGGCATGCCCTGGCTCGGCCCGGGTGAAAAGCGGGCCAAGACGGGCCTGTCTTAGCCCGTCATAGACCGGAAGAGACTGGGCTGGCCCCCCCTTTGGTTTTGCAACCGGGACGTACTCTGCCCCTGCACAGGGTCATCTACAGGGCCCCCATATCCTATCAAGCAACAACCCAGTCCCCTCTTGGGTCGGCTCTATGACAATTCCCGAGAGGACGACGCAAAGACGACCTGTAAGTGACATTTTTATATCTTTGACAGCTTTTAACAACCCGGTAAGCTGTAGTAGAACCATTGCCTTCTTCTGGAGTCTCCTCTCACAAATCAGTGCACTTTATCTCTGTGTGGTTGTGGTGGCAAACACGAGAGCCGGGGTGTTTATGTAATTTGCACAGTAAACTTTAAACAATGGGGAAGCGTGCCACAAATGAAAACAACCAAGCGCAGCCCCAACTAATACCCCCACCCCTGCCGCAAACGTCCATCAATAGGATGCTCCAGAGGGCCATAGGGGTAGTGGCCACAGAGATAGAACAAACCGAACAATGGCTGCCACTGACCCCAGACCTCCGGTGCACTCCGACAGACCCGGCCACACTCACAACTAATAGTGATCTGGAAAGAATCCCGGTGCTGTCCCTGCAAGCACATGACATCGAAATGAGAACCATACCCCAAGTTATTTACACAGAGGGGGGTGAGAACAAGGGTATAGTGAAGAACAATAAAACCAAACAGTCCACAAGGGCGGGGGTAAAGCGGAAAAAATCCAACGACGGTACACCTGTTAATATGGGAACAGTGACTAACCAGGTCCCGGACAATGGTCAAAGTTTGCAACTGGATACGTCACTCCCGCCATGGGTGGCCTCCTTGATGGAGGCTCTACGAGGACAGATCAGAAGCATTGTGAGAGATGAGCTTGCCCCTGTGTTAGCTCGACTTGATATACTGGCCAACCTGTGTGTCAACAGTGACGGAAAAACCCTTTTAATGCCCCCACCAGCCAGAGTGAGCGAAACTGACCTTGCTGGCCACACACTTTCTGACATTGCAGAGCCTATGGAAAGGCCGAAAGCATCTTGTGAGGAGGTCACTGTTACTTTGGCAAACACTCGCTCAGACCCTGGACTCAAGCAGGGGGAGCGGGCACTACGAACTATGAGTACTATAATCAACAGCATGGCCAAAGCTGCGCCCCAGAACCAGGGGGGCGGGTAGGGGTTGATTTACCAACAATAAATCTTCCCCCAGCTTCAACCCTATATGTTGTTGTACTTGCAGGAGTCCCTGAAGCTAAAGAGGGTCAGAGGGAAACCCAGTTTGAGCTCAAAAACAAGTGTTTGCACTGGCTGGCTAGATATCGCCAGTTCGCCTACTCACATGCAAACGAAATCCTTATGACCCGCAGGGTCAGCTGGGTGGGAAATAGGCCCAAAGGTCAACATGGTGATTGTGTCATAATTAATTTTAAAAACCCACAAATTGTACAACAACTTCTGCAACTGAATCACCTTGCCCAGGACCCAGGTACCATAATTAGGCTACTCCCGCTCACCCACTTCTACATCCCAAGACCGATGATCCAAACTAGGGCAAGTAACAGACGATCACAGGATGACTGGTATCAGAATCAGTCACCACTGGGACAGGGTTACCAATACTTGAGACCGCAAACATTTAATCTGCCAGTGGCAAACAGATTTGGGGTCCTGGAAGAAGTTGACTGACTTGTACTAAAACCTAATCCCGACCCGCAAATTACCTGTCCAGGGACCTTAAAGGGGAGGGGCATGTGGCCTAGTTTGGACCCAATTTGGTTGTTCTGCATAGGGCAGGGAGGGAACTAAAGACAGCACAAACGAGAGAGGTCTCACTGGGTACGGTCATAGATGTCAAAACCGAAGAGTCTAGGCCCATCAGACAGTGTCCCAGTAATAACCCTGTGAATGTGCATTTTAGTTCCACTGATTCCCCCACACTGTTCTTAGGTTCACCAGAAACATCAAGCTCTAAGTTTAACACATTGCCATAGGAAAAAGTCCTTTCCAGTTCCATAAACCTATATGCCCAAATTCACACGCCAGGTGCATTAGAAACCCCTGGCGTTATCGCTAATAGGGCGAAACCTGAAGCTTCCGCTGGTATTATGAGCAGGTGCCACAGTGTGCTGTTTGTGTTAGAAGAATCACTGGAGCTTGGAACCCAGGGGGGCAGTTTAGTCAATCAAAATGTAATGAATAAACTCAGGGTTCTATCCTGGAATGAAGCAGGCCTTAAGATAAATGGAGCTATCCCGATTGGGGGGATTTTGCGGACTTATTTGACATATGCATGTTCCAGGAAACTTGGGCAACCGAGGAGACCTTGCACTTGCGGTTTGCATCTTTTAAAATACCAGCCATATCACTGGGACTGGGTAGACCCTCTGGAGGGTTATGTATCTGGGTAGGTTCCCATCTAGGTTGCACGGCCACTCTGGTGGAGTACCCCTCTGATGATATCCTGTGTATAATGCTAACCTTTTCACCAAACCTCAAACTAGTTCTAGTCAACGTCAATTCCAGACCTGTGAGGATCGGCCAAGAGTCCCTGACTTTAGACCAACTAGATGGCGGTGGACAGTCAAAATATCGATTTTTAAATATCGAAGCACAGTTATATCGAGTTTTAAATATCGTAGGGACAAAATATCGAAGTCAAGAATATCTACAACCAGAATATCGAAGTTAATGTAAGAAATATCGATGTTGCAAATATCGATCTTAGTAATATCGATAGTTAAATTATCGCTGTTAATAATATCAATATTTATATGTGTTATGTATTTTAGTATGTATTTAATATGTATGTGTTCTATATTTTTTGTTAAGTATTGTACAGTTTTTTTTAATATATATATTTTTTTTAAAGTAAATTTTGCGTTTTAGTACCGTAGCGGGTTGTGGGTTTATAGGGGAATAGGGTGGGAAGTATTTTAATTATATTAAATTAAATAATAATTTTTAGGAATTATTAATTTATTTTAATTACATTTTGTGTCTTATTTCTAAAGCGGGTTGTGGGTTTATAGGGGAATAGGGTGGGAAGTAATTTAATTTTAATTAAGTAATTATAAATTTTTGATTATTGTTATTAATAATTATTTATTGTTAATTAATTATTAATTGGTAATTAATTATTATTAATTAATAATTATTTTATTTGTATTAATTTATTATTGGAGTGGGTTGTGTGATTTTAGGGGAATAGGGTGGTAAGTAAATTATTTGTAATTTAGGGGCCCATTACGATGGCGGGCGGAAGCACTACCGCCGTGCTGGCGGATGCAAAAACCACCAGTTACCGCCCGCATGCCGCAGCCCACACGCCCGCCAAATTACGATGCGAAAAGCAGGCCAAACACCGCCGGCAAGCCAGCAACACCGTCCGCCATCAAAGTGCGCCCGCACACGTAGCGGCGCAGCACAACTGACACACACCGTCCGACGAAACACGTCCCGCCCGGCGCATAAATTACGATGCCGCAAACAAACGGCTCCCACGGCAAAGAGACACCGCACGTGAAAGAGAGGCGGAAACACGGACGCAGAGCACGGACAACGAAGAAGCGGCACCCCGGGCATGAATCCAGCACTGCAGGCCCTTCCCATGCTTCTGCTGATGCACCACCAAGGACGCAACGTACCGCGGAGACGCAGGTAGGCACACACACAACAAGTGCACGCAAACAGCGCACACAGTGCAAGGGCGGAAAAAGCGGACAACCCCCCACCAGCGCGTGCACACTACACATCCACCATTGCATCCACATATGACACACAGGCCAAATCCTAACATCGCGGAACACATGTGTACACACCACCTGGGACTAGGAACCAACCACCCCGTCACGGCCCCAAAGCGCCGATGACGCCACCACACATGCGCACAACGCAGAGGCCAACCGCAGCGCCATGCATGCGTCGCACACAGACACAGGGACACAACCAAGCAGCACACACATCAGCCCCACCCCGAACGCACATGACACGTGACAGGCCTGCCACAGACATGTCCCCAACGCCCAATTCACGGACAACACCCAACGCCACACAACCGACGCACACATGTCAGTGAAGTCACGCAACAGCAGGACACACCCCAGTGTAACAAACATGGCGAAGCACACAGCGGCGGCAACACCAACTAGGAGAAGCAGGGCCCCTTCGGGAAGAGGAACGCCAGTACCACACTGAAAAACCCATACCACCCTGCACATATGAACAAGACACATGAAACGGAACACCAAAGAGCCCGGTGACCGACAACAGGTGGCCCAAGAATTACATCCACACACAAGGCCCAACGCAGAGCGGAAAGGCAGGCTGCCGCCCACACAAGGGAGAGCAGACAGCACTGAATGACCTTCCATTCCAACACCGAAACCACAGCCCTACGACAGAAGCCGGTGAATACAGCCATTGTCCAAGAATAGACCAACACAGGCATGCCGAGGAGACCGACCACACGGCAGATAGCGCATATCACAGAAGCACACAATGGACGGGGAAGAAAGAAGAAAACACTCCCCCATGTCGGCCACATGCAAGTTAATTGGAAGGAGTCACACAGCACTGACCTTGAACTGTCTGAGAAGCATGTGGGAAGAGGGCCCGTGTCCTCCAAACAAGCCAACAGAACACAAGTCCTGTCTCCCCACGACTACACAGAGCTCACAGCAACCCCGGAGTGTGCACATTGCAGACTGCACACACAGCCGGAGCACGCCACCACAACGCACCGCTGCGAAATGGCAACCGCAACACACCTACCCAACTACGCCGAAGAGCTCAAGCTGTACCAAACCAGCACGATACATACATTGGGATGCGATCTCCTGTCCCTGCTGAACGTAAGTTACCGACTGACTTACCGCATCACATTGTTCAGCTGCGTCATGCCCGTCTTCTACTGTCGGAGGTGTCCCTACCAGCATCCCGTCGAGATATGCCTCTCCAACCCGGCATGTCTGAAGGCGGACCTGCTACCACTACTCCTCCCTCTGGACGCACACGACAGGGCCTGCTCTGCCTATGGGGGCATGGCGTATGTGGCCAACATCGCACGCGCACTGAAATGGAACCACTGTGCCTCCACACGACGGATCATCGAGAACAGCTACATCGAATGTCACCCAGCATGCCCCATCATGGTCCTCCAAGGGACAACCTACGAACAACACCTTGACAGCCACCATCCGCTTCATTGGCTGGCAAACATGTACACCACCAATGACATGGAAGCCCTGCTGGACGGCATCGCATACCTGACAACCTGTAAATACGTCGGACCACAACGCAGGTTCCCCGAGTGACCTATGAAGTCCAACCCCGCACCCATGCTCAGCTTCCGCACGGACTGGCCAGTCACCACCACAACAGCCATACCAAACGACCGGCAACTGTAACCACACCATCAACGACATCGCCATGACATCGGATATGACCGGGACATGCACACTGTTCCCCATCACATCCAGGAACACCGCATGCATCGTGGGAGGCAGTGGCATGGGCTCTGTGCATCGCACCCACATGGACGGAACTGCACGAACAACCAGGACACGACATGGATCCAGCGCACATGGACACACACACCGCTCAGTGGACATGAATAGGTCGCCTGGAGTCTGTGGGTGCTGCACCCCTCCCACCCCCGCCCCGGGAATCCCATACCAGGACCTTTGCATGGACGACAAGTGCATACAACAACAACACGACCCCAGTGACTGTGACATGTCCAGTAACCACCACAGTGCAACAACAAGTGGCACGCCGCTGCATGCACGCAAGCACATGCCCTGATGTCATCTCACATGCACGCGTGCATGAGGAACAACCGCAGCAAACCTGTCACATGGAACTGAGATGGACTGTGCCCATGATGCCGAGCGGTCTGGTAGGCTACATGTATACCGTCTGTGTCAAAGTCCGCAGCTCCGCAGCTATACGTAAATGTACATTAGCACAGCCTTGGCCAAGCAGATGTAACCCCACACCCTATCCCATTTGTAATCATGCTCAGTATATCCTCAATATGTATTCCGCTGCCAGTAGTGTCCACTATACTGCATCACAGAGGACAGAAGACTCAATATAATGTTTGAAACCAGAACTGTCTCCGCTGACTCATTTCACAAGTACGAATGAGAGAGGATGAGAGTATGTGAAGTACACGGCAGTCGTGACATGACCATGTAGTCCACTGGTATTGGATGTCAACGCAAATGAGTAGCACTACTGTGGAAGACACACATGTGTCGTGTGAAGTCGTATGGACGCAGTGCTCAGGTGGGTGGGTGCGACGGGTAGATGCGCACATGCCAAGTTGGAGCACGCCGTGTTGGGAGGGCTCATGAACAGTACACCACCGCTTCCCTGGGCATTGTGAGAGGACACCTGTCGGGGGGAGTGAACACGTGTGTGCACAGCAGCCGGGCACACGTACAAAGCGGTACCAGGCGCACCTCAGCCCACCCTCTGTGGACGAGCTGGATCCTGTTGTGCGCCCGCCATGCCCCTTGACAAGGCACACACAGCCCCAGTCGACCAGGTGTAACCCCAACATAGTCAATCCGCACAGGCGATACAGGGCACGGGATGGCAGTGGAGCATGGTGTGTGAGAGGTCTCCT